>OX465300.1:19840026-21040026 GCA_949987735.1 Leucophora obtusa
GTGTCAAATGAGTATTTTATAGTAAGAAATTAAGCTTTTTCAACAGAAAACAAAATTTATTAATTTTTTTTAAAGAATTCTTTTGTATACAGTGCACGATTTGGAAGCGAGAAAGTGTCAAAAATAAAATTTCGTAAAATTTAGAAAAATAAATATTTTAAAACAAACAAAATTTCAAAGATCTTAAAAAACATTAAGACTTGAGGTAGAACTATATTTTAACTAAATATATTCAAACTAAATACTTTAAAAACATTTAAATTGGCTAAAACAATTGATAATGACCACAAACTAAGACTGAAGCTTAAGCTATTTAAAAAATTCCTTACTGTGATCCAAGGACATACAGGATTCCATAAGGATACCAGAATTACATAAGGATGTCCTTTAACATCGCCTTAACTTGAAAACGAATGGACGGATTTTTCTGAGATTTGTTTAAAACAGGGTTGGTTACCGAAACGAGTAACGGTAAAGGTATCAGATTTCGTTTGTTTAGGTAACGGTAAAGGTAATGGTATTTAAGACTGTTTCGGTAACGGTATACCGTTATCGAAACAGCAATACCGGTAAGTACCGGTATTAAAAATTATGTTAAAAACATATAAAAATAAGTAAAAACATGGCATATTTTTAATTTTAAGTACTGAAAATACAGATTTTAAGCTATAAATTCAATACTGGTAGTTTTAATCAGTAAAATTATTATCTATAAATTTTTTGTAAAAAAAATACTCAAGATTATAAAATAAAAAAATTGTAATTTTTATATAAAATAATAAATACCGGTAAAATACCGGTAACTACCCATAAAAATAACGGTATCGGTAACGATAACGGTATTTAGAAATTTTTTTAGAGGTATCGGTAACGGTATTCAATTTGAAACGGTATTTTAGCGATAACGGTATTATAACGATAACGGTAACCAACCTTGGTTTAAAAGAATATATTTGGTGTAAGTAGCAAAACTTACAAGTTTGAATAATATATATTGAAGTTGCAGTGCGTTTTCGCTCAATTTCCTCTGACGTAACAACACAAAAAATGTATTTTTTTTTATTATTACATCTGAAAGGAATAATTTATGATTCGAGCTACATCGAAAAAATTCCTCAGTCACTCAGTTAAGAAAATCCTCAGTTGTTTTGAAATTACAAATTAACAACTAAACTTTAGCTAAATATACAAATTTTGTTCAGTTGATCTTGAAACAACTATTTAAAATTATAAAAGATTGTCAAATATAAAACAAAAATATAAAAATATTTGTGAAATAACATTTTCTATCACAAAAATCAAACATGAAAATTAAATTATCTCAAGTGTGTATAAAACTTAAAGAGGAGTTTTCTGGAAAATTTCAACTCTAATTTACATGTATAACAACATATTATGTCCCTAGATCAAATGAAAACCAGAAACACATCTCCCGAAAGTTTCCAAGGAATTTGTCCCAGAACTGTTCATATTGGCGTTGCAGCAAGAACTAAAATGAAGAAATTAATTTCTAAAACATTATTTAAAGCAACGGTTCCCACTAAGTTTTGCTTCACGGACCCCTTGAGACATTTCTACTAGCTCACGGACCACCAAACCAGTGTTGAGGGAGAGGTACTGTATAAATAATGGGGCAAAATTAATAAAAGCACCTGCTTATTTTAAATGATGGCCAATTTTAAGCAGGAATAAGGAAAAAAATTTTTTTCAAATCAATATTTTGTTAAATAATTTAAAAATTATAAAAAAAAAAATTTATTTTTATTTTTTAATAACTTGTTTTATTTTTTTTTGTCGGATCTCTTCGCGGACCTCTGCGGAATTCTGTTACGGACCCCTGGGGGTCCGCGGTTTAGGTTTCATTTGGTAGTTTATAATTAAAATTTCATATGTATTTAATTTTACTAAAAGTAGAGTTTTATGCGCCTGAGCTCTCAGTTAAATACAATATTTAATTTGGAAAATTAGGTGTTTTAAATAATTAGAACAACTGAGGCTCAGTAAGGATTATTTCACCTGAGACTAAGTTGAAAAATTAATACCCATTGACTGAGAAATTTGTTCGGTGTAGTAATTCTTATGCGCTAGTTTTCGAGATTCACTCTTAATCTATTTTCGTTCATATCGCCTAAAGTAAGCAATAACAAAATATGTTGTAGAAGAACTTATTGTTTATTTTTCGTGAGAAACATATGGTATACATTTTATTGCAAAAAAGCTTGGGCCGGTAAGAGGGTTAAGACTCACAGAAAATGTACCACTGAACTTAAAATAATACGTTGGTAAAAAAAACTCGTCGAGAGGGTTTAAAATCGATTTGACTAATTTTAATAAAGTTTTTGTTGAGACACTGATTTAAACATAAATTTCAGTTATCTTCATTCAAGTCAACACTAAACTACACTACTTTAACTAATTCCCAGTGTAGAAATGGTAATGACGAATCATTATTTTTTGGACTACCAGTAATGACACCTAATTACCTTCTGCATTATTTTAAAACATATAATAATGAGTTACTGATAATGACTTATTTTTATCATTATTTCAAATAGAAAATAATTTTCTAGATTTTTTTTGAAATCTATTTTTAGACTCAATATTTTTTAAACACTGGTAAGGATATATGTAACCAAATATTTTTTAATTTTTTGTATGTTGGCGAGTAAGCTTACTTGTGTGCAGCAGGTCAATTATGTTTTTATCTATTAAATATTACATGTCGATATATGTAGCTCAGATGGTAGAGCTGTTGACTGGCAATCTGTAGACCCAGGTTCGATTCCCGCACCAGCAAATTTTATTAAAAAAAAAAAAATACAATAAAAAATATTTTTTTTTATATAATTTATTTTTTTGAAAATCTATTTTTAGACTCATTATTTTTGTCAGTACTGGTAAGCACATAGGTAACGATATATTTTTTGATTTTTCGTATGCTGGTGTGTAACGACAACTCATTATTTTCGCGACATCGCCATATAAAGGTAATAAGAAATGTAATAACAAAAGTAACTAGTTACCATTTCCAAGTATGTAGTTACATAACCACATATCTAGTAATGATTTTCTACACTGGGTTTTGATTGTTAATTTTTTAAAAATACTTGTAACTAATTTCTAGGATGATGTTAATTGTGAGTCACACCTTAACGTTAAGTTTTTTGCGTTAAGATTGTTGAAGCCTTTTACGAAAATGAATGGTGACTTTACAAAGAAAATCATCTTCAGCGACGAGGCACACTTTCACCTCAGTGGATTCGGTAACAAGCAGAATTGCCGCATTTGGGCAAATGAGAATCCACGAGTGATTGTTGAAAAGCCGATGCATCCACAAAGAGTGACTGTTTGGTGCGATTTATGGGTTGGCGGCGTCATCGAGCCGTACTTCTTCGAAAATGAGGTCGACTAAGCTGTTACCGTGAATGGTGTTCGATATCGCGAGATGATAACAGACTTCTTGTGGCCAGAAATTGAGAGCATGAACCTGGACGATATGTGCTTCCAAAAGGATGATGCCACTTGCCACACAGCCAACGAAACAATGGCTCTTTTGCGCGAGAAATTCAATGGCCGTATTATCTCACGTCGTGGCGATGTTAATTGGCCGCCATGATCATGGGATTTGACTCCGTTGGACTTCTTTCTTTGGGGATATTTAGAAGAAAAAGTGTACGTCAATAAGCCAAGAACAATTCAAGAGCTAAAGGATGAGATAATTCGGTACATTAAGGACATTGAACCTCAATTATGTCTCAGAGTCATTGAAAATATAGACCATCGGATAGAGGTATGCCACCGAAGCCGTGGCGAGCATTTGGCCGATATTTTGTTTCACACATAATTGTCATAGATCCTTCTATCATAATAAAAAATATTAAGATAATTCTCTGAAAATTTTTTGTTTTATTTACAATTAACATCGTACGGTTTGGGTGGGCCACCCTTTACTTTTAAGAGCCTATAACTTTTGGTAGGAATTCGATATTACAATGACGTAGAAAGCATGAGATACCTTGAGGCCTTGCCTATAAATGATATTTAAAAAATTACAAAAATTTAACTTCTAGGGTTGCCGTATAATGATTTGAGAAGATTATTTGTGACTTTTTTCAAAGCACTTTTTGCAAAAAATATTTAAAATTATAAGGAAAAGTGCCGTAGTACAAGTATTTAATATGTTGATTTCGATAAAAACATGTAAAAAAAATGTAAGGGAAGAAAAATTCTGGGTTCAGGTCGCACTTTAAAAAATAAAATGACTGATCTTATCAAGGATTATTCGTATTTGTAAAATTGTAAGTGTGTAGAAAATTAATCGGTTTTTATTTGTTTTATTAAAAATGTGCTATTTTCTCTCAACTGCCAAAGTAGCATACAAATCTGAGCAATTAGTGTTGCCAAATAACAATTTTTAAAAAGCGTCTAAAAATACCAAATTTTTTAAAAAGTTCTTAAAAATATTGCAAAAGAAATAATTTAAATTTCTTGCAACTTTTCACGGAAATTTGTATTACCAAAATATAAAAATTTAATTTTTGAAAAAATATTAAACATTAAGCGTATAGAGCATCAAAGTTTCAATTTGAATTATTTATACCACCACTAGGGGCGCGACTTAGCCATAAATATTACAAAAAATGCTTATTACGAAGCCGGCCTATCCTTCTACCAAAGTTTGTCAAAAAATTCTCACGAAATTCATGCTTGAAATGAAATGAGTTAAAGTAATAGGTTTTGTAGTAGAAAAGTAAAAGGTTACCTACCTTTATTGCTTCTTGCAAAAGTCATTACCCCGCAATTACAGCTACATTTTCAGTAGTCGTTGAATGCAGGGGGGACGAGAATAAGAGACGTGTTTTTTTTTATTGACCCAATCTGACGTGTAAAGTTTAAAACGTTAGGTCAAAAATTAATAAAGTTTTCTATGGAAACATGTTTATCTTTAAGCGTTAAAGTACTCAAGAGAATAAAAAAAATGTATACCCATACATATACCCATCTCGTAGACCCAGGGTTGCTTCTTTTTTAACTATCGGTGCAAAGGGCTATATGGTGAAAGCAGTTTACAAGCAAAACGACACCGAATATAGAACAAAAAGCTTTAAAAAAATGGCATTATTTTTTGTAAATCTGAACTAAAACCAACAACAATTTCTCATACAAATGTGCTATTCGGAAATAGTAATTGAATAACCAAATGTCCGGACATGGTTTGTATTCCGCTATACTTAAAAAAAGTCAGCAAAAAAATGTTGCTGTGTCAGCTAAAATCAATAACACTTTTTGCTGAGTATTAGCAGACTGAAAAAAAAACTCAAGAAATTTGTAGACAAATTACACTTTAGTTAATTTATTTGCTGAAAATTTAAATCTAGAAATTGTGTAGAGTTGTTTTTGTAATTGTTATTTCCTTTGTCTATACCATACATAGGTAAATGCGGTCCGTCAACAAATTTCGTGCGGCCCTTGATTAATTTTAAAACAATCAAAAAAAGTATTTTCCCCTTTATTACACACGAATATTAAATGAAAAATTTCTTTTTGGTTATTTAAACCTTAAGTCTGGAAAAAATACTTTATGGCTCAATATGACGTAGAAGTACGTAGGAGTCTCTTATTTTTTATGAGTTTCAATTCAAAAATATACCTTTCAATTTCGATCCGGTAAACATTTCGGTTTAAAGCTATTCCACACACCTGGTAAGGATATTTAAAATATACTTCTGCGAATTGGCCTTGAAGCAATTAAATTTTGTAAAACAGTTAGACACGATAAAATTTATTCATACACTCATAGAAATAAACCTGTGAAAATAGCAAAACAATTAGTAGCTTTTTCTGCTATTTTTAAAGATTTATTATTTAAAAATGACTTTGGAGAAAATTTTTTGCCGATTTTTGCTAAATATTAGTAAGATTCGAAGAGCAAAAAAACTGTTAAATATAATAATAGTCATCCTGCTAAATGTGGGCGCTGTTAGCGTGATGAACTGGTTAGCGCGATGGACTGTTATGAAAAATATGCATGAGTATTTTCTATCCCTCATACATATCGCAGCGTCCTCCTTCGGTGTTTCCATAGCACTTAACCCCAACCGAAGTAAAATAATATAACAGGGCTATGATTATTTCAATTTCAATTTCTTCATTTCATCTACCGGGCTTAACCCTTACAGATTACATTCAAATTACATAGTTTTAAAATAATGTATAAAACAATTTACAATTTACATTAATATCAAATTTACAATTTACATTAATAATTTCACAATAGAATAGAGATAAAATAGCATATAATACTACCGCCCTTATTCCCCCAACAGGTTGGAGATTAGCCACTTAGATGGTGCTCTGCCAACATCTGTATCAATTCGGTTAGTTACCGAATTATATAAGAGAATACATCTATGTACAGGCTCATTCAGTCCGTAATTAGTTCTATGGAAAGAACCGAAAATAGATGATTTTTGGAATTGCAAGGCCGATAATAAAGGAGAACAATCTATTTTGTTGTCTAGTATATCCTTTACAAACATGATGCCATTAATTCTTCTTCGGTCCGTTAACATCTGTAGGCCGAGTCTTTGACATCGGTCAACGTATGTTGGCATATTATCAAAAGAAAAGTGCCCCCTAAGAGCAAATCTGGTAAAACGTTTTTGGATTTTTTCAATCCTTTTTAAATGATTTTCATAAAAAGGGTCCCAAATAACACTTAAATACTCAAGACTAAGGATCCATAAAGAACATTAAGAGTCTTTAAGTTAGAAAACATTTTCGAATTTCTTTTAAGAAAACCAAATTGAGAATTGAATTTAGAAGTAATGTAATTAATGTGGTATTTAAATGATAATTTGTCATCAAAAAAGACGCCTAAGTCTTAAACTAAGTTATGACGCAGAAAACTGGAGTTATTTTCATCCATATAGTCATAAATAATAAGAAAATGTTTATGAGAAAATGTTATAATTTTACATTTGGAAAAACTAAGGTAAAGATGGTTCTTTTGGCACCAAGTCATGAGAGAATAAATGTCCTACTGAAAGTTATAACAGTCAGCAACTGATGAAATATTTTGAAAAAGTTTCAAATCATCAGCATAGAGTAAACACTCACAGGTTCTAAAAATATCAATGATGTCATTTATAAACAAAAGAAAAAGTAATGGACCCAGATGGCTACCCTGTGGGATACCAGACCTCACATAAATCGGACTTGACAAAACAGCCCCAATTTTCACATAAAGAGTTCTTTCCGAAAGGTAAGAAGTTATCCACTTCAAAAATTTAAAATGAAAACCCACTCTATGAAGCTTCTGTATCAATATCGAATGCCTTTCCGAAATCGGCATAAAGGGTATCGACTTGAAGACCATTCTCAATCATACAGAAATGTGTGAAAAGTATTAGATTTGTACAAGTAGATCTACCTCTAAAAAAACCGTGTTGTCAAATGCTAATATAATTCCTAATCTCCCAAAATAACTTTCGGTTTATGATTTCATCAAAAATGTTTGGTATAATAGACAATTTTACTATAGGGCGATAGTTAGAAACCATATCCCTACGCCCAGATTTAAATATCGGTGTGACAAAAACAGATTTCCACTCTTGGTGGCATGAGATCAAATCCTGCACTTTTGTTACTGTCCAGATGAATAAGCGATTCAAAAATATCAATTTTCTCCAGCTGGATATTTTCTATATTAACATATCCTTTACGTTAGTTAGATAATCATTAGAAATATTAGCTGGGCGAACTTCCTCATAAACGGATGAAAAAATTATTCAAATAAATTTGCAACTTCTTCTTCGCCACTAGCTATTGTATCACCAAAATACATAGTTCGAGGTATGCCGTTGATTTTCCTCTTGCTATTAAAAAATACCAAAAAGTTTTTTGGGTTGTCTATAATGCGGGATTCCATATTAGCAACATATCTTTTATGCAAAAAGTTTGACAAAAAATCAAATTCACGTCTAAGACGAACAAAGTTATCCTTATCTCCTGGTAAGTTTGTTGATTTAAATTTTTTACGAGCTTTGTTTCTTAAATTTCTTAAATGAAGTAGTCTGCTGTTATACCACGGCAACTTTATATTTCGCCTTTTCCTCATAACCGGAACATACAAATAAAAACATTCGTTTAGGACTTTCTTGAAAACCTCATTCATCTCTGTTAAATTACGACTATCCAATATTTGAGACCAGGATACAGAATCAAAAAAAGTATGAACTAAAAAGCTTCAACAAAGTTCGCCAACTCTTCACCAGATGGCGCGCAACAACTGTTTCAACATCTCGCGCAATTACAGTGTTTCCATATTTGAAGCCCTTCATCTTTCACCACCTCTCACTTTTTCTCTATCCCCTCTCTAATGGAAGCAACACGTTAATTAAGAGGAAGAATTTCCTGAGTGTTGCTTCTCTTTAAAAAAAAAAATCAACACAAATATATGATGAAAAATAGTAGACTGCTGATTTCACAAAAATATATTTTTGTTCTCTTAAAACAATTTAAAATTTGTTTGTGTTTTTTTATTATACTAATTTGTAGCTGATTCTAGCAGAGTAAATTTTTATGGCAATTAACTAAAATTTACCTCAAATACAACTAAAATTCTTATCTTACTAATATTTAGCTTACTGCTTATTTCAGTAGTTTTTTATGCAAGTTAATTTTAAACTAATTTTTAGCAGCTTTAGCAAAACTTTTTACAGTCTTTTTTCTATTAGTGTACCTAAGATCCCGCTTTTGACGGGATTATACCGCTTTCTAAAGGTTTGTGCAGCCTAGAATTTTTACCCCGCTTTTAAATCTAACAATTCCACCTTATCCCAATTTTTTAATTTGATATTCAACTTTTGAATAAAGTTTTCATAATTAATTTTTTATAAAATTCCCAGCCAGCAAACAAGCCCAAAAGTGAATCAGAAAAGTGACCAAAATATAATATTAAACTTCCACTTGTAAGAAAGTTGTGCATCCAAAAGAGCCTTCTTTTTTGATTCAAAAATGACTCAAAGAAATATTTTAAAAAATTCTTTAGGCTAAAAAATTAATCTTTTTTTGAATCGTTTTAGAATTGTTTACAAAATATTCAAATTTATTTACATTTCTGAGTCGTTTCTGAATCATATTTGGATTTAAAAATTTCCCTCAAATGTTTGTGCCTTTTATGATTCATTTTATTAAGACTAATAATTTCGTCAAAAAAATGCACAATTTTTGACAAATAAGTTTAAAATTTAAAAAATATGTGCTTTGTTTGAATAATATTTGACTTACTGTATAATAACCCTCATAAAAGTTATTTGGCTGGGTTATCAGTCTTGTGATTTTTAAAATTTAAGAATTAATTTAATGCAATCAGAGCCTGAGAGGTTTGATATTTGTTAAATATTTTCGATACGAAAATATTGTAGACCTATGAGTTTTAAATTCCATTTATATTCAGATTTTCTATAAAAATTATATTTTTCACACATTTTGTATCAAAATTCTGTTCATCACGTAATTCAATTACACATTTCAATAAATGAAACAAGGGATCAAAATCTATTAAGTAGATTTAAACATATTGAAAAAAATTTAAAAACATTTGAAAAATTGGTGAAAACCTTAAACTAAATTTTTTGAAATAACGAAATTTTCGAAGATTAATTCGACAAGGTTTTCTGATTTCAGATTCGCACTAAGGAGGGCAAAATATTTTAAAAACATTTATTGAGGGTGTTCCTATATTTTAAAATATATTTGGATCAAAAATGTAAAAAATAATAAAAATATAGAAGATTGTGTTGTACTTCTCCGCAATATTGACTCGTAAAGTATTCCCTGGGTGAGGGGATAAAAAAGAAAGACCCGCAAATCGAAGGGTATACAATGGACCTTTTTTAACTGTAGATCCGGGCTTAGGAACCTAAAATACTCAAAGAAAGGCTTTAGCAGAAGGCTGTACGGTAAATTCAATTTTGTCGCGCAATGTATTAATTGGTGCGGCCCTCCGTAAGTTTGTGAAATCCCAAATTGGGTCCTACAAGCCATTTATGTGCCCATACCTGGTCTATACTATATTAATACAAGCTGGGACATCTACATCTTGTATATTTGGTTGTCATCTACGATATAAAAGCGTTTAACAGCACAATTTTGGTAGCAAAATAAATTACTAAAACATTATTTTTTTAGGTTAGTTTTTAACATTAGTCAAAATTAGTTTAGTGCTGATAAAATATAACTAAAACTTTTGCTGAAAACGGAACTACAATACAATAGGTTCTACGATTTTTTTTAGTGTAGATTTATCTTCAAAAAAACATTTCATTGATATCCAATTTTTATTGATTTGCTTACAAAAGTTTGCAAAAGTCTTTTTTTAAGTTTGTTATAAGTTTTGAATTTGGAGAAGGCGTGGCACATCCGTTAGAAAAAGTGAATATATACAGAAAAATTAAATTCATGCTATTTATGCATATTTTATGAAAAATTTGTCAACGTTTTAATTTAAGAACTTTTCGTAAATCATTTATGAACCAAATCTTAAGTTTTATTCTTAATGAAAAAATTCTTGTTCTTTAAAAAACGTTTTTAAAAATTGCTAACGTACGGAATCTTAATCCTTATAAAAGTACTCATTAAGTGTCTTACATTCGCCTAAAAATAATTTGCTACAAAGAAAATAAGTGAAATACGAGTATACTTAAAACAGGTTGCGTTGAGCGAAGAAATCTTCTACTACATACTTTTATGCTAATTCATAAAAAAAATTATTTGGTCTTTGAAGCTTGCTATAGTTAAAGTACACATTTCGTTTAATAAATAATTATTAGAATTCGTGATTCATAATCGTACTTTAATTATATGTGACCTTCTCCGAGAAAAGGGACCTAGTGTGTGAAAATGAAGTTTTGAGAAGAACGCATTTAAAGTTTCAAATTTTAATGTTTTTCTCATTTTTATCGATTTTCCTAAGTTCCCGTTTTTTGATACACTAGGTCCCTTTTCTCGGAAAAGGTCACATACATTAATTTTTCGATTTGATACCGGCAACACTATTGCTTATTTTCTCTCTTCTCTCAAATAAGTCGTAAATGATGTATAAATTTAGTAAACAATTGACTCGGCAATCGAAAATAAAACTTTATTTTCTTAAATTAGTGAACTTATGACGTGATAAGATAAATTTAAAAGTGACTAAAACATTTCTTTTTATTTATACAGCAAATAAATGGAAATGTGTGTAAAAATGCAATTTTTTAGAACATATTATTCGAAGCATACAAAAAGTAATCAAATGTCGAATAATGTTTTGATAGTCTGTACATCACTATGTTTTGTTTTTCTTTTTAATTTTATTTTTACTTTTTTTGTTGAAATTTTTTTTTGATCCAGTTTGATGGATATAAGTTGTTGGAATCCACACATTCTAGGGAAAGGATGGCTTTAATAAATCATTTCATGCCTGAAAATTAAGTAATTAACAATTAAATGGTGACTTTCTCACTCCAAACTTTATAAAAGGTTTAAAGTTAATGAGTATCAACTATAAACCCTTATTATTTTTTTCGTTATTAAGCAAATATGAATATTGTTTTTCAAAATATAGTTTAAAAACCTGCAATAAGAGTGTTGTAAAAGTTTATGAATAACGCTGCTTTTAATGCCTTTGTTAGAAATTCCTATAGCTTTTACATTAATGTGCATCTACGTCTATAAGCAAACAATTTGACAAAAACAAAAAAACAAATGGGAATTATAAACAGATTTGTACGAACTGAATGAGAACTTTTTTTGATTTATGAAATGTTTATGAAACTTAAGAATTTTTTCTTGCTAAATATGATTAATACAAAAAAATTAATAATAAAATAATTATATTTTATATAAAGTGATTTTAGGATAAAAATTTTTTTTTTTGGAATTAAATAGCTTTTTTACTTTATACAATTAAAAGCATGAACGCTATTTTTCCAACATTTTTATATGATGAAATATGCCCTTTAATTTGATATTGCACGCTTTGGCAGTTGTGATGATATTCCCCATATGTGCATTTAAAATTTAAATTTCGCTTTTTCACGATTTACCAAAACAAATCTCGTATTTTCTATTTTAGTTTAATGAAAACATTGACTAAAACTGAAAAATTTTTATTTTTTTAATACTTAAAAATTAGGGAGTCTGTGACAATTATAAATTATAAAATTCAGATAAAAATATTCAAATATATAAAACAATATTTTCTAATCAATACCAGTAAAGGTTTAGACAATTGTAGTTCCCCGACTAAAAAAGTTTTCATATAATCTTATATGATTTGATAATCTTATATAATGTTTATATGCGTGGCTTTATATAACCATATACATTTATATTAACACTATGGTTTTATAAATATGTTTGATATGACGTTATATATAATCATACGCGATTTGGTCTCCATCCATATATTAAGAGATCTGCGATATAGTTTATATATAATTATATATAATGGCGTATAAGCTTCTATAAACAATATTATATCAAAATCTATAACATGACATGATATCTAATTATACAAAATTTTATAAAGTTTAATTGCACTATAACAATGAAGAAAACAAACTTAGAAAGAGTTTTTTTTTATTTTATAAGAAAGACACATTTTATAAGAAAGACACATTTTATAAGAAAGACCAAAACTCTAAACTAGAAAAAGTTGTTCCGACAAATTTTTGTAAAGTTGAGTTAAACCGAAAATTTACTTTGTCAGCTATTTCCAAGTTTATTGGCATAAATTTTTCTAAACAACTTTTCCTCGTTTTGAATTTTGCTTTTTATTGAAATTCATTTACAAACTGCGTTATTCTAAGTTTAAGGACAATTTGCGTCCTAAAAACGTCCTAAATCGCATTCAATACTCATTTCCATCAATACCAAAGATCGACCAATACCCACTTTGTTAGCCAAACTGTTCTGTCGGCCATTAGTATTTAATATGAATGAAAATAAGTGATCTCAACAATATTTACTAATATTTTATTTGAAAATTTTTATAAAATTATATGTATTTATATATATTTAATGCAATTAGATAGACCCATTTTTCGGATCAAATTGTATCAGGTTAGATAATATGCTTATCTCGTTTGATATAATTATATATTCCAATATTCGGATCAAATAAGATATGAACATATATATGGGTTTATATATGGTGATATATGATTATATAACATCGTTTTTAGTCGGGTCCTCTAAAACAACATTATTTTCGTTGTTGTTGCTTTGTAAGTTATTTTCAAATTAAATTACAAATCTTATTTCACTTGTAGACACTAGGTAAAGACAACAAGAAAGAAAAATGCAAAATATAAATATATAACTACAGTTTTGGAAAAATATGCAAAAATGTGTTGAAATATGCAAAATATGCATTAAAATGTCTAAAGTATGCATTTTTATGCATTTAAAACAAAATATGTATTTATATCAAAATATGCAAAAATACATATGTATTAATAAATCGATGCCATTTTATTGCAAATTTGCTAATTCGCAAAGATATGTGGTTTATATTGTTATCCAGCTAATGTCAACAAACATGTATTTACATGAAAATCCGAGCCCTTATGATCACAAACAAGCCGATGTTTGATCATTGATGTTCGAACATACGATATTGTATATTTCGATTTTTAATGTTGTACTGTGTTATGAACTATAAAATTATGAACCTGTTTCATAAAATGTTACGAAAATTATTTTTTTGTGTGTATGGCGAAAAACTCATGGTTTTAAAATTCCTGATATTTATCATTGAGTTTATAAATCAGGCAATAAATAAATCGAAAATAGTGTTTAATTGTCGGGCCTACCAAGAAGGATAGAAGACTAGGACATACAATCCCTATCGAACAGCACATCGGACAAATCAAGTGCGTAAATAAAGGCTGAAAGTTAAAGAGCGAAAAAAATATGAGAACAAAAAGAAAAATATTGACAAAGCCAATTTTGGCTTATTTTCTGTTTTCGATATTTTCATATCATCTTTTTTCTTAATTCTAATATTTTTTAAAATTTTTATTCTTAAGGCTTACGCACGAAATTACTAGTGCACGAATTAATCTCAATAACTTTTGAACAAAAGTTACATTTGAATTAAAATAACATTTTATTCAGGGTTGGCAGGCAATACCGCTAAAATACCGTTATCGATTCAAAACCCTTTCAACTGACTACCGTTACCCCTAAAATACCGTTACCGAAATACCCTAAATACCGTTATCCTTAAAATACCGTTACCGAAATAACTGAAATATCGTTATCCTTAAAATACCGATACCGAAATAAATGAAATATCGATAACCTTAAAATACCGTTACCGAAATACATGAAATAGCGTTATCCTTAAAATACCGTTACGTTATTTTTAATTCTCTGCTCTTGGTCATTGCACGTGGTTATTGAATATTTCACATAAATTAAGTCAACTAATTTGTTTTGTTTTTACTTTAGTGTGGTTTTTGGAAAAAAATGCGGTATGTACCGAAATAAGAGACTATCGTTATCCTCAAAATACCCTTACCGATATAACTGAAATACCGTTACCCTTAAAATACTGTTACCGAAATAACCCAAATATCGTTATCCTTAAAATACCGTTACCGAAATAACTCAAATACCGTTATCCTTAAAATACCGATCGTTACCCTAACGATAACCGCATTCGTTCGGTTACCATCCATGATTTTATTCAAAGAAATTTTATTAATAATTAAGATATACCAATTCGATCGACTGTGTGATAACACTGTAATGCTCAGTTCCGATTAATAATTTTATGCGGGATTTCCCGGGATTTTTTTTTAGTCTTTTACTGCAGTTTTAGCTAGTTTTATTGCAATTTTAGAAGTTTTATTTAAATTTAAAGCATTGATTTTTTTAAATTAATTTAAATAAAGAATATTTAAAATTAAAAAATACGGTTTAAAATTTAATAAACTGAATTAAGCCAAATTGTTTTTGGATGCCAATTGAATTTGGTTTAGTTAAACCGAAAAATATTATATTAGCAATTACCAAATTTACAAACTGAAATACTTGTCCTTCGGGAATTTTTTTCTTCTTTAAGATGATGATATTTGTTCAAATAAAGCAATATTTATATAGGCTGTTTCAAACTACAAGATTCTCGGAAAGGTTTTGCAACCTTGCCATATGTTTTGCACGTGCTCTGAAGTAAACTCGTACCGAAAATCTTATAGTGTAAACCAGCCTTATAGAACATTTCAACATCATTATTTCAGTTCTAAATACCTCCAATAAACTAGGGATTAAAGTTAAAAATAGTAATTTTTCGTATTTTCAATTAACATAAGTATTTTGAGGTACTTTTACTTCAAATAATTTCATTTAAAGTTCAATTGCTATTCCTTTATTTTAAATATATTTTTTAAATATTATTAATTTTTAAAATAATAAATACATCAGATGCTTTTTCAAATTATTTTGAATTTTTTATATGCTTATTTAAAATGCAACTAAATATGAAAATTAAATAATTTCTTTTTAAGGAGTTGTGGCATAAAAAATTTCTATTCAAGAAAACTAATTAAAGTTATGAAACTATTTAATATTTTAGTGTCTACTTTTATAAACAATTTAGGCGAATTTGTCTAAAAATTTCTGTGAAATTCACTTTTAAACTTTTTTATAAAACTAATCCTAGACGAATACTTCTGTAAATCTGCATAGAAAAAAACAAAATATCTAGAAATAGAAATTTTTGGATTTCATGTATAAGAAATATTTAAGCAAAAAATTGATTTTAGTTCTGACTATAAAACTGGTCCGACACAAGTTTGCACCCATTAACAATCCCAACATATCCTGAAAAAAGGGATCAAAATAATATAAACCGTGTCTTTCACTTTTCTATATCAATTCGTTTAACAGCTTAAACCGCGATTAATTAATATTAATATTTAGTTAATATATTACTAAGACTTTTTTTTAATAAGGACGGCCTTCCATATAAATATATTACATAAATACTAATTCACGATTTAAATTGTTAAACGACTTGACATTGGAAGACATGGATATTTAGCCCTCCTTTCAGAACATTTTTTCATGGATACAACCAAAACATGAACTTTGTCGAACGGTGTTTAACCAAAAAGTAGTTTTTCAAGTACAATATCCCAGCAAAATCTTTCATTACCAAATAAGTGGTTATATAATAGAAATTCATAGCTCCGCACAACTTATTTTTTGGCGTCTAAACTCATTATTTTTGTTTGGCGTGGTCGTTTTTATAAGTAGTCACGCTTACCCGCTCGCTTACGAAAAAATGAGAAATAAGTAGTTATGAGATTTTGAATAATAAGTGGTTACACACATGCTTACAAAAAGTTTAATTATAAGTGGTTATCCGATTGCTTACTTGATTCTTAAAAATAAGGAGTTAGGCAAATACTATTAGCCTAAGGAAATACATTCAGAAAAATTTAAGTTTTCTCTAGTGTGTAATTTTAGGACTCGTCATAAAAATTTAAACATAAAACATAATTTACATATTATAAAAAAATTTAACTTAGTAAAAAGTACTTATTTAAACTAATACGAGTAAGTCATCATTTTATATTTACAAACAATGAATACAATAAGCCGTTATTAGGAAGTCATTATTTTATATTATAAAATAATGCAAAAGGTAATGATATATCATTTTTGGTAATGCAGATAGTAATGAGGTGTCATTACCAATATTTTGCTGGGATATGTCGAATTTATATATTTTCTAACGAAAAAAATCCCGCTGTCCCGGGAAATGAAAAAGTCCGGGAAAAGAAAAACCCTAGTTCCGATAGGCATTGGAACTCCTAGTTTTATACCCTTCTTGGTCCCACAAGATCTTTGGCTTAAACATATCCCAATTACACTGATAGAATTTTCGTTCATACTATTAATGAATCGATTTCATTAATCTGAATTCACTGATTTAATGAAAAAATTTCATTGAGTTAATGAAAAATTCATTAATTTAATCAATTTTTTCATGAAAAAATTTTTAATGAAAAAATTTCATTGAGTTAATGAAAAATTCATTAATTTAATGAATTTCTTCATTATATATTTTCAACTAACCCGTAAGATATGCTATAATTTTTGTAAGGGTTCTAAATTTGCTAATTACTAAAATAGATATATGTTCCAGTAATGAACGCTAGGGTTGCAAACTGAAATTATTAAAATATAAAAGTCCAAATAATGACAAAATTTTATTTTGGCTATTTAGATCAATCGGTAACGCGATAATGTTTACATTCTGGTGATTGCGGGTTCAAGTCGACTTCAGGGAGATGTCAAAAACGTTATAAAAACGAAAAAGAAATATATGTACAAATAAAAATTAATAAAATAAAAATAAATAAAAAAAGTAACGCAAAAAAAATATATTTTTTTCAATTAGTTTTCATTTAATGAATACGTTTCATTGATCTAATGAACGCGTTCTTTGGGGACTTTTCAATGAAAAAAATCATTGGATTAATGAACAAATTCATTAATACTATGCACAAAATTCTATCAGTGTATGATCCGATTTCCATTGAAAAATTCGAAAAAATAAAATTTCCACAAGTTTTTTTTTTAAATTGGGTAGAGGGGGGATCCTTCGTCAGTGGGGCACATACACTAATCCCATTTTTCTCCGATATTAAGAGATAAAAAATTGGAAAAAGTATATTTTTTGCATTTTTCAATTACCTTTTCTAGACATCCATTCTGATGAATTAACATCGCATGTGGTAGCAGACAGACGTGTTTTTGTGGTTTTTGGGGTACAAAAAATAATTGAAAACAACTACATTTTGAAATAACTTACAAAAATACTCTTATAAAAACATAATTTTTTATGACGAACCTAGGCTTTCGATTAATAATATTTTCATTTTTATAAATGCTTAAAAAGTGTAAAAATATTAATTGTGTTGGGGCACAATCACCAGATGCCCGCTGGGGCTACAAAGTGTTGGTGCATCACTCCCAAAAATGCTCTATAGGACTCTCGTATTCATTTTTAAATTTATATTAATATTTTTGTAATTTTGAAGTCATTTTATTATATTTTTTTTTTTAATTTAGTGGAGATTTATTGACTAAAAGGGACACATATTTTAAAGAACTTATCCTAAATTATTTATTTCAATCAATAAAATATTAACAATTTTTTGTTCTAATTATATCTAGCTCTTTTGATGAATGTGCACCAAGGCCAAAAACCCTGTCGGTTTTGGTTGGGGAAATTTAAAATTAATCAATTTTGAAAATACGACACCATGTAACATATACTTAAAATAAAAGAATAAAATTAAAAAAAATATTATTTAAATTTTTGACAACCCTTCGAATATGCTTTATAAAATGCTGTTGTTACAATATTTACCCTCCCCCCCCCCCCCCCCCCCCCCGCCCCCCCAAAGTCTATTTTTACTGGAAGAAATCAATTATGTGTAGGTCGTTTTATCCCAATTAGAGTTTTTCAAAACTTTTTCGAAATCATATAATTTACAATTTCATTGAAATTAATTATGAAAAAACATTTCTGAATTATCATTTTTCGTCAAAATGAAACATATTAAGCGTGTTCGTTTACTTACTACAAGTTACTACTTTTACTACAGCTGGAAAAAATCAATACAAAAAATAAGCAAAACTTTCCAATTGTAGTAAAAGAAGTAAGAATTTCTGATTATGTTTTTCGAACAAAAAGTAGTTTTTACTGTTTAAATATGAGTAAAAAATTACTTCAGTATTCCCGGGAAATCCCGGAAAAGTTTGAAAAAAATTCCCGATTCCCGGGAGCTCAAAAATGTCGGGAAATTAAAAACCCTAATTCCAACCATTGGTCGATTTGAGATGGAATGACCCATATATAAGAAAAAAAAATTTATTAATATAAAATTTAGCTTAATGCAGTGAAAAGTAATAGCTTAAAATTATCTTTTGTTCTGCAAAACTCAATAAATGATTTTGATTTTTTTTTTTTTGAAGGTTCAAATTAATATCATTAAGGGTAATAAAACTGCGAGTTAGCACACCATTTAGAACATAATTTGTGCGATGAACTGGAATATTAAAAGTATCAATAAACCTTAGACTTCTCGGTGGTATATAAAACGGAATTAAGCATAATAAGTCAAAGCAGTCAATATTCCCATTGATTATATATATTCTAAAGTTCGTAAATCAATAAATAGGCATTTAGATTCATACGGAACAGACTCCAGATATTCAAGTGATCTAACAGCAAATTTCACAAATATACATTGAACTCTCTCAATACGAGAGATATGGGTAGAGCTATGAGGACTCCAAACAACAGAAGAATATTCTAACTTCGATTTGACAAAGGAAATATTAGATTTCGTCAGAAATATATAAAATTTCTTTGATTTTGGTATATCATCATTTTTTTAAGTTTTTGCATCAAAAAAAGAATGGCGTTTTTGTTTTATTTTTTTATTTCAACTCCTTCCACTGGCGCAAGTCGGCCAAAAACGCTGATTTGGAGACCCATTTTCTGCAGAGCAAACACTGCTGCATTTCTGGGAAATTTGACTTTACCATTCGATTCCACAGCAAAAATTAATATAAAAAACATTTTTTTTTGCGCCATTCTGCTTTTTTATGCAAAAACTTTAAAAAAAAGTGATAATATCCGAAAATCAAATTTGTGTGACAAACTCTAATAAATATATTTACGTGTCTAATAGAGTGGGCCGAACTTTGCCGAATTGCGAATTTCAAAAACGGGGGGTGCGGAAAAGTTGCGTATGCGTCCAGCAACCAGTAAAAAATAAAAATTTCGCAATTTCGGAAAGTTTAAAAAAAATCCTTAAATTTTGTTAAAAAATATTTGTTGTTGGGATATATTATTTCTAATAAATTATAGTTCGCTGAATCCAAAAAAAATAAAAATTTTTTAATCGGCCGAAGGGGTTCTTAAATATTGCTACTTGAATTTTGTTGAAAAACACATTTTTTCATTTTTCAGTCGAGCCTTCAAAAAGTTAGTCTAAAAATGTTTTTAATTTTTTTTCATTTTTAAATCTATCTATATAAAATTGTCTTTCATTTGAGTGCAAAAAAGTTTTTAAATGTTGAAGGGTATTCCAAGGACGCTTCGACAAAAGTTGTAAAAATTTTCACAGTCAAAAGTGATCGTTTTTTGTGATCACTGTTTTTTTTATGAAGTGATCCGAGATTTTACCCATTTATTGTTTTGGATCAACATAAAATAACATTTTTATGACTGGTCCACCTTTTTTAATAATTTTGGGTATTTTGATAACAAATATAAAATAGTGTGATCGGATCTCGAGATTTCGGACACAATGCTCGAAAAGTATCCTCTTTTTTGTCCACACAATGTTCGAAAAGTATCCCACTTTATATTTTTTGTTGTATTAAAACAATATTTAAGAATAAAATTAAATACCTAATAGTTTTTTTTTTTGTAAAAGTTTTGAAAAATATTTTATACACTGTGCCACAAAAGTATATATAAAAAAATGTAATTGAATATAACTTAATACATTAATGTTCAGTAAATATTACACAAAATTAAATTGCGTGCTTGGATTTAGAATTTTGTAACACAATGTTCGAAAAGTATACACTTTTTTGTCCACACAATATTCGAAAAGTATTCTACTTTATATTTTTTTTTTAGTAAGAGAATATTTTAGAATAAAATTAAACACTTAATAGTTTCTTTGTAAAGGTTTTGAAAAATATTTTATACACTGTGCCACAAAAGTATATATACAAAAATGTAATTGTTTATAACTTAATACATTAGTTTTTAGTAAATATCATAAAAATTAAATTGCGTGCTGGATTCAAAATTTTGTAAAACAATGTTTTGTAAATCAAAAATATCCCCAAATGAGTCCACTTGCAGAAATACTTTCAAATCATCTGTATACAAAATAAATCTAGATTTTTTAAAACAAAAAGAAATATCATTGATAAATAAATTAAATAACAACGGGCCAATACACTGGCCTGAGGTACACCCTAAATTTTAAGACAAGATAACGGAAAAATTCAGTTGATTTGAGCCAAAACGCGTTTAACTGACTTTTGTACTTACTTTTTTTTATAAGTGTAATAACCCAATAAACCAAACGATATCGTCACGATATCGAAACGATATCACCTAGGTGATATTTATTATCATATATGATAGTCACTTATACGAAAACGATAGATTTTTTGTTCTAAAATGTACCTTTCCTAACCTAGTGTCTTCAAATGCAATGAAATGTGCAAAGAAATTTGAAAATAACACACAAAACAACAACAACGAAAATAATTTTGTTGTTGCTGTTTTGGGTTACAACGAAAATAATTTTGTTGTTGCTTTGTGTGTTATTTTCAAATTTCTTTGCACATTTCATTGCATTTTAAGACACTAGGTAACGATATCGTTATTCCAAGAAATTATGATACCGTTTTCGCTATCGAAATTTCTTGGAATAACGATAGTAAAATCGCCAAAGTCCAGTTTTGTATCGAAAAACTATCGTTATTTCAGGCGATAACGATATCGAAAATGCCATCGTTAACGATATTGAAAATCACATCGTTAACTATATCATAATCTATGATAAAAATAATAACAATTCCTACATTTAAAAAAGGGCTTTAAACTGACGAACCACTCAATATTCCCCTATAATGGGATTTTATTAATGTTTTTTTATATAAAAAAGGATCTATAATTATCGCACAGCTAATAAATTTATAACATACAATATACAAATAATATACAAATTAATATAAAAATACAAAAACGCCAAATTTTCCTAACTATGTTATTTTGCAATAAATACACAAAGGCATCATTAACCTTCTTTAATTAGAATGAATGTATGTTTTTACGCCAATCCAATCTGTTAAGAGAAATAATAAAAACAAATTAATTAGTTATGCAACACGTGAATGATAAATAGAAAAAATTGTACTCACCATTGAATAAATTGGTGGACTAAAACTGCAAAATCCAAAAAAGACTTCCGTCTGTTTGAAAAATTAATACAATATTTATGTACATGAAAAATGTTTGAATTTTTCTTCAAAACAAAATAAATTTGAAAACGTATCGTCGAAATAATCGCATCGAAAATAATATCATTATCTTACTAAAATATGATATCGTTTTCGGGAGTAATAAGTGATAGCGTTTTTGCTATCATATCGTTCTTTGGTTTATTGGGAATGCTTTAACTACCCAATAAACCAAACGATATCGTCATATATGATAATATATGATAATCATATATGATACGAAAACGACAGATTTTTTGTTCTAAATTGTACCTTTCGTAATGATATCGTGTTTCCAAGGAATTATGTTACCTTTTTCGCTATCGAAATTCCCTGGATAGTAAATTCGCCTAAATCTGGTCCAGCATCGAAATATCGTTATTCCAGGAGATTTCGGCATCGAAAATGATATCATATATGATAGCAAAACCGGAATTCTTTGAAAATGAGCTGGAATGAAGTCATAATAAAAATTGATAATGAAATCGGCATATTCAGAAGAAAAGTCGAACTCACCTACACTCATAAAAAAAGCCCGTACAGATAGTTTAAAATTCTGCTAAAATAACAGGAAATAGTACGTGTATTTGCGCCAGCAGAATTTTCAATGAAGTTTAGAATTATGGTCTGCTAAATTTAGGTAAGCTTAATTTTACACACTGCTAAATACACAGACAATTCTAGTTAACTTAGCTAAGAAATTTGAGCTAAATTCAACAGAAACATTACCTGATTTAACTGAAAATTTCTGCTAAAATGTCGCTTACAGTCTGGGTTTTTGGGCTCTACGGATCTCTCCCTAGACAGGCCCATATTTATTTTTGGGAGTATAGGTGGCGTATAAAGAGTGATAAGTTCATAGTATCATTTTGCTCTATCTCGCTTAGTTTCCGAGATATAAGCCATTTTGTGATTATACAATAAAAAATTATGAAAATATAGCACCATCTCTATGTGATATTGATAGCAGAGACACAAAAATATTAACTTTAGGAGATAATTGTGGTTTAAATTAGCTGAAAAATTTGTAAAATTAAGAAACATAAATTACTAAAAATTAGTTTGCAAAGTTAGTTCAAATACGGATGAAGGTAATTGTTATGCTAAATGGGATTTACAAAAATATTAGTTCAATCCTAAATTTTAAGACAAAATAACAGAAAAATCAGTTCATTTGAGTTAGAACGCGTTTAACAGACTTTTGTACTAACTTTTTTTTTATAAGTGTAATAATGATTTAACTACCCAATAAACCAAACGATATCGAAACAATATCACCTAGGTGATATTTGTTATCATATATGATAATCACTTGTGATACGAAAGCGATAGATTTTTTTATTCTAAAATGTTCCTTTCGTAACGATATCGTGTTTCCAAGGAATTATGATACCGTTTCCGCTATCGAAATTCCCTGGAATAACGATAGTAAAATCGCCTAAATCTGGTCCAGCATCGAAATATTATCGTTATTCCAGGCGATTTCGATATCGAAAATGATATCATATAGGATAGCAAAACCGGAATTCTTTGAAAATGAGCTAGAATGAAGTCATAATAAAAAATTGATAATGCAATCGTCATATTCAGAAGATAAGTCGAACTCACCTAGATTTTGCAACTGTAATTGTCTAATAGAAAAAAGCAGTATAAAAAGCCAAACGAAGAAAAAATTCAAAGTTTTTATAAATTTTATTTGTTTCTGTAAACTGTTTGAATTTATGTAAATAATGAATATTTTGAAGTATACTTTATCATTAAACCTTATCGAAAACGATATTATAATCTTATTGGAATATGATATCGTTTTCGGATATTTAGGGTGATGGCGATTTCGCTATCGTATCATTCTTTGGTTTATTGGGTATTGACATAAAAACATTTTTCATTATCGTTACAATTTCTAAACAATCATGTTATAGTGGGGTGTATGTAGACTTTGGTCCTTAACTGTGCTTATTTTAACCGCTATTACTAACAAGTAAATTTAATATTACAAGCAACAACTTACTTAAATACTGTCTTAGTAATGACTTATTTGAGTCTATACCGGTAAGCTTCAGGCAACCACTTACCTGCAATGATACCCCCATGTTAAAATAATGTTTTATTTGACCAAAGTGTAAGCACTTAAAATTTTTGGTTTCTTATTCCATTTCTCTTTACCTGGTAATATAAAGTTTTTCTGGGTACGTATCGTTTGAGTGTTAATAGTTAACGCGATTTACATATTTGCGAAATATCGAGACACCCTATAGCAACGGTTCCCAAATGGGAGTCCGCGGACCCCCAGGGGTCCGTAGCTGAATTCCAGGGGGTCCGCGAAGAGATCCGACAAAAAACATAAAACAAGTTATTTAAAAAAAAAAACAATTTTTTGTTATAATTTTTAAATTATTTAACAAAATATTGATTTGAAAAATGTTTTTTTCCTTATTCACACAAAAAAATAATGTTAAACTTTTTTCAATTAAAACGATTTGTTAAATTATTTCAAAAGGTGTCAATTAAAAATTAATCCAATAGATTAAATAATTGCTCAAAACTGCAATTTGCTTAACATTTTTTTTTATTCTATCGCTCAAAAGCATCTCATAAAAAAAGAGAAAAACATTGTTGTTGTTATTCCTTTGTTTTATTTATGTGGTTGCTTTTATAAATGTTTATGTATTAGTAACAGATATTTTAAATTAATTTCTATAAAATTTTATAAATTCTCGTTAAGTTTATTATTTTATTTAGCTAAATATTTTAATTTTGACATATTAAATCTGAATATTCATTTATTCTAAAACATTATTAGAAACTAATAATGTAATTTTTGAAATTTTGTTTAACTAAAGTATTCAAAATCAATACTTTAGTTAAACAAAAAAATCGCAAAAAATAAATTAAAAATTATTTTACATAAAAATATATTTTATTTAGTTTTAAACAAAAACAAACTATTTTTATAATTTTCAAAAAAAATTTGACAGAGTCCTTATGCCTCAGAAAAAAGAAGATAACTAATTTCTGTGAGAGAATCTTTTATATAAGTATAAATAAATCTATCAAATTAATGAAAATTGGATGCAGGTTTTATTTTAATAAAATTCAATGTTATGAAATTTAAGCTAAAAATAAAGAAATATATTTTTTTTATAATTGGCATGACAACTACCACTTTATCCAGCTGATTATAGTCTTATTTAGAATTTATACAATATTGATCAATTTTCAATCCAATCGATTAATTTTTAATCAAATGCATATATAGTGCTATTTAGAAGGTATACAATATCGATAAATTTTTAATCCAATGAATTAATTTTTAATCAAATACATATAAAAAAACCAATAAAAATCCTAATCAAATGTATCACTCTTTAAAATTGAAAATTTATTCAGTTAAAGAGCTACAAATTTTTATTTGAATGGACAATTTTTGTGATTGGAGGAATTTCAACGATAAAATTAAATTATTGAATAGGCGGTTTTCATGATTGAATTTAGTTTTTATTTTTTTGTGTGTTCCTGCTTAAAATTGCCCATAATTTAAAATAAGCAGGTGCTTTTATTAATTTTACCCAATAATTTATAAAGTACCTCTCGCTCAACACTGGTTTGGCGGTCCGTGAGCTAGTAGAAATGTCTCAAGGGGTCCGTGAAGCAAAACTTAGTGGGAACCGCTGCTCTATAGGGTCTTCCTCAATACTTTGGAGTAATACAAAAGGAGTAACAAAATGAGTATACCCCTACCTATGGTGTAGAGTATAGAAAAACATAAGAAAAAAAACTTATCGGGTTGTTGTCTTTTTAAAAATGCTGAAAGTGACGATGGTGACAATGATGATTTATAATATTTTTTCTAGACACTTGTTAAAATTGCTTCCATTTTTTAGCCATTAATTATAAAAGGAAGTTAAAAAATGGGTTTGCGTTTAATTAATGTTTTGTTATAGACAAATAAAGCGTCTACTATTAAATATTCAAGAGTTTAAAAAAGAAAAATGTATAAACTACAATAATATTTAGAATATAGAACGTTTATAATATTTCGCAATTTCTAAAGGAAGTATTGATGTAATTAAACTTACAAGGAAGTTGTGGCACCGGAACACCAATCGATTTCAAGTACAATAGCATTATTGAAGGGTTTTATATTTAGAAGTGACAACCGGACTAAAAAATATATAAATCATATTTAATTTGATCTGAAAATGGAGTACCCAAGTAAAAAAGTTTTGATCATATATTATCAAATAAAATTTCGTATAATAATATATTGGAAAATATGTGTATACAAACTCATAATTACATACAGTGATCAAAAAAAAGTTGGACACTATATAAAATAAAATGAACAACCAAGTCGTTTGAATTTTTTTTTCAAACAATATAAGCACATTCTACATAAAATTAACAGCAATTTTATGCTCTTCAATATCTTCTTTCGTTTTTTGTCTTTTTTATTGATACATTGCATTTGACCTTGTAAGTAAAGAGAACATGAAAAAATGCATGGCAAAAAAAGTTGGAAACATATGATTTTGTTCTTTAAAAGTTCAGTTAGAAATAATTCAAATTGATGTTAACTACCGAAGGTCAGTCGCAAAATTATTTTCTTATAGAACTGACGTGTTTTAAATTTGGTAAGTGAATAAAAATGCCAAGCGCCCCAATTTCGAAGGTTTTAAAAGGCATAATAAAACTTTGGGATGTACAAAAACCTGTGGGTGAAATTGTGAATAAACCACGCTCTACTGTTCACACCCCAAACAGAAAGAAAGATATTGAATTATGTTATAAAAGATCCCAAAGTATCAGCTGTTTTTATTTCAAATGAACTTAAAAATTATGAAATAATTGAAGTTACACCATAAATAGTAAGAAATTTTCTGCATTCGAAGGATTCACATGGGTTTACACCACGCAAAAAGCCAATTATAAGCAAAGCTAATAATTGAAACATGGTATTTGTCGAGGGAAATATGAACAAACTAACTTAAGGCAATCTGCAATAAAAATGGGTTTAAATGATGATTTTGTGTCCGTTCATGATAACTACCCAAAATATGCTGCCCTTATCGTAAAGGACTGGCTATTGAATAATGTCAATATGGTATGGCCTCATCCTCCCCAGAGTCCCGACTTGAACCCTATCGAGCATTTATAGGCGTATATGGAGACGGAATTAAAAAGTATAACATAACCAGCAAAACAACACTTAGAGACGCACTGCTAGATATTTGTAGCAAAATTCCATCAGATTACACAAGAAAATTAGTTAATTCGATGCCTAACAGACTTCAAGCCGTTAGACAAGCAAAAAGGCACCATACAAAGTATTAATATTGCTGTATTATTTATTTTAATTTTCTTTTTTCTAATTAATTAAAAGTGTCAACGTTTTTTTTTACCCACGAAAATTGGCGATTTTTGTTATTGTTATTTTTTCTAGTTCATAATGAAAATTTTGTATATTAAATAAAAACCTATGGATCTCAACCTTTAATTTGATGAAACTGCATTTGCTTGCGTCGCCAACTGGCGCATTGTTACGTCAAATGAAATCCGAGTCTGTTTTGTAGCCGGGAAGACTAAATGTGCACCGCTTAAGGTACTTTCCATACCCCGCCTGGAACTGCAAGCAGCGGTATTGGGTACTAGACTGAAGAACGCCATTATTGAAAACCACAAAATAAAGCCGTCAAAAACAATTTTGTGGAGCGACTCAAAAACCGTAATCAGCTGGATAATATCGGATCACAGAAATTCTCGAATCAACTCATGAAAATGATTGGCGCTGGACCTACACATTTAAATGCCGCAGACAGTGCAACAAGAATAGCATATCCAGTTAATTACAGCCCAGACAACGCCTGGATACAAGGTCCTCAGTTTTTGTTAAAATGTATCCCGCAAAAAACCTGACAGCCATGGTATTCACGAATTGACAGCGTCCGAACTTCAAAAAGCCGAAATTATAATTTGTAAACTGGTTCAACGAGAAGTATACAGCAACGAAATAAGCGATTTAATTGCGGATGAAAACGTATCCAAGAATAGTTCAATCGCATCACTAACTCCAGGCCTTAATTCTGATGGGGTCTTATGTGTTTACGGTAGTATTGATTACGCTTTAGCTCTACCGGAGTCAACTAGACACCCTATAATCCTGCCGTACCGTCACGTTGTAACTGAACTCATTGTAATGTGGTACCATCATAAGTCATTTCAAAAATGAGGTAAGAAGAAAATTTTGATTCCACATTTACGTGCAGCAGTCAAACGCGCGAAATCCAAGTGCCAACAGTGTAAAAATAATCGCGCAAAGCCAAAGCCTCCAATAATAGGTCAATTGCCAACAGACCGCCTTCAGCCATATGTGAGACCTTTCACATATACGGGCCTGGATTATTTCGGTCCTATTTACGTAACCATTGGACGCAGACGGGAGAAACGGTGTGCAATTCATATTGAACTAGTAGCCGATCTGTCCACCGACGCTTGTATCATTTGTATACGTAACTTTGTTAACCGTAGAGGCGTTCCAGTAAAAATACGATCAGACATGGGAACAAACTTCGTTGGTGCAGATGGAAAATTACAACGGGTGAGTGATTTATTTGATCATAATTATATTCAGAGCGAATTGGCAGCAAAGAACATTACTTGGGAATTTAACTGCCCTGCTAATCCAAGTAGTGGAGGGTGCTGGGAACGACTTGTTCAATCGACGAAAAAGGTACTTGCCGTGACCTTGAAAGATGTTGCCCCTCAGGTTGAAACGTTACGTAGCCTATTAATAGAAGCGGAAAATGTGGTGAATAGTCCACTCACTCATCTCCCTGTCACACCCGAAAACCCGGATCCTTTAACTCCGAATCATTTTCTTTTGGGCACCACCAATTCCACACGAACGTCTGGTGATGCCGAACGTTCGTGTATTCACGAAAACAGTACAGAATAAGTCAACAACTGAAAAATCAATTCTGGCGACGATGGATTCGTGAGTACTTATCCACACTAACCAAACGTACAAAGTGGTTCAAAACACAAAAATCTATTGAAATAGACGATATGGTCATTATATGCGACGAGAACCTTCCGAGAAGCCAATGGAGAAGGGGTGTGACCGGCATAAGACGGTCAGACTCGAATTGTGGCAGTACGTACTTCGAATGGAATCTTACGCAGACCAGTATCCAAGCTTGCGGTGCTGGACATATGTAGTGAAGCCCCACAGGATCTTCACGAGGGGCGGGATGTCGCCGATCCATAGTGGCACCGCTACTATAGCAACACTTTTATTTTACTTATTTTATATTAGTACCTTTTTCCCTTTTTATTGCAACAGTGCAAATGTCAAATGACAAGTTTGAATTTACTTTTTTATTTTATTAACGTGAAATCTTAGAAGAGTGAGGATGTTCTAGGAAAATTATTTGCCTTGTAATATATACAGAATTGAAATAAACCTACCTTCCTAAATTGAAATCTCAATTAACAACTTAACAATAAACAACTACCAATAATAATTTTCGATAAGCCTTGTTTATTTCGTCTGTCGCCAAAATTTTGTTTCGTTACGACGCAACAAGCAAAATTGAAAAAAATGCTTTAATACGAAATTTTAACGGACGATATTTCCAAGTATAAAGAAACCTTTCTAAAAAATTTCAAAAGCATTTTAAACATGGATGGTAACCGAAACGAATGCGGTTATCGTTAGGGTAACGATATTTTAGGTTATTTCGGTAACGGTATTTTAAGGGTAACGCTATTTCATTTATTTCGGTATCGCTATTTTAAGGATAGCGGTATTTGAGTTATTTCGGTAACGGTATTTTAAGGTTAACGCTATTTCAGTTATATCGGTAACGATATTTTAAGGGTAACGGTAGTCAGTTATTTCGATGCATCCCGTAATTTTTTTTACAAAAAACAAACGAGATTAAAAACGGAACCAATTTATCAACTTAATGTAAAAAAAATACTCAATAACCACGTGAAATTACCAAAAGCACAAAATTAAAAATAACGGTAACGGTATTTTAAGGGTATCGATATTTTATTTATTTCGGTATCGGTATTTTAAAGATAACGGTATTTCAGTTATTTCGGTAACGGTATTTTAAGGATAACGGTATTCCGGGTATTTCGTTAACGGTATTTTAGGGGTAACGGTAGTCAGTTGAAAGGGTTTTGAATCAATAACGGTATTTTAGCGGTATTGCCTGCCAACCCTGATTTTAAATGAAAATACAATTTGGAATATTTCGATAAAAAAAAACTATGTTTTTCACAGACGCCAGATTTGGATTTAGCTCACAGATTGTCTTTAGAAAAATACCGTTACTGAAATAAACGAAATACCGTTATCCTTGAAATGCCGTTACCGAAATAACTGAAATACCGTTATCCTTAAAATACCGATACCGAAATAAATGAAATACCGATAACCTTAAAATACCGTTACCGAAATAATCTAAAATAGCGTTAGCCTAACGATAACCGCATTCATTTCGGTTACCATCCATGGTATTAATCCAATAACTTAATAATTAAGCGTATAATCATTCGATAAAAATTGTTTTGATCGATTAAACGATCAAAATAAATACACGAGTAATTGACAAGTCTAATATTTGTACCACTGGCATGTCCTGGTTCAGTCCCATTCAGACGGCTGATCTTTTCACCAGTCACAGGACCGGTACTTTGAGGCTAGTCCTGTTTTCACAGGTTACGGGACAGGTCACCGGTTAGGTACTTTCAGACCTGTCCTGTCCTGAAAGGACAGGTCCTTTCAGACCGGTGCTCAGGTCACAACTGACCCCTATTTTACCATAGGGTATATACAGGAGGCCCAAATCCGAAATAACATTTAAGTAAAATAGATTTCGCTTTTCCTAAGTACGCTTAAGTGTATGGAAGTATATTTATCCGAAGTACGACAAAGTGTATAATCCGGATAAGGGTATACACTTTTTCCTGCGTTATAGCGTATGCACTTATGCTTAGTCGACTGTATATATACAAAACTTTACAATTTTCTTTCGACATTTTTCCAAAAAGACAAAAATTTAAATAACAAAAAATTATGTAATTTTTAAGGATTTTTGTGGCATACTTTAAGGCGCTTAAGAGCTTGTACATAATAATAACGACATAACGTTTAAAAAAGGTGTAAATGTCGCTATTAACTTGGCTCGCTTCCTATATTTATTTGGACATTTACTCCACCTAACAATGCAATACTTTTTTTATATTTGTTTTTTTTTTTGTATTATGCTCATCAGCCAGCCAGCCAAGTACTTGGTATGTCTACGTGTTTAAAATTAAGAATGTTGTAAGTAAACTTTGTTTTCTTGTGGTTGCTTTCTTCCCTTCTTAAACCTTTAATGTAAAGTCATTCATTATTATATTGCACAATCTTGGGAAGAAAACCCCTAAATAAACGATTTAACTAGTGCACTAAGTATTGCTCGATGTCTGTCTTTCTGTCTGTCCATTAGTGGCCAGGTCTGGTGTTTGCATCAGTAGAGCATGTTTTTGTATTTAAAAAAAAAGTAAAAACTTAAGTAGATTTGCTAGGAGTCAAGTGTAAATTGCAAATGCATTAAAAGTTTTCAACGAGTAGATTTAATTAAGCGTGTGTTTAAATTAAATAACATCAGGCCGTCAGTCAGGCATTTGTATAGGTTTTTTTTTAATCACCATCACCATTGAATATTTAAATACGTACATATATAAATAATAACTCTAAAAGGTGTTTAAGTATTAAATAGATTAAAAAAATACAAGTAAAAGCGTTAACTTCGGTGGGTGCCGAATATGTTATACCTTTCACCATCGTTGAATACAAAACATTTGAAATGAATTGCAGATAGGGATGCCATCCGTCCTCTTTTCCCCGGACACCGTCCTCTTTTTTAGGGCGTCCGGGGCAGTTCTCCTTCTTTTTCAGTAAGTGCTCGGGGTTGTCCTACTTTTTGCACTTTTCTCCATAACTTTTTCTTATTGCTTCAAAACTTTTGAATTGTTGGCACCGCTGTTTTGTCGCTGTTATTTCAATTGACTTGACGTCACTTACTTTGAATGCCAAAAAGTCACTTACTTTGAATGCCAGTAGTGAGCCAACTAGGGTTGCCAGATACCAAAAGTCAAATAACTGGACAATGGAAAAAATTCACCTGGATTTTAAAAAATAACTGGACAATTCAAAAATGCACTTACATATAGTTCTTACACAAAAAGCCCCATTATTTCTGTGAGAAACTCCGTTTTGGCATCGGAACAATCAGAGGAAATCAGCTAATTCCACCAAGTCATCGCTACCTTGTATCTGAATAGCAATTCTACATAAATTTCGTAAGTCTCAACAGCTAAACAGCAGCGCTTCGAGTTTTAAAAAATTTCTTTTTCAATACTATGTTCGATTTTAATTAAATTAATTTAATTCGTTTTTAGAATTTGTATTTCTTTAACTTTTCTCAACATTTTTTTGCTTTTATTAATTAATTTTTTTATTTTTATTATCATTATATGTGACTCTAATTTTTAAGATCAGAATTTTAGCACTTAAAATCCCTGTACAGTAGACGCTCGCAAATTAGAGCTTTCAGTAATTCGAACGTCCAGAAATTAGAATCAATGTTTGCAATACATTAAACGCTCTGAAATTCGAATTTAAAATTCTAATTTCTGACCTTTTTTTTTTTTTTTTGGTTATTTGAATACACAGGAAATCCCCAATTTATTTTATTCTGTTTGAATAAAGTAAAACTAAAAAGGGGAATCACCAAATTATATATGTTTTCCCCTATTTGTTTTTTTTTTTTTTTTGTCGCATTTATGTACATTTTTGGCTAGTTTATTTGTGAAATTTGATACGCGTGTACATATTATTTGGCAGTCTCTATTAAATAGTGAAAGTGTATCATTTAAAATGTTAAATAAACGTTAAAAAACACTTTATCATTGGAAACGAAACGAAAAAAACGTCCAGAAATTAGAATAATTCAGAAATTAGAATTGCCTCAAAAACAAAGCGGTTCTAATTTGCGAGCGTCTACTGTACTATAATTAAGATTAATTCTTGTTGTACTGGAAAGAAAATAAACTAAACTAAATTTTATTTAAATTTTTTTTTTTAATTTTGAAAAAAATAACATTAACATATTTACTTCATATTACATATACATATATTAATAAAAATATTCACTTGTTTCCAATCAGCTGTTTAATATTGTTAAATTATTGTGTTGGTCCGAACTAGGCAATTGACAAAAAATACTAGTGTTCATAATTTTTAAAGATTTTTTTGTTTAAAAATTGTCAGTGATTATAAAATAAAGGTACTTATCAGTGTTGGGAAAAAATGAAACTGATTATACATTTGAAAGCACAATTGTATAAGTACACATACTTTTTTGTTTATATTTAGTACCTATACAATTTTTTCTGTACAAAATATTAATTTAATTAATAACAAAATAAAATTAATAAAATAATTAGTTTTTAAAATTAAAGAAATTCTTCTTTACCCAAAATAACTGGATAATCTAGGCCATTCCAGTCTGTCTGCCGACCCTAGAGCCAACTGTTGAATTTTTAAAAAATTTAACATTGCTTTTAATGATGAAAATTTATTTAATGAATTCCTTGTCCTGAAAAACTATGTAAAAAACAGGCAAAGTTTACTTTTTCGGCCACCACTCAAAAAAAAAATATGACCCCCTCTGGAATTAAAAAGGAAATTTTTTTCTTTATGGTGTTAAGGGGGCCGGGCCCCTGTGACCCGCTAGGTCCAAAAACCCAAAATAGGCGTGTATAGGAGTCGCGTAACGACTCAAATTAAAGAATTTAGAATTCTCACGATTCTAAATATGCATTTTGTTTCCAGATCCGGGAAATAAAATTCGCGCTAGGTCCATTTTAGTAAATTTTAGGTAGTAAAAAAGAAAAGTGTTTACGAGCACCGCTGAAAAATATAATTATGACCCCCTCTGGAATTAAAAAAGGAAATGTTTTTATTTCGTGTAAAGGGGGCCGCTAGGTCGAAAATAATTGAAACACAGTTAAATAAAAATTTCCCAGGATTCCAAATATGCGTTATGTTTCAAGATCCGGAAAATAAAAATCCCGCTAGGTATATTTTGGTAAATTTTAGGTGTTAAAAAATATTAGTGTAAAATTTATTTCGCGTGATTTTTTCAAACAAATTTTCTATTTTTGGTACCTTTCCAATCAGAAACCGCCAGTGGTAGAAAAAATCAAGCACTGGCATACTTCTGGGTAACCACGGTGTTGAAAATAAATAACTGGGAGAACACTCCTTTAGGACGCTTTTCCAGCGTTTGCAAAAAGCGTTTTTCCAGTATTTTTTTACAAAAATTTCGGTGGTTTACAAAAAACTACTGGCAAAGAATGGTGTAAGAGTGATAAGCCAAGGTTTGCAACCAGTGATTATCCAGTGCTACCTAGCCAATGCTACCAGTGGTACAAAAACCAATTCACTGATAGATCAATGACCTTGTAAAAATGCTGACGCTTCGTTAAAAAAGGTTTGTAGTCAGAAGGTTCCGAGTTCAAATCCGGTTGCAAGTATAAAATTTTTTTTGATTTTTTTTAATTTAAAAATTTTTTTGTTCTATAAAATCAATTTTTTTAGTGGGAAAACTCCTTTAAGGCCAACTTCTTTTTTGCTCTCCCAACGCTGGAATATTAATCCCAAAAAATTGTTTGCCAGTACTACCATTTTAGCACAGCCAGTAGTTGTACAGCTGTTATCACTCATTTATGTGTTTAGCCACCAAGTATTATATGTCTCGTTAGCTCAGTTAGCACCGTCTGCCAATCTGACGGCCTGGGTTCAAATCACGGCAGGACCAAAAAAAATACATATGAACTTTTTTTAAATTTTATTTTGGAAAACATATTTCCAGACCACCTATTTATTGGTTTTGCCAGCGTTTTGCCAACCTTCAAAAATGTTGTTTCTCCAGTGCTTTTCAGGTGCTTTTTGAAAAGCCGGTCCTTTTGTCTAATGATGTTATCATTTTGGGAATGGGAAAGCACTTTTTGCCAATACTTATACCACCTGTTAAACTGCTTTGCCATCGCTTTCCCGTTTGTATTTTTTGGACTGGGTTGGTACATAGCGTCAGTAAACTTTATTTTGCTAAAAGTCGCGGATTTTTTACAAAAAATTAAATTTTTTATGAACCTTAGGAAGTTTTTTGTATATTGTGGAACATAGCGCCGCAAGGGAAAATTTTTTTAATTTTTGGTACATTGTGGTCATATTTGAATTCGTAAGAAAATTTCCGTTCCTTTGAGTACCCATACTTTATGATTAGTACATTAACTGGTTCTTTTAGACTCCTGGGGGTCTTAAATGGATCTAGTGGGAGCCACACTTTATGGATCATGAAACCAAATGCATATTTGAAATCGTAAGAAAATTTTCTTTGACAGTTACCATTATATGTTTGTTTCAATTTTTTGGACCTAGCGGGTGCCAGGTGCCCCGGCCCCTTAACACCATGTAGATAAACATTTTCTTTTTTAATCCCAGAGGGGGTGGTATAATTTTTTTTCTTTTTGAGGGGTGCCCGAAAAAGAAAACTTCAGCGAAAACTAAAAAGTGTTGTTACATCCTTTTGCATTTTAGGTTATGATATGCGTTTTATAAAACAAACAATCGAATTCATCAAAAATTTAGTACACAGATAAAAATATCACTAAATTTTATTTGACAAAAATAATTGTTGAAATTCAGTTTCCATTTCAACAACATTTTTAGTTGAATCAATTAAATATTTTGTTGATATGACAAGTTTTCAGCTTTTTTCAATCAAACTTGTTTGTTGAAAATCGACGAACGTATTTGTTGAAGTTCAACAGGTTCTTTGCTGACTCGGTCATTATCGTCAATTCGAGCCAGTGAACTAGTTGGTTCCAATCGTTCTCTTTTTTGTGATTAATAATAAAAAAAATTGAGTTTGGGTAAAATTTTTGTTCTTTTTTAGACCCTCCATCCCACTGTGCAGGAGGGTATATATCATTTTGTCATTCCTCATCGAAAAAAAATCTGGGACATAAAAAAAATATATATTCTTGAGCGTTATCAATATCGAAACCGATATAGCCGTGTCCGTCTGTCTGTCTGTCTGTTGAAATCACGATCACGCTCAAAATAGTTGTGCTAGGATGTTAATTTTTAGTCAAAATTTTTGTCCAATTTCTTAAGCAGTTTGGTATTGGAAATGGGCATATTTGGTCCAGTCGTTTAAAAGTTATAAATGAAAATGTAAAAGCACCTCTGGAATTTTCCATAGTAACATGAAAAAATATAATAACTGTGTGTTGTTCACTGTTGCCAACTTTTTTCCTAAAAATATCGCTAAATCAAACTAAAATATCACTAGAAAATAGCTAAACTATAAAAAACTTAAAAAATTTAGCGATAAATCGCTAAATTTCACGAACTTTTCAGGTTCTGTTGAAAAATTTCCCAAAAATAGCTATATTTTTCGAACTTTTTAAAACTTTCTAAAATATGTGTCGATACATCGCTAAATTTTTCCAACTTTTAAGTATTCCATAAAAATTTAGCGATAAATCGCTAAATAATAATAATTCAAAAATTCTGTCAAGGAAATTAATGTAAAAAAAAGCTAAGAAAACACCAAGACTGTCTTTAAAAAAATCGCTAGTTTTCCCGCTAATAGCTAAATCATATTTTATCCCGCTAAACGAGTTGAAATATCGCTAGATTTGACGAGAAAATAGCTAAATTGGCAACAGTGGTGTTGTTGTTGTTACTGAATAAGAAAAAATAGATACATACACACCCAGACCTTGAAAGAGATAATTCTTTTTTTGAATTTATATGCTTAATTCATTTTATAAATTACTGAATAATTCATAATGCCTTTAAATCAATGATTGGACAGTGAATAAAGTGAGATAAGATTTGTTCCTATTTGTGTTGATTCAATTTTGATTCGATTGAATAATTTGGACGTATGTTGGCTTTAGAGGCACCTCACCGATTGATTCTAAATTTTTACTACTGATATAACTCTCTTTTGTGGGCCTGGTTTAAAGTTTAAAAATGAACTTAACTATATTTTCTTCATTTATGATAGGGTTGGAACAATATGTACACCATTGGAAAGGTAATAAAAATAGCTTTAGGATAGCATTTTTTTGTTGACCCATTATGATTCGACTTAGGAATTTTAATTTTTTTGGTTTTTTAATGTTTTTATTCCATAGAAAACCTATATAAGAACAAAAATTGTGCTTATAAGTATGTTATCAAGACGAAAAGCTTTCATTTGATATATAGATCAAGTTTTTATCACTTCAAACACCGAAGATATTAGAGGTCAAAATCGTGAGATTTTTTTTCTTTCAAAGTATGGCTAACTTTTGACAAATGAAAAATTTCAATACCGACAATACCCTACGGGAAATTTTAACAAACTGTCACCGAACTGGCCCCTTTATATGAAATAGACTGGTCACTTTTACATGACTTTGTCCTAGGAGGGGGAAATTGACCCCTTGTGACATGTCACAAGACAAATCCTAGGACAGGTTACTGAACTCTCATAAAAAACAAAGTTCAAGGACCTGTCCTGCACTCAACCAAAAAAGTCTGTAATGGCTACTGAAAATTTTGCTGTTATTACGGGAAATTTAACTGTTTTGAGACCAGCGGTATTTTTTACTAATTTTAGCAACACATGTCTGCTGATATGTAGTACAATAAAATTAGTAGAAAAAATTAGTAGCCGCTACTAAATTTTAGTAAAATTTGTGTAAACTGCAATTCAAAATCGATTTGCTAAAATCAGTTAAAAAACTTACTAAATATCATAATTTTAGTACAATGAAATTAGTATAAATAATTAGTTGCAGCTACTTAATTTCACTAAATTGCTGTAAACTGTAATTTAAAATCAATCTGCTGAAATTAGCAAAAAATTGTACTAAAAAATAAAAAAACTGTAAAATTTAAAAAAAAAAAAATTTCTTTCGATTGTAATAAGCGTATAATTACTTCATCGTACTTGAAATTTGGAGTCAAAATTGCAAACGATTCTCCAGTTATTGCCGTTTTATGCATTAGAGATGCAATAAAATTTTCTGGGTGTTATTTCTAAACTAAGAATATATCAATAGTAACAAATATATACTAAACAAGAATTGTAAAAAATCAAAAAAAAAATATGTTTAAATTAGTATATTTTTCTGCTAAATTTAGCAATCGATTTTGAAAAATAAGTAAAATGTTTTACTGAAATCAGCAGCAAAAATTAGTATAAAAATCCGTAATTTGTAATAAGAGAATAGCAAAAATGATTACTAAAAATAAAAATTGTATTAATAATCAGTATAAAAATTTTATAGTGCGATTGGAAACTGTTTACAAATTTTTTTACAAACTTTTTTATCTGAGTGTGGGATTTGTCTTGTCACATGCCACAAGGGGTCAATTTCCCCCTCCTATGACAACGCCATGTAAAAGTGACCAGTCTATTTCATATAAAGGGGCCAGTTCGGTGACAGTTTGTTAAAATTTCCCGTAGGGTAGGTTTAAAATGTGTTTACTCCCAAAATATGTTCGATTTCCGATGAGTTAATTCAGTATAATTGTTGGTTAGAGTCAAAGGTGTATCTTATGTACCATCTGCAAAAAAATAGGTTTGACTTCTAATATCTTCGGTGTTTAATGTGATAAAATTTGAACTACATCTCAAAAGTTTTTAATCTTGAGAATATATTAATAAGTAAAAAATTATGTGGTAGTATACGGTGGTTTTTAAAAAAACGGTTTATTTTAAAAAATCTTAAAAATAAATCTCATTCGCCGGTAATGGGTAAGCAAACAAAAAAAAATGTCGTCCACAAGATATTTTTACTATCTTTCCAATGGTATATATATATTGTTCCAATCCGACTATAAATGACTTAGATATATGTAGCTAAGTCCATTTCCAAACTTTTCACAGAAATAAACTCCCTACAGAGGTCTTTCCGGGGATTTTTTTTTTTTAACAGCTTGAAAAGTACTACATCGCACAGTGGGAAAAATCACCAATCTAGCTTATAAAAAATCGTATCTCTTAAACTATTGATCTGAGTAGTTAGAAATGTATGGAGCGATTGTAGCGAATAGTCTTCTTTAAATATATTGTATTTGTAGACACCCTGTTTAATTACAGGGTGCACCAAAAGGAAGGTTTTAGTGGAAATTACACTGAAATTTAGTATCTCTTTAAAATTAGTATGAAAATTTTCCGAAAGTATTGCCCTATGTTGCATTTATGTAATTTTATAGATTTAATCATTCACCGATAGGGGTTGCTGTTAATATATTTAGTAACATTTCAAATACGATGTAGCTTTGAAGAGCAATGTATTTAGTTATACAAAATAAATTAAAATTTTTTGTTAAACAAAACACAATTAAAAACATTTTTATATGTACATTAAATCACAGAAATAGTATTTTGCAATATATATTTATATCAAAAATTACTGTCATCAAATATGGATATGAGTTAAACTTTAAAAAATAAACTTTTCATATTTTTAATAAATAAATATATACAATTTTATTTATTCGTAACAAAAAAAGGATCAAACCTTCTTTTTTTAAAATTAGAGAAAACAACATTTAAGTTGACATTATAAATGAAACTAATATACTAAGTTTTAATTCATTCATTATTATTTTTATTTATTTAAAGATCAACAAAAAAATTTGCTAATATTATCAAAATATATATAATACAAATTAAGAAAAAAAAAATATTGCATAAAACCAAATTCAAACTTATATTTATTTAATTTTTATTTTTTAAACTAAATAAATTACATTCAACAATAAACAAAACTTAAAAAAATAAAACTTAAAATAATTGTTCCATGAAAAAAAATATTGCAAATTATTCGCTTTCAGAGCCTGAGTCCTGGGCTTCTTCGCATTGATCGGGAATCATTGGGTCACAAAGCAGCTCACGAACTTCGCTGGAAAGAGGCTCCAAGGCTCGATAGTTGATGGATGACTTTTTTGATATTGATGAAATATAAGGATCCGATGAATAAAGCAGTGTATTGAGTAAATCTTGCATAGTTTTCTCACGCGTCATTTTTCGAGTGTGGAAATCCCGGTAATTACGGAAATCTTTATTTCTGCATTCCATTGCTTCTTCCGAAAGCATTCCAATTGGCAAACACGCGTATTTGATAACATCAGCCCCATGCATTAAAATTTTATGTACGCTGGATGGCATGTTATACCAGGGGTATAAAACCATGTACAATTTGGATGTACTTTAAGTCATTTTTTTAAAGGAATCTGTATTTATTGCGTAACCACATGCCATTGTTTTTAATATAACACCCAAATTACTTATTAATTTTTCGTCGACTCCTGTAATTGATGATGCCAAGCCAGGGTTTTTGAAGAACATCCTAGCCGTATTGCCGTCAATGGTTGTTCCAAACCCTGGCTTTGGTATATCTACAAGTAGGTTCATATATTTTTTTAAATCATCAATAATTTTTTTTTTCTTTGTGCAACGGCTAATTTATCGTCATCGCCTCTTATTTGCCATTTTTTTGTGTCAAGCCTATAGGCTATGTGCAAAATACACTCAAAACACCTTATCCATGCATGCAGTGTGGAAAGTCCATAGGCATACAAGGATTCATTTGGCTTTAAATCTTTAATCTTATTTAAATCATTCATGATTTTTGGAGTAGCTCCGCATATTCCACATGATTGTGTTGATGTTTCTGCGATTGCACTAAATGCCTTACCATCAATCATGGTAAGACAGAATTTATGATCCACGTTCAGATCTAAGTCTGTAACTTTTGTTTCTATTATACTTTCAATTTGATGTTTTATTTTATTTACTTCATTTTTTATAAGGTCAATTGTTTCTTTTTCAAATATAAATGCTGATTCATATCTGGTATAATTTGTGTTTGAATCTATAACAGTATTTTAGCGATAGAGCCTACCAACCCTGCTTCAATGTATGTAATTACTTTTGGCTTATGAATGACTTAACATCTAATTGTGAAGTTTGCATAAAAATTCCAATATCTATTTTTTATTCATACGAGTTAATGAATTGATTCACATCGACTGATCATCCACGAATTAAACTGATACATCAGGAAAGTGTATTAATCTATACATGCTTTGAAATTCTTTCGTTATACAAATAAGCTATTAACGTACACAAAAAAATCGTTACCAAGTAATTAAGCAAATTTCAACTAATAAAGTTTTATCGAATATTTTATTATATTGTGTATGCCACAAAAACATTATTTTAGTTGAAGTGCTCCCAATTGCTTGCCAAAGATTTTTTTGTGTGTATTTAAAAACGCAAATAAAACTTGATTTTTGAAAGACTCTAAAATAAGATTATTTTTAAATCGTTCACATGTGATCATAACTGACTCTTATTTACAAGCTTTTTAAGTGTTTTGTTCTAAAGTTAATTTTTTCTCTAAATTTTATGAAGATTCATATAAGACTCAAAAGTTCATCATAAATGCTGCATATTTAAGGAACTTTTCTTTGTAATAATATAACGCCCAGAACGATGGGATAATTGAGGTGGCCAAATCAATTTTTTTTAAGTTTACTGATGAGGTTATTACATTTTTTCGGAGTTCAAATTGTTATAATATGTTAATCATTTGAAGTCATTTATAATTTCATATTTTTGGTTAATTTTGTCTACACTTTTTGGAATTTTGAATCTTGCTTGTGGCAGCACTGTGATTAAACAAGATGAAACTGAAATATTTACTTGTAGTGGTCGAAAAAATTATACGCATTTGTTGCTCAGTGGATTGACCGAATACAAAATGGGTAATAATTCATACTTGTTTGTACTTAGTAGAATCCCCGAATAAAAACACCAGGATGGAGGGTATCTAAAGACTCGGCACAGCCGAATTTAGTCTTTGGTTTGTATAAGTTCCCAGTCACCTGGGGACTTATACAAACCATCGAGCGGGCTTTAGCCCGCTTGTTTTTTCTTAATTTCGAACAAAAATATTAATTCATATTTATTCATAAACATTTCTTAAAGAATTCCTCAAACTGAATATTTAATATGAACTCACAGAAATTTTTTTGAAACGGATTCTGTTGTTGGTGCTTCTACATGTGTGCTAGATGTTATTCGAAAAATTCAGTCTTATTTCATTCAAATCTGGTTCAAAAACTTAAAATTGATTTAGAATTTTTACAAAAGAACTTAAATGAAAAATGTACGGACATGATAGATTTAGCTAACTGAATACATTTATGGTGTAGGGAAAAATTGGGAATTTTTATAAGAAACGTAGGGAATTTTCAAATAGCGTCTGGCATCACTGCATACTATAATATTTTGCAATATTAAAGGGTAGAGCCAGGGATATGGCATCACCAAAAAATAAGTTATAACAACATCATTATCACTACATGGCACTTTGTTCAAAAAATTGGCAATTTTTTTTTTATTTAAATTTAAATAATAACAAACAACAAAGCAAAAAACAAATGGATATCTCAGATTTTATTATTTGAATATATTCCGCGCTAATTTTGAGCAGCTTTCCTAATTTTGAGCAGCTTTCAGCAGTTTTTGAGTTTTTAATAGTGTTTCCAATTCGGTTAATCGATTAACCGATTCCTCGATTAATCGCCTCTATTTCGGTTAATGTCGAAACAAATAATTTAAAACTCAAATAATTATTCGATCCGAATAATCGGTTAAAATAGGTCGATTAACCGGTTAGAATTTTAATATGGAATTTTTCCTTTATTTTTTCCCAAAACTTCATAATTTTCTTAAATTTGGCTAAAAAATTACAAGAAAAGCTTAGAATAAACATAAACTTACTAAAATATTATCAAATTCTTTTAAAATTGAGCGAAAGATGTCGTTAAGCCTTTAGATACCTTTTTCAAAGCAAAATAAAGGTGTTCCTAAAACTTCCCAAAATACACGACTTGTCTGGCTGGATCAGCATCGAAGTGCTCTATAAGCTTTAATCAATACAGTAATCGATTGAAAATCACATCAATTCTACTACATGTCCAACTACACCATTTTCAGTTTTATTTCAGAAAATTCCAAATATATTTCAAAATTGTCCAAAAATGTTCTAAAATTGTCCAAATATAATTTAAAATTGTGCAACTATAATTTAAAATCGTCCAAATATATTTTAAAATTGTCTAAAAAGGTTTCAAAATTGTATAAAATGTTTCAAATTTATCCAAAAATGTTTTAAATTCTACCAAAAATGTTTTAAAATTTTAAACGTATTTGGACAATTTTGAAAGATTTTTGAACAATTTTAAAACGTTTTTAGACAATTTTGAATGATTCTTGGACAAATTTAAACCATTTTTGCAAAAATTTAAAAAAAAATTTTGGATAATTTTGAAATATTTTAGACAATTTGGACAATTTTAAAACATTTTTGGACAATTTAAAAATATTTTTGGATAGTTCTAAAACATTTTTATACATTTATGAAATATATTTGGAATTTTCTGAAATCAAGCTGAAAAAGGTGTAGAATACAAGGGAACCCATACCCGTTTTACTGAATTTAAATTTTTATTCGCATTGGTGACATTAACAATAACGAAATAACGTAAAGTTAAGACACAATTCAAATTTAAATGGAATTTGACATTTGTAACTGTACACTGAGTGAAATGTCTACATGCTATTTATGAATTTTTACATTGATTCAATGAAGTTTCGCTGAAGTTAGTCCATTGAAACTTTTCATTAAATTGATCAATTTTATGAAAAAGCTTCATAATTTTTATGAAGCTTTCTATTCGTTTTGTTAAGAAAACTTTATTAGTTTAGTGGAAATTTTCATTAAAACTGGAATAATAAAGTTCTCTCTGCGTATGTTTGATCAAACTTTAGATAATTTTGGTTATTGTGAATGGCCCTTAAAAACGGAAAAAAGATTGAGAAATTTAACAATTGTTTACGATATTTTATAGTCTACTAACTCTACTATTCAGAAATTTTTTTTTGCAAATTTTTGTAGAGTAAATTGGTATTTTCAATTAAATAATATTTTACTCAAATGGAACTAGTTTTTTTTTATTTCTTCAGAGGAGGAGGAAGAACTTTGGATAATAATCTTTTTAAATGCAATATTATTATTATTGTAGTATTGATTTAATTTTCATTCAAAGAAATTTTGTATCCAAAATTTTACAGATTAAAAAAATTTTTTGTAAAGAAATAAAAAATCTACCTTGAGTTATGCTGTTTTTAACTTACTAATATTTATTAAAAAATCTCGTTTCAACATTTTTTTTGCCATTTTTAACTAATTTTTAATAGATTCAGCTATATTTTTACATAAATTTTTCTATTAGTATAAGAAATGTTTCAATTTAGATAATCTCAGATTCCGAAACTTTTCAAACTTAAAGTACATTTACACGCGAGAGAAAACTACAAGAGATGGAGCAAAAAACACTCCAAAATAGCTAAACTCATTCAAATGAGAGGTGATTTTTGTTTTATCTCTAGTATTATCTCTCTCGTGTAGATGTGCTTTTTTAATGTGAAAATTTTTTTAAATACACCGGGTTCATATGTCATGTTGATATTTAACAAAAACAGGAAGCTGTTAGTATCTTTGTTGATAGAAAGTTAAGGAAATACATTAATTTTGCTTTAAACGATTAATCGATTAATCGCCAATTTTCTCGAATAACCGAACCGAATAACCGGTTAATCAATTTTAGTGATTTTTCGAATAATGCAATAACCGGTTAACCGCCTATGTCGAATAATTGGAAACAGTAGTTTTTAAATATAGGCTCAGCTGATACTAAACCGATACTAAATAGTTGTCAGTGGTTTGAAAATTTTAAGATCATCAGCATACGTTAAAAACAGAAAATATTTAAATCAATTGACATTAGCAATTACTTTAAAAATTCCCGTATGTTTAATAATTAATCCAAAAATTAATATAAATGTTAAGACTGCTACATTGAGGAATACCAACAGTTGCTATAAAATAGTCCGAGAAAATTCCATCTACAGAAACTGCAGCAAATATGCCAATTAAATAATGACGGAACCAACTAAGCACATTAGAATGAATGCCAGCCTTGGAAAGCTTGAATAATAAAATTTCATGTGGTACAGGGTCAAAAGCCTTAGAGAAATCAGTGTAAATTGTTTCAATTTTAACCCCTTTTTCTAAAGAAGAAATAAAACATTTACAAAAACGGACAAATTTTTGCGAATGCACTTTTTCGCATTTTTTACACTAACAAGGAAAAACTTCCAACGCGGACCGGCAGATCTTAATGAGCTTCGGATATGTTGTAGAGGAGAAAAATTTAAAGGACAAGTATTTTTTTAGCTGCCTAATCTCATATTTAAGGGTTAAAAGATGGGGTCAAAAATGGCGCAATATTTCGTTTTTTCGCTTTATTTCATATTTGTTCCAAAGTAACTATAGGAAATTTTGGTGTCCTATGAAAGGTATTTCAGAGGCCTATTTACCAATGTATAAAACATGCTTAAGCATGCTTATTTGTTTATAGCATGGCACAAAAAATGAAAATTTTAGGTGGTTTTGTATGGGGACGCATACAGGGTTAAGAGCCGAATTCACATATATTAATCCTTATTAAATTTAAGTGCGGGGGTGTTTCGGCTTTTTTCGATATTCGGTTTACTTCAGTTTTGAGACGAATTTTCCCGAAGGTCTATATTTTTAAAGATTTGGGAACCCCTGACTACTTCATATATGCAATATAGGTATGAAACTTTTTCTTTTTGAGAGAACGTTCCTGTCATTTAAAAATAATTTCATATTTCATAAATTTCAGACATGTCCTCAATGACAGGAACGTACTCTCAAAAAGAAAAAGTTTGACACCTATATTGCATATATGAAGTAGTCAGGGGTTCCCAAATCTTTAAAAATATAGACCTTCGGAAAAATTCGTCTCAATCCCGAAGTAGACTGAATATCGATAAAAGCCGAAACTCCTGACTTAAATTTAATAAGGATTAATATATGTGAATTTGGCTCTTAACCCTGTGTGCGTCCCAATAGAAAACCACCTAAAATTTTCATGTTTTGTGCTATGCCATAAACAAATAAGCATGTTTTATACATCGGTAAATAGGCCTCTGAAATACCTTTCATACGACACCAAAATTTCCTATAGTTACTTTGGAGCAAATATGAAATAAAGCGAAAAAACCAAAAATTGGGCCATTTTTGACCCCATCTTTTAACCCTTAAATATGAGATTGGGCAGCTAAAAAAAATACGTGTCCTTTAAATAGTTCTCCTCAACAATATATCCGAAGCTCATTAAGATCTGCCGGTCCGCGTTGGGAGTCTTTCCTTGTAAGTGTGTTTGCGACCCGAAAATTTGTACAAATTCATACTTACTGGATTTTAATTCAGTTTTTACTGGAAGGTGTTTGTTTACACAATTACTCAGTAAGGAGAAGGGAAAAATAGAGAGTAAAGTGACAGTTCAAATTATTGCTAGTAAGAATTTGTAAGAAAAAAAAATATTTGATGGAAAAACAAAACATTTGTCTAAATAATTTTTTGTAAAAATAAAAAAATATTTAAATATAAACTTAGTTACGATGGAAGAAGTAAGTAAGTGATCATTTTATTACGTTTTATTTATTAATCCAATAATTTCAATAGGTTTATTTCGTAATAACTGTTGCCAATTTAGCTATTTTCTCGGCAAATCTACCGATATATCAGATCGTTTAGCGGGTAAAATATAATTTAGCTATTAGCGGGAAAACTAGAGATTTTTTTAAGTCAGTCTTCACATTTTCTTAACTTTTTTTACATTTATTCCCTTGATAGAATTTTTGAATCATTATTATTCAGCGATTTATCGCTAAATTTTTATGAAAAACTTAAAAGTTCGAAAAATTTGGCGAAGTATCAATAATTTTTTAAGAAAGTTTTAAGAAGTTTGAAAAATATAGCTATTTTTGTGAAATTTTTCAACAGAACCTGAAAAGTTTGTGAAATTTAGCGATTTATCGCAAAATTTTTTAAGTTTTTTATAATTTAGCTATTTTCTAGTGATTTTTTAGTTTGATTTAGCGATATTTTTAGAAAAGAAGTTGGCAGCAGTATTTTACTAATTCTTACAATTTTTCTATTTGCATACATTTTTAGATATTTTTTGATAGTAAATTGTGCCTTACTCTCTGTAAATTTGTTACTGAGTAATTTTTACTGGACTTTACTGGAAAAGTAACCAAACACACCTACTTTCGGGAAAAACTGCAGTTTTAAAAATTAATAAATATTTTTCCCAAAATATGCTCAATATTTTCAAAATTTTGAGCTCTATTCTGTACAACTATTTAAACGATTTTTTAACAAACAATTTTAACAACGGCTCTTTAAAACGCGTCGTTTGAGTCCTCCTCCGTCCCGACATTGCCAAGTACTAAAAGTTAAGGCCACCCTAATATACAGTGAAATGAAAAAGTTTACACACAAACTGCAAAACAAAAACAAAACACGGGGCGCGTGAGTAAGGTTAAGGCACATAAGTTTTTACGCTTGATGATGAAAGTGTGTACACCCGCGAATATTTTAAGACAAAAAGATCAATTAAAATAGGACATGCCGACTACACAGATAAAAATAGTTTGTATATACAATTAAACTTTTTGTAAATACAATTAATTAAAACTGAGCCTACAATTGATTTTGTAAATAAAAACAACATATTTGTTACTTGACTGTTGAATTTATTTCAATTAAATAGCCAACAAACACATTTGTTGAAATTGAAAGCAAATTTTCACAAACGATGTTGCCCTATCAACAAAGCAGTTTGTTGAAAGTCAAAGCAATTTAATTAAAAAAACACCCTTTAAATAAAAAATACGTATTTTTTTACGCGGCCAGAAATGTTTAGAATCGCCCTCAATAGCTTCTCCACCTTTTTTACTTTAGTATCGTTCCTGGGTCCTTTTGCTTTATCCGTCCCACACTCTAATTAAATTCTGTTGAAATTTACCCAACTTATAGTATGAAACTGTACTCCTACTATAAATTGGGTAAATTTACTTTATGTGTGTAATTGAAAAAAATACGCACATTTTGTTTAAGTTTATGCACAAATGACGTGTAATTTTACATTGAATGTGCGTAAAATTAAATGAATTTAATAAATTTGTGTGTTAATTTACTAAACTTGTGCGTAAAAAAGCATGTTTTACGTGTAAAAGTACGAATAAAATGAGTAAAAATAAATAAAAAATGCGCAAAAATCCACAGAAAGTGCGTAAAAATCCCCCAAAAATGCGTATATTTACCACAACTGTGCTTAAAGTTAACCACTCAAAAATATTTTTCTTTTACATAAAACAATAAATTAATTTTTAGTATGTATTTTATAAATACGTATAATTAGTTATGTACAAAATAAATACCATAAACTAAATGAAAATAAAATAATAATATTGCTGGAATATCTTCCCTTTATCGCCAAAAACTATTTTCAACATATTAATAATAATATACAATATATCTTTTATTTTATCACCTGGAGTGATGGTACGGCGAATTCATTATTTAGGCAATATATTCTTTTTTCTTCCAAATGGTATTTTTTTGACGGCAATAAATGACATAAAATTGTCTCGGATTTACATTCTCGGCGATAGTTTGGCGATAATAAATGTCGGGGATTTATCTTCCAGGCGAAACTATGGAGATAACAAATGTCATGGAATTATCTTTCAGACAAACTGCTTTTGTATTGCCTGAAGGTGTCGCTTTCCGGTAAAAGTTTTTCCCGACTAAAGAAACTTCGGAAATACGAAAATTATTATTACCTGCAATAAATGTTTTCTTCCAAGCGATATGATCGGGATATCTTCTTCGTATTGCCATTCTTGCTGGATAATACTGATATTTCCAGATGAAAATGTGTTTGTATAAATATTTCACAAAAAAAAACAGTTTTAGCTTTTTTTTAATTAAAAAAATTTTTTAAATTATTTTCTAATTTAGAAATGTCAGAATATTTATTACTATTATAAGTTAGTATATTTACCAACTCTGTGCGCAACTTTGTTTAACAAAAGAATAGTAATTTTAGGCATAATGTGTTTATTTTTAAACAGATAATGTCTAAAAATGCTTTGTGTGTGTATTATTGCATATGGAAGTGTGTAGAAAAAAGTTTTACGCACTTTTTATTTATATTTACCAAATTTTCGTAAAATTAAACAAAACTTTACCCATTTTATAGTAGTAAATTTACAAACATTTTTTAGCCTGCAGGCTTTCATTCAATTTTTAATCCCTTGCTGAACTTTTTGACCACTCTGGAAACACATTGCCTGCTCACGCGTACTTCTGTTGCAAATTTCGTATAAGTCCACAATGGATTATATTGAATAGTTTCAATATTTTTTCTGCACTTTGATTCACCATTGCAAACTAATTTGGAAATCTAGCATATTTCTCAAAGGTATTTTGATCGAGAAAAAATATTTTAATTTATATTACGCGTGTGTATAATCGTGTTGTATCGTTCATGAACGAGCTAGTTCAACTATTCACTTTTTTAATGATATGAACTGATGATTATTCGGCCTTGTAACAATTCCCTACGGGGAATGAGGAGTCAATTGCCCTCCAAGGACCTATCCCGTGACCGGTCAACCGAAGGCATATTACTAAATTAGTACAAATATGAACAAAAGAAAATGAATTAATTTTTTAAGTATTTTCTGATCCGTTATTTTCACTGTTGCTTTTAAAAAAACTTGACCGATACCGAAATAAAAAACAAAATTCGCGGCATATTTTTAAAAATATATTTTATTTATTTTACTTTTTTATTTATTTTTAACTTTGTTTTTTCACGATTTGCTTATTTTAGCTCTTATTTTAAATTTTTATAATGTTTTGCTAAGAAATTTTAAGTTTTGTATTTTCAACGTTTTTTTAATGTTAAGGCGGTTTTAGTTTTAACAATTGGTATTTCATTTAACTTTTCTTTTTAACTTAAGGGGAATTTTTTAAATTTTTATTTATATTATCAGAGGTTTTGAGGTAATTTTCTAATTTTTAATTGATTTTTTAATTTAATTATGGCCAACTCAAAAAACAAGTCAACTGCCATTAAGGGACCTATCCCATGACCGGTCAATCGGGGGCATATTCAAGGCACTTCCACCATATTTGTGTGTGTGTTAATGTTGTTTTCTTTTCTATTTTTTTCTTTGCCATGTTTTTTTTATTTGCTGTGTGTGTGTTTGCTTTTTCTTTCTCTTTTTTATTTGAACAGAAACGAAAAACATAACTTAACTTAACCATCAGCCAGCCATCACGCATAAGCAACGTTAGCTCAGACGGTAGAGCGTTTGCCTTACAAGCAGAAGGTTGTGTTATCGAGCCCTACTTCAACGCCAAGTAGATTATTTTTAATTCTTAATTTTTTATTAGTTTATTTGAAAAGCTATTTTTAGACACACCATCTTACTGCCACAATGTGTCTAAAATGTGGCAATTGGTCATTTCCAATGACAACGCCATGTTAAAGTGATATGTCTGTTTCAAACAAAAAGACCGATCAGCGACCGGTCTCCGCCCCCTTGGGACCTATCCTGCGTGTCATCTGGGACCGGTCCCTTTCCCCGTAGGGTTGTTTGTATCTCTTTCCAATGAATTGTTTGAAATTGAAACGGTTTTTTTTAGAAAATAGAAAGTTCATAAAAAGAAAAAAAATTTCACCAAAATCAATTTTTTTATTTTTAATAAAGATGCAGATTTTCTAATTACTTTAGAGTAGAAACCAGAGACCCAAAATAACTGTTATATTTCTAAAAAAGTCACCACCCAAATCTATTTAATTATAATATTTCAATAATGCACTATATTTTATAAATCATATTGCACAAAAAAATCACAAAGTTTGGCAAAGATTTTAATTTTTTCAATTTTTATATTTTACTCTATAAATTTCTGTTGTTTTTTGATTTTTATTTTTAAACTTTTTATAAAAGTTACAGAATGATTTCTGAAGAAATTAAGCACTAACTTTTTTATTTGATAATAAAATAAAAATTAAAAATTGACCTAAATTGAATGCCGGAAGTTGCTGGAATATACATATTTACTAACTTTAAATCACTGTTCAATCTTTTATTAACACTAGTTGACATAATCATAGATATTATAATTGGTGAAGTCATTGGTTCTATGGCTTTTGATTTATATTCTTAATTGTTATTTTTTGATAAAGAAAAAAAATCACAAAATAACTTTTATTATTTTTGAAAAAATAAAAATCGTGTTCGGATTGTTTTTGTTTGAATTAAAAATAAAAATCAAACAGAGCAAATAAACAGAAAATTAAAAATACTCAAACAATAAATAATTGTAAAACAATCACTTTTTTGAATAAAAGTTATAACTGCTACGTCCCTGGTAGAAACACAATAAAATATACTAGTCATTGGCGATTAATTATAATTAAGCTAAAATATACTGATGAAAATTGTTAAACCAATGCGGTACCTGCCATTAAAATATTGCAACCCTAAAAACAATAATCAGAGTAAATGAAGGAACTGTGACATTTTCGTCATGAACATAGAATAGAGTCTATTCTTGCGAAATTTAGTCAGTAGCCCAACGAATCTTTGAGCTTCATCAGTGTTGCCATAACGGCGATTTTCTCGTCAGATCTAGCGATTTTATTTCACCCCTAGCGGGAAAAATTGCCCTGTAGCTATTAGCCAAAAATCAAGCGATTTTTTATCAGCCCTAATATAATTTTGAAAACTCGGTTTTATGTTGAAAAATACTATAAAATTGGCATATTGATTTTTCTTTATTATAAAACACAACTTCTTAAACGATTTTAGTAAAAAACTTTTTAAAAAATACACATTCCGATAAAATAGTATGGGTATGCAGTTTTTCACGGTACAACGCCCTCTATTGAGTATTTTTAATATTAATATTAATTCAATGAAAATCGGGATTCATTATTTGAAGCTTAATCGTAAAATTTTTCATTATAATAATAATAATAATAATTTTTCTTTATTTTCCAAATTATGTTTTACAATATATGCTTATATATACAACAACATAATATGCAACATATTTGTGTTAATATAAAACAAACAAGTTTAAGAATTTAATAAAGAAAAGGGTAATGACAATGTTTTATTAAAATGTCCGTCAAAATTTTTCATTATTTAAAAGTTTATAACACTCCTTATTAATATATTAAAGCAATTTTTTAGTAAAAACTCCTTTAACCCTTTGGCCCCTACTGGGATCATATGTCCCAATAATATTTTTTACATCATAATTTTATTGGGAATGCCCTACAGAAAATCCTTATTGGGATTATATATATACTAGGATAAAGGTAAGGATCTCCTACTATTCATGTATTGTAACATTCTTCAGATCATATAAAAATCTACTTTAAAAAAAAATGTATATGTATTTGCCTTATAAATGTATTTTTCGTCAAAGTTAACAAAACCCAACCAGTTTCTAAAGAAAACTCAGGGGTGAAAGGGTTAAGTACCATTTTTCAACAATCTAGCGATAAAATCGCAAAATTTTTACTCTGTTTATTAATCTAGTTATTTTCTAGTGATTTTTGGGTCTGATCTAGCCATTTATTTAGAAAACTTGTTGGCAACACTGCGCTTCATACAAAATATTTGGCTTGTAGACAACCACTTTGAAAAAATATGTAAAAGGTGAATAGTGCGTAAAAAAGTTTTGAAACGAACATATTAGTTCACGACACTGAGTTCAATCACTAAGCGAAAAATAACGATTTGTGGGAAATAGTTTACTTACTCGAATTGATGATAATTACCGATTCAGCAAAGAACCTGTTGAGTTTTAACAAATATATTTGTTGATTTTTAACAAACAAATTTGATTGAAAAAAAGTTGGAAACTTGTCACATCATCAAAATATTTAATTGATTCAATTAAAAATGTTATTGCAATGGAAACTGCATTTTAACAATTATTTTTGTCATTAAAATTTGGTGATATTTTTATATGTGTATACCCACAGTACGATTTGGGCCATATTCCTCGAGTAGGGTCAAATTCTGAGAAGGGATTTCAGTTAACGGTGCAATAAATTGCTTCGCAAACGAGCGAGATATGACGCCAAAAGTTGCCTATCAGTTAGGCATCGAGTTGTAATTTTCAAATAGGCACGATTCATTTTTATTTTAAATATTTTGTTCATTAAATTGCATTTTTGGAGGAATAGTTAATCTAGCAAGAAGTGAATTTACTGCTCAACAGAACACTAAACATGACGACTAAACCCTATTTTAATCTGTTCGTTTAAAACTTAATCTAATATTTAATATTGTTAATATTTTCAAACTAATCTAATTCAAACTACTGTTCTACTAATAGTGTGCTGAAATCATTTTTTTTTTTTATTTTGTTAAAGCCCAGCATTTTGTTTGCACTTTAACGAAAATATCTATTAAGATCCACATGCACTTGCATGTAATGGTTGCGAAATGGCGGACTAAATTTCGTATTCATTTATCTCTATTTATGATATGATTATGATAGTGACTTTCTAATCAACGAAAAAGTGGGAAATCGTAAATTCCTAATGGAATAATAATTTTTTAATTTTAACAGTTGTAGGGATATATTTATTTAATGTAATTGCATTTCATTTAATTTAATTTTTTTTTGTTTGTCTTTCCTTTTTTTAGGTGAACGTCCTTATAAATGTCATATGCCTGAATGTGGTCGTGCATTTATACAGCTGTCAAATTTGCAACAACATTTACGTAATCACGATGCTCAGGTTGAAAGAGCAAAAAGTCGTCCATTTCATTGTAATATATGCGGAAAAGGCTTCGCAACTGAATCTAGTTTAAGAACACATACCTCAAAGGTCAGTATAAAATTTCAAAAAAATACAAATTTTAACTTTAAGCTTTTTAATTTTTTAATATTAGCCGAAACCATTACCCATAACAAATTAAAATATGTACAAATATTAGACATCATAAAGCTAGATCTACTACTTATTACATATGTAATCATTTTATTGTAATTATTATTTGAATGTTTCACTTGCCAAATCGATTAACTCCACTCTCAGCATTTTATAAAACTTTAATTTCAAAACACTTTATTGACCCCTAACTGTAAAATATTCAAAACAAATTTCTGATGATAAATATTAATACTACTAATTGACAAAATTTATAATTTAACAAGAATTTGTAAAAACATTACTTACTATTTTCTCATTTTTCTCATTGAGACTCATTCATTTTTCTTTATGGAGTTAATCGATTTGGCAAGTGAAGCATTCATTTATCTCACTTCAAGAAATTATAAAAATAGCAAAGTTAACATAAAACGTGAAACTATTTCAGATTAACGGTACTTTAAAGAGGTGTCTGATTTAGAAGAAGCAATTTATTTTCACTTTCTATATATTTAGTCGAAAAAACAGCTTGTCAGGAGCAAGTGGAATGTACTATTTTCCTGATAAAAACTTTCCCAGCAAGCGTGGAAATACGAATAAGATTTCCTCCGTCGGGAACAACTATTACCCGAAAGCAATATTTCCAGGCAATACGAAAGCAATACCCCAGGAAGATAAATCGGCGATATCTCTAATTTATCACCTGGAAGATAAAAAGGTGATATCGCCAAATAAACTCCCCGGTACAAAATAAACGATTTATTTTTTTCATTATTAAATTTAATCCTGAAAAAGAATATCTGCATACATAATCCATTGACGAATATATTAATAATCTATGTATCTGTCGGTTGTTTCTGTACAAATTTTCTTAACATTTTTTCCAAAATGACAAAAACATTCAAACAAATTCTCTTTATCTTCCGGATGATAAAAAGGTAATATTGCCTCAATATTATCATAAAAAATTATGACAAAAAATTCAACTTTTGAATTATTTTTTCAAAATATCACCGACTTATCTTCCAAATGATAAAACGAAGACAATTTCAAAATACTACTTGATTATTTTCATTCAAATGAAAAATCGCTTAATTATCTTCTTGGAAGATATCTTCCAAATGCTTACAGGGTTAATTATGAAAAAAATCTACATTTTAACTTTCTGGTTTGGAATTTTTTAATTTTATCAAAATTTTGAGATTAGAACAACAATTGAATGTTTCAGTTGCCAAATCGATTGAATCCATAAAGAAAAATGAATAAGTCTCAATGAGAAAATAGTATATGTATATTGTTTTTATACCCTACACCACTACGTGGAGAGGGTATAATAAGTTTGTGCTGATGTTTGTAACACCAAAAAATATTGGACCTAGACCCTCCTTTTAGTATACCGATTGGCTCAGAATCACTTTTTATTTCGATTTAATGATGTCCGTCTGTCTGTCTGTCCATGCATTCTTGGGCGCACTCTACAGGTCGCAAATATTAAGATATTTTGATGAAATTTGGTACACCGACCTACGTCGGCTCAAGAACGACGCCTATTGATTTTGGTTAAAATCGGTCCATCCAAAATTGGCTTGTTTACACGCTGCAGGTCGCAAATACGAAGATATTTCAATGAAATTTGATACACAGACGTACGGACGTAAGTACGTCGGCCCAAGGACGAAGCCTATTGATTTTGGTTAAAATCGGTCCATGTTTAGACATAGTTACAACGAAAATGCGTATATTTATATGATATGTTTTTGCAAGCAAATAAATTTGGTTTAATATTAAAACACGTAAAATTATAAAAAAAAAAAAATTTATTAGCAATCAACGTTATTTTCACTAAAATATTTTGTGTTACATTTGACCGCTAAATTAGCTCCGCTTTAGTGTAACATCATTTGCTGATGATTTACTCGTATAGACTTTCGTAAGCAATAATATCAATAATTCTTCTTTTGGATCACTGCTACTGCTTTCGTTAGTACTACCCCGCGTATTGTTGACCTTGCTACCACTGAATCACTGTCAGAAAGCTGTGAACAAAAGAGGAATATTGTGTTAAAAAAACGTTATTGTATAAAACTGGACGACAAGTTCGAAAAATTAAAAAAGCGATAAATAATAGATAAAGCGATCATTTTCTAACACCCTTTTATATTTTTTGACAAAGTTTTAGTTAGTTTACAGAATAATTGGCATTTAAATGTAGTTGGTATTTCTTGATGTCAATGCCAAAAAATTTTATTACAATTCAATGCCAATGAAATTCTTTGCAATTGGCATTTATTAAACCAGTGTTAATGAAACGTACACCAATGCTTCAAAGCAACCAATTATAATTGAAGAAAAACCTTTTGCCGACGCTTGTAAGTTAACTACAACAGCTGTTATCATTGATCTTAAGATATTTGATTTTTTAGCTATTAGATATTACAAGTCTTGTTAGCTTAGTGTGTAGAGATCGCGGCTGACAACCTGGCGGCCTGGGTTCAATTCCCATCAGAACCATGTTTTTTAAAAAAATACTAAAAACAATTTTTTTTAATTTTTTTTAAAAATTTTTTTTGGAAAATTTATTTTAGACCACCTTTTTTCAATTTTGACAAGGTTGTGAAAACGTTACGTTGGCAAGTTAGCTCCAACCAACGGTTGGCCGCTGTTATCAAGCGGGTAAAAGGACAATACTGTCAAGATTGTTAATTCCACGTTCTGCCAGCGCATAACCGACCATCGCCAACGGTATGCCGACATTGTGCAGATCATATTTTTCTGCTTGGGTGGTTGTTTTTGGCCTCGAACAATGCCTATTGAATAAAATTTCTTTGGCATTGATCAATACATATACAAGTTAATAACGTCGATTTGGACAATATATGGCATAACGGTCACATATGGTTTGTGTGAATAATAACAAATATGGTATTTTGGTGGGTAAACATCTGTCATTATAATTCAGTATTCAATAGACGCCAAAGTGTAAACACACATTTTTTTCAATCGGTATAATAATGTCGAATTTTGTGCCTAAAAAAGATGTTTGCGGGGAAGTCTGATAACCTTCTTTCATTTGAAGAAAATGGCTGCTGAAAGTAATTGATTGTTGGTAGAAGCTTACTGTCAACCAGAGCTTTGAAGAATTAATTCCTTTTTGAACGAATTCACTACTAATCGAATTCAATTTTCTCTAGAATTGAATGAATTCCTTTTCTTAAGTAATTCACTGAATTCGTTCAACTGAACGCGTTCATCAAACAACAAATTCAAAGAATTAATTCAATTGCAATAGTTCTTTTTATTAAATCAAATGAATTAATCGGTGAACGCGTTCAATTTTATAAATCGAACGGAAAAAAAGTGAATTAATTCCTTACTGAATTAATTCACTACCGAATTCGTGCAATTTCATTTTCGTTCAGTGAATTAAAAAAAATTAAATTACGTTCAGTGAATTAAATAAAATAAAATTACGTTCAGTGAATTAAAAAAAATAATAACTTCACTGAATTGAAAAAAAATAAAATAAGTTCACTGAATTTAAAAAAAATAATATAAGTTCACTGAATTCAAAGCCTGTTTTCTGCCGTTCAGTAGAAGAAAACAATAATGTACAAATAAAATTTTTAAATAATCAATTTTACAGCGTGTGCTAGTAAAAATAAACAAATTAGAAAACGGATGCTGTTTATCAACCTACATGATTCAAAAATAAAGCCTTTTACTATTAAAAATAAAAACTTTACAGATATAGATAAATTTGGAAAAAAAATATAACTATATAACTAGTTTGAAAAATTAATAGTTATATTTTTTTTCCAAATTTATCTACATCTGTAAAGTTTTTATTTGTAATAGTAAAAGGGTTTATTTTTTAATCACGTCGGTTGATAAACAGCATCCGGTTTCTAATTTGTTTATTTTTAAAATTTATTTTTTTAATTTTAAAAATTTTATTTGTACATTATTGTTTTCTTCTACTGAATGGCAGAAAACAGGCTTCGAATTCAGTGAACTTATTTTATTTTTTTTTCAATTCAGTAAACTTATTATTTTTTTTTAATTCACTGAACGTAATTTTATTTTTTTTTTAATTCACATAAAGTAATTTTATTTTTTTTAATTCACTGAACGAAAATGAAATTGAACGAATTCAGTAGTGAATTAATTTAGTAAGGAATTAATTCACTTTTTTTCGTTCGATTTATAAAATTGAACGTGTTCTCCAGTGAATTAATTCATTTGATTTAATAAAAGAACTATTGCAATTGAATTAATTCGTAACAAAATAAATCGAACAAAAGGAAATATGAATTAATTCCATTCAATATATGGTGCTTAGTGAATTAATTCATCGAATTTTTAATTCAGAATTGAAAAATTTAATTAAGGAATTAATTCTTCAAAGCTCTGCGGTCAACATGCACCAACTTAAAAAGCTTGTGAACGATGGTTTGCGCGATTTAAAGGAGGTGATTTCGACACAGAAGACAAGGAGAGGTCTGGTCTGCCGAAAAAAATTGAAGATGAGGAATTGGAAGCATTACTCCACGAAGATTGTTGTCAAACGCAAGAAGAACTTGCATTATCATTGGGAGTCACACAACAAGCCATTTCCCTGCATTTATAAGCATTGGGATTCATTCAAAAGCAAGGAAATTGGGTCCCATATGAATTGAAGCCGAGAGAGGTTAAAAGCATACTTGAGACTAATGAATTAGGTGGAATAAATAATTGACAATTTCATTAACAATTCTCTTTAAACAAGAGCCCAATATCTCTCCACTGGACTGAGCTCCGGGCAGTTTGGTGGATTTGCCTCTCTTGGTACAAAAACCACATTATTATCATTATACCACTCCAGCGCTTTCTTGCTGTAGTGACAAGATGCTAAATCGGGCCAAAAGTAAGTGGATACATTGTGCTGACTCAAAAATGGAAGAAGTCGCTTCTGAAAACACTCCTTGATATAAATTTCGCTGTTTATAGAGCCAGATGTCACAAATGACTGGCTTCTTTCGCCGCAGCTACATATGGCTTGCCATACTAGGAATTTTTTAAGGAATTTCGTTTGCTTTTTCGACTTAATTTTTCCGCAACATTTCCTCGAACATCGGAAACATAAAATTCTTGACCAGGGAGCTGCGAAAAATCAGCCAGGACATAAGTTTCGTCGTCCATTACACAACAGTTGTATTTTTGTATAAAATTTGATTTCAATTTTCGAGCTCTGGTTTTGGCCTCCAAATTTTTAAAAGCGTTTCTATCGGGAACTTCTCGAACTTTGTAGGACTTTAGTCCTGCCTTACGTTTCACTTACAAAAAAGTCCGAGCATTGGGCTAACCGAGCTGTTTTTCTGCCAGATGTGTTAGGAGCTCTCTTAAGGATGCTTTTAACTTTACATGCCTTACCAATGTTACGATAACCAGTCGTTATTCCTGTTCCCGGCTTCCTTTAAATTTTTAGGTGTTCCAGATACCTTTTTACCACTTTTGAAACTGTTTGACGGCATACATTAGTTTCTTTGGCAATTTTTTTGTATGTCCATGTTTGGTTTTGTTGAAAATATTTAATTATATTTGAACGCACTTTTCTTTCATCGTGATGTAAATTAATTTATTAACTGACATATTTTTAAAATGTAAACTGCCGAAAAAAAAATATGAGAAGCTTTAAACCAAAGTTATAGGCAAAAATGTGTGTTAACATTTTTATGATCTCACTCCTTAAATGGTAATGAAATTATTTTCGTTACCATTGTTTCTATTTAATGTTAATGATTTTGGAATTTCATTTCATTGAATAATGACAAGGGTTTTTAATTTCATTACCATTGATAATGTATCAATTAAAAAAAATAATTACCATTGACAGATAAGCTTTTCGAGAAACGTAAAAATGCAGAAAATTCACTAAAATCAGGGTTGGAAATTGCTACAAAATTTTTAAAAAATCGCCAAAAATTTTAAAAAAATTGACAAATAAAAAAGTCGCATAATTTAAAATAAAAATTATGAAATTTTAAAAAATCTACGAAATTTAAAAAAATCGCCAATATTGGAAATAATCACAAAAAATCGTCAAAATTTGAAAAATCGTCAAAAATTTGAAAAAATCTGCAAAATTGAAAAAAATTGCCTAAATTGAAAAAAACGTTAAAAATTCGAAAAAATCGCCAAAATTGAAAAAAATCGTCAAAATTTTATTTAATTTTAATTGTAAAAAATCACAAAAATTGGAGAAAAAAATCATAAAAGTTTGAAAAATCGTCAAAAATTTGCAAAAATCGCCAAAATTGAAAAAATTTTCAGAATTTTAAAAAATTTTCAAAACTGAAAAAAATCACAAAAATTGAAAAATTCTTCAAAATTTGAAAAATCGCCAAAATTTAAAAAATCGTCAAAATTTGAAAAATTTCCAAAAGTGGAGAAAAAAAATCTTAAAAATCGTCAAAAATTTCAAAAAATCTTCAAAAATTTGCAAAAAATGCCAAAATGGAAAAAAGTCGTCGAAATTTGAAAAAATTTCCAATATTAGAAAAAATCACAAAAATTGGAAAAAATCACAAAAATTGGCAAAAAATCGTCAAAATTTGACAAATCGTCAAAAATTTTGAAAAAATCGGTAAAATTAAAAAAAAGTAAAATTTAGAAAAATCGTCAAAATTTAAAAAAAAACAAAAAAAATTTCAAAATCGCAAAAATGTCAAAACTGTCAGAAATTCGAAATTTTTAAAATCGCCAGAATTAGAAAATATGGTGAAAATTTAAAAAATTACATTTAATTTACAAAATTGAAAAAATAGCCAAAATTCAATTCTCGCATTTATTTCTCTCTGCGAGGCTTAGTTTTTGGTGCAGTCATTTTTCCCCTAGCTCTTCTAGTTTTCGAGATATGGACAATTAAAATTTTATGTAAGCGATTTTCGCACTTATTTTTTCACAAATGACTCACTATGACTTCCCTGTTCCAAAACCGTTGTCCGTTTTCATTTAACTCATTTTGGTTTCGAGATATGGGGGATATTCCAAATAAAAGCCCTTTTCTCTCTAAGAGGCTTAGTTTTCGAGAAAAACGCGATTTTAAAATCTAGCAATGCAAGTCAAGATCTAGTTTCGCTATCGAGGTATTGGTAGTGAGTTTTGACCTTTGGTGCAGTCATTTTTCCCCTAGCTCTTCTAGTTTTCGAGATATGGACGATTAAAATTTTATTTAAGCGATTTTCGCATATATAGTTTTCGAGATATGGACGATTAAAATTTTATTTAGCGATTTTCGCATGGAATATCCCCCATATCTCGAAAACTAAATGAGTTAAATGAAAACGGACAACGGTTTTGAAACAGGGAAGTGATAGTGAGTCATCTGCGGAAAAATAAATTCGAAAATCGCTTAAATAAAATTTTAATCGTCCATATCTCGAAAATTAAAAGAGCTAGAGGAAAAATGACTGCACCAAAGGTCAAAACTCTCTACTAATACCCCGATACCGAAACTAAATTTTGACATACATTGCTAGATTTTAAAATCGCGTTTTTATCGAAAACTAAGCATCTTAGAGAGAAAAAGGCTTTTATTTGGAATATCCCCCGTACCTCAAAAACTAAATGAGTTAGATGAAAACGGACAACGGTTTTGGAACAAGGAAAAATTAATGCGAGAAGTAATATTTTGAAATTTTTTTTTTAATATGCAGTTGCGAGCATAAAAAATGCAACGCTACGCTAAATCATCTAAGTATGCTTTTATTTCTTCCAATGGTTTTTTATTTGCGCTTATCTTTTGTTAATATATTCGTTGATGTGTATTTTCATATTTTAAGTCGTTTGATTTGCATTTATATATGTGAATTAGTTTTTACGAACTTTTTTATGAAACTAGTGCCCATTTTGTGCGAGCAAAAAAAATGCAGCTTTTATATTTAAACGATTTTATTTGTTCAAAAATTTAGCATATTAATTAGATTTTTATTATTTAGTGGAATAGCCATTATTTTTAATAACTCCTTTCATTCGTGAAGGCATAGAATCCATGAGCGCAACCAACTTTGTGAAGGTATGCCTTGCTACACCTGTTTGGAAACAATTTCGAAATCCCTTAAATTTGAATACTTTTTATTTCGATGTCTACAAGCTCCCATAGATTCTCTATGGGGTTTTAATCGGGTGACTGTGCTGGCCACTGTAAAACACACCGTTGTTACTTAGAAATTGCCTAGCTAAGCGAACGGTGTGCTTAAGGTCATTGTCGTATTGGAATATGCTTCCAGCAGCCATTTTTTCCTGCATGTGAGGAAGCATGTGCTCTTGTAGTAACCTTCTGTGTTTATTCTGTCCTCAATTTTGACTTCTGGTCCAAAACCATCCCGGGAGAGTACATCTCAAAATAAAAATTTAAACAAGTGTGTTATATTTAACACAACGATTTCATACCCCACAGCATAAGGGATCCTCCGCCGTGTTTAACGCGTTGTTCCTAGTATCTAGGAGATTACCGTTTATTTGATGGTCTGCGGATGAACTTCAATCCATCGGATCCAAGTAAATTTGATTTTGTTTCGTCACTAAATGAAACCTTTGCCCATTGTTCTTTTGCCCGGTGCCTATGACGCTTTCCAAAATCGAGACACTTCTTTGTATTCACTTTACTTATGAAGGGTCTCTCTTCTGGACGTCTTGCTAACAAGTTTGCTTCCTTTAAGCGTCTCTATGCGGTATTAACTCCGACGGTTGCGCCCAAATGTTCTGAAGCATACTGCATAACATCTACGGGGGGGTCTTATTAGGGTCACTTTAACAATAGAGATCATATTTCTGTCCTGCCTTTTAATTGTGTTTCGGGGTCTTCCACTTCCTATTTTCCTATGAATATAACCGCGAGCCTAATGCCGAGTTGCAATTCGTGACACAATGGACTTGTTTCCTTGAAACATAATTCCGATTTCAAGTAAAGGTTTGCCTTACCAAAGCGTAATAATAGCAGCACGGCTATCACTTGATAGTTGTATTTGGTAAAGAATAAACAATTTAGTTAATTTTGGTTAATTCAGTCCAAATTTCGTGAATAAATACAATTTTTATACTTACCGATACATATTATTCTTTCGTTGCATTTTTTTTGCTCGCACAAAATAGGTACTACACCTTTTGCAACTGTAATTCAGAAAATATCAATTGAAATTCAGAATTTCTATTTGAAATTCAGAAAATATCAATTGAAATTCAGAATTTCCATTTGAAATTCAGAAAACATCAATTGAAATTCAGAATTTCCATTTGAAATTCAGAAAACATCAATTGAAATTCAGATTTTCCATTTGAAATTCAGAAAATATCAATTGAAATTCAGAAAATATCATTTGAAATTCAGAAAATATCAATTGAAATTCAGAAAATATCATTTGAAATTCAGAAAATATCATTTGAAATTCAGAAAATATCAATTATTATTCAGAAAACATCAATTGAAATTCAGAAAATATCAATTGAAATTCAGAAAATATCAATTGAAATTCAGAAATCGTCATTTGAAATTCAGAAAATATCAATTGAAATTCAGAAACCGTCATTTGAAATTCAGAAAATATCAATTGAAATTCAGAAAATATCATTTGAAATTTAGAAAATGTCAATTGAAATTCAGAAAATATCATTTGAAATTCAGAAAATATCATTTGAAATTCAGAAAATGTCAATTGAAATTCAGAAAATATCAATTGATATTCAGAAAACATCAATTGAAATTCAGAAAATATCAATTGAAATTCTATTGATATTTTCTGAATTTCAAATGACGATTTCTGAATTTCAATTGATATTTTCTGAATTTCAATTGATGTTTTCTGAATTTCAATTGATATTTTCTGAATTTCATATGAGATTTTCTGAATTTCAAATGATATTTTCTGAATTTCAATTGACATTTTCTGAATTTCAAATGATATTTTCTGAATTTCATATGATATTTTCTGAATTTCAAATGACGGTTTCTGAATTTCAATTGATATTTTCTGAATTTCAAATGACGATTTCTGAATTTCAATTGATATTTTCTGAATTTCAATTGATATTTTCTGAATTTCAATTGATGTTTTCTGAATAATAATTGATATTTTCTGAATTTCAAATGATATTTTCTGAATTTCAAATAATATTTTCTGAATTTCAAATCATATTTTCTGAATTTCAAATGATATTTTCTGAATTTCAATTGATATTTTCTGAATTTCAAATGGAAAATCTGAATTTCAATTGATGTTTTCTGAATTTCAAATGGAAATTCTGAATTTCAATTGATGTTTTCTGAATTTCAAATGGAAATTCTGAATTTCAATTGATATTTTCTGAATTTCAATTGATATTTTCTGAATTACAATTGCAAAAGGTGTAGTTTCAAAAAAAAGTTCGTAAAACTAATTAATATAAATAAATGCAAATCAAACGACTTAAAATATGAAAATACACATCAACGAATATATTAACAAAAGGTAAGCGCAAATAAAAAACTATTAGAAGAAATAAAAGCATACTTAGATGATTAAGCGTAGCATTGCATTTTTTATGCTCGCAACTGTATGGAATGCATTTTAAATTTTGGCGATTTTTTCTCATTTTTGTCGATGTTCACAAATTTTTACAAGTTTTTCAATTCTGGCAATTTTTTCCAATTTTTGACGACTATTTGAAGTTTTGACGTTTTTGGTAATTTTTTCAAATATTGACAATTTTTTCAAAATTTTGGCGATTTTGTCTAATTTTTGACGATTTTTTTAAATTTTGACTATTTGGGCAATTTTTTAAAATATTGACGATTTTTTCAAGTTATGAATATTTTTTCAAAATTTTTCAAATTTTTCGGATTTTTTCCAATTTTTGGAAATTTTGACAATTTTGGTAATTTTTTTGAAATTTGACAATTTTTTCGAAATTCCCGACTAAAAAAGATGTTATATAATCATATATCACCATATATAAACCCATATATACATCCATATCTAATTTGATCCGAATATTGGAATATATAATTATATCAAGCGAGATAAGCATGTTATCTCACCTGATACAATTTTATCCGAAAAATGGGTCTATCTAACTGCATCAAATTATATATAAATACATATAATTTGATGAAGATTTTCAAAGAAAATTTTAGTAAATATTGTTGAGATCACTTATTTCATTCATATTAAATACTAATGCTTAATGTTTATAAAAATTTTTGCTAATAAACTTGGAAATAGCTGACAAAATAAAACATTACAAATTAAAAATTTGTCGGAACAAATTTTTCTAGGTTAGAGTTTTGGTCTTTCTTACAAAATGTGTGTCTTTCTTATAAAATAAAAAATTAACTTTCACAATTATTTTTTTTTTCACGGAAAAATAAATGAACTTAAACCATATTAATTTCAACATATGTTTGTCTAATTTTTATTTTTAAATTTAAAGTAAAAATATTTATTTCGGCCTTTATTCCCACAATGAAAAAAAATGTTCCCCTTATTTATTTTTTTAACCCTTATATGCATGATCTCTTCGATTTTAACAATTTTTTATATATGATTTCTAAAGGCGTGTACATTTCAAGAAAAGTACCAAAAAAATTATTTTTAAAAAAGGTGATTTTTATTGAAAATTATGGTTTTTTGCCAAATAGCTAAATTGTGATTATTTTAACGTATATGAGAAAAAAAAAACAAAAAAAAAATTTACAAACTTTATTGTCGCCAAAATGAATTTTATTGCGAGAATATCACTTTAAATATTTAAACAAATATTTTTGAATATTACACTTTTTGTAAAAAAAAACGCGTGTTTTAGATTTTTCACAAATATACAGAGCAAAACCAAGATTTTTACTCTAACTGTTTAAAAATTCTGCACTACACTATAGGAACACTATGTACAGAAGGGGCCTCCCAATGCCCAAAAATGCAGTTTTGTGCATCAAGTGGGTTTTTTTTATTAAAAAACCGATATGTTGCCAAATGGGTACACCATGCATTTAAGGGGTAAAATTATTTTTAGTTTAATAAAGAGTATTTTGCCAACTATTTGAAAAATATACGTTGAATTCAATTATAAACATTTATATATGTATGTATATGTCAAAGTGCAAAATTCAAAACCAGATCCACAATTTCGGAGTTTTTTTTAATTTTTATAGTGCAATTAAACTTTATAAAATTTTGTATAATTAGAAATCATGTCAGATAAACTTATACATGAAATTAATAGAATTTTATATTAACTTTGATATATATTTTCATATAAGATTGTTTAGAGAAGCTTATACGCCATTATATATAATTATGTATAAACTATATTTGCTGATCTCTTAATATCTCTTAATATATAACGTCATATCAAACATATTTATAAAACCAAAGTGTTAATATAAATGTATATGGTCATATAAAGCCACACATATAAACATTTATAATTATATCAAATCATATAAAATTATATGAAAACTTTTTTAGTCGGGTTTTTACAATATTTCGCAATTTTGGCGATTTTGTATAATTTTTGGCGATTTTTTTTTTAAATTTTGACTATTTGGCAATTTTTTCAAATATTGACAATTTTTTTAAGATATGACGATTTTTTTTTAAATTTTTACAAAATTTTTCAATTTTGGCAATTTTTTAAATTTTTTGCAATTTTTGACGACTTTTTGAAATTTTGACGATATTGGTAATTTTTTTCAAATATTGCCAATTTGATAAAAAATTTAACGATACTTCGCAATGTTCGCAATTTTGTCTAATTTTTGACGATTTTTTTTAAATTTTGGCAATTTTTTCAGGTTATGACGATTTTTTTCAAAATTTTTAGTTTTAACAAAATTTTTCAATTTTGGCAATTTTTCAGATTTTTTTTTTGTATAATTTTTTACGATTTTTTGTTAAATTTTGACTATCTGGGCAATTTTTTCAAATATTGACGATTTTTTCAAGTTATGACGATTTTTTCAAAATTTTTCAATTTTGGCATTTTTTTAAATTTTGGCGATTTTTTCTAATTTTTGTAATTTTTTTTTGCCGATTTTTTCTGATATTTGAAACTTTTTTTCAATTTCAGCGATTTTTTGCATCCATGTGCGCGCACATTTTGCACATACACATCTTGATGTGTAATGTGCAAGTACCAGTCTGTACTTGCACATGTGCGAATTTGTATTCGCACATCGAGATGTGCAGGTGCGTTCCGCTTTTTATAAAAATGTTTATATTTTTGGCTCGCTTGAGGGCTTTTCCATCCCTGATTGTAGCTTATTTTATATATTAAGATTTTTAAATCAATTGTAATTACTTTTTTTTACATTAGTGTGATTTCATTACCATTAGTAAAGTTTTTTCTAATGCAAAATATTTCATTATCATTAAATGATAATGAAATTTTTTTCATTGTCATTAGTAGCAACTAATAGAAATGAAATCTCAATGGTAATGAAAAATTCCCATGTATGGTTGAAAGGCGATTTTGCATGTCGGAAATGCTGCTTGAACGCTACAAGAAGAAGTAATTTTTGAATCGTATTGTTACTGGTGATGAAAAGTGATGGTGATAACCCCAAGCACAAAACGTCATCTGTAAAGCCCCGATAACCAGCCAAATCAACGCCGAAGCCGAATAAAGGTAATTCTCTGTATTTGGTGGGATCAGAAGGGTGTTTTGTATTATGAGTAGGGTTTGGGATTTCCCGGACTTTTTTATTTCCCGGGAAACGGGAATGAAAAAATTTGATTCCCGGGAATCCCGGGAAATATTTTTGAACTTAATTGTTAATGAAAGCCACCTATATAAGTAATTTTTGTTAAAAAAAAACACTATTTCAGTACAAATGCAGTCTGTGTAGTGAGAATTCCAAGTAAAAAATATCAGAATGTTGAACATTTGATTTCACATAAATTACTCGCAGCACTGCTAAATAAATTGCATGATTCCAGCAGAAAGCACCTACTACTGGACTGTCGGAAACAAACCGTTTCATCACACTTGGTTAGAGTTTGCTGTTCGGTTTTAATCGAAACCGAAACCGCGGTTTTTGAGGCCTCAAAACCGAAACCGAAAAATAAGTCGGTTTTTAAAAAATACTAAAAACAATTAAAATAGTTAATTAAATTACATATTATTGAGTCTTGAATTTCGAAAAGTGCTTAGCTCCTGAGGGTTATAATTTTAGAAAAAAAATTGCACCAAAAAGTCATGTATTGAGTTTCACGTATTCAGTTCAGATTTTCACCGCTTATTTTTCAAAAAGTTTTATTTCGTAGTCCGCGAAATTTATTGTATAAAATTTTATTATTATATTATTAAAAAAAAACTGCTAAATTTCGGTTTTAACTCTTTAAATACAGCTTTATTTGCAGAAAAAAGGATACAAATTTGAATGTATAACGGTTTCCGCATTTTTCCCCCCGGCTATGGCTTTATTGGCTTTATTCGAGTGAGAAATTCAATCGAATTTTAATAAATATGTATTAAAATGTTTAATTTTTATACAATTTAATTTTTATACATACCCGAGTAAAAATAGTTATATATTGTCATATATAATGTGATTGGGTTATATCTGACAATGAATGGAGTCACTTTAAGACACATATCATTATATACAACTACATCTGATATTATTTTCTCAACGAATTTTTTGTATGGTAAATGATGTTATTACATATCCCCAAATCTGACTCCATATGTAACTACATAAGCCATATAAAACTAATCAAAATATATGTAGTGAACTATATGATTATATATGGTTCGATACTAAGTTATATAACACTGTATGTGTCGTCATACTAAAAATATATTCTTGTAATTTTATATAACTTTCTATATAATCCCGTAGAAATGAATATATAGTTCAATATCAAATTTAGTAGTCTGCAAATTAAGAGTTACCCTAGTAAAAATGATTTTTATATATTCATATATGATTTTTATACAATCATTTATAATTTTATACAATTATAACTTGTCGAGTATTGTGAAACATATATTTTTATATGATTATATCAAAAGATATTTAATTATATAAAATTATATTAACCAAATTCACCATTTTTCGGATAAAATAATATATTTTTTATATAATTATATTAACCCATACATGATTTGATCCGGAAAATGGTGGATCTGTTTAATATAATTTTATATAATTAAATATCTTTTGATATAATCCTATAAAAATATATGTTTCACAATACTCGACAAGTTATATTTGTATAAAATCATAAATAATTATAAAAAAATCATATCTGATTATATAAAAATCATTTTTACTAGGGTAATTACTCATAGCCAAATAATTTTCACGTGGTTTTTTTTTATGTAAACTCATGTTAAAAAATGATGCGTACGATTTAGAAGACAAAAGCATTCAACTAAATTTTTATTTTATTTTATAAAATTTGGGCCTTTAAAATTGTTCAAACTATACAAATTTCAATGTCAATTTAATAGCTGTTATGCATAAAAAGTATACCTACTATCAGACAAAATTATATAAAATCAGATATTTTTATATCGAATTAGATATAATATGATGTCCTGGATATGGACAAATCTCGGATCAAACTGTATCAAATTATATCTAATTTTATATAATTAGATACATCTAGATGACCCATTTTTCGGATCAAGCTGTATGTGGTTGTATATGGGGACTTATCAAATAAGATATAATTATATATGACACCATATGAAGATTTTTACCCGGGTATTAAATTATTTTATAACAATTCAATTAATATCACAAGAAAACCGAAAAATAACCGAAACCGCGGTTTTCAATTTTTTTGGTTTTTAGCAAACTCTACACTTGGCCCATTAGATATGGTGGCCACAATGTTATTTTCCAAAGACAAATAAAACTCTTCTAGTCTTATTTCTACAATTCTTCTTATTTCATCAGCATTACATCTTCCTGATATATAAACCAACCCAAGGTTATAAAATGAATTATTTCCGTTTATACATATGTTCAAATATCTCTTTTGTGATATTCTTGTCCATTCATCTAAGATTATAGTAAATCTCCTATTGTTAGAAATATTGCTCGATATTTCTTTTATCATGATATCTTTTACATGATTGTAGTAATTTAATATAATGTTCTTTACATCGGTTTAATTTTTTTGCAATGCCAGGTTTTTATTATAAAAACTTTCTCGAATAAACGAAGATCTAGTTATGATGCGGATTGACTGCGGCTAATTTGGATACCATTTCAGGAAATGTTTGCCCTACCATAAAACCTTTAATTACTCATTTTTCTTCGGGTACTTTGCTAATTTTAGCTGAAACGTTATTCTTGTTGTTGTTTTCTTCAAGAGAAGTTGCATGACCATCAATTTTTTTTTTTTGTTTGTAAACCAAATTTAGATGTCTGATAACAAAATTTAGATACCACCGTTAACCAGTCTTTTCTTTTCACATTTATTAATGAAAACGTTACTTATAAAATTATTGACCCTTAATATAAAGGAGTATTTTAAATTTAAAATTTTTAATACTCCTTTATATTAATTACTTGGCAAAGATTTTATTTGTGTGTCAAATAAATGTATTCCCTTTTAAAAGATTTTAACAATGACATTTTTGTTTTGGTATTTTTATGACTAAAATTAAAAAATCCTATTCGAAACAAAAACAATTTAAAAAATTTAATATTTTTAAAATCTCCCGTTTTCCCGGGAAAAATAATATATTATTTTCCCGGGAATTCCCGAACCCCAAACCCTAATTATGAGCTGTTGAAATCGGGTCAGACGATCACAGGGGACCTCTACCGAACACAATTGATTCGTTTGAAGAGAGCAATCAACGAAAAACGAAGAGAATATGCGACCAAATATCAGTCAATAATCTTCAATCATGACAACGCTCGGTCACATATTGCAAGACCGGTCAAAAGCTATTTGGAAAACAGTGGATGTGAAGTTTTGGGTCACCCGCCTTATAGCCCAGACCTTGCCCTTTCTGACTATCATTTGTTTCGATCGATGCAGAACTCCCTTACTGGAATACGCTTCACTTCAGAACAGGGTATCAGAAATTGGCTTGATTCATTCTTTACCTCAAAACCGGGGCAGTTCTTTTGGCGCGGAGTCCATATGCTACCACCAAGATGGGAAAAAGTAGTGGCTAACGATGGACAATACTTTGAATAATGTATCAATTCATTTTGTTATTATAACAAATGCAGTTTTCAAGCAAAAAAATCGAAAAATTATTAACTTGTATACCCAATAAAAAAAAATTCATTGCCATTGATCAATTGTAATGTAATCGTAAAACTTTAACATACAATAATTCGCGGCTTCACTAAAAATTAGTTTTTTCAGTATCAGGTTTCATAATATTTCACAAATTTTAGAAAATTGCCGTTCAAAATGCGAAAAAGTAGTATATTAGGTTCTTTTACAAGCTTATAAAACAATGATCCGGTTAAGTAAAAACTTCAAATAAAGCTTAATGCAAAGCGTCCTTTGGGCAAATTATGTCAAATTATTATTATTACAAAGAGATATAGTTTAGTATAAATCGGCTTAAAAAGATATTTAATAATCTATATTTTATAAATTTATTACTAAAAATAATAGAATTTAAAAAATTAGCGTTGTTGTGCCATTGTTTTAAAAGTCTAAGTCTGCATTTTTAGTTGCAGATAGTACTCCCTTTCTTCATACGATATTGTACGAAAACTCTCTTACTTTCCTAGCAAAACCACATATTACCAAATAATGTATAAAGTAATGTGTAGCCATAGGGGCCGATGAATTAGTTTACACCTTACTTCACTGATGAATTTTACAGGCGATGAGTCCCAAAGTAACGAATGGGGAGGAGATGATAAAGCAAGTGGTTACTGGGATGGGAAAAGTAAAGTGTCTAAAAATAGGTTTCCATAAAAAAAATATTCATTTAAAAAAAGTTTATTAGAAATACTTTTTTATTAAATATATAAACGTGGTCACTAGAACGTACCTCAAAAAAAGGGTGTACCTCAAATATGAAGTATTTTTGCAAGGCAATTAAAAAAAATATTTTTTTTGCCCGAACGTAGGGGTCGCTTTTTTCAACCTTTCGTTATAGCTTCAGCATTTAAAATCGGATTTTAAAATGTGATATATCGATTTTTTGCCTCGAGGAGACCAGTGTTTTACTATAAAGGAAAAATCCAATGAAAAAAAATTAAAAAGCCGACCCCTACGTTCGGCAACCAATATATAAAAAAAATGTATACTGGGTTTATCGAAAAAATTCCTTAGGAAAATTTTAATGATTTTTTGCGAGTTTTAATTTTCTGACATTAGGGTGGTACATTTGGGTTGTAGCAACTGAGATCTGGTGGGTAACTACTAGAACGGGATACTTGAGGTCAATGGCCATTAGAGCAGAATACTGGTATCCTCGAGAGAAAAACATCGATGTATCATACTTTAAGATCCGACTGTAAATGCCAAAGATAAAACGAAAAATGTAAAATGGCAACCCCTACGTTCGGCAAAAAAAAATTTTTTTTTTTAAACCTCCTTGCAAAAATATTTCATATTGGAGGGTGTACGGCGCACTTTTTTTGCCTGTAAGGTGGTACGCTCTAGTGGACATGATGTCGAAAATTATACACTTTACTCCCATGCTTACAAAAAAAAAAACAAAACAATGTGCCTAAAAATAGATTTTCAAAAATGTTTTAATCATTACTTTGCGTTTATAAATCATACAATACGTAATCAGTGATCGGTAAGTCATTACTTTTCACTTTAAAATAATGCAGAAGGTAACGATTTATCATTACAAAGTAATGCCTGAGCATATCGCAACCGATTATGAAAGTATAACAGCCGCATTATACAAGGAAAAAGTCCGCTTCCAAGATGGTATCTATTGGTCAACTGCGTTATACGAGAGGTGTTTGTATTATAAAAGTGGTTATAGATATATTATATATTAGCGGGGTTCAGTGTTTGGTGCGTTTTGGGTTGCAACTGTTTGTTATTGCAATAATTTTGTCATTGACAGTGAAAGGTATTTTAAGCAACTTTGCAATGCTAGATGCAAATTAGGTAACAGCTGATATACAGAATTATTCGTTGTGAAAATTAACAAAAAGTTGTTTGATTATTTTGTGAAATTGCCCGACTAAAAAAGATGTTATATAATCATATATCACCATATATAAAACCATGATGAAAATTCTCAAATAAAATTTTAGTAAATATTGTTGAACTCACTTATTTCCATTCTAATTAAATACTAATGCCCGACAGAACAGTTTGGCTAACAAAGTGTGTATTGGTCGATCTTTGGTATTTTGATGTAATACAGAAAAATTTTATTGATTGAAAGATGTTTGAAATGAGGACTAGATTAACGCAGTTTGTAACTGAAGTCCTTATTTATATATGTGGTTTATTTTGTTTTATTTCAATAAAGGCCAAAATTCAGAACTAGAAAAAGTTGTTTAGAAAAATTTTTGCTAATAAACTTGGAAATAGCTAAATAAATTTTCAGTTTAACTCAACATTACAAAAATTTGTCAGAACAACATTTTCTAGTTCTTTCTTACAAAATGTGTGCCTTTCTTATAAAATAAGAAAATTAACTTTAACAATTAATTTTTTTTTTCACCGAAAAAAAACTGAACTTAAACCGTATTTATTTCAACATATGTTTGTCTAAATTTTATTCTTAAATTTAAAAATAAAAATTGTTCTTTCGACCTTTAATGGCACAATGAATAAACTTTTTTTCCTTATTTTTTTCTTTACAATTATTTTTATTTTAATAAAAATTATTTTGCAAATATTTGAAAAATAAATTATTAAATTCAATTATAAACATTAATTTGTATGTCAAAGTGCAAAATTCAAAACCAGATCCACAATTTCTTAGTTTTTTTCTTAAGTTTTATAGTGCAATTAAACTTTATAAAATTTTGTATAATTAGATATCATATCAGATATAATTATGGTATATATAAAATTAATACAATTTTATATTAACTTTGTTATAAATTTTGATATAAGATTGTTTATATAAGCTTATACGCCATTATATATAATTATATATAAACTATATCGCAGATCTCTTAATATATGGCTGGAGACCAAATCGCATATGATTATATATAACGTCATATTAAACATATTTATAAAACCAAAATGTATACGATTATATAAAGCCACGTATATAAACATTTATTATTATATCAAATCATATAAGATTATATGAAAACTTTTTTAGTCGGGTGTTTAAAAATTCCTTTGAAAAATTACAGATATGCATCAAACACTGAACTCCCTTATTGTATATAGCACCGAAGCTTTTTTTAAATGGAAATTTTTGAAATTAGCATTTATATATGCAAATCAATGCCTCAATGCTTTTCCAAAAGACTTTTATTAAGATCTCAAAAGCACTTTATTTGTGAATTAGCACCCAAAATTTTTAAAAAGGTGCTAGGTGCTAGTTTAGCACTTTTTTAAAAATATTGAAATTTTTATCACTTTTTTAAATAATTCAATATCTATATGAAAAAAGTCTTGAATTCGAGAAGAGTTCAAGGAATAACAGGATTTACAAATATACAGCTTCTCTGAATAGTGTTAAGGGTGAATAGCGAATAAATACCCAGCAAAATCTTTCATTACCAAATAAGTGGTTATATAATAGAAATTCATAGCTCCGCACAACTTATTTTTTGGCGTCTAAACTCATTATTTTTGTTTGGCGTGGTCGTTTTTATAAGTAGTCACGCTTACCCGCTCGCTTACGAAAAAATGAGAAGTAAGTAGTTATGAGATTCTGAATAATAAGTGGTTACAAACATGCTTACAAAAAGTTGAATTATAAGTGGTTATCCGACTGCTTACTTGATGCTTCAGGAAATACATTCAGAGAAATTAAAGTTTTTGCTAGAATGTAATTTTAGAACAAGTCATAAAAATTTTAACACAAAACATATTTACATGTAATAAATATAAATGTATAAAATTTACTTTGTAAAAAGTACTTATTTAAACTATTGCGAGTAAGTCATTACTTTATATTTAAAAGCAATGACTACAATAGGCCGTTATTAGGAAGTCATTATTTTATATTGCAAAATAATGCAAAAGGTAATGATATATCATTATTGGTAATGCAGACAGCAATGAGGTGTCATTACCAATATTTTGCTGGGTATATTTACCAAGACAGTCATGCTAACTTGTTGTTTGGCATTTCTTCCAATTTGAAAACCAATATCTGATAATTAATGGCAATCGAAAGATCCTTAAAAGTATTTGAATATTTCGATTAAAGAACCCTGCCTGAGATTGTTGGCATATTTTTCAACTTTTGGCAAGAAATGTGTTTCAAAAGAAATGTTGCTAAGACTCTGGTGCTCCTGCATATACATTAAAAATATTCTATAAAAAAGTATAGGTCTAACAAAAAATATTTTTCTGAACCTTAAATAGTTTTTCTACAGCAGGAAGAATTTAAAATTACATATATTCTCTACACTAATAGAAAAAAGTCCGTAAAAAATTTAGTTAAAACTCCTAAAAATTAGTTCAAAATGATGCTGCAGAAAAAAACTGCTAAATTAACAGATTATTTTTGATATATATTAGTAATAAAACTGCTAAAATCAGCAAAAAATTTTGCTAAATAATTAGCAGCATAAAAAATCACAAAAGATTTTATATTTTCGAAGTTTTTTTTCGATTTTTTTTTTAAATGCAAATAAAAATCGAGCTTTTTGAAAACAGCAGTTTACAATTTTTTAGCAAATATTTCTACTGATTTTAGCAGAATAGACTGCTATTTGCATTCAACTAAATTTAGCTTAAAAATAGCAAAAATTTTGTAGATTTAACAGTTTATTTTTGCTATTTTTAGTCTACAAATATTTAGCAAAATTTTGTGCAGATTTTAGAGTACAATTTGCTATTTTCAATTAACTAAAAGTTAGCCTAAATATAATTCTGTAAATTTAACGGTTTTAATTTTGTTGTTCTCATTTTACTAGTATTTAGTACAAAAAATTTGCTAATTTTAGCAGTTTTTTCTGCAGCATAATTTTTAACTAATTTTTAGTGACTTTTTCTGCTATTTTTACAGATTTATTTCTATGAGTGTATGCAAAAATTATTTTCTTGAGCGCAAAAGGCATAAAAATCTAAGTATTTATCAACATAAAAAAATATTTTCAAAATCTGAAGGCATTTCTGTGAAAAAATTTCACATAATTGATGATCTTCCTAACGAAATAGTTAATAAAAGCCTAGCATTTTCCGTATAATAGCTAATCTTTTTGTAGAACCTGATATGTTTCAGCCTCAAAATCTAAAATTATTTCTATAGAGAAAGATTCTAATTTATCGCTAAATTATGATTTTTTTAATTTCTTTACGGATTTCAAGCAAAAAGTATTTATTTACTAGAGAGACTATCGTCCTCACCATTTTTCATTGCTGTGTGTCGAACTGGGGAATCCAAATGAAAATATTTTTATATAGAAAAAATTTCATTACAACATGTTAACTAAAAATTTTTGCTATCAACACCAACTTTTATTTTGCTTTTATTGTGTTATTTTCTATTAAATTTTAATATTTATTTTATTTTAATTATTTGTTCGTTAAAATACTGAATATTTAAAAAATGTGTTGAAATCATGGATGTAACCGAAACGAATGTGGTTATCGTTAGGGTAACGATATTTTAGGTTATTTCGGTAACGGTATTTTAAGGGTAACGGTATTTGAGTTATTTCGGTAACGGTATTTTAAAGATAACGATATTTGGGTAATTTGGGGTACGGTATTTTAAGGTTAACGGTATTTCAGTTATATCGGTAACGGTATTTTAAGGGTAACGGTAGTCAGTTATTTCGATGCATCCCGTAATTTTTTTTTTACAAAAAACAAACGAGATTAAAAACAGAACCAATTTATAAACTTAATGTACCAAAAATACTCAATACCAAGTGAAATTACCAAAAGCAGAAAATTCAAAATAACGGTATCGGTATTTTAAGGATAACCGTATTTCAGTTATTTCGGTGACGGTATTTTAAGGATAACGGTATTCCGTGTATTTCGGTAACGGTATTTTAGGGGTAACGGTAGTAAGTTGAAAGGGTTTTGAATCGATAACGGTATTTAAGCGGTATTGCCTGCAACCCTGGTTGAAATGTTATTTAAAACTATGAAAAAAAGTGAATTAAGGGAGTCATATTTTACACTCAAAGTTTTCATTTGCTTTGCCTGACTTCACGAACAAAAATAAAAAACAAAGTTTGAGTGAGGAAGAAAAGTGTAGAAGGCCACTGTTTCAAGCCAGAAATAAATGAAATGGTGACTGTATGAAATGCATTAGGTTTTTTATTAATAATTCAATATATCAATAAAAGACATTGTTTGCCAACACTAACCCTAAAATATCAATAACGACCTTTCAAATGACTATAATTAAACTAAAAATACCGTTAACGAAATAAATTAACATAAAATGTCATTAACCTTAAAATACTTAAACGAAATTATTTAAAACACCGCTGAACCTAAAATACCATAACGAAAAAATTTTTAATATCCTAGGGACTATCGTTAACCTAAAAATACTACTAATAGCTGGTTTACACTATGTATAAGATTTTCAGAAAAATTTTACAACAAGCCCATATGTTTTGCATGTGTACTAAAGCAAAGTCATACCGACAATCGTACAATGTAAACTAGCTATAATTTGATAATTTAAAAAAAACCTTAAAATAACCAAACGAAATAACGTTAAATACCGTCGCAGGTCACTTAATCCAGAAATTCTACTACAGAAACATTCCTTTATTTAAGTTCAACGAACTCAGGTAAGAATTATCTTTTTGTATTGTGTTTTGCTAACTCGTTTTAAATTAGGTCGCAATTCTTACACAAAAAAATCAATCACTGGCATACCACTGGGTAACCACGGTGTTGAAAATAAATGACTGGAAGAACACTCCTTTGGGACGCTTTGCCAGCGTTTGCAAAAAGCGTTTTTCCAGTATTCGTTTTACAAAAATTTCGGTGGTTTATAAAAAAGACCACTGGCAAAGAATGGTCCAAGAATGATATGCCAAGGTTTGCAACCAGTGGTTATCCATAGAGTTTGCTAAAAACCGAAAAATTTAGAAACCGCGGATTCGGTTTTCCAAAATTATAAAAACCGCGGTTTCGGTTATTTTTCGGTTATCTTGTGAATTGTTTTAAAATAATTAAATATAACAATATTCTAACTAAATATATGATAATTAAATATGCATAAAAATTAAACAGTTTAATACATACAAGATATCTTCTAGAAGTCGATTGAATTTCTCACTCGAATATTTAAAGGCAATAACGCCATTTCGAAACCTTTCCGGGAGAAGAAATAAACGCGGAAACCCGTTATAAATTTATTTTTTTGCTTTTTTCGGCAACTAATTATAGTTTAAATTTTTGTTTAAAACAATAAAAAGTTAAAATTTTATAAATTTCGCGGAATACGAAATAAGGCTTTTTGAAAAATCGGTGAAAATCGTAACTGAATATGTGAAACTCAATGGTCCTTACTATAAAAGAGTATTTTAAATTTAAAGTCGACTTTATTTTTAATCATACGGTTTTTTTTCATTTTGTGTATGAAAACCCTACAAAAATATTCATATTTCCAAACATTTTGATTGGTTGAAAATAAATTAACCAATCAGAATTCTCCAAAAATAAATCAAGTCAAGGCTACTGCCACCCAATATTTTAGCTAAAGTTGACTTTAACTAAAATATTAAAATAAAATATTAACATTTTAATGTAGAAAATGTTCATTACAGTTAAATACAATATTTTGTAGAATAGAAGCTGAGTCTTTTCGAAATTTAAGATTTAATAATATGCAATTTAATTAATTATTTTAATTGGTTAAAGTATTTGTTAAAAACCGACTTATTTTTGTAGGTAGGTTTTCGGTTTCGGTTTTGAGGCCTGAAAAACCGCGGTTTCGGTTTCGATTAAAACCGAACAGCAAACTCTAGTTATCTAGTGCTACCTAGCCAATGCTACCAGTGGTACAAAAACCAATTCACTGGTAGATCAATGATTTTGTAAAAATGCTGACGCTTCGTTAAAAAAGTTTTGTAGTCGGAAGGTTCCGAGTTCAAATCCGGTTGCAAGTAAGAAAATTTTTTTTGATTTTTTTTAATTTAAAAATGTTTTTGTTTTATAAAATAAATTTTTTTGTTAGTGGGAAAGCTCCTTTAAGACCAACTTTTTTTTTGCTCTCCCAACGCTGGCATATTAGTCCCAAAAAATTGTTTGCCAGTACTAGCATTTTAGCACAGCCAGTAGTTGTCAAGAAGTTATCACTCATTTATGTGTTTAGCCACCAAGTATTATATGTCTCGTTAGCTAAGTGGGTATAGAAACCGTCTGCCAATCTGACGTCCTGGGTTCAAATCACGGCAGGACCAAAAAAAATACATATTAACTTTTTTTAAATTTTATTTTGTAAAATATATTTCCAGACCACCTTGGTTTTACCAACCTTCAAAAATATTGTTTCTCCAGTGCTTTTCAGGTGCTTTTTGAAAAGCCGGTCCTTTTGTCTAATGATGTTATCATTTTGGGAATGGGAAAGCACGTTTTGCCAGTACTTGTACCACCTGTTAAAGTGCTTTGTCATCGCTTTCCAGTTTGTATTTTTCTGACTGAGCTGTTTTCAAATCTACAATTTTAAATTTTTTAAAATAAATTTTAGCTTTTAGGGAAGTTTTTCTTTTTTCTTCTTTTAATTTCATATGATTTCTTTTTAAAACATATTAATATAACAGATATTCCTGAGCTAATACCCAATGGGAAACGGACCTGTCACAGGACACGTCACGTGACTGGTCCATTGGGACCGGGACCGGGACCGGTCCTCGTATCGGTTATTTTATATGAAAAGGACCGTTCACTTTAACATGGCTTGTTATAAGAAGGGGTGAATTGCACCTTGTGACATGTCACAGGACTAACGCAAAAGAACAGGTCACACAACTAACGCAAAGGAACATGTCACAGAACAAACGCAAATGAACAAGTCACAGAAGTAGCGCACAAAGACACTTCACAAAACTGACCCCAAAAGACATGTCACCGCACCAGTTTTAAAATAAACAAAGTTTGTGTGTAATATGTACTTTAAAATTTAATTTCATTTCCCAGCTAAAAATCAACATATATGAATCCATACAGGTTAAATGTATGTTCGTGCATGCTCATAAACATCTATTCATGACCACACATGGATACATAAATCTCCATACATGAATCATATATGACCATACGTGTGCATTAACGAAATTGGAGGTAATATCTACAAGTGTGTACATGTATGAACATACATAAACACGCATGAACATGCATGAACATGCGGTTGTGACAACTATCTTTATATTAAATAAAATTTTTAATTGTGAAACCAATATTCAATTGTATAATTCAATATTATATTCCACATAAATATTATTGAATCCTTTTCGTACATATTTTTACTTGCCACGGGATAGGTACTTTCATAATACCAGTCATGTTTTGACCAGGCACGGGGTAGGTCCTTTGAGACTGGTCTATTTGTACCGGTCACGGCACAGATCACAGGGTAACTATTTTCAGACCGGTCCCAATTTCACCAGTCCCGTGGTTGGTTCTTTCAGTACTATTTGCGCCGGTCACGGGACAGGCCCTTGCATTCAACCGACTCCTTTTTTCCCACAGGGTATTAATTAAACTTTTTTATATTATGTTTCGATCTAGAAAAATTTAATTTCAAAAAATTAAACCTTAAGTGCTGTTGGGGCCTATATGGTCCAATCAAAAAATATTAGTCTATATTCATCATAGGGTCAAAAAAGCCCCAAGAGCACTTAACGGTTAATTTTATAAAATTAAATTAACGCGTTTTTTTTTACAAAAAGTGTAATATTCGAAAATGTTTATTTAAATATTTAAAGTGGTATTCTTGCAATAAAATTAATTTTGGCGACAATAAGTGTATAATTCATAGTTTATAGATTTTAAAACGATGTTGTTTGTTGGAAGTATCATACGCAACTGTGTGTGTATTTGTTTACAAATTGTATTTCTTACTCTGTCTAATATTTGTTGTTTCATTTCATCAATTCTATATCAAATCAATACAAAATAAAGCAAGTGTCATACGGGCTTAACAGACATTTGTACTAATTTTTTTCCATTATATGATTTTCTTTTTTCATTGTATGATTTTTTACAAGAACACTCTAAATTATTGACTAAGAAATTCGTTCGGTGTTTTTTTTATTCTTAATGCGATTTCCATTTATTAAAAATAGGAGCTACAGCTGCATCTTGGTGTATTGCAGCAGCATGCGGCATTGATTGGAGGTCCTAATGCTACATCCTGCCCCATTTGTCACAAACTGTTTTTGGGCACTGATGCTCTAATGGAACATATGAAACATGTGCATAAAGAGAAACCCTCTCAGTCGAATAGTAAGTAAAAGTTCCAATACTGATTGAAAGGCGCATTGATATTTTAATTTATTCACGAATTAATATTAAGGTTGTTCACAAGGGATGTGCTATGTGTTGTATCGTCCTGACAAAAAACAGAGTTGTTAAAATTTAAATTAAAAATTACAACATTTGAGTATACCACGATACAACATTTTTACGTATGTTTGGTTAGGTTATTCACAAGGGGTGTGCTATCTGTTGTATCGTTGTATCGTCCTAACAAAAAACAGAGTTGTTAAAATTTTTATTTGGTTTTAACAACGATTTTCTTTTGGATTTTCTATCTGTTAGCACACTCAAACATAGGACACTAAACATACATAAAAATGTTGTATCGTGCTACTCTCAAATGTTGTATTTTTTCAATTTAAATTCAAACATCTCTGTTTTTTGTTAGGACGATATGATGATACAACAAATAACACACCCCTTGTAAACAACCTTAGCGTTCTATGTTTTAGTGTGCTATCAGATAGAAAACCCAATATGAAATCGTTATTAAAGTCAAATAAAAATTTTAACAACTCTATTCTTTGTTGGGACGATACAACGATACAACAAATAACGCACTCCTTGTGAACAACACAATTTAAGAATAAATTAATGTAGTGTTTCTAGAAGACGTTTTTCGTCACACGAACGAAAATACAACAACAAAATACATGCAATCCAAAATACATGTAGTCACTCATTCGCCTCACAACGAACGTCTCGTAGAAACACCCCGTTAGTTCGTAAATGTCTGCTCGTGAAAGCCATCAGGGGCCAGATTACCGCAGTCGTAAGGGTTCGATATTGTTAAAAAATTACGTTTTTAAAGTGAAAATAAAAGAACACGAATACCTATTGTTACAACTTTAACTCATATTTGTAATAAAGGAACAAAATGATTCACCTCTAACTTAGTTTTAATCTTTGAAATGATTTAAGTAACAATAATTGCTATCGAATAAAACTCGATCGCGACTGCAGTAATTTGCCCCCAGGTTTTTTGTTAACGGAAAGAAATAAAATGTATTGAAAAATGCGCTCCACTTTAATTATGCTCCAATGCTAAGATATTCTACTATAACATACAGTCAAACATGAAAGCTCAGAAGAAAACCACTAGTCTACCAAGGAATATAGTCGTGTGTGAACATCAAGTCACATGTACATAACCGGTGTCTTCAAATGCAATAAATTATATGATATGAAATATCAAAACCATTGCAGAGAACCGTCAAAATGATATCAATTGCAAAGTGGTGGAGAACGCTTGACCATTTCATGCCTAAGAAATATCATAGACTTTTCTTCGAAAAACACAAGATTTTATCAAACTTTAATTTTTATCTACAAATAATAAATAATTAAACTCATTCCCATTCTTTTTCACCTAATATTCTGTTATTTTTTATTACAATTTTAATACTTAAACGAAAAGTGGCATTTAATGGCAAGCATTACTGCAAGAGCCGCTTGCATGTCAGCGATATCATGATATTGCAATAAAATTGAAACTGAGTGTCTTCATTTTGACAAATGCTTGCTATCATTTCATTACATGTCAAGATACTAGGTAAGTTTAAAACATAACGGTGTTCTATAACTACCTATGTAAGAAGTTTCCACATAAAAAAAACAACTCTTAAGTATTTAACAAAGGGCGAGTAACATAATTGCCCTTTTTTAATCACCGGATTTATTTTTGGATTTATTTTATTTTGTTAAAAAATCCACATTTTCTTTTATTAAATAAATAAATTAAATAAAGCTAAATCCAAAATGGATCTATAAAATAAATTCAAGTCCTGTATTTACATTTTTACAAAATTTAATAATTTTCTTTCACATTATATTATCGAATAAGTGTTAGATTTTGATAAAAATATTCAATTTTGAAAATTAAAAACCAAAATGAAAATTAAAAACCAAATTTTGAAAATTAAAAACCAAAATTTTTTAACAAAATAAAATAAATCCGAAAATAAATCCAGTGATTAAAAAAACAGGCCAATTTTCAATTTATAAATAAGTACATTTTTTTACATGTCTTTAAATGATCAAGCATGCTGTCCAGCTTGTTTGACAAACAAAAAATGGTTTTTGGAATACACGGTCAAACATGCTGTAAAATTTACATTCATAATACATAATGACGAAATTATTTTTATTAATTTTTTTTCTTTGAATTTAATTTTTTTCTTTTTTTTGCATTTTTCAGTTTATTTATTAACGTTATCCCTTTTCTTGTTAAAAAAAAAAAAAAACTAATTAAAAATGTAAAATTCCCTAGTTTTGATGAATTTTTCCATTACACTGTAAAGCGTGTTTGTCAAACTTGACGAAAAATCTAAAAATTTTGTTTTTCGTCCAACATGTTTGACAAGCCGTCAAATTAGACACTACATGATCAAATTCATACAGCCGTCCAGCATGCTGTACAGCATGTTTGATCTACTATAGGCCGCTTAAGTAAAGTTGACATCATTCGATTCATCTTGTCCTAAATATGGTAGATTTGCTTTTTTCGATGTGAAGACCTAACACATAGTTATAAAGCACAGGCACAGGAGAATATTTGAAGTGTTGCTGTTATCAATCATGCGTGGTGGCAGCAATTATTACATGGGAAATATCATTCCAGGCCACATTACGAAATAACATTTCAGAGGGGCAATTCTTAAACCTTTTAACGACAAAATTCGGTAGTTAAATTGACAAGTTTTCATAGTAAACTGACAACTTAACTACTAAATTTTGTCGTTAAAAAGTTAGAGAATCCCACTACAGGCCACAATTCTTTACCGATTTTCATTATTCTTTTTCGTATTTGAGTTCACAAAATTCCACACAAAACTGTAACGGCCGATTTTTCAATTCCAAATTCTAAATATTTTTTTTTGTGTTTAATTTTTTCTCAGAAAAACCAATAAGAATTAGGGGCACTTAAATATGTACCTCTAATTAAAGGTATTTTAATCCTCTATCGGTACCCCGAACAAAAATTTTTTTTATTTTATTTGTGTTTTCTATGATCAATTTAATTTTTAAAAATAAGCAAGTGGTAGATGTTATATAAAAAATATCGAGTCTAATAGAGTAAAAAATAAGGAAGATAAAAGAAAAATAAAATTCCAATTTTTTTAAATTAAATTGATCATAGGAGACACAAACAAATATATCTTTTATTTTGTTCGGGGTACCGATAGAGGAATGAAATACCTTTAATTAAAGGTAAATATCATATAAATCCACTTATTCTTATTTGTTTTTCTGAGAAATAATTAAAAAATTAGTTTTTTTCGACATTGACAAAAAAATAAAAATATTTAGAAATTGGAATTCAAAAATCGGCCATCCCAGATTTGTACGGAATTTTGTAAACTCAAATACAAAACAAGAATTTGGAAATTCGGTTAAGACTTGCGGCCTGAAATGTTATTTGCCAAAAAAGTGCTTTTGGACACACTGTGCGCTGGCGTATGTGTTGTCACTTTATATTAATTGCTGGAGACATGCGTTATCCTATTCTGATTGCAAAATGTCAACATGTTAACGGGACGAACGTAACATTTTTAAAATGTTGCATTTTAACAAGGCAACACATTTCTCTAAATATCTTAACAACAAAAAACATTTAACTTTCGAAAACTCCTCAGTCTCTGAAAACTCTAAAATAATGAGTACTGTATAAAAACAAATAGTATGAAAATTTATTTTCTTCTAATGGTTTTTGTCTTAAAAAAAATCCCAAGTTTAAGAACTTTTTTCTTAAGCCATCGCGAAGTTTTTCCCACATATAACGACTAGATATTTGCCATATTTTTATTTTGAAAAAAAAATGATTATTATATAGGTAAACTTTTTTGTTTGACTGTGTTGTTAAAGACATACTCATAAAAAGTGCTCCTTTGCTGTTAGATCTAAATTAAATTCTATTTGCTTGCGCTTAATCCCGCTTAGATCCATTTGTTGACAGCATTTGTGGTTCGGCTGGTAATAACTTAAGTAATGCTGGTAGCACAAGCTGTTTACAGTCATCGGGAGCTTCCTCCTCCAATGATCCTTATTCGGCCAAAAGACGTACAGCTAATCATCCATGTCCAGTGTGCGGCAAACATTATGTAAACGAAGGTTCGTTGCGCAAACATTTAGCCTGTCATGCAGAAACCTCTCAACTTACAAATAGTTTAAGAATGTGGCCATGTTCAGTGTGCCAAGCTGTGTTTACTCATGAAAACGGTAAGTGTTTTAAATCAACATAATAGCTTTTAATTTGAATAACTTCCTTGAAACAAGTTTCTATAACCCACTACCCACGCCAAACACATCTAAACATTTTAGAAACTTTGGCAGGACAAAACATTTTTAGAGACTTTCTTTAAATTTTTTTCAGTTGGCGTCGTTTGTCATTGTATCTTTTCATATATTTAGTAGACAGATTCAGAATTTGCGTAGACCCGTTATGGCTCAGCATACTGTTTAGATCCCGAAATAATTAAAATTTTTAATTCATATCCTTGTGATTTGCGCTTATTTAAAAGATCCCAGCAAAACCTTGGTAATGGGTTGACCTTTTTCACGCATTGCCTGGCATTGGGTAACCGTTTGCCCTTGGTTTTACTTAGAAACCTAAAGTACCACGTTACTAATATTGTGATATATCAATACTTATGTGGGAGGTATGAAATAATGAGTTACCGATATAGAGATATATCACTACTTATTTGGAGGCTTTAAATTAATATATTACTCATATTGTGTTATATAAAAACTTATTAATTAGGGTAAAAATAATAAGTTATTGGTACTGCAATATATAACTACTTATATTGGTACTGCATTATATAACTACTTATTATGCGAATGAAATATGTACTAATGTGTAACGACTTATTTCACTCCATACAAGTATGTATTTAATTTATTATTACAAGTAACAACTTATTTCCGTACTTCCTTCGGAATAACTTATTTTAGCCTATACCGGTACGATTTAGGCAACCATTTACCTCCAATGACACCCCCATGTTAAAATAATGTGTTATGCGACCAAAGAGTAAGTAGTTACAATTTTTGGTTTCTTATTCCATTTCCCTTTACCTGGTAATAGAAGGTTTTGCTGGGATCTTTCGATTTTATTTTTTTATTTATTCTACAATTGCATAACTAGAGTTGTCAAGTATGTGACCTATTTGAAATCCCTGTTTTCGAATACTTCTATGAACCGCCTTTTTAAAAAAACCTATTTTCGGTTTTTTTAATACAAAACCGTTTCGAATGACCGGTTTTTGTAAATAATCCTTTTGTATTGATATATACGTAAATCTCCTTTATAAAACTTACAAAAAATTGCAAAAAATCTTGAAACTTACTATTTTGTTTCTTTCATGAAAGCAATCAGCATCGCAAATCCCCCTTTAAAACTAAAAGTTGTGCTTTCTAAAGGTGCTGTTTTTTTTTCGTAAATAAAAACAGTTTCGAAAAGATCTAATAGCTCAGTATTTCGTTGGTAATTTTTGTGAAAAAAGGTGTTAACCTCCATAAAAAGAAAAATGATTTTTCACTTGCTTTCGAATTGTTGCAAAATTACGGTGGAAGTTTTTTCGCATCAATTAAATAGACAGTACCATTTGAATATGTCGCAACAAATGACTTTGGCCTCACTGACTTTTAAAATTTTTATTAAAATTTTGGAGTTACAAATTGAAAAAAGAAAAGCTACAAACAAGAAAGAACTTCCCAGCAAAACCTTGGTAATGGGTTTGACCTTTTTCACGCATTGCCTGGCAATGGGTACCCCTTTACCCTTGGTTTTACTTAGTAACCTAAGGTAATACGTTACTAATATTGTGATACATCAATACTTATGTGGGAGGTATGAAATAATGAGCTACCGATATGGAGATATATCACTACTTATTTGGAGCCTTTAAAATAATATATTACCGATATTATGTTTTATAATAACTTATTAATAAGGGTAAAAATAATAAGTTATTGGTATTGCATAATATAACTACTTATTATGCGAAAGTACGATTTAATAAAAATTTAGAATCTAATTACATTTCTCGGATCGGTGTGCTTTTAAACAAAGTCATTACTGGTAACGTCTTATTTTATTCCCTACATGTAACCAATGAAATATGTACAAATGTGTAATGACTTACTTCACTCTATAAAAGTATGTACTTATTTTAGCTAACTAGTGAATTTAATATTACAAGTAACAACTTATTTCAGTACTTCCTTCGTAATCACTTATTTTATCCTATACCGGTACGACTTAGGCAACCATTTACCCCCAATGACACCCCCATGTTAAAATAATGTGTTATGCGACCAAAGTGTAAGTAGTTACAATTTTTGGTTTCTTATTACATTTCCCTTTACCTGGTAATAGAAGGTTTTGCTGGGTTCTTTTATTTATTGAGGAAAATGAAAAAATTGAGCAAATGTATGGTACATTTTAGAACAACACTTCTAAATCTTTCCTACTAAACTTATTGTTTTGTATGTAAACTTATTGTTACAAAATTATGAATTCTGCATTCTACAACAGTATCTTCCCGAGTAAAAAAAATTGATCTCGCGCAATATCTAATTATATCCAATTTGATATTGTTTAAGATCTGCTGTAATATCTAGCTGATCCAATTAGATCTCAAAACTGGGTGTATCCAATCATATCGTATTAGATCCCATGTATATATGGGGATAAACTAAGATCAAGTTATATCTCAAAATTGGGAGGTCCAATGATATCTTTGGGGATAAACCTAGATCTAATTTGATCCGAAAAATGGCGGATCCAGCTATATATTTGAGGATGAACTTAGATCTAATTTGATCCGTAAAATGGCGGATCAAATTAGATCCAGATATATATTTGTGGATACACTTAAATCTAATTTGATCTCAGTTTTGGCAGATCGAATTAGATCCAGCAATATATTTGTGGATAAACTTAGATCTAATTTGATCCGAAAAAGTGTCAGATCGAATTAGATCCAGCAATATATTTGGGGATAAACTTAGAGCTAATTTGATCCGAAAAATGGCACATCGAATTAGATCCAGCAATATATTTGTGGATAAACTTAGATCTAATTTGATCCGAAAAATGGCACATCGAATTAGATCCAGCAATATATTTGGGGATAAACTTAGATCTAATTTGATCCGAAAAATGGCAGATCGAAAAAATATGTTAATCTAATTATATAAAATTAGATTTAATACAAAAAGATACATTTTATTTGATACCAGTAGACAAAAATAATTCATTCAGATATCGCTCAGATTGCATTAAATTGTCCATTCTATTGAAATTATTTCTTGATTATCATTGTCACATCCAATTTTATATAATTAGATAAACTCGTTTTTGGGATCGTATTTCATCATATTAGATCCAAGGTGGATCTAAACTACTGCAGTACGATCCACCATTTTTCGAATAAAATTTTATTTTGGCCGGCATCACAAAAAGATATGATTGCATGTTGTACCTCATTAAATTTTTTAATAGGGGATCCACAAAAATGACAGATAAAAATAGATCCCGCATTATATTTGGGTACTACGTAAGATCTTCATTTATTTGGAGATTAAATAAGATCCCAGCCAGATATTGCCAACTGTTCGAAAAATAATACACTGGCAGAGCACTGATTTTATAAAAATTACAATATTTTGTTAAATAAGGTTTAAACTCAGGAGGTCTCGAGTTCGATACCGTTCATGGCTAATTATTTATTTTTTTTTTTTGCAAAATGAATTTCTTTTTATAAAATTATAATTTTTTTTCTATACATGTTTTTATAAAATTATATTTTTTTTATTAAATTGAATTTTTTTAATAAAATAATTTTATTTACATCTTCTTGACGCTCTACTCCATTTCCAATTGTATCAATTGTTTTTAAGATTCATCAATTGTGTTTCAGAAATAATCAATTGTATTTCAGAACTTATCAAATATTTTTCAGATTTATGAATTGTTTTTCAGAACTAGTCAATTCAATTTCAGTTTTATCAATTGTATTTCAGAAATTATTAATTGTATTTCCGTAATTCAGAACTGTATTTCAGAAATTATCAAACTGTATTTCAGAAATTGTCAATTGTATTTCAGAAATTATGAAATCCCGGTGAAAAATGTCCACATATGAACATTTATGGTTCAACCATATATGTATGGATCCGAAAAATGAGGTAACACCTAAGTATATGTTCATATATGGACATATATGAACATATATATTTATTAAATATATGCAAATAAATGCGAACGTTGCTGTCCTTTATTATAAGGTTGTACGATAGATATAAATTTATGTATGACATTCAAATTAGGCGCTACATATGTTCCTTTTTTTATTCATGGCATTAAATATAATTCCATATTTATCCAAATTTGAGTTCCTTTTACATATATAGAAAAATATATTCTTCGAAATATGTTCATATACAAGTGCCTTTTGCATAAATTGAATAACATATACTTTCATATTTGTCCATATATGAGTGCCATTTCCATATATAAAATAACAGATGCTTCCATATATGTCTGTATATGAAATTTTTTGCATATATGGAATCACATATATGTTCATATAAAATCCATATATGTTCATAAAAAATCCATATTTGTTCATATGTGTCCATACATAAACCATATATGAACATGTTTGAGCGTATATGAGCATTTTTCACCGGGATGTATTTCAGAAATTTTTCTCTATTAACTATGAAATACAATCAACAAATTCTGAAATAGATTTGATTATTTCGGAAATGCAATTAATAATTTCTGAAATATATTTGATAATTTCTGAAATACAGTTAATATTGTAGTTGCTGATGAGTTATCATATATGACAATACATTGTTTAAATGGTACCGTATATGAAAATATATTGTTTAAATGGTACCATACATGGTACGATTAGATTTGCTCAAGTTAGGTTTGATCCAATTGTATCTATTCATATTAGAGAGTGAATAACAACGTATAAAATTATATATGAGTTTATCTGCGATTCCGATTTCCAAAATTTTCTTATTCGTTGCCTTATATAATCATATCTTAAAATATCTTTTCTCTTATATCATTTTATAAGACATACAAATACATATATTTGATCAAATTATATCTCGTTGAAGATAAATTTGTATATTGCTTCAAACAATTCTTTATAAAACTAAATGTGACCCAAGAATATTTTGTATAAAATTATTTACTATCTCGAATCGAGCAAAATATTTGTGGATTTAAATACAATTATATATTTAATAAATCAATACAAAATTAAAAAGCTGAGCTTATATGTTTTGTTACATCTAGGGTTTCCAAGGTTGGTTACCGAAACGAATAACGGTAAGGATAAAGGTAACGGTATCGAATTTCGTTTGTTTCGGTAACGGTAAAGGTAACGGTATTTAAGATTGATTCGGTAACGGTATACCGTTATCCAAACAGCAATACCGGTACGTACCGGTATTAAGAATTACGTTAAAAACATATAAAAACAAGTAAAAACATAGCATACACTGCTGTTCTGAGTTTAGAGGGTTTTGATTTAGAATGAATTTCCAAAAGCACATGGAATTAAAGTATTCGGGAATTTGCTGTTTTGGTATTCACATATTAAGTGCGTTTCCTTACGTACCCAAAGTTAACGAACTTTACCCAAAGTTACCGAAATTTACCCAAAAGCGTTCCCGTACTCGAAAATTGGGTAAATGAGAGCGCTAATGAGAGTGTATTAGGGTTTCTCTTTTTACCAAAATTTACCCAAACTTTTTCTTCGGGTAAACTTTAGTAACAGCTGATGTAAATATAAACAAAAAACAATTGTGAAAATAAATTTGAAATTTTGATTAAATCATTTTTTCTTCTTCTTCCTCTTTTTTTGATTCCGAAAGAAGATGTTAAAATTTATAGACAGTTTTTAAAATAATCTTTTTATGTATTCAATGTTCTTCAAATTTCAATATTTTAGTGAAAATACAAAGAAAACATTTAATAATATTGTTCACAAATGTTTTTTTTAATAATTTAATAAATATTTCATAGAAAAAAAGTGCATTCGTTTTTACTTCCACCCAGCTTTTTATACACGGAATATTTCACAAAAATTTTTGTGGATGTGAATCACAAAACAAATGTTCGGAATGTTCCACTTTAGAATTTCTTTATGTGGATTCGGAACTGAGAACAGCGCCGATATTCTTGCTTTTAAGTCTTAAAAATACAGATTTTAACCTATAAATTCAATGCTGGTAGTTTTAGTAATTAAAATTATTTTCTACAAATTTTGTTTCAAAAATAACTCAAGATTATAAAATAAAAAAGTTAAAAAATTGTAATTTTTTATATAAATTAATAAATACCGGTAAAATACCGGTAACTGCCCATAAAAATAACGGTTTCGGGAACGATAACGGTATTGGGAAATTTTTTTAGAGGTATCGGTAACGGTAACGGTATTCAATTTGAAACGGTATTTTAGCGATAACGGTATTTTAACGATAACGGTAACCAACCTTGAGGGTTTCTAATGACCCAGAATTTTTTCATTTCTGGGATAAATGAGACATACCAATGTCGCACTTTTTTAATTATATCTAATCTTAAATCTAATGAAAGAAATAAGAAAAGTAACTACACAGAGAAAAAATTATAGTTAAATCAATTACTATATCAGATTTTAATTAACATTTGATTTTTTACGAACACTTTGTAAATAAAGTATGAATATTAGGGCCAGTGTTATAGTCATCACTTAGTAGGATATTTTATTTAAGTAAGAAAATTTAAAACGAAATTTTATAATTGGTGGCTATAATACTTATCCTTTTTAAAGTAAATATGATTCTAGTTAAACTTTTTCATATTTAAGTTAATGTGTTTTCCGATTTTAAAAATAAGCAGACATTTTTTTATATAAAAAGGAAAAAACCTGAGATTTGTGTATTTTCAAAGCTGTTTCTATCTTAGTAAACGTTGTTTGTGTATGATTTTAATTTTTTTCTTCTGTGTAGTTACTACTAACTGATAATGGATTATATAACCTACCCAGAGAGAAGTTTGCTGGACCAGTTTTAATGAAATTTTTTAGTAAAATAATAAAGTTTACTTCACAAGGTAGATGAAAAATTTCTTAAATTTGATGAAAACGCTTCATATATTTTATGCATTTAGTTTTAACGAAGCTTTTTCATTGAGTGTATGAAACTTTTAATAAATAAAGTGAATATTTTGACATTTTATCAAAAATTCCATTATTTAGTAAAAAGTTTCAATGGACGAGGCCTAGTAAAATTCATCGGTTTTGTGCAAAAATTTATTAATATTATTCAGATAATTCTCTCAGTTAATTAATTGGTTGTTTTCCTACACTATACATATTCATATAAACAAACAAAATTTAATGCAATTGAATAAGACCAAAACTCCGATAAAATTGGATGAAATTATATCAATTCAAATATCTTTTTTATTCGTTTATATACAATTTGATTAATCCATTTTCCGGATAAAATTTTATATAATTTAGTATGATGCCAAACAAAAAAAGATATGCTACTTAATTAATTTTTTTTTCACGTGGGGTATGTTGTTTAAATGATACGATATATCAAAGTATATGGTACTATACAATATAAAGTAGCATATTTTATCATATCTGGAACTGTATTAAAAATGTAGTTCATGAGGTCCCATATATGAGCATATATTGTTGAAATGGCACCATATATGATAATATATGGTTTAAGTGGCACCATATATGGTAATATATTGCTTAAATAACACCATATATAAATATATATGGCACTATATATAGTATCATATATTATCATATCTGGAACTGTATTAAAAATTTTGATCATGAGGTACCATATATGGCCATATATTGTTTAAATGGCACCATATATAATAATATATGGTTTAAATGGCACCATATATGCTAATATATTGCTTAAATAACACCATATATAAATATATATTGCACTATATATAGTAGCATATATATATATACCATATATAATTATATATTGCTAAAACGCCACCATATATATTAAGATATAGCTCTATATACAAATATATATGCAATAAGATCAGCCATGCTATGTAATATATAATCATATATACCATATCCAATATTATAAAAGCCGGTATCTAATTAGATGAAATTATACATGGCATAATATAAGGAAAAATTTTGGAAAAAGACGTCATATATAATTATATATGGATATTAGGCTGGGTCGATTTGTGGGGAGGCAAAAAAATCGCCCATGGCTCAGGGAAAATCGTATTCTAGGGATCAAAATAAGAAACTTTGCCGAAGGAACCATACCTCTAAAACGAATTCTACTACCCCTAACTGTTGACTTTTGTCCCGTAGGGTCAAGTTTTGAAAAATCCCACTTTGACCCATTTAGAGTGCCCCAATCGAGTCCAAATGTATGACCGACCCCCACTAACTTTGGAGGGCCGATCCACCCATGCCAGTGGTACACCCCCTGGAACTCCCCTGGGGGGTTCCCCATACAAACATTTTAAAAAATCACCATTTTTGGCACTTTATTTTATTATTTTTTATTTATTTTATTTATTTTTATTATTTTATTTATTTTTTCTCCTTAGAAATTTATTTAGTCAGAACATATGTAAATGAAAAAATTAATTTAACTTAGTAATAGAAAAGAAAAAATGCCCAGACTTGAAAGCAAAAAAGACTTCAAACAGTAATTTTTTTTATTTTCTTTTCTATTACTAAGTTAAATTAATTTTTTCATTTACATATGTTCTGACTAAATAAATTTCTAAAGAGAAAAAATAAATAAAATAATAAAAATAAATAAAATAAATAAAAAATAATAAAATAAAGTGCCAAAAATGGTGATTTTTTAAAATGTTTGTATGGGGAACCCCCCAGGGGAGTTCCAGGGGGTGTGCCACTGGCATGGGTGGATCGGCCCTCCAAAGTTAGTGGGGGTCGGTCATACATTTGGACTCGATTGGGGCACTCTAAATGGGTCAAAGTGGGATTTTTCAAAACTTGACCCTACGGGACAAAAGTCAACAGTTGGGGGTAGTAGAATTCGTTTTAGAGGTATAGTTCCTTCGGCAAAGTTTCTTATTTTGATCCCTAGAATACGATTTTCACTGAGCCATGGGCGATTATTAAATCGACCCGCCCTAATGGATATACATAACGACATGTCTAATCATATATTATAATATATGCCACATATGATTATATATAATTTTTTTTAAAAGATTCTAACCAGGGACCGAAAATAACAGTTATTTTTGAATTTTTAAACAAAAAAAGCACATATAACCAAATATCGGAGAACTAATTCAAGTACATCATAATGATCCTTCTGGCCTAGTCTTCCAAAAAATGCTTTGCTTTTTAAATTTTTGACTTTTATTTTTTTGAGCATAAAAAACTTTTATTTTTTCGAGCAAATATCGTAGCATATTTTACGGATCTACAAAATATATCTAAAGAAAGAATTCATTAAATTATAGTCTCATTAAAAAAAATTTCGAAAAAATTAATATGATTTATAAAAAAAGTTCATTGTCCAAAATTAATAATAAAAAATTTATTTAAAAAAAAAAAATTATAAAAGATTATTCCCTCAGGAAATGACGGTCTTTTATAAAAAAAAAATAAAAAAAAGTACTAAATACTATTGAACAATTTCATATATATAAGGAATATTTACATTAAATTTATGGAGATCTAATTTATGAAACTTAATGAATTTTTTTAATGAAATTATGAAATTTTATGAAAGAAAAGTTATGAAAAATTTCATAATATTAATTAAATATTATATATATACATAATGAAATTCTTCATTGGTTCTACGAAAAAAATTGTATGAAAATATATCATTAATATCATGAAGGATAATTCTCTCAGTGTATGTAATGTTTTTGCGGCCTATGCTCCAGTGGGAGTTAGAAGAATATACATATATATATTAGAGTTCGTCATAAAAATTTGATTTGCGGATATCATCACTTTTTTTAAGTTTTTCTATAGAAAAAAAGAATGGCGTTTTTTTATTTTAACTCCTTCCACTGGCGGAAGTCGGCCAAAAACGCTGATTTTAATACCCTTTTCTTCCAGAGCAAAAAAAGCTGCATTTATAGTAAATCTGACTTTAGCATTCGATTCTACAACAAAATTTAATATAAAAACCTTTTTTGTTGCATTTTCAAAATACACCAGATAACCATTAGAGTGGTTCGAAAACTCACTTTTATTTGAGTATCTGAGCTAATTAAAATGCAGCTTTCAGTACTCACTGCCGCATTATAAACTTATTTTTGAGTAAAGACAAAATAGTTTGTAATTTTTGTAATGTTTATTACAAAATTTTTTTTTATTAAACATACATATTTGATTACTAAATAACTTTTTAACGGGTCGCGGTATATCAACAATTTTTGTACCAATGTTCTCAGCAGGGAATACATTTTCATTGTGTGTAATAAAAAAGTAACTTTTTTGAAATATTTGAAAAAAGTGGATTTTTGGACCACTCTAATGACTATCTGCTATATTCAGAAAACGCAAAAAAAATGTCTTTTATATTAGTTTTTGCTGTGGAATCGAATGGTAAAGTCAGATTTTCCGGAATTGCAGCCGTTTTTGCTCTGCAAAAAATGAGTCTCCAAATCAGCGTTTTTGGCGGACTTGCGCCAGTGGAAGGACTTGAAATAAAAAAACCCCATTCTTTTTTTTTGATCAAAGAAATTTTATATATTTCTGACGAACTCTAATATATATGTGACCTTCTCCGAGAAAAGGGACCTAGTGTGTCAAAAAACGGGTTTCGATAAAAATGATAAAAACATTAAAATTTTATTTTTAATTTAACTTTAAATGCGTTCTTCTCAAAACTTCATTTTCACACACTAGGTCCCTTTTCTCGGAGAAGGTCACATATATGTAATGTCTCGGTTTCTGTAATAAAGCTATCATTATACCCTACACCACTATGTGGTCAGGGTATTATAAGTTTGTGCTGATGTTTGTAACACCAAAAAATATTGGTCGTAGACCCACCTTATAGTTTACCGATCGGTTCAGAATTTTTTTTTATTTCGATTTAACGATGTCCGTCTGTCCGTCCGTCCGTCCGTCCGTCCGTCTGTCTGTCTGTCCATGCAATCTTGTGCGCACTCTACAGGTCGCAACTATTAAGATATTTTGATGAAATTTGGTACGCAGACCTATGTTGGCCCAAGGACGAACAAGTTTGATTTTTTTGAACATCGGTCCATGTTTAGACCTAGTGCCCATATAAGGGTCCTACCAAAATTATACTGTTTATATGCTGCAGGTCGTAAATATTAAGATATTTTGATGAAATTTGGTACACAGAACTAAATTGGCCCAATAATGCAGCCTATTGATTTTGGTGAACATCGGTCCATGTTTAGACCTAGTGCCCATATAAGGGTCCTACCAAAATTATACTGTTTATACGCTTCAGGTCGTAAATATTAAGATATTTTGATGAAATTTGGTACACAGACCTATATTGGCCCAATAACGCAGGCTATTGATTTTGGTGAACATCGGTCCATGTTTAGACCTAGTGCCCATATAAGGGTCCTACCAAAATTATAATGTTTATACGCTGCAGGTCGCAAATATTAAGATATTTTGATGAAATTTGATACACAGACCTATATTGCCCCAATAACGCAGCCTATTGATGTCGGTGAACATCGGTCTATGTTTAGACCTAGTGCCCATATAAGGGTCCTACCAAAATTATACTGTTTATACGCTGCAGGTCGCAAATATTAAGATATTTTGATGAAATTTGGTACATAGACCTATGTTGGCCCAAGGACGAAGCCTATTGATTTTGGTGAACATCGGTCCATGTTTAGAACTAGTGCCCATATAAGGGTCCCCCCAAAATTATATTGTTTATACGCTGCAGGTCGCAAATATTAAGCTATTTTGATGAAATTTGGTACATAGACCTATGTTGGCCCAAGGACGAAGTCTATTGATTTTGGTGAACATCGGTCCATGTTTAGAACTAGTGCCCATATAAGGGTCCCCCCAAAATTGGCTTGGTTACAAACTGCAGGTCGCAAATATTAAGATATTTTAATGAAATTTGGTGCGCTGACTCACATTATAGAAAATTTTGACATAAGCCCCATTTTAACCCATTCGAATTTCGGATCCAAACAATACACCAGACTGGTGTAGGGTATTGTATAGTCGGCATGCCCGACTTTAACCTTTTTACTCGTTTTCTTATTGCGGATAACTGAAGAGTTTGGGTGATGACCACGAAACAATTGTATTGTCTATCATGAAAATGACCAACCTTTTTTGAAACAACGAATAAAATCTAATATGACCAACGAGGGTAAAGGCTAAAGAGTTCCCATACGAAAAAGTACACTCTTTGGTTCCCTTAAAGTTTATATGGATTCCCGAGTAAAAAAAATTATATATAATCATATATGGCATATATTACAATATATAATTATACATGTCGTTATGTATATCCATATATAATTATATATGACGTTTTTTCACAAAATTTTTCCTTATATTATGCCATATATAATTTCATCTAATTAGATATTGGCCTTCATAATATTAGATATGGCATATATAATTATATATTACATGACATGGTTGATCTTATTGCATATATAGTTATATATAGAACTATATCTTAATATATATGGTGGCATTTTAGCAATATATAATTATATATGGTATCATTTAAACAATATATAATTATATATGGTGACAGTTAAACTAGATATTATCATATATAGTGCCATTTAAACAATATATGGTCATATATGGTACCTCATAAACCAAATCTTTAATTCAGTTCCAGATATGATAATATATGGTACTATATATAGTGCGATATATATTTATATATGGTGTTATTTAAGCTATATATTATCATATATGCTGCCATTCAAACCATATATTATCATATATGGTGCCATTCAAACCATATATTATCATATATGGTGCAATTTCAACAATATATGCCCATATATGGTACCTCATGAACAATATTTTTAATACAGTTCCACATATGATAATATATGCTACCATATATAGTGCCATATATATTTATATATGCCCGGTGAAAAATGTCCATATATGAACATTTATGGTTCAACCATATATGTATGGATCCGAAAAATGAGGTAACACCTAAGTATATGTTCATATATGGACATATATGAACATATACAATTATTAAATATATGCGAATACATGCGAACGTTGCTGTCCTTTATTATTAGGTTGTACGATAGATATAAATTTATGTATGACATTCAAATTAGGCGCTACATATGTTCCTTTTTTTATTCATGGCATTAAATATAATTCCATATTTATCCAAATATGAGTTCCTTTTACATATATGGAAAAATGTATTCTTCGAAATATGTTCATATACAAGTCCCTTTTGCATAAATTGAATAACATATACTTTCATATTTGTCCATATATGAGTGCCATTTCCATATATGAAATAACAGATGCTTCCATATATGTCTGTATATGAAATTTTTTCCATATATGGAATCATATATACTTCCATATATGTTCATATAAAATCCATATATGTTCATAAAAAATCCATATTTGTTCATATGTGTCCATACATAAACCATATATGAACATGTTTGAGCGTATGTATATGAATATTTTTCACCGGGTGGTGTTATTTAAGCAACCCGAGTAAAAATAGTTATATATTGTCATATATAATGTGATTGGGCTATATCTGACAATGAATGGAGTAACATTAAGACACATATCATTATATACAACTACATCTGATATTAGTTTTTCAACGAATTTTATGTATGGTAATTAGGGTTTATGTCCCGGGAATTCCCGGGACGGGATTCCCGGGAATCCCGCCCTTTTTCAGATCCCGCAATCCCGAGAATTTTGTGCGGGATTTCCCGGGATTTTTTTTATTCTTTTACAGAAGTTTTAGCTTATATTATTGCAATTTTGGAAAATTTATTTAAATTTAAAGCATTGTTTTTTTGAAATTAATTTTATCAAAAAATATTTCGAATTAAAAAACTACGATTTAAAATTTAATAAACTGAATTAGGCCAAATTGTTTTTAGATGCCAGTTGAATTTGGTTTAGTTAAACCGAAAAAATTTTATCAGCCATTACCAAGTTTACCAACAAAAATTCTTGTAGGTACTTCGGAAATTTTTTTTCTTTAAAATGATCTTTGTTCGAATAAAGAAATATTTGTATAGGCTGGTTTACACTATATTTTATGAAAAATTCTGCAACCTTGCCTATATGTTTTGCATGTGTACTAAAGTAAAATCGTACCGAAAATTTTACTATAGTGTAAACCAGCCTTATTCAACATTCCAACATCATTATTTCAGTTCCAACCAAATACCTCCAAAAAACTAGACATTAAAATTAAAAAATTTGTGATGTTTTCATATTTTCAATTGACAAGTATTTTGAGTTTCTTTTATTTAAAATAATTTAATTTTAAGTTCAATTGTTATTCCTTTATTTCAATTGTATTTTTTAAATATTATTTATTTTCAAAATAATCCATTAGATGCTTTTTAAAATTATTTTGGATTTTTTATATGTTAATTTAAAATGCAACTAAATACGAAAATTAAATAATTTATTTTTAAGTAGCTGTGGCATAAAAAATGTCTATTCAAGAAAACCAATTAAAATTAAGAAACTATTTAATAATGTTGTAGTGTCTTTTTTTATAAAACGATTTAGGCGAATTTGCCTAAAAATTTATGTGAAAAATACTAACTTTTAAACTATTTTATAAAAATAATTCTAGACGGATACTTTTGAAAATCTGCATAGAAAGGTATATATAAAATATCTAGAAATAGAAATTTTTTATTTCATATTTAAGAAATATTTTAGCAACAAATCGATCTTATTTCTGACTATAAAACTGGTCCGACACAATTTTGCACCCATTATCAATTCCAATATATTCTGAAAAAGGGGAAGAAGATAAAATACCCGTGTCTTTCACTTTTTCTATATCAATTGGTTTAACCGTTTAAACGGCGAATTAATATTTAATTAATATATTTCTAAGAGTTTTTTAAAATTAAGACGGCCTTCCATATAAATAATAATTTACGATTTAAATTGTTAAACGAATTGATCCAGAAAAAGTGGAAGACATGGATATTTTATATTTAGCCATCCTTTCAGAATATATTAAGTGCATTTTCTCATGGGTACAACCAAAAGAAGAACTTTGTCGGACGGTGTTTGAACAGTAATCGAGTTTTTCAAGTGCAACATATGTCGAATTTATATATTTTCTAACGAGCGGGAATTCCCGGGATCCCGGGAAATTCTGAAAAAAATCCCGCTGTCCCGGGAAATGAAAAAGTCCGGGAAAAGAAAAACCCTAATGGTAATTGATATTATTACATATCCCCAAATCTGACTCCATATATAACTACATAAGCCTTATAAAACTAATCAAATTATATGTAGTGATCGATATGATTATATATGATTTGATACTAAGTTTTATAACACTGTATGTGTCGTTGTACTAAAAATATATTTTAATTTAATATAACATTTTATATAATCCCATACAAATTAATTTATAGTTCAACATCAAAATTAGTTATCTGTAAATTCAGAGTTAATTACTCCATAGCCAAAGAATTTTCACGTGATGGTTTTGCATGTAAAATCATATTAAAAAAAAAATGATGCGTACGATTTAGAAGACAAAAGTATTCAAATAAATTTTTATTTTATGTTTTAAAATTTGGGTCTTCAAAATTGTTAAAACCATAGACATTTCAATGTCAATTTAATAGCTGGTATGCATAAAAAGTATGCCTACTATCAGACAAAATTTTATAAAATCAGATATTTTTATATCGAATTAGATATAATTTGATGTCCTGGATATGGACAAATCTCGGATCAAACTGTATCAAATTATATCTAATTTGATATAATTAGACACATGTAGATGACCCATTTTTCGGATCAAGTTGTATGTCGTTGTATATGGGGATTTATCAAAAAAGATATACCTATGTATGACAGCATATTAAGATTTTTACCCGGGAATATATTACCATATATGGTGCCATTTAAACCATATATTGTCATATATGGTGCCATTTCAACAAAATATGCTCATATATGGTACCTGATGAACGACATTTTTAATACAGATGCAGATATGATAATATATGCTACCATATATAGTCCCATATATATTGATATATGGTGTCATTTAAACAATATTAATATATAGACATATATGGTATCATTTAAACAATATATTGTCATATATGGCACAATTTAAACAATATATGGTCAAATTTGGTATCACATCAACATTTTGAATACAATTCCATATATGGTTTAATTTGAATAATGTAAAACTGTATGGCGCTATAAAAAATATTATCAGATATGTTACTTCATTAACAATATTTATAATACAGTGTCATATATTGTAATATATGTATATCATTTAATATATATTGATGTATGGTAATGGTACAATAATTCCAATATCAGTTGAGTTACAATTTGTGGGTCCATATCAACAATTTGTTCACGTACATTTAACATATATATATGTACATTTAAGTTATAATTTATAAACACTTTATAAAGTTAAATAGTTCCATAAACCTCCTCTAACTGTATAGAATGTTTATGAATATACGATTTAATATATAATAATTGCAACTACAAATTGGTGCCATTATCTAAAATTTAATTTAATGTTAACTTATAATAAAATAAAAATGTATTTCATAAAAATAAAAATATAGTGTTAATTAATGTTAATACACAATAGGTTTAAGTTTAACATCCCAGACAGAAAAATATAATCGGCACAATGCTGGCAAACCGTTGGCGATGGTCGGTTATGCGTTGGCAGAACGTTGCATTAACTATCTTGGCAAAAAAATAGATTTCAAAAAACATTTTTCAAAAAATTGAGAAAACTTTTTTAATATTTGCTTTTAAAAACATGAAATTTAACCCAGTCCACCAGATTGTCAGCCAAGACCTCTACACTCTATTCTAACGAGACTTGTTATAGATGTGTGATAGCTACAAATTAAATGAATGATAAAAGCATTTCGAGCTAACTTATAAGCATCGAAAAAAGGTATTCCAGAAATTATTAAATGTATTTTAGAAAATTTTAATTGTATATCACAAAATATTATTTGCACTTCAGAAACTACAATATTACGCAAATTTAATTATTTATTTATTTAGTTGTGTCCAGAAATAATGAAATCTATTTCAGAATTTCATAGCTAATAGAGAAAAATTTCTCAAATACATTTCATAATTTCGGAAATACGATTGATAATTTCTGAAATACAGTTTGATAATTTCTGAAATACAGTTGTGAATTTCGGAAATACAATTAATAATTTCTGAAACACAATTGATAAAACTGAACTTCAATTGACTATACCTTTTGCAACTGTAATTCAGAAAATATCAATTGAAATTCAGAATTTCCATTTGAAATTCAGAAAATATCAATTGAAATTCAGAATTTCCATTTGAAATTCAGAAAACATCAATTGAAATTCAGAATTTCCATTTGAAATTCAGAAAACATCAATTGAAATTCAGATTTTCCATTTGAAATTCAGAAAATATCAATTGAAATTCAGAAAATATCATTTGAAATTCAGAAAATATCAATTGAAATTCAGAAAATATCATTTGAAATTTAGAAAATATCATTTGAAATTCAGAATATATCAATTATTATTCAGAAAACATCAATTGAAATTCAGAAAATATCAATTGAAATTCAGAAAATATCAATTGAAATTCAGAAATCGTCATTTGAAATTCAGAAAATATCAATTGAAATACAGAAACCGTCATTTGAAATTCAGAAAATATCAATTGAAATTCAGAAAATATCATTTAAAATTCAGAAAATGTCAATTGAAATTCAGAAAATATCATTTGAAATTCAGAAAATATCATTTGAAATTCAGAAAATGTCAATTGAAATTCAGAAAATATCAATTGATATTCAGAAAACATCAATTGAAATTCAGAAAATATCAATTGAAATTCTATTGATATTTTCTGAATTTCAAATGACGATTTCTGAATTTCAATTGATATTTTCTGAATTTCAATTGATGTTTTCTGAATTTCAATTGATATTTTCTGAATTTCAAATGATATTTTCTGAATTTCAAATGATATTTTCTGAATTTCAATTGACATTTTCTGAATTTCAAATGATATTTTCTGAATTTCAATTGATATTTTCTGAATTTCAAATGACGGTTTCTGAATTTCAATTGATATTTTCTGAATTTCAAATGACGATTTCTGAATTTCAATTGATATTTTCTGAATTTCAATTGATGTTTTCTGAATAATAATTGATATTTTCTGAATTTCAAATGATATTTGCTGAATTTCAAATGATATTTTCTGAATTTCAATTGATATTTTCTGAATTTCAAATGATATTTTCTGAATTTCAATTGATATTTTCTGAATTTCAAATGGAAAATCTGAATTTCAATTGATGTGTTCTGAATTTCAAATGGAAATTCTGAATTTCAATTGATGTTTTCTGAATTTCAAATGGAAATTCTGAATTTCAATTGATATTTTCTGAATTTCAATTGATATTTTCTGAATTACAATTGCAAAAGGTGTAGTTCTGAAATACAATTCATAAATGTGAAAAATAATTGATGAGTTCTGAAACACAATTGATAAAACTGAAATTCAATTGATTATTTCTGAAATACAATTGATAAATCTTAAAACAATTAATACAATTGGAAATGGTGTAGAGCGTCAAAAAGATGTAAATAAAATTATTTTATTCAAAGATTTCAATTTAATAAAAAAATAAATATATAATTTTATAAAAAAATTTATAGAAAAAAAAATTTTAATTTTATAAAAAGAAATTAATTTTGTAAAAGAAATGCATATTGAACTCGTTACCTTCTGAGTTTAAACCTTATTTTAACAAAATATTGTAATTTTTATACAATCAGTGCTCTGCCAGTCTATTATTTTTTGAACAGTTGGCAATATATGTCTGGGATCTTATTTAATCCCAAATAAATGGAGATCTTACGTAGTATCCAAATATAATGCGGCATCTAATTTTATCTGTCAATTTTATGGATACTTTTAGATGTCAATTCCCAAATATATTGCTGTTTCTAATTCGATCTGCCATTTTAATACCGAAATAAATTGCTGGATCTAATTCGATCTGGCATTTTTCGGATAAATTTACATCCAAGTTTATCCCTAAATAAATTGCTGGATCTAATTCGATCTGCCACTTTTTCGGATCAAATTAGATCTAAGTTTATCCACAAATATATAGCTGGATCTAATTCGATCTGCCATTTTTTGGATCAAATTAGGTCTTACTAAATCCCAAAATATATTGCTGGATCTAATTTGATCTGCCAATTTTCTATTCAATTTATATCTAAGTTTATCCACAAATATATTGCTGGATCTAATTCGATGTGCCATTTTTCGGATCAAATTAGATCTAAGTTTATCCCCAACTATATAGCTAGGTCTAATTCGATCTGCCACTTTTTCGGATCAAATTAGATATACGTTTATCCACAAATATATTGCGGGATCTAATTTGATCTGCCAAAATTGAGATCAAATTAGATCTAAGTTTATCCCCAAATATATAGCTGGATCTAATTGGATCCGCCATTTTTCGGATCAAATTAGATCTAAAAATATCCGCAAATATATAGCTGGATCCGCCAATTTTCGGATCAAAATAGATCCAGGTTTATCCCCAAAGATATCACTGGACCTCCCAATTTTGAGATATAACTTGATCTTAGTTTATCCCCATATATACAATGGGATCTAATACGATATGATTGGATACACCCAATTTTGAGATCTAATTGGATCATCTAGATATTACAGCAGATCTTAAACAATATCAAATTGGATATAATTAGATATTGCGCGAGATCAATTTTTTTACTCGGGTTGTGATCCTGTTAAAAAACAAAACAAAAACAACTTTAAAAATGCAATAAATAATCAATTTTAATTATTTTTTTTATTGTTTTAAATGTTGTTTTTTGTTTGTAAAATCGTTTTTATTAAATTTATTGTTTTCGCGACATCCTTCATTTTCTCTCGTTCGCTGTTCAATTTCTTCAATTTCTTGAAATTCTTTGTGTTTTTCTTCTCATTCGTTTATGAAATTTTTTGGGAAACTACGAACTCTTAAAACACCGTAATGGATACCCACGATATCATATTACAATTTGGACTTGAGGTAGAACAATATTCTAACTATAGACATATATGAAAATATATAATTTTGTATTTTTTAATGCAAAAATTAAAAATAATTGTTGTTTTTTGACTTTTATTTTCTTGAGCAAAAATAAAAGTTATTTTTTACATTTATTTTCTTAAGGAGAAATAAAAGCTATTTTTTGACTTTTGTTTTTTCAAGCAACAGCAACAGTTATTATTTAACTTTTATTTTTTTGAGCAAAAGTAAAAATTTTTTTAATCAATGACAACTGGAAATTCCCATGGAGCTCGCTTTTATAGGGATTTCTCATATTTTTATGTGTTTTATATGAATTTGTCAAGATTTTAATATTTTAATGTGTTTTTTTGTCGAAATAGTAACATTTGTTTTTGCTCAAAAAAATAAAAGTCTAAAAATAACTGTTATTTTGTGCTTGAAAAAATAAAAGTCAAAAAATAACTTTTATTTTTGCTCAAAAAAATAAAAGTCAAAAAATAACTTTTTTATTCCGACTTTTATGATAAAAGTCGTAACCGGTACGGTCCCTGATTTTAACAATTTTGTTTTGAAAAATAAATTATATTGCCAATAGTCAACTAATGTACGTCATAGCAAACAAAATTAATAAACCCTACCTTAAGGAGGGAACAAACACTAACAGGGTAATTTTGTAAACCGCCTTGCGTTGCGTTATTTGACATATAAGTTATTTTTGTAAGAAACCAATTTAAACACAAATTAACGCAGTGCAAGGCGTTGAGTTTTAAAATATAACCCACTAAATATTTTGTATATTTATTAAAATTTTTCACTTTATAAATATTTGAAAATTTCGAATTATTCAACCCAAAAAAATAAATAAACCGGATTAAAAAACCCGGAAATATAGAAAAAAAAAACATACATAACCGAACCCAAAGGGCCATAAACGGCTGAGAAATAACTGCTACAAAAACAACCATATTACAAAAAACCAATTAAGTTAATAATACTCGTATAATATTTTAAAAAAAAATCGATTACAGAATAGGGATTAACTTAGAAATAATAAAAAAAAAAGACGAAAACTAATAATTAAGGCAATGCACTGTGGGCAGCATCATAGAATTTTGGCCAAAACTAGAATATTGAGTAAATGAAACTAAAAGATATCGCAAAGGGGGGTCTGGTTGTTGCTGATCACGAATCTGAAATAAAAAAATATAAAATTCAAAATGGCGGATCCAAGATGGCGGCCATTAATATTTATTTTTTAATATATTGGACTTAAAATAATCAATTACATAGGTATAGGATCCGCTGATTAAAAATCTGAAATTATAATTTTGAAATTCAAAATGGCGGATCTAATATGGCGACAAACAATTTTTTCATTAAATTTCTTATGTCGTCTTATTTACTTAAAATTTCTACCAGGGAAGTTTTTGGGTAGCAGATTACAAATTTGAAATCAAATTTAAAAAATTCAACATGGCGGATCCAATATGGCGGCCATAAATTTAAAATTGTTATGGGTTGGAAAATAAATTACACTTTACTTTACAAAAAAAAAAAAGGTTCTGATGACAACTGATTTACGCAGAGGAACCAAAGAAAAATATAAGAGTATCGGTATTTTAAAAGTTTTCGTCTGGCCCTATGTTTTTGGGGTGTTAAATTTCCCCTCTTTTAAAAATGTTTATTGTGAATCGGCATAGTTTCCTATGCGTTTCCATGTGAATCTTCCACTTTAGGTATAGGATATGTTCAGCGAACTTATCCCTCTAACCGGCCTAAGCTTTTTTGCAATGAAATTTATACCATGTGTTTCTCACAAAAAATAAACAATAAGTTCTTCTACAAAATTTTTTTTCGTTGCCTATTTTAGGCGATATGGGCCAAAATAGTTTAAGGGTGAATCTCGAAAACTAGCGCATAAAAATTACTAGGTTTAGGCACAAATTATTTCTCTTACCAAGATGTAATTACAATAAAAAAATTACATTTTTTGTGCTGTTACTTAAGAAGTTGTAGCGATTTTCGTTTTTCGAAAAATGGGAAATTGAGCGAAAACGCACCAAAACTTCAATATATATTATTCAAACTTATAAGCTTAGCTACCTATACCAAATATATTCTTTTTACCAAATTTCAGAAAAATCCGTCCATTCGTTTTGAAGTTAAGGCGATGTCCTTTAAAGGTATCCTTATGGAATCCTGTGCGTCCTTGGACCAAAGTAAGGAACTTTTTGAATAGCTTAAGCTCCAATCTTACTTCATGGTCACTATCAATTGTTTTAGTCAATTTAAATATGTTTTTAAGATTTTTGAAACTTTTGGTTGTTTTAAAATATTTAATTTTTGAAATTTTACGAAATTTTATCTTTCACACTTTCTCGCTTCCAAACCGTGCATTGTATACAAAAAAATTCTTCACAAAAAATTTTACAAATTTTGTTTTCTGTTGAAAAAGCATAATTTCTTATTATAAAATACCCCTTTGGCGCATTTCTGGTCAATTTAATATACCCCGCCTGGAGGCGGGCTTTCCGGTTAGAGGGTTATATAAAACACTACGAGAGACATTTTTGTGGAACATTTTAACTCTCTAACTCTGCAATTAAAGGATCTTTTTGGCCCTTTTTTAAAAGGGTCACAAAAGACCCATAAGTTGAAGAGTTCAACAATATAACTGTTCCGCAAAAATATTTGTCATGAAATTCTACTATAAGTCTCTGAAGACATCAAAGTTGAAAATTTGACTTCAATTCCAGAAATAAATTTTAAAAAAAATCAGTGCTCTTATATGGATGTACAACTTGGAAGGTTACGAGGAACACACAAAAAAATAAAAACTAATTTCAATCATGAAAACCGCCTATTCAATAAATTTTGTCGTTGAAATTCCTCCAATCACGAAAATTGTTCATTCAATTAAAAATTTGTAGCACTTTAATTGAATAAATTTTCAATAAAATAGTGATACATTTGATTAGGATTTTTATTGGTTTTTTATATGAGTTTGATTAAAAATTAATTCATTGGATTAAAAATTGATCAATATTGTAGAACTTCTAAATAACCTATCAGCTGGATAAAGTGGCAGTTGCCATGCCAACTATAAAAAATATACTTCTTTATTTTAGCTTGAACGTCATTAAAATAAAAGCTGCATTCAATTTTCATTCAGTTGATAGATTTATTTATACTTATGTGAAAAGTTCTCTCGTAGAAATTAGTTTTCTTCTTTTTTATGAAGCATAAGGCCGCTGTTAAAATTTTTTGAAAACTAAAACTAATAAATTTGATTTAAAATAATTTTTAATTTATTTATTTTTTAATTTATTTATTTTTTGTTATAAAATTTTTTTTAAAACTAAATTAAAATATATTTGTTTTAAAATAATTTTTAAACAAAAAATTTTAAAAATTACATTACTATATTATAGTAATGTTTTAGAATAAATGAATATTCAGATTTAACATGGCAAAATTGAAATATTTAACTAAATAAAATATAAACTCAACGAGAATTTATAAAATTTTATAAAAAATAATGATGATAAATGGGATTTTCAAAATAGTACCAACCTGCTTAAAAAATAGTACTTTTTCGACCCGCAAAGTACTTTTTTTTAATTTTTTATTATAAATTATTAAAAAACGTACATATATGAAAGTGCTTTTGTACATTAAAACAAGGTTCAAAATGTAATATAGATCCACTTCACTCTGTATAGTGTATTTCATTCTTTCTTCTTCCCAATTCCCTTTTTTATATTATTCTATCGCTTTTGTTCTTGCATCCAATCTTCAGCGTTGACTATTATTTTGACGTCCCAGTCTCATCTTTAATATTTAAAAAGCGGGGTCAAAAATTATAAAATTTTAATCTTTTTTTTAAATTTATTTCTTATAATTAAAAAAACTACATGTCCAATTTACTAAAAATTATGTTACCGCACAATTTAAATTAACTAATATCAATTCAGACAACTAAATCAAATAAAACTAAACAAAAAACACAACAATTTAAAGATTTTCTCTTAAATTTAAATAAATGTTTAATATTTTTTGCAAAATTTTAGAAACCTTTCCTTTCAATTGCGTTTCTTACGATTTTTTACTATTTATTTTGAATAATTTAAAATGGTATCAAATAATGCTAAGGAGTAACATAGTACTTTTGAGGTTCTAATAGTACCCTAAAAAGTAATATAGTACCAACTTTATCATCCCTGTTACTAATACATTAACATTTATAAAAACAACTACATAAATAAAGCAAACGAAAAACAACAACAATATGCTGATGTTTTACTCTTGTTTTATGAAATGCTTTTGAGTGGTAGAATAAAAAAAAAATGTCAAGCAAATTGCAGTTTTGAGCAATTATTTAATCCATTGGATTAATTTTTAATTGACACGTTTTGAAATAATTTAACAAATCGTTTTAATTGAAAAAAGTTGAACAATATTTTTTTGTGTGAACATAACAAAACGCCTTCAAACTTTTATAAATCGCTGCCTAAGAAGAATATTGCGTATCTTTTGGCCCCGAACAATATCGAATATCGAGTTTCTAGCTAAAACAAACCAGATGCCGGTAGCAACGGAGATACGTAAACGAAAGTGGCAGTCGATTGGACACACATTACGTCGCAATTATGATAATGTCCACGTACAACATGGAGACGTTCAACAGAATCCGAAATGAACCAACTAGGTGTATCTCGGAACGAATTAAGATCTATCGCTCAAAATCGGGTCAGATGGCGATCTGCTGTTATTAGCGCCCTATGCTCCAGTGGGAGTTAGAGGAATATATACAGTAGTGGACTAAAGTGGATACATTAATTCAAGATTTTTCGAAATTTGTTATAATTTATATTTTATTATAGAAACTTAAATAATTTTTTAAAGCATAAAACTGAAACATTCTTCTTCAATAAAAACCTAAATACAGTAGACTATATCATTAAGAAGTTAATGAAAAAAATAATTGCAAATTGTGACCGCTTTTATCCAGTATTGTTCATATTTGAAATTTTCGGCAACTTTCTTTAATATTTTGTCGAAAGTCCTTTGTTCTTTAAAACAGATTTTATGCGAGAAGGAATGCTTTCCACGAGATTTTTAATCGTTTGAGGTGGAATATTAGCCCATTCCGCTGAAACTCCTGACCAAAGATCATCTAAGTTGGTCGGTGCTCGTTCGCATTGGGAGAGTCTTCTTTTGACTATTGCCCACCAATTCTCGATGGGATTCAAATCGGGGCTCTGACCTGGCCACTTCAAAAACTGGAAAAACTACGCTTGGATATCACAAATTGAACAAAAGTTATTAATACAGATTTAAAAATATTCAAATATGTATCCACTTTAGTCCACTACTGTAGATATAAAATGTGTTTAAGGGTTAATTTCGTACATATTCAGAATTGGCACTCAAATGTCCCACAAACCTGGACTTTAGGGGGTTATTCTGTGTCAGAAAACTAGAAACTACATTTGAGGTAATTTTTAGTGCTATTTTTTCAATTTTTACTAAAACTCTGGAATGCTGGAATTCAGCGAGATCTGAAGGTACTTTTTCAGTTAAAGGGCAAAATCTCGAAAGTTTATGAACGGTCGCAAAAACCTAGGTAGAAGATATATTATGGAACACATTAGCATTCAAGTTATTCAAATATCTCTTGGAACATTTTGTAGCTTTTTTTTTTTGAAAATTAAGGATTTTTAAAGAAACCCATATTTTTGAGGTAAAATTAATAATTATGTTACTTTTTTCGTAAATACTTAACAGGTTTCTATTTTTTTTTATTTTTTTTGAGAACTAGTTTTAGTTTTACAATTTGAGGTTGTTTTTGAAACAAATTATTGTTTATTTATGATTATTTTATTGTATCATTATAAAATAAAAAATGTCACAAAATTAAAAAACTTTGTCTTTGAACTCTCGCCAAATAACAACGAGTAACCACAATTCAACACAACACATTCAACAATCCTAGATTTTGAATATATAAACATATTTTCCTTTTACCTGAATTGTACTTTTGGCCAAAAAACGGCGATCCTGGCCCACAGTACACTGTAAGCATAGAGATTGAAATTCAATCATATCTTCATTTATAAACTGAAATATATTGCAAATTATTTTAGACGTTTTCCTTTAGATATTGTTAAAGTCGCAGATATTTTAGAGCACGCCACAGCTCTGACAGTTCTAGAAGTGAATATCCGACAAAACTGTAGAATTTATAAATAGCGTAATTTTTGGAGGACTGCTGTGGCGTCCACATAACCAATATTAATATCGCAACTTATGGAGAAAAATTGTAAGTTGTATATTAAGTATATTTATATGGAACAAAAACTACTTGAGAAGTAAAAACTAGCAAGAGGTGAAATCGATGTAACTTTTGCACAATCTAAATACAGTACAAATAGGCATTGGTAGACGAAATCATCAACAGAAACCATTTTTATTATTTACATTAGAAAATACATACGAGACTTTATAATATTAAAAATTTGTCCTTAAAAAATCCATTGACTTAAATTTATACTTTTTTCTAAAAAATACTTTTCACAGTTAAAAGATTTTATTTGAAAAATTTGTGATTCTTTAGTTGACGTTTTTTAATTAGTACAATAACTCCTATGACAGATGGTTGTATTGCGTTAGAATACCTAGCACTAATATATTTATTATAATTCGGCATAAAAATGGTCCTTTGAAAGAGAAAACACCAAAATTTTAAATTTAATATCCAAATGGGAATTTTTTTTCTTCAATTCAAATTTGCTCCATATTCTATTTTGTAAAGGTTTACTAACCCATATGGAACATATGCGCATGGATCCAAAACATCAATTTGCTGCACAATATGTATTATCCCGCGCTGCCGCCGAGAGACGTGAACGTGATAATATTTTGGCAGCTACTTTAGCCGTATCAGGTGGTTCAGGAGGCCCGGGTATAATGCCTTTGTTAGGAGAGGGAGGCGGTTCTAATTCCTTATGTCCATCGCCTTCAGCAAATTCCGAGTGTTCTTCTACAGGCCGATTGTCATCATCTGCCGCTTCAGATGCCGGTAGTGGCATTAACTTGTTAAACAACAACAATAATAACAGCACCAATAATAACAATAATAATCATAACAGCAACAACAATTGCAACAACGGCAATAGCAATCTAAACTTAAGCAATAAACTTAACGATATACTACGTACCACAAGCAACAATGCCAATCATTCCTTGAGTGGTGCACACAATCCACATGTACATTCCCATAATAATCAGCCACACAATTTATCTGGCCACGGTTATGGCGGAGTCACCGGTGTAGACGCTGATTTACAGAATCGGATGAGTTTAATGGCGGCAGCTTCAGCTGCTGCGGCTGCCGTAGCAGCCAATTCTAATAATACGGGAGTTTCGGGATTATCATCCCCGCAAAGATTTGGGGTAGATGCCACACATACATCAGCTGGAAGTGCCGTTCAAGCTGCTGTAGTTAATCTGGCTGCTGCCATGAGATTAAATCAAACTTCTAGTGCAACAACAGGTTCAAGTAATGGCAGTATTCAGCAGCAGCAACAACAGCCACAAAGTCAAAATCAGTCTCAAATTACAGGTTCACAAAATCACACAAACGACAGACCAATTACTCCAGTACATCAGGTTTTACCAACAGATGCCTCCACAGTCGTTATGAATGCTATGCGCGATTCGATGATGCGTAGTTCTGTGATGGAAACAACATCGCAAGATACAAGTCATCATCAGATGCAGCAGCAGCAACAACAACAACAACAGTCGTCAGGGCACACCACATACTCTCATTCGAACAACACAAACATGAATCAACAGCAAAATGCTGCAAAAAGTCATCATATTCCACAACAACAACAACGACATCAATCACAACCAACGCAGCATTTGCAACTCTTACATCAGCAACAAAATCCTACTGCCAGTGGTCCTTTGCAACATTTACATCAACATGCAGCCAATAATCCATTACAAGCACCAACACCACACTCACCAGAAGCAGCTTTGCACATGCAACAACAAGCCGAAGCTATTTTACGTTCCCACACGGAAGCTGCCTTTAGACTGGCGGCATCTGTTGTGCAACAACAACAACAAACGCCAGAAATGAGCAGCAGCAACAACAGCGAAAAAATCGAACAGCAGCAGCAGCAGACAATAAGAGGAGTTTCAATTAACGAAGATCCAACACAACAACAAAAACTCAATCATACACAAAATCCGCAGGACATTAGTGAAGCCATACGTTTACAAGAGCATCGCTTGGAACAAGCATTACGTCTGCATAGTGATGTCAGAACTTTTAATTTCCTAAACACTTCGACTGTCCCCCAACAACAGCAGCAAGAACAGCAACCAAACAACACAACAAATCACACTACCCCAAACACATCGAACACGGACGCCGGGCAACAACAGCAACATCACCATGCAACATGAAGACCTTTGCAAGTATTTTAAGTTAATCTTTTATTAAAAATTAATATGAGTGAGTAATACAACAAAAATTAAAAAAAGCGAAAAAAAAAAACAAAATACTAACGTGATATAAAATTTTGATAAAGCCCCGTTTAGATTATCACACAAGTGTGTTATACATGTCAGAAATGTGTTGTATAACGAAAATGTATAATAGTGTGAACACTGTTCGTTACACACATGTCAAAATAGGTGCACACATTTTAAAAAGCGGTCACACTTTTTTGACAAGATTTATTTTTTGAAATATTTCATAAAGTTACCACTTGTCTCAACACAAGTGTTGTGTTATTCACAAATAAATGTAAACAAAGATTAAAAACAACTAATGGTGAAAAAAAGTAATAATAGAAGAAAAAATAACTGTTTTAATTTATTTGTTGTGTGTATCGATAACAGTCTGAACACTCAAAAGATTTTCTTTTATAGTTTTTTGACAAACAGACAATTTCAGCATACTTTTTGTCATACTTGCTTGAAGAAAAGTATAAGCACTTGTGTGATAATGTGAACGGGGCTTAAGCATTCTTTATACGCACTTATCATATCCCTCTTTCAAGTTTGAATTCTCCAGCATTTCTGTTAAATCCTAAAATTACCCCTTATCAGGCGACACTGACATGCAAAGTATGTAACCTAGTGTCTTCAAATGCAATGAAATGTGCAAAGAAATTTGAAAATAACACACAATACAACAACAACGAAAATAATTTTGTTGTTGTTTTGTGTGTTAGTTTCAAATTTCTTTGCACATTTCATTGCATTTGAAGACACTAGGTAAATAAACGAGAGATTGAAACAGAATTGTTTATACCAAAATTAATATAACCAAACGTTTTCAACACTAAATTTAAGAAAAACTTTTGCCAGCCAATGTTTGCAAAATGTACAGATATTAAGTTTATATTGAAAGAGCTACAAAAGCTTTTTCAACAGAGATGGAAAATTCAGTACTTTGATGCTTTTATCATAGTACCTGTTTGAAAAAAAAATTAAATTCACATACATACATATATATGGAAAATCATGGAAATTTTCAAAACTCTGAGATATTAAATAAACAATAGTTCGTTTAACTTTATTTATGTGAAGAACTGTCTTGTTCGAAGTACTTTTGTAGTTAAGCTTTAAAACCAAATTTTCCATCCCTGTTTTGCAGTAAAGTTTAAGATATTAATTACAATCGCAGCAACAGGCTGCAAACCACAACAGAAAATAAGGCGATTGCTTACCAGATCTTGGAAAGACTTAATTCAATTTAAGCTTAATTAAATAAAAATTACATTCAGATTTTAAAAATGATAATACCATTCCCTTAAACCATTCGTAAAGAATTCATTAATAAGCTTCATTCCCAAAAGCTCCAAGAAGCTCCAATAAGAATTGAATGAATTCCCAACTTGAAGCATTCAAATCGCATGTCATTCAACATGTTACTAATTGAATGAAGAAATTTTATTATCATTCACTTGGTGCAGTGTAGTTTAAAACCAACACATACCCAGCAAAAAAAAATTGAAAGTAATGCTTTACAAACTACTTCTTTTACTACTTAACAAGTATCCGTTAGTGTATTTTTAAAGCTTTTTTAGAAGTAATTCTGCACAACTTAAAAAACATCACTTCTTTCATTGCTTCAAAAGTATCTGTTAGTATATTTTTTCAGCGTTTTTAGAATTACTTCTGGACAACCTCCAAAAAATCACTTAAGTATTGCTTCTAAAGAGTAATTGCTCTAAAAGTGATCGAAAAAAGTGATTTTGGTATCATTTGGCATTTCAAAACGGAGGGTCCCGGGTTAAATTCCCGGTGGGACCAAGATTTTTTTTATTTTTTTTTTTATTTTTTTAATTTTCTTTAATATTTATTAATTAATTGTTTAAATTCAATATTTTTTTAATTTTTAAAAATATGTATTTATAAAAAAAATTATGATAAATTGCTTTTTATGCACCCGTAAAAATAATGTACTGTAAAAAATGTAATGTACTGAAAACAATATTCAATTGGAGTGCAACTTTTACAATTGTTTAATAAGTACTTTTATTGAAGAGAATAAGGAACAATATCTCGCAGTAACAAGGTGGTGTTAGTAGTGACTGGTATAAAAGTGAACTTTCACATGGTTCGATACCCGGTGGCGGCAATAAATAAACTTTTGTAAAATAAAATAAATGTATTTTTTTTTGCGAAAAAATTTTGTTGAAGCTTTTTAAGTTCATAGCCCCGTTATATTATTTTACTTCGGTGGGGTTAAGTGATATGGGAACACGGAAGGAGGACGCTGCGATATGTATGAGGGTTAGAAAAAACTCATACATATTATTATTTTTCATAAATTGATGTTGCCTTGGTTGGGGGCTCGAACCATAGTATAATATAGTAGCTTTACTCATTTTCTGTAATTTGAAAAAATTAAGTAGTGTTTGTAATTTGACATGTACGTATGGTTCTTAATACCACTACAACTACATGAGATAGGGACAAGCTCTCAATTTTTTAATGAGTGGGGCTACTATAGTATACTATGGCTCGAACCCGCAACCTCACGTGTAACAGTCCAACGCGCTAACCATTACATTACATCGCCCACACAAAAGTCATGTGGGTATTACTATAGTCCAGTCAAAATAGACCAAAAAAAGGGGTAGGTTTACAAAAAAAGAGGTCCTAAATACACTGTTACAAATAAAATGTCAAAAGTCTCCACCGATACCACATCTGCTAATAAATTTATTCAGGCTCAAAGGTCAAAAATATCGGTTTTTTTCTTATTTTTCTCGTAATCGGTAAATGTTATAGTAAAATTATATTGGCAAAAGTTGTAGATCATGTAATTGTCTATAAAAATTGTTGCTTTTTTTTCCTACGTATCACAATTCCTGACTTACCGCGATTTTAAATATTGAAAATAATAATATGCACCCCAAATTTATTTTTAACACAAGTATTAGTATGTAATATGTGTGTACAAGACTTACCCATTTTTCGCCGACCGGTGATTATAACACCAGAACTTTTACAATTCATTACTTGCTAATTTTAATTTAAGTTATAACCCTATACTAAAAAGTATTCTGTTTTTTTTAAAGCGTGACAACGCCAAACAAAAATTAAATTAAATAGACTTCTTATATTAAGGGTATTCACATCGTGATTTGCAAAAGCTGCAAAAAAGCTTGGACTGTTATTTGCATTTTTTTCAGCCTTGAGTAGTTATGACGTTGCAAACTTTGCATTTTTGCATTGTGTGCAAAACAACACCCCCATTATTTCCTGGCAGCAATGCGTAGAACATTTTATTGTTGTGGATAATCGCCTTTCGAAAACTTGTGTATTATATTTTCATTTTTCTTTTATCAGTATTCAAAAAAACTAAACAATCAAATATCTATTTTATTAAGATGGCTGGCTCTTAGTATTTTTATATGTTTGTAAATTTATTATAAAAATAATAATGAAGGAATGTATAGTTAATCTTTTAACTGGTAATTGAATGTTTTTCGTTCGATTTGAGATAAAAAAATACTATATTAAAAAAATTGGAAAAACGATTAAAGTAATGTTTTAGAAATTTTATGTTTAGTTTTTAACTTAAACTAATTTTCAATTTAAAACTAAAACTATATAAAAAGTAAGAAGACCACCAACGAGTTATATTTGTAAAAATATTTACTATTATTTTTTTATTTCTGTGCAATAATTTTAATTTAAGTTAAAATGTATTATCCAAATAAGAAAACAAAAAAATACTTCAAAAAAATATCAAATATTTATTGATGATTTTGTATTTCAAAATTGTATATTAGAAAAAAATCTAAATTGAAATAAACAATTTTAGCGAATTTTAATAAAAAAAAACTGAAATTTAATAAAACTTATATAATAAAACAAAGAATATTTAATTTTTTATATAAATGTTAAAATAAACGAAAGAAGTATATATAAATAATAAAAACATTAAATTAACTTTAAAAACATAATAAAATTATAGTTGGGACTAATTATTTAGACTAAAATTTTCATTGAGTTTTTTTATTATTAGGCTAGCGATTCTATAAAATTTTGACAAGTTGTTAAAATATTTGAAAGTTTTTCTGTAATATGGTAAGTATTAAACTTCAAAGAGTGGATGATAATCGTTTTACAATCTGGGCACAGATGTATACACAATTTCATACAGGAAGGACTTTTTTTGATGTAAACGCCCACAGAAAAAACTTTTAAATCAAAGATAAACAATGTTAAGTTAAATAGAAGGAACTTTGAAATCAAACTTAGGTATCTTATCTCCAATGACTATTTTACCTTAATCAATGAGTGCATTTACCAGACGCTCAACTGTTGCTAATCCGCTACTCAACAATCTGGTGAACGATTTGATTAGCTACCGCTAAGTCAACATGTTGCGGTAGCGCTACCTTGTTTTGGTAGTGTAAAAATTTTACGCTACTTGTGAGCAGTTAATGATACATCAGCTGTTGTTTGTTTTTTTGTATATTTTTTTAAAGAATAATAAACATACAAAAATTTCGAAAAAATCAATGAAACATCTACAAATATTTTTATTTTAAAACAAAAACAAAAGTAGCATCGTTCACCAGATTAAGGTAATCATAAAGCTCTGCATATCATTTGTAGCGGTAGCGGGTTTCTCTGGTAAACTTGCCCAATAACAAATAAAAATTGATGCTGTTTCAAAACGGTACCTGTTTCAAAAACACTTTCAATAGGTGTTGCTAATGGAACTATTTTCTCGTCAGTTTGAGACATACTTATAAATAAAATACGATTTATCTTGTAGCGGTTTTTGCAAAACCATTTGAGTTTTTTTAAATCAATTTCTTTGTTATTAAATTTTTTAATAAAATTTAGCTAAATTTCTTAAATTTCAAAAGTTACGAAAACTAAGCGAGTTTTTCGATAAATTTTGAATTAAAAAATTCAAAAGTATCAAAAATTGTGCTATTATATGCTAGAATTTTATTATTTTTAACAACGAGCGGTTTTTTTAGCGATTCTAAGCTTTTTATAACGATATTTTTAGAAAAATGGTGGTTACAATTTGTCAGTAAATTTCGGGTTTTAAAGAAATATTTTGGAGATTATAAATGCATTATTTTACTAAATTCATTAAAAAATTTCACAGGATAAACATATACAAATATGGTTATAAAGGAATAAACAATTTCGAAAAAATCAATGAAATATCTAAAAATATTTTTATTTTAAAACAAAAACAAAAGTAGCATTGTTCACCAGATTAAGGTAATCATGAAGCGCTACATATCATTTGTAGTGGTAGCGGGTTTCTCTGGTAAACTTGCCCAATGATAAAGAAATCAGTTGATTAGTCCTTAAACTTACTTAAAATAATATCGGTAACTTATTACAATTTAAACTATGAGTTCTTAATATTGAATATTTTCATTTGATAACACAAATAAATAAAAAAGAAAATAAAAAAGTTTTTTAAAAAAATATGCTATTGATGACAAAATGGTTAGTTTAAAAATCTACAATGCCAAATACCTAAAATAGAAAATGCTTTTTTCCATTCTACACGAATATTTTAATTTTTCTCATTAGGTAAGAGTGTATAATTATAAATTTGTTTTTAGTCCAGGAAGGTATTATGAAGAATATTTGTGATAGGTAAGATGATTTTGAGTGTTTTTTGATACATTGAATTCAAACTATATAGTCAGAGTTTATTACAAAACTAACATAACCCGAGTAAAAAATTTTATATAAAATTATATGTAAATGGATATATTTGCAATATGTAACTGGATATAATTTCATCCGAAAAATGGCTATATTTATTTGTATCCAATCGGATATAACTGTATTTACAAGAACACAAAGTTATATCAATTGACTTCCCAGTAGGGTTTTTCTTTTCCCGGCCTTTTTCATTTCCCGGGACAGCGGGATTTTTTTAGAATTTCTCGGGATCCCGGGAATTCCCGCTCCTTAGAAAATAAATAAATCCGACATATGTTGTACTTGAAAAACTCAATTTCTATTAAAATACCGTCCAACAAAGTCCATCTTTTAGTTGTACCCATGAGAAAATCTACCTAATATATTCTGAAAGAAGTTCTAAATATAAAATATCCATATCTACTACTTTTTCTATATCAATTCGTTTAACTTTAAATCGCGAATTAATATTAAAGTAATATATTTGTATGGAAGGCCGTCTTAATTTTAAAAAACAATTAGAAATATTCGTATTAACTAAATATTAATTCTCTTTTCAAACGGTAAAACAATTGATTTAGAAAGAGTGAAAAACAGAGGTATTTTATTTTTTATTTTTACCGGCAAAACTGTTAAGTATATAGAAAAACGTTATATGAACAGATTAAAGGAATTGTAATTTTTAATTTTTTTAAAATTGTTTGAGCAAAATCGGACTAGTGGTTCTCGAGTTATGTCAAAAAAAAAACACCAAAGGTCAAATCGATATATCTCGATTCCTAGGGGTGACCCAGCGAAACGCCGGGACACGTATAACTTCTTTTTTACCGATATAACTTTCCCCGGTAGTTTGAACCCTTCCCGATCACTGACCCCTACCATTTGTCTCACAGTGTAATAAATCGATAAAAAATTAATTAATTAAATAAAATGCATTGTTGAATTTAATAAAATGCATTGGTAAAACAACAAAATCATTATGCAATTTAATTAAATATAATTGTTAAGACAACTAATTTTTGTTAATACATTTGACGATATTTTGTCAAAATAATAGCACATAAAATAGTTAAACGTCAAAATATAAATCTACTAAACAATGCGTTAAATTGATAGACAGGTTTTGTTAGTTGATTTCACATCTGTTTTTGGTTCAGTGTACCCAAAACTTGGGTAGAGCTATAATGCATACTAAAACTGGGTAACTTATACCCTTATTTTATGTAATTTCCCCCTTTTTATATTTTGCGTGTACAAAAACAAATACTTGACAACTCGAGATGATACTTTTAGCGTAAACTCTACGAGATTTCTATCCCGTGTAGATGTGCCTTTAACCGGTGTCTTCAAATGCAATAAATTATAAGATATGAAATGTCAAAACCATTGCGGAGAATTGTCTAAATGATATCAATTGTTATGTGGTGAAGAAAACTTGACCATTTCATTTCTACGAAATGTCGTAGCCCGGGTAAAAATCTTAATATGGTGTCATATATAATTATATCTTATTTGATAAGTCCCCATATACAACGACATACAACTTGATCCGAAAAATGGGTCATCTACTTGTGTCTAATTATATCAAATTAGATATAATTTGATATAGTTTGATCCGAGATTTGTCTATATCCAGGACATCAAATTACATCCAATTCGATATAAAAATATCTGATTTTATATAACATTGTCTAATAGTAAGTATACTTTTTATGCATACCGGCTATTAAATTGATATTGAAATTTCTATAACTTGAACAATTTTAAAGGCCCAAATTTTATAACATAAAATAAAAATGTTTGTCTTCTAAATCGTACGCATCATTTTTTAATATAATTTTATATGCAAACAAATCACGTGAAAATTATTTGGCTGTGAAGAAATTAACTCTTAATTTATATTAATTTGTATGAGATCATACAGAAAGTTATATAAAATTTCAAGAATATATTTTTAGTATGACGACACATACAAGGCGAGTTCGTTTTCTTACAAGTTACTACTTTTACTACAGCTGGAAAATTTCAATACAAAAAGTAAACAAAACTTTCCAATTGTAGTAAAAGTAGTACGAATTTCGAGTAAACGAACACACTGACGGTGTTATATAACTTAGTAACGAACCATATATAATCATATCGGTCACTACATATGTTTTGATTAGTTTTATATGGCTTATGTAGTTATATATGGAGTCAGATTTGGGGATATGTAATAACATCAATTACCGTACAAAAAATTCATTGAAAAAATAATATCAGATGTAGTTGTATATCTTAATGTGACTCCATTCACCGTCAGATATAACCCAATCACATTATATATAACAATATATAAGTATTTTTACTCGGGAGATTTTTCTTCAATAAACACAAAATTTTATCAAAAATTAATTGTTATCTACAAATAATAAATAACTAAACTCATTCGCATTCCTTTTTACTAAATTTTCTGTTATTTTTTTATTACAAAATTAAAATTAAAACGTAAAGTGACATTTGATGGCAGGCATCATTGCAAGAACCGCTTGCATGTCAGCGATATCATGATGTTGTAAAAAATTTGAAATTGAGTGTCTTCATTTGAGATGAAATCATTTTGACAATTGTTGCTATCATTTTATTGCATGTCAAGAAACTAGGTATGTTTTGATCACAGATTATACCAGATATGAATCAGCTGATTTGGGCAATATGGCCGACAGAAAATGAGCAAAACAAAACGGAAAAATTTAAGAAAAACACAAAAGATAAAGCACAATCATCTAAAACGAGACAGATATATACAAAAAATGCGCAATACAAAATGTATGTAGATTTTATATTGTGATCTCCCTCTTGACTTGACTTCCGTGTAAACAAAACCATATGGTTCGAGAATCCTTTTTTGACACCTGTCATTGGTTTCACATTTGGTATTAATCTGTGGTTTTGATACTGTGGTACAGTGATGCCGACTTGGTGCTTTAAGCACTATTTATGGAGCTTTAAAACGCCACAATTTTGCTCATGGTGCCAAAACAAAAAAAAATGCACTAAAATAGTGTTTTTTATTTTTGGTTAGTTATTTTAGTGCTTTTTTAACAATTTTTCAAATTCGTGTTTTTGCAGTTAAATTGTTCTAAAAAAGGTCACTAATTTTTTTAAGTGGAACATTTTATATGGGAACTTTTTTTACACCCAAAATTTATCATAGTGACATAGTTAAAGAATTCCATAGTTGAAATAAAAATCAATTAAAAATCACTATGATATTCACTAATAACTATTAATATTGTTGATAACAACAATATTTTAGTTACCCTGTATGTTTATAATTGTCAGAAACACAAAAATTCAAAGAAGTTAACAAACAATCTAATTGTCATTAGTAAAAAAATTTGAAATGTAAAATTTTGTGTAAATAATTTCAATAAATTTTAAATTATACTTTACAATAACAGCGATTGTTTACAGGCATCACAATGGTAGCTATTATAAGGCTTCGTGGTTTAGATAATTTTAATAAATATATTTAATTTAAACAGATTAATATCTTGTTGGAAGTGTAGAATAATTTACCTAAGACGGTTTTATGAATGCGCAGCACCTACAGAAGAGGAAGTAAACCTTTTTTTTATCATGGAGGTATTGTTTTTCAAGAAACATAAAAAATGTGAAAAAATGTCTTTAATTTTGAATGGAAAAAGCTTTTGCTAATTTGATAATGTATTTTGATTTTAATAAAATTCTCGATGATCAAAAATTTATTGGTGGTGGAAATAATTACCATTTTGCAATATAACAGTTTGCATATTCATATTTAAGCATGTCTATCAATTTTAAGCGAATCGTTGTCATCAACTCTTTCCGTAGTAAATTTTTAAATTTCATTTAACCTAGTTATCTTCCACTACTTCGTATTGACTATGACATAGTGAGGGTTATTTCACCTATGACATAGTTAAAAAAATAGTGATCAACGACTATGTAATTTTTTGGGTGTAGGTTTTAAGCGGCCCATACATTAAGGAACATTCGTGAAAAAATGCAAATTTTTTTGTGAATGTGTGTGCGTGTTGACATCGTGCAATTCGTGTTTACAAAATTTTTTGATATTTTTTGTTCCGTAATCAATGTTCCTTAATGTATGGGCCGCTTTGAGGTCACTGTAGGCAGTGGTACCAGATCAAATGTAAAAATAAATCGTCAAAATAGTCATCCATTTTATCAGAAATCGTCAGCAAATCGTCATCAGTTAAATATCATAAAAACACAACACACAGAAAAAAACAGGGGGAATATTACCTAAGAGCTATGTAATTATACAACTACATAATATTCAAGTTAGTTTTACAAAGTTTTAGTAAAATATGACCATATTTTTATAAAATATATACAATACTTAGAAAATATATACATGTGTAGTGGAAAATATCCGAAAAATATATATATTTTGCTAGAAAATTGTAAAACTTACTTCGAACTTATGTAGTTGTATAATTACATAGCACTTAGATAAAGTTCCCCCTGTTTTTTTCTGCGTGTAGTTTTATTTATTATTTTATTCGAAATTTAATTCATTTTAACTGCTTGACTATATCGCTGCTCTTAAGATAATACACATCTTTTATAAATTCGAATTATATATAACTGGACGTTATTTTTGACTTCACCTGTAAAAATGTGGTACACGCAGAACAAAAACATGTGGAAATTTATCTAAGGATATTTTGCAAGGATTGTATATATTTTACAAAAAAAATGTGCATATTTTACTCGAACTTTGTAAAACTAACTTGAAAATTATGTAGTTGTATAATTACATAGCTTTTAGGTAATATTCCCCCTGTTTTTTTCTGCGTGTATGTATGCTAGGATTGGTTACCAAGGTTGGTTACCGAAACGAATAATGGTAAGGGTAACAGTAATGGTACTGAAATTTGTTTGTTTGGCTAACGGTAAAGGTAACTGTATTTAAGACTTTTGCGGTACCGGTATACCGTTATCGAAACAGCAATACCAGTACGTACCGGTATAATAAATCACGTTAAAAATATATAAAAATAAAAAAAAATGTTTGCTTATTTTTTAATTTGAAGAGTTGAAAATACTGATTATTAGCTACAAATTCGATGCTGGTAGTTTTAAGAAGTAAAATTATCATCTATAATTTTTTTTGTAAAAAAATCAAGATTCTAAAATAAAAAAGTTAAAAAATTTTAATTTTTTATATAAATTAATAAATACCCGTAAAATACCGATAATTATTCATAAAAATAACGGTATCGGTAACGGTATTCGGAAAATTTTGTAGAGGTATTAGTAACGGTAATCAATTTGAAACGGTATTTTAGCGATAACGGTATTATAACAATAACAGTAACCAACCTTGTCAGTTACAGATAAAACACCTGAGTTAGGTTCGTGATCCCGAACTCTGTTTTTAAAACTTTTAGTCACGTCATAATTGCTCTATAAATTCCAAATAAGCCAAACACAGAGTATTTCGGCATTTTTAACCGCGATTTTCTAAAAAATGTGACGTGACTGAGACATTTTATAAACGTGTTTAGAATCAGCTTGTCTAAATCTATAAAAATGCTATATCAAAGTTTAAATCCCTGCAAAAAATTCATTTTGTAAAGCTGTGTAAATTAAAAATTAACCCTGTTCCAACTTTTGTTTCGAAATTGTTTTCAACCATGAACATATTTTTCCACTTAGACCTGAGAAGTATTGCGCATCACACTTGCGCTTTTTATAGTTTTGTGAATTGGATGGTAATTATAATTAAAGAAAATATGGAAACCTTTGTATTTCAACTGTTTATTTCTCTTTTTAGTTTTTGAATTAAAATATAGATGTACATTACTTTTTTAAACTTTGTATAAATTTTTTTGATTTTTTTATTAAAAATGCTTTGTGCTTTTTTACGTGTTTTTAAGCGAAAAAACAACGCTTTTTTGCAAAACATTTATGGTTTTTACAATTCAAAAGCAGGCAACACTGCTGTGGTAGCCATTTTAAGAGTTCCAAGTTGACCGGCGAAAAATTCGCCGCCGCCGATTAATTTGTAGGGATGTAGCCGCCGCCGAAGCTAGCGGCTTATTTCGGCTTATAATTGTACACTTAGCCGATTTTTTTACAAAAAATTCTGGCAACACCAACTTACAGTGTAAGAAAAACGAATATGGCAGCGCTAAGAAAATGCAACTATTTAGTTTTCGGCAAATGGCTTTTGTTCCGTTATTCGTCTCCGTTTCATTTTTTTTAGTGAAAATCAAAATTTTTTAAAATGGCACAGCAAAATATAACTAATTATTTTTCCAAACAAAAATTTTGTAAACACGAATTGCACGATGTCAACACGCACACACACATTCACCAACAAATGGGCATTTTTCCACGAATGTTCCCTCGTGTATTCTCCGCTTAAGAGGTCAATCATAACTTTGTCGACCGACGACAGCAAAAGTCGTCGCGAATAATTTAAATTCAGCGACAATCGATTGTCGACATTTTTTGACATTTATAAAAAAATTAAAGCAAAACAAGAATATGGCTGTATTTTTTTCGCCACAATTCTTCACCAATTCAATTGGTTTTCCATTAATTCTTGTTGTTTCACATTTTTTTGTATTTAATTTTGCTTTTTTTGCGGTAAATTATGCATTTTTATTTTCAATTATATTTCTTCTGTCAAAAAAATAATTTTTTTGTAAACAACGTACGAATTTTTGCAATTCTAATACGAATTTCTGCAACTCTGTTCCCTTAATTAGTTAAAAATATGGCAACTATTTGACAAATATTTTGAGTGTGTATTAGTATGTCGTCACGAATATAGAATAGATTCTATTACGACGACAAATCGCCGGACGACATGACGACATTTTGCTTCCCATACAAAATATATAAAAAAGCACATGTCGTTGTCGATCCAGTTCTGATTAATCTCTAAGATTCATTAAGCGGAGAATACACAAGGGATAATTCGTGAAAAAATGCCCATTTTTTGTGAATGTGTGTGTGTTGACATCGTGCAATTCGTGTTTACAAAATTTTTTGATATTTTTTGTTCCCTACTCAATGTTCCTTCGTGTATTCTCCGCTTTAGATTCAGATGAATCTATCAATTCTCAAACTTTTGAGGATATTAAATATTATAGTTCGCTTTTTTAATGCTAAGCTGATTTAAAAAGATGGCAAAAATAATGGTTAATGAAGATAAACGAATTCTGGAAAAAAAAATTTGGCAAATTTAGGGAAGTGTAAACATTTTATTTTAAATAAATTACTTTTTTATTTTAAATAAATTACTTTGTTATTATTAATTTATTTTTATTAAATATAACGGCTTGAAGCCGCCGCCGATAATTTTTCCTTCTTCCGCCGCCACCGATAATTTCGAGTCGGCTTGGAACTCTGGCCATATTCTAAAAAATAACAAAAGATCAACCCTGTTTTAAGACTAGCAGACTGTGGCCTGTACCAGGGATGATAAAGTTAGTACTATAGTACTTTTGTGGTTACTATTGGAACCTGAAAAGTACTATGGTACTCCTCTGACTCATTTAGTACTATTTACATATTTTCCGATTTTTAATTTTATTGTGCTTTTTTAATTTTCAGAGATTTTATTGTGTTTATAACGAACACATCAAATATTGGAGTTTTAAATAAAAAATACTTATGTTGAAAATATTTAAGATATTAGATGTTACTATTGAAAACTCAAGTTAAACAAATAAGAAATGTTCTTCCGCATTTATTTATTAAAATGCGTATGTACACAAAAAACAAAAATTGAAAATTAGGAGAATTAAGAAATCTAGAAATTTTTCCATTTTTTAAACGAGCAAAATGTTTTGCGTCATCAGAGCTCCTAAAGAATTCACTCATTCGATTTTCATTTTTGAATGATTAAATACCTAAAACTTATTTCGAAGAATCGAATCAATAAGCGGGGAATACACTAAGGAACATTCGGGAAAAAATGGCAATTTTTTTACGAATGTTGATTTGTGTATGTTAATGTTCGTGTTGACATTCGTTCAATTCGTGTTTACAAAATTTGTTGATATTTTTTGTTCCCTACTCAATGTTCCTTAATGTATTCGCCGCTTTTAATTCATTTGATTCGATTGTCAATCAATCTGCTCATTCGAAAATATTCTTATGACATTACAAGGTGGAATAGACCTGTAAATAACTTTAAAATAATATTCGCTTTAAAATAAAGTCAAATACGATATTCAGGGACTTTAAATTCTGAGCCCTACACTCACAGAAATAAGCCTGTAAAAATAGCAGAAAAGGCTACTAAAAATTAATCAAAAATGGCCTTACAAAAGAAACTGCTGAGATTAGCAGATTTTTTTTTATATATTTTATATATTTGTATATATTTTTTATATTTAACTTTTAGTTCATTGAAAATAAATTATACTGTAAAATCTGCAGAAAATATAATATTAGCAGAGAGAAAATAGAAAATAAAATAGAAATGGTTGCTAAAAATAGTAAACTGCTGATTTCAGAAGACTAAATTTAAAAAAAAAAAAATTGGAAAAAAGCTTTATACATTTAAAATTTTGAGTGATTTTTAGCCTACTAATTATTATTTATTACTAATTTTAGCAGCTCAAGTTGTTATTTTCTGTTAACTAAAATTTATTCAATTATAACTAAAATTTTGTTTATGTATTTAATAGTGTGGTTTTTGCTGTTCTTATCTTACTAATATTTTACAAAAGTAATCTGATAGAATTTTTTTATGCAACGTAATTTTTACCTAATTTTTTGTAGTTTTACCCCTAAATTCATAAACGCTTTGTAAAATTATAGGAGGTTTATTGAACAAATTTTGTATGAAAATGACGTTTTGTAAACCTGCTATAACTTTACAAAGCATTTATGAATTGAGGGGTTAATTTTTACGTTTTTCTATTGCCGTACACGCATAGCGTATGTTATATTATACAAACATGCTTGGTAAAAACGATTTCCTATAGAAAAAAATAGTTTTCATTAGCTTAGTTTAAATCAAACCCTTAAATTTTTATATAAATCACCTAAAAATATAACTTTTTATTGGTACATTATAAATTCTTTTGCACATTATGTTAAATCACTTTCTTTTCTTATCTACTTAAAAAACTGTCAATATTTAGTTACATTATGGGAAAATAATAAAAAATTTCATGTACGCGACCCAAAATAATCTTAGGTAGTTTTACAATTAATTTATTTGTTGCCAGATGTTTGTAAAATGTGTATAATTCCTAAAAATAGCATTAAAATTGTCAAAGTTGAAAATTGTTAAAAAAAAAATAAAGAAGATAAAACAAAATGGCGAAAAGTAGATGCCAAAAGTGAAAAGAGTTAGAAAAAAATATAAAATAATATAAAATTTTATGCTAAATGTCTTATGGAATTGTCGGTGTGTAAGGCTAAAGGACAATCTCAAACGGATATGGCTTTACATTCATATAAGACACAACTATAGGTACGTTTACAAATTTATCGTCCACATTTTCATCAATGGGTTCACCTAAAACTTTTCGGTTAGTAAAACTATTATATAATCAAAATAAAATAGTTAATAATTTTCATTTTTATTTGCATTGCAGTTTAAGTTTTCAACAAGTTGATGCCATCTGGAAATGGTTGGCTAATTATCCAGAATATGCTGATTGTAATTTTTCATAGTTGCAGTCAGAAGCTAGGGGTGATCAACGTGTTTTAGACTTGAAGGATGTTATTTATATGGCCCAACGATTGAGACTGGAAAAGAAATTAGTATTACAATAGCACATGCTGACAATGCTTTGTTTGGAATGGTAACAAATTAAAAAATTAGTTTTTATATTGTAATTAAATAGTTTTCCAAATTTAATATTTTACGCAAAAATGAAGATTATAATGCTTTAATTTGTATCCAACTATAAATACCAGTAATAATTATAAAATAAATAATTAAATAAATTAACCGAATTGTTTTCATAAGGGAGAAGGAAAGAGCTAAATAATTTAACGTAAATTAATAAATAAAATATGGCTTAAGTTTAATAAATTAGTGCTAACAATTCCAAAAATAGAATAAGAAATAATTACCAAGTTTTTTTTGTATAGTTATTGTTAGTTTTTGTTTCCTTATTTATACCCAAAACTTGGGTAGAGCTATAATACATACTTAAACTGGGTAACTTATACCCTTATTTTATGTAATTTCCCCCTTTTTATATTTTGCGTGTACAAAAATAAATACTTGACAACTAGAGATGATACTTTTAGCGTAAACTCTACGAGATTTCTATCCCGTGTAGATGTGGCTTTAACCGGTGTCTTCAAATGCAATAAATTATATGATATGAAATGTCAAAACCATTGCAGAGAAATGTCTAAATGATATCAATTTTTATGTGGTGAAGAAAACTTGACCATTTCATTTTTACGAAATATCGTAGATTTTTCTTCAATAAACACAAAATTTTATCAAAAATTAATTGTTATCTACAAATAATAAATAACTAAACTCTTTCGCATTCCTTTTTACTAAATTTTCTGTTATTTTTTTATTACAAAATTAAAATTAAAACGTAAAGTGACATTTGATGGCAGGCATCATTGCAAGAACCGCTTGCATGTCAGCGATATCATGATGTTGTAAACAAATTGAAATTGAGTGTCTTCATTTGAGATGAAATCATTTTGACAATTGTTGCTATCATTTTATTGCATGTAACCTAGTGTCTTGACATGCAATAAAATGATAGCAAGCAATTGTCAAAATGCTCTCATCTCAAGTGAAGACACACAATTTCAATTTAATTGCAATATCATGATATCGCTGACATGCCATCGGATCTTGCAATGATGCCAGAGATCAAATGTCACTTTTAGTTTTCATTTTAATTTTGTAATAGAAAAACAACAAAAAATTTGGTAAAAAGGAACGGAAAAGTGTTTAGTTTTTTATTATTTGTCGGTAAACATTAATGTTTCATAAAATTTGGTGTTTTTCGAAGAAAAATCTATGATATTTCTTATCCATGAAATGGTCAAGTGTTCTCCACCACTCTGCAATTGATATCATTTTGACGTTTCGCTGCCATGGTTTTGACATTTCATATCATATAATTTATTGCATTTGAAGACACCGGGTCAAGAAACTAGGTATGTTTTGATACTGTGGTACAGTGATGCCGACTTGGTGCTTTAAGCACTATTTATGGAGCTTTAAAACGCCACAATTTTGCTCATGGTGCCAAAACAAAAAAAATGCACTAAAATAGTGTTTTTTATTTTTTGGTTAGTTATTTTAGTGCTTTTTTAACAATTTTTCATATTCGTGTTTATGCAGTTAAATTGTTCTAAAAAAGGTCACTAATTTTTTTAAGTGGAACATTTTATATGGGAACTTTCTTTAGGTTTTAAGCGGCGCATACATTAAGGAACATTCGTGAAAAGATGCAAATTTTTTTGTGAATGCGTGTTGACATCGTTCAATTCGTGTTTACAAAATTTTTTGTTCCGTAATCAATGTTCCTTAATGTATGGGCCGCTTTGAGGTCACTGTAGGCAGTGGTACCAGATCAAATGTAAAAATAAATCGTCAAAATAGTCATCCATTTTATCAGAAATCGTCAGCAAATCGTCATCAGTTAAATATCATAAAAACACAACATACAGAAAAAAACAGGGGGAATATTACCTAAGAGCTATGTAATTATACAACTACATAATATTCAAGTTAGTTTTACAAAGTTTTAGTAAAATATGACCATTTTTTTATAAAATATATACAATACTTAGAAAATATATACATGTCTAGTGGAAAATATCCGAAAAATATATATATTTTGCTAGAAAATTGTAAAACTTACTTCGAACTTATGTAGTTGTATAATTACATAGCATTTAGATAAAGTTCCCCCTGTTTTTTTCTGCGTGTAGTTTTATTTATTATTTTATTCGAAATTTAATTCATTTTAACTGCTTGACTATATCGCTGCTCTTAAGATAATACACATCTTTTATAAATTCGAATTATATATAACTGGACGTTATTTTTGACTTCACCTGTAAAAATGTGGTACACGCAGAACAAAAACAAAAAATTTATCTAAGGATATTTTGCAAGGAATCTATATATTTTACAAAAAAAATGTGCATATTTTACTCGAACTTTGTAAAACTAACTTGACAATTATGTAGTTGTATAATTACATAGCTTTTAGGTAATATTCCCCCTGTTTTTTTCTGCGTGTATGTATGCTAGGATTGGTTACCAAGGTTGGTTACCGAAACGAATAACGGTAAGGGTAACGGTAATGGTACTGAAATTTGTTTGTTTGGCTAACGGTAAAGGTAACTGTATTTAAGACTTTTGCGGTACCGGTATACCGTTATCGAAACAGCAATACCAGTACGTACCGGTATAATAAATCACGTTAAAAATATATAAAAATAAAAAAAAATGTTTGCTTATTTTTTAATTTGAAGAGTTGAAAATACTGATTATTAGCTACAAATTCGATGCTGGTAGTTTTAAGAAGTAAAATTATCATCTATAAATTTTTTTGTAAAAAAATCATGATTATAAAATAAAAAAGTTAAAAAATTTAAATTTTTTTATATAAATTAATAAATACCCGTAAAATACCGATAATTATTCATAAAAATAACGGTATCGGTAACGGTATTCGGAAAATTTTTTAGAGGTATTGGTAACGGTAATCAATTTGAAACGGTATTTTAGCGATAACGGTATTATAACAATAACAGTAACCAACCTTGTCAGTTACAGATAAAACACCTCAGTTAGGTTCGTGATCCCGAACTCTGTTTTTAAAACTTTTAGTCACGTCATAATTGCTCTATAAATTCCAAATAAGCCAAACACAGAGTATTTCGGCATTTTTAACCGCGATTTTCTAAAAAATGTGACGTGACTGAGACATTTTATAAACGTGTTTAGAATCAGCTTGTCTAAATCTATAAAAATGCTATATCAAAGTTTAAATCCCTGCAAAAAATTCATTTTGTAAAGCTGTGTAAATTAAAAATTAACCCTGTTCCAACTTTTGTTTCGAAATTGTTTTCAACCATGAACATATTTTTCCACTTAGACCTGAGAAGTATTGCGCATCACATTTGCGCTTTTTATAGTTTTGTGAATTGGATGGTAATTATAATTAAAGAAAATATGGAAACCTTTGTATTTCAACTGTTTATTTCTCTTTTTAGTTTTTAAATTAAAATATAGATGTACATTACTTTTTTAAACTTTGTATAAATTTGTTTGTTTTTTTTTATTAAAAATGCTTTGTGCTTTTTTACGTGTTTTTAAGCGAAAAAACAACGCTTTTTTGCAAAACATTTATGGCTTTTACAATTCAAAAGCAGGCAACACTGCTGTGGTAGCCATTTTCAGAGTTCTAAGTTGACCGGCGAAATATCGGCTTTTCGCCGCCGCCGATTAATTTGTAGGGATGTAGCCGCCGCCGAAACGAGCGGCTAATTTCGGCTTCTATTTGTACACTTAGCCGAGTTTTTTACAAAAATCTTACAACACTGTAAGTTGAAATAAGAAAAACGAATATGGCAGCGCTAAGAAAATGCAACTATTTAGTTTTCGGCAAATGGCTTTTGTTCCGTTATTCGTCTCCGTTTCATTTTTATTATTGAAAATTAACATTTTTTAAAATGGCACAGCAAAATATAACTAATTATTTTTCCAAACAAAAATTTTGTAAACACGAATTGCACGATGTCAACACGCACACGCACACATTCACCAACAAATGGGCATTTTTCCACGAATGTTCCCTCGTGTATTCTCCGCTTAAGCGACAGCAAAAGTCGTCGCGAATAATTTAAATTCAGCGACAATCGATTGTCGACATTTTTTGACATTTATAAAAAAATTAAAGCAAAACAAGAATATGGCTGTATTTTTTTCGCCACAATTCTTCACCAATTCAATTGGTTTTCCATTAATTCTTGTTGTTTCACATTTTTTTGTATTTAATTTTGTTTTTTTTGCGGTAAATTATGCATTTTTATTTTCAATTATATTTCTTCTGTCAAAAAAATAATTTTTTTGTAAACAACGTACGAATTTTTGAAATTCTAATACGAATTTCTGCAACTCTGTTCCCTTAATTAGTTAAAAATATGGCAACTATTTGACAAATATTTTGAGTGTGTAATAGTGTGTCGTCACGAATATAGAATAGATTCTATTACGACGACAAATCGCCGGACGACATGACGACATTTTGCTTCCCATACAAAATATATAAAAAAGCACATGTCGTTGTCGACCCAGTTCTGATTAATCTCTAAGATTCATTAAGCGGAGAATACACGAGGGATAATTCGTGAAAAAATGCCCATTTTTTGTGAATGTGTGTGTGTTGACATCGTGCAATTCGTGTTTACAAAATTTTTTGATATTTTTTGTTCCCTACTCAATGTTCCTTCGTGTATTCTCCGCTTTAGATTCAGATGAATCTATCAATTCTCAAACTTTTGAGGATATTAAATATTATAGTTCGCTTTTTTAATGCTAAGCTGATTTAAAAAGATGGCAAAAATAATGGTTAATGGAGATAAACGAATTCTGGAAAAAAAAATTTGGCAAATTTAGGGAAGTGTAAACATTTTATTTTAAATAAATTACTTTTTTATTTTAAATAAATTTCTTTGTTATTATTAATTTATTTTTATTAAATATAACGAAGCCGCCGCCGATAATTTTTCCATCAGCCGCCGCCCCAATAATTTCGAGTCAGCTTGGAACTCTGGCCATATTCTAAAAAATAAGAAAAGATCAACCCTGTTTTAAGACTAGCGGACTGTGGCCTGTACCAGGGATGATACAGTTAGTACTATAGTACTTTTTGTTGTACTATTGGAACCTGAAAAGGACTATGGTAGAGTTGTGAAATTTCGATACTTTGTGAGTACTCAATACTACTCAATACTTTTCAATTGAGTACTCGATACTACTCAATATTTTTAACGGTTTTTTTGAATTTAAAAATAAAAATGTTAAGAGTTCGTATTTATAAAGAAAAATAATAACAATTCACTTACACGTGTTAAATAACTATTGTTACTTACATTTTACTAAATTTAAAACATTTTAAATAAATTAAATAATTTTTCCCAAAAATTCATTACAAAATTCTTTGCTTCACATATAGAGTTGTATTTCCAGAGTTGTATTTTTAAAGTAGTATTTTTAGAGTTGTATTTTCATACGAAAAATACTCATTTCTACGGAAAATTGCATCTTTAAAAGTATTGAGTAGTACCGTTTTAGTATTGAATACTCAAAAAAACAGGCGGTATTGAGTACTCAGTACCGGAATACTCAATACTTTTACAACTCTAGACTATGGTACTCCTCTGAGCCATTTAGTAGAGTTGTGAAATTTCGATACTTTTTGAGTACTCAGTACTACTCAATACTTTTCAATTGAGTACTCGATACTACTCAATACTTTTAACGGTTTTTTTAAATTTAAAAATAAAAATGTTATGAATTGGTATTTATAAGGAAATATAATAACAATTCACATACACGTGTTAAATAACTATTGTTACTTACATTTTAATTAATTTAAAACATTTTAAATAAATAAGTTAAATAATTTTTCCCAAAAATTCGTTACAAATTTCTTTGCTTCACAAATAGAGTTGCATTTTCAGAGCTGTATTTTTAGAGTACTATTTTTAGAGTTTTATTTTAATACGAAAAATACACATTTCTACGGAAAATTGCATCTTTAAAAGTATTTAGTAGTACCGTTTTAGTATTGAGTACTCAATAAAACAGACAGTATTGAGTACTCAGTACCGGAATACTCAATACTTTTACAACTCTACCATTTAGTACTATTTACATATTTTCCGATTTTTAATTTTATTGTGCTTTTTTAATTTTCAGAGATTTTATTGTGTTTATAACGAACACATCAAATATTGGAGTTTTAAATAAAAAATACTTATGTTGAAAATATTTAAGATATTAGATGTTACTATTGAAAACTCAAGTTAAACAAATAAGAAATGTTCTTCCGCATTTCAAAATGGCAATTTTTTTACGAATGTTGATTTGTGTATGTTAATGTTCGTGTTGACATTCGTTCAATTCGTGTTCACAAAATTTGTTGATATTTTTTGTTCCCTACTCAATGTTCCTTAATGTATTCGCCGCTTTAAATTCATTTGATTCGATTGTCAATCAATCTGCTCATTCGAAAATATTCTTATGACATTACAAGGTGGAATAGACCTGTAAATAACTTTAAAATAATATTCGCTTTAAAATAAAGTCAAATACGATATTCAGGGACTTTAAATTCTGAGCCCTACACTCACAGAAATAAGCCTGTAAAAATAGCAGAAAAGGCTACTAAAAATTAATCAAAAATGGCCTTACAAAAGAAACTGCTGAGATTAGCAGATTTTTTTTTATATATTTTATATATTTGTATATATTTTTTATATTTAACTTTTAGTTCATTGAAAATAAATTATACTGTAAAATCTGCAGAAAATATAATATTAGCAGAGAGAAAATAGAAAATAAAATAGAAATGGTTGCTAAAAATAGTAAACTGCTGATTTCAGAAGACTAAATTTAAAAAAAAAAAATTGGAAAAAAGCTTTATACATTTAAAATTTTGAGTGATTTTTAGCCTACTAATTATTATTTATTACTAATTTTAGCAGCTCAAGTTGTTATTTTCTGTTAACTAAAATTTATTCAATTATAACTAAAATTTTGTTTATGTATTTAATAGTGTGGTTTTTGCTGTTCTTATCTTACTAATATTTTACAAAAGTAATCTGATAGAATTTTTTTATGCAACGTAATTTTTACCTAATTTTTTGTAGTTTTACCCCTAAATTCATAAACGCTTTCTAAAATTATAGGAGGTTTATTGAACAAATTTTGTATGAAAATGACGTTTTGTAAACCTGCTATAACTTTACAAAGCATTTATGAATTGAGAGTTTAATTTTTACGTTTTTCTATTGCCGTACACGCAAAAAATTAGCGTATGTTATATTATACAAACATGCTTGGTAAAAACGATTTCCTATAGAAAAAAATAGTTTTCATTAGCTTAGTTTAAATCAAACCCTTAAATTTTTATATAAATCACCTAAAAATATAACTTTTTATTGGTACATTATAAATTCTTTTGCACATTATGTTAAATCACTTTCTTTTCTTATCTACTTAAAAAACTGTCAATATTTAGTTACATTATGGGAAAATAATAAAAAATTTCATGTACGCGACCCAAAATAATCTTAGGTAGTTTTACAATTAATTTATTTGTTGCCAGATGTTTGTAAAATGTGTATAATTCCTAAAAATAGCATTAAAATTGTCAAAGTTGAAAATTGTTAAAAAAAAAATAAAGAAGATAAAACAAAATGGCGAAAAGTAGATGCCAAAAGTGAAAAGAGTTAGAAAAAAATATAAAATAATATAAAATTTTGTGCTAAATGTCTTATGGAATTGTCGGTGTGTAAGGCTAAAGGACAATCTCAAACGGATATGGCTTTACATTCATATAAGACACAACTATAGGTACGTTTACAAATTTATCGTCCACATTTTTCATCAATGGGTTCACCTAAAACTTTTCGGTTAGTAAAACTATTATATAATCAAAATAAAATAGTTAATAATTTTCATTTTTATTTGCATTGCAGTTTAAGTTTTCAACAAGTTGATGCCATCTGGAAATGGTTGGCTAATTATCCAGAATATGCTGATTGTAATTTTTCATAGTTGCAGTCAGAAGCTAGGGGTGATCAACGTGTTTTAGACTTGAAGGATGTTATTTATATGGCCCAACGATTGAGACTGGAAAAGAAATTAGTATTACAATAGCACATGCTGACAATGCTTTGTTTGGAATGGTAACAAATTAAAAAATTAGTTTTTATATTGTAATTAAATAGTTTTCCAAATTTAATATTTTAAGCAAAAATGAAGATTATAATGCTTTAATTTGTATCCAACTATAAATACCAGTAATAATTATAAAATAAATAATTAAATAAATTAACCGAATTGTTTTCATAAGGGAGGAGGAAAGAGCTAAATAATTTAACGTAAATTAATAAATAAAATATGGCTTAAGTTTAATAAATTAGTGCTAACAATTCCAAAAATAGAATAAGAAATAATTACCAAGTTTTTTTTGTATAGTTATTGTTAGTTTTTGTTTCCTTATTTTACCCCAAGCATATTATATAAGTTATATCCAAAACTTGGGTAGAGCTATAATACATACTAAAACTGGGTAACTTATACCCTTATTTTATGTAATTTCCCCCTTTTCATATTTTGCGTGTACAAAAATAAATTCTTGACAACTAGAGATGATACTTTTAGCGTAAACTCTACGAGATTTCTATCCCGTGTAGATGTGCCTTTAACCGGTGTCTTCAAATGCAATAAATTATATGATATGAAATGTCAAAACCATTGCAGAGAAATGTCTAAATGATATCAATTGTTATGTGTTGAAGAAAACTTGACCATTCGTAGACAATTGTTGCTATCATTTTATTGCATGTAACCTAGTGTCTTGACATGCAATAAAATGATAGCAAGCAATTGTCAAAATGCTCTCATCTCAAGTGAAGACACACAATTTCAATTTTATTGCAATATCATGATATCGTTGACATGCCATCGGATCTTGCAATGATGCCAGAGATTAAATGTCACTTTTAGTTTTCATTTTAATTTTGTAATAGAAAAACAACAAAAAATTTGGTAAAAAGGAACGGAAAAGTGTATAGTTTTTTATTATTTGTCGGTAAACATTAATGTTTCATAAAATTTGGTGTTTTCAAAAATCTGTGATATTTCTTATCCATGAACTGGTCAAGTGTTCTCCACCACTCTGCAATTGATATCATTTTGACGTTTCGCTGCCATGGTTTTGACATTTCATATCATATAATTTATTGCATTTGAAGACACCGGGTCAAGAAACTAGGTATGTTTTGATACTGTGGTACAGTGATGCCGACTTGGTGCTTTAAGCACTATTTATGGAGCTTTAAAACGCCACAATTTTGCTCATGGTGCCAAAACAAAAAAAAAAAATGCACTAAAATAGTGTTTTTTATTTTTTGGTTAGTTATTTTAGTGCTTTTTTTTTTAACAATTTTTCATATTCGTGTTTATGCAGTTAAATTGTTCTAAAAAAGGTCACTAATTTTTTTAGGTGGAACATTTTATATGGGAACTTTCTTTAGGTTTTAAGCGGCGCATACATTAAGGAACATTCGTGAAAAGATGCAAATTTTTTTGTGAATGTGTATGCGTGTTGACATCGTTCAATTCGTGTTTACAAAATTTTTTGTTCCGTAATCAATGTTCCTTAATGTATGGGCCGCTTTGAGGTCACTGTAGGCAGTGGTACCAGATCAAATGTAAAAATAAATCGTCAAAATAGTCATCCATTTTATAAGAAATCGTCAGCAAATCGTCATCAGTTAAATATCATAAAAACACAACACACAGAAAAAAACAGGGGGAATATTACCTAAGAGCTATGTAATTATACAACTACATAATATTCAAGTTAGTTTTACAAAGTTTTTGTAAAATATGACCATTTTTTATAAAATATATACAATACTTAGAAAATATATACATGTGTAGTGGAAAATATCCGAAAAATAGATATATTTTGCTAGAAAATTGTAAAACTTACTTCGAACTTATGTAGTTGTATAATTACATAGCACTTAGATAAAGTTCCCCGTTTTTTTTCTGCGTGTAGTTTTATTTATTATTTTATCCGAAATTTAATTCATTTTAACTGCTTGACTATATCGCTGCTCTTAAGATAATACACATCTTTTATAAATCCGAATTATATATAACTGGACGTTATTTTTGACTTCACCTGTAAAAATGTGGTACACGCAGAAAAAAAACATGTGGAAATTTATCTAAGGATATTTTGCAAGGATTGTATATATTTTACAAAAAAAATGTGCATATTTTGCTCGAACTTTGTAAAACTAACTTGAAAATTATGTAGTTGTATAATTACATAGCTCTTAGGTAATATTCCCCCTGTTTTTTCTGCGTGTATGTATGCTAGGATTGGTTACCAAGGTTGGTTACCGAAACGAATAACGGTAAGGGTTACGGTAATGGTACTGAAATTTGTTTGGCTAACGGTGAAGGTAACTGTATTTAAGACTTTTGCGGTACAGGTATACCGTTATCGAAACAGCAATACCAGTACGTACCGGTATAATAAATCACATTAAAAACATATAAAAATAAAAAAAAATGTTTGCTTATTTTTTAATTTGAAGAGTTGAAAATACTGATTATTAGCTACAAATTCGATGCTGGTAGTTTTAAGAAGTAAAATTATCATCTATAAATTTTTTTTGTAAAAAAATCAAGATTATAAAATAAAAAAGTTAAAAAATTTTAATTTTTTATATAAATTAATAAATACCCGTAAAATACCGATAATTATTCATAAAAATAACGGTATCGTTAACGATAACGGTATTCGGAAATTTTTTTAGAGGTATTGGTAACGGTAATCAATTTGAAACGGTATTTTAGCGATAACGGTATTATAACGATAACAGTAACCAACCTTGTCAGTTACGGATAAAACACCTGAGTTAGGTTCGTGATCCCGAACTCTGTTTTTAAAACTTTTAGTCACGTCATAATTGCTCTATAAATTCCAAATAAGCCAAATACAGAGTATTTCGGCATTTTTAACCGCGATTTTCTAAAAAATGTGACGTGACTGAAACATTTTAAAAACGTGTTTAGAATCAGCTTGTCTAAATCTATAAAAATGCTATATCAAAGTTTAAATCCCTGCAAAAAATTCATTTTGTAAAGCTGTGTAAATTAAAAATTAACCCTGTTGCAACTTTTGTTTCGAAATTGTTTTCAACCATGAACATATTTTTCCACTTAGACCTGCACGCAGAAAAAAACAGGGGGAATATTACCTAAGTGCTATGTAATTATACAACTACATAATTTTCAAGTTAGTTTTACAAAGTTCTAGTAAAATATGCACATTTTTTTGTAAAATATATACAATGCTTGCAAAATATATACATGTGTAGTGGAAAATATCCGAAAAAATACATATATTTTGCTAGAAAATTGTAAAACTTACTTCGAACTTATGTAGTTGTATAATTACATAGCACTTAGATAAAGTTCCCCCTGTTTTTTTTCTGCGTGTGAGAAGTATTGCGAATGACATTTGCGCTTTTTTATAGTTTTGTGATTTGGATGGTAATTATAATTAAAGAAAATATGGAAACCTTTGTATTTGAACTGTTTATTTCTGTTTTTAGTTTTTAAATTAAAATATAGATGTACATTACTTTTTTAAACTTTGTATAAATTTATTTGATTTTTTTTTATTAAAAATGCTTTGTGCTTTTTTACGTGTTTTTAAGCGAAAAACCAACGCTTTTTTGCAAAACATTTATGGTTTTTACAATTCAAAAGTAGGCAATACTGCTGTGGTAGCCATATTCAGAGTTCCAAGTCGCCCGGCGAAAAATCGGCTTTTCGCCGCCGCCGATTAATTTGCAGGGATGTAGCCGCCGCCGAAACGAGCGGCTAATTTCGGCTTCTATTTGTACACTTAGCCGAGTTTTTTACAAAAAAATCTAACAACACTGTAAGTTGAAATAAGAAAAACGAATATGGCAGCGCTAAGAAAATGCAACTATTTAGTTTTCGGCAAATGGCTTTTGTTCCGTTATTCGTCTCCGTTTCGTTTTTTTATTGAAAATTAACATTTTTTAAAATGGCACAGCAAAATATAACTAATTATTTTTCCAAACAAAAATTTTGTAAACACGAATTGCACGATGTCAACACGCACACACACACATTCACAAACAAATGGGCATTTTTCCACGAATGTTCCCTCGTGTATTCTCCGTTTAAGATTCATTAAGCGGAGAATACACGAGGGATAATCCGTGAAAAAATGCCCATTTTTTGTGAATGTGTGTGTATGACATCGTGCAATTCGTGTTTACAAAATATTTTGATATTTTTTGTTCCCTACTCAATGTTCCTGGGTGTTATCAAAAAATGTGATAAAAACCGTGTAACCACCTAATTTCTAATGCATGGATTACATTTGAGTTTTATATTTCTATATATATCAGCGCATTGTCACCTGTTTTACAAAATTTATAACATTCTGGCCAATTTTTGGTTAATACATAAAATTTGTGACCAATTTTATAGGCCAAATGTAAACTCCGTAACAAGTAACTCATAAGGTTTTGTAAATTTAATAGCTTATATTTTAATAACCAATGAAGCTAAACACTAACTGTAAGAATTTTTATGAAGAGGAAAAGTGCCGTTTTTAATAAAAATTAATACATTTTACAAACTTTTTCGTATATCTTAGCAATCACTACTTCAACTCTGTAACTATTTTTCGTCATAATTTTTGATAAAAATGCATATACCAGAATTTTGGAGTTATCTATTATTTATATTGTGAAAAGTATAATGTTATTTACACGCAAATGATCGTTGGACTGTAAGTAATCATCCAGTATAACAGATTTGAAGCTTTTCTGCAGCATGTAATATTCTCGAGATGAAAAAGGATGTCTTTAATAAGATTTGAAAAAATGTTGTAAACTCCGTTCCTAATTTTTACACCAAACTATTTAACGAGTAAGAAAAACAATGTCATATTTGGATTCACCTTGTAGCCATCATGCGATTTTGTTTTGGAAAAAAAAAATCTGGCAAAGCGTTTCTGAAAGAAAACGAAACAAGTAACCAAATGTAAACTCCGTAACCGCAAATTTTTTGCATCAGATTTCATTCAAATAAATGTAGATAAATGTTTAAAATATTTTAAAATAACCATAAACAGAGGTGATTCAACTAATATTTATGCGTCAAAAGACGATTCAACTAATAATTTTGCGTCAAATCAAAAAAAGTTATTAGTTTTTTACCCTAAGCTGCTGGAGCGAAAAACGATTGATTTTGCATTTCATTGGTTTTGAATCGATATTTCGAGTCATTACTGACATTAGTTTGACAAATTAAATTTGTTTCACACAATTTAAGAATTGTTTGATCGCGAAATGTTATGTTTTTAATTTATTATTTTGTTACTGCGCAACCGCTGTTTGGATTTTAAAAAATTTTATATTTTTGAAAAGCATTTAAAAGGACCAAAAATACAAAATTAAAAAAAAAATAAATTTTTTTTTCGCGGAATAATTGTATACATAATTCGCGAAACCGCCAATTTGATAAACACAAATTATATATCATTGGACAGCAAGTTAATAACCCAAATACGAAAAACTAATAAATTGAAGAAAATTCGTACCCAATTTTTTTTGTTATATCTTTTCCTTGCAGAAATGTAAGCTCCGTTACCACAAAAAAAAATTAAAATTGTGCAAAAAAAGTTATTGCGACAACTTGTAGAAGAGATTTTTTGCAATTAGGTTTATAATGACTAAACTTACTGATTCCATTAAGAAAAAACCGAAATATTAACACTATTTGCTTCTCACAAATTTGGCCCAAAAATTTATCACATTTTTTGATAAATTCGTGTATTCTCCGCTTTAGATTCAGATGAATCTATCAATTCTCAAACTTTTGAGGATATTAAATATTATAGTTCGCTTTTTAAATGCTAAGCTGATTTAAAAAAGATGGCAAAAATAATGGTTAATGAAGATAAACGAATTTTCGATAAATAAAAATTTGGCAAATTTAGGGAAGTGTAAACATTTTATTTTAAATAAATTACTTTTTTATTTTAAATAAATTACTTTGTTATTATTAATTTATTTTTATTAAATATAACGAAGCCGCCGCCGATAATTTTTCCATCAGCCGCCGCCGCCGATAATTTCGAGTCAGCTTGGAACTCTGGCCATATTCTAAAAAATAACAAAAGATCAACCCTGTTTTAAGACTAGCGGACTGTGGCCTATACCAGGGATGATAAAGTTAGTACTATAGTACTTTTTATGGTACTATTGGAACCTGAAAAGTACTATGGTACTCCTCTGACTCATTTAGTACTATTTACATATTTTCCGATTTTTAATTTTATTGTGCTTTTTTAATTTTTAGAGATATTATTGTTGAAAATATTTAAGATATTAGATGTTACTATTGAAAACTCAAGTTAAACAAATAAGAAATGTTCTTCCGCATTTATTTATTAAAATGCGTATGTATACAAAAAACAAAAATTGAAAATTAGGAGAATTAAGAAATCTAGAAATTTTTCCATTTTTTAAACGAGCAAAATGTTTTGCGTCATCATAGCTCCTAAAGAATTCACTCATTCGATTTTCATTTTTGAATGATTAAATACCTAAAACCTATTTCGAAGAATCGAATGAATTTTTAATACACCTAATGTAATCATTAAGCGGGGAATACACTAAGGAACATTCGGGAAAAAATGGCAATTTTTTTACGAATGTTGATTTGTGGTATTATTGGTACTATAGAGGTCAAAAAGTACTATTTTTTAAGCTTGTTAGCACTATTTTAAAAACTCCATTTACCATCGCTGGCCTGTACCATACTGTGCCTCTGCCGATAATTTGTATTTATACACATCTCTAATTGTGATTGTGCAATAAAAAAAAACTTCATTTAGCCCCTTTTGTTTTTGTTGTTGTTGTAGCACTAAGTTAATGTCATTAACTTGCATTTGGTTTTGTTTTGTGAAGATTTTTTACAACGTAAAATCAAACTGAAAAGAAGAATCGAATTACTTCGCCAGGAACTAATTATAACACAAATGAAGGTAATTGAAGAAGGTGGAAAATTAAGAATTAATATTAAATACATATGAAAATGTTGCATTAGTTCAGTATCATGGTTTACAATAAAAATGCCCCCTCCCCAATCAAAACAATGACTATGATTGTATGTATAAGAAAGTCAAGTTTTTCATAAAATTAATGTGTAAAATACCGAGATTTGTCAAATATATCAAATAGAAAGAGTAAGTAAAATATTAGCCAGCTGTTAATATAAAAGAAATTTATGAAATTCAATCCATTTTGGAGAAATTCGTCTTCAACTCGGTACTCCTTTAAAGGCTTACAAGTTCAGTCTATACTACCTTAAAATAAATTGAGTTTAGTGCGTAACCATAGCTGTGAATGTCAAATTTATGTGGAAATATCTATGATTAACGTTTAACCTTAGATATGTTGGAAATTAGTTACTCGCCCTTAGGCGCATAACTCCGATCACTCGAAAATTTGTACACGCAAAGAAAAACTATAGTATTTTCATCTAAAATAAGAGTATAAGTTGCCTTAGTTGATTGTGTAATATACAACTACAAAAGTTAAGAATATAACTTATAAAATCACTTAGGCAAATATCCAAAAACAAATGTTCGTTGACAAAATTTAATTTTAAATAAATTATAGGCTGAAGTGCACTTTATGGGGCACCCCTCAAAAAAAAAAAAATTATGACCCTCTGGAATTAAAAAAGACATTTTTTTCTCTATGTGGTGTTAAGGGCCCCGGGACCCGCTAGGTTCAAAAAACCGAAACACACCCAAAATGGTAAGTGCGACGGCTCAAATTAAAGGAAATTTTCTCCCGATTTCAAAAAAAAGCATTTGGTTTCATTATCCATAAAGTGTGGCTCCAACTAGATCCATTTAAGACCCCCCGGGAGTCTAAAATAGCCACTTAATGTACTTATTATAAAGTTGGTTACTCAAATGAAAGGAAATTTTCTTAAGAATTCCAGCATGACCGCAACGTACCAAAAAATTAAAAATCGCGCGATTTTTTCAAAATATTTTCCGCCTGCGACGCTGTGTCCCATAATATACAAAAGACCTCCTAAAATTCATAAAATTTCCACTTTTTCCTAAAAAAAATCACACACTTTTATCACCAAAAAGTTTACGTACATAGCATTTTTTAACACCTAAATTGACAAAAATGCACCTAGCCCGAATTCTATTTTCCGGATCTTAAAACATATGTGACCTTCTCCGAGAAAAGGGACCTAGTGTGTCAAAAAACGGGAACTTGAGAAAATCGATAAAACTGAGAAAAACATTAAAATTTGAAACTTTAAATGCGTGCTTCTCAAAACTTCATTTTCACACACTAGGTCCCTTTTCTCGGAGAAGGTCACATATTTGGAATCGTGAGAAAATTTCCTTTAATTTGAGCCGTCACACGTGCCATTTTGTTTCCGTTTTTCGAGCCTGGTGGGTACCGGGGTCCCCGGCCCCCTTAACACCATATACAAAAAAATTTTTCTTTTTTAATTCCAGAGGGGGTCATATTTTTTTTTTTTTTTTGAGTGTTGCCCCATAAAGTGTACTTTTGCCGACTACACTGAACCACAAACAGCTGTGAAATCAACTAAAATCCATATTAAATTGATGAATGGGTGATCACTATACAACTAACAAAACCTGTCCATCAATTTAACGCATTGTTTAATAGATTTATATTTTGACGTTTAACTATTTTATGTGGTATTATTTTGAAAAAATATCGTCAAATGTATTAACAAAAATTAGTTGTCTTAACAATTATATTTAATTAAATTGCATAATGATTTTGTTGTTTTACCAATGCATTTTATTAAATTCAACAATGCATTTTATTTAATTAATTCATTTTTTATCGATTTATTATTAATTTTTAAACTTATATTTCGTTATTTTTTATATTTCACCAATTTCAAATTTTTTTAAGCAATATACATACATACAATGTCTTTTTTATAACGAATTTGATAAAATATAAAAAATAATGAAATATAAAATTGAAATTATAATATAGCACATACTAAAAACTCTTTATTTAAAACACATGTACCATTTTATATACAAAACATATAATTTTATTTAAATTAATAATTCAAATACATTATATAATTATATACAAATTTCTAATTACATTATATAACTTTCATAAATAGTTTGCCCTAAACAAAATAACAAAAAGATAGATAATATCAAAATTAATGACAGAAATTTAAATGTACGATTTAATTGAGAACGTTCAAAATTATATAAATTTATTTAAATTAAAATTAATAAATCTTCAATTAGCAATTCACTTCAAGTCACTGAATTTGTTAATTATCTAAGTATACTTTGAAAAACGAAAACACTTAATGTCAATTTATTGATATTTCCGACAATTACAAATACACATGCTAGCACGAGTAATGACCTCACTAAACTTTTTTCCACAGATTTAATAATTTTTTTTTTCAAATTGAAGAAAAATTATATCAAATTTACGTTACTGCCTTTTTACAAAATTTTTGAGAGTTAACAAATTAAATTTTGTTAAAAAATGGACAAAAAATTATCAAAACAACAATTGTTTTGTAGAGAATTATTGATGGAAATAAGTATGATCATTTAAAAAAAAAGTAGTTGGTTTAAAAAAAACACACATCAATTTAAATAAAAAATATATTGTTTTAATAATTCGTTTCGTCAAAAAGAAACAAAATTTTTATGTTGATTTCACTTACGACTTTTGGTTCAGTGTATATATTTTAATACAATAAATAATGAAAATGACTCCTGTTTTATTGGAAATTATATTTTTATATATATATATTAGATAACATATATATATATATATATTTTAGATAACATTTATAAAACACAATTAAATACCCAAACAATGGCATTATTCCTCCTGCTTACTCTGTTGTGTGAAGGAAAAAGATGAGGAATCCACATTTAAGTACATTTGTCTGCACATAGAAAAAAACGGAAGGAGTATTACCTAAGAGCTATGTAATTATACAATTACATAATTTTCAAGTTAGTTTTACAAAATTCTAGTAAAATATGTAAATTTTATTGTAAAATAGATACAATCCTTGCAAAATATATGGGTGATATCAAAAAATGTGATAAAAACCGTGTAACCAGCTAATTTCTAATGCATGGATTACATTTGAGTTATATATTTCGATATATATCAGCGCATTGTCACCTGTTTTACAAAATTTATAACAAGCTGACCAATTTTTGGTTAAAACATAAAATTTGTGACCAATTTTAAATGCGAAATGTAAACTCCGTAACCAGTAACTTATAAGGTTTTTAAACTTTAATATTTTAATAACCAATGAAGCTAAAAACTAACTGTACGAATTTTTAGGAGGAAAAGTAACGTTTTTAATAAAAATTAATACATTTGACAAACTTTTTCGTATATTTATGCTAACACGACTTCAACTTTGGAACGATTTTTTGTCATAATTTTTGATAAAAATGCATACACCAGAATTTTGGAGTTATCTATTAATTATATTGCTAAAAGTATAATGCTATTTATACTCAAATGATCGTTTGACTGGAAATAGTCATCTAGTATAACAGACTTGAAGTTTTTCTGCAGCATGTAACATTCTCGAAATGAAAAAGTATATCTTTAATAAGGTTTGAAAAAAACTCCGTTCCTAATTTTTACACCAAACTATTTAACGAGTAAGAAAATCAATGTCATCATACGATTTTGTTTCGGAAAAAAAATTCTGACAGCTTTTCTGAAATAAAATGAAAATAGTAACCAAATGTAAACTCCGTTACTGTAAACTCCGTAACCAAAATTGTTTGCATCATATTGCATTCAAAAAAATGTAGGTAAATGTTTAAAATATGTTAAAATAACCATAAATAGAGGCGATTCAACTAATAATTATGCGTCAAAAGATGATTCAACTAATAATTTTGCGTCAAATCATTCAGTTTTTTACCCTAAACTGCTGGAGCGAAAAACTATTGATTTTCCATTTCATTGGTTTGGAATCGATATTTCGAGCCATTACTGACATTAGTTTGACAAATTGAATTTATTTCATACAATTTAAGAATTTTTTTATCGCGAAATGTTATGTTTTTAATATATTATTTTGTAACTTCCCTACGGGGAAAGGGACCGGTCACAGATGACACGCAGGATAGGTCCCAAGGGGGCGAGGACCGGTCGTTGATCGGTCTTTTTGTTGGAAAGAGACATATCAATTTAACATGGCTTTGTCATTGGAAATTACCAATTGCCACAGTTTAGACACCTTGTGACAGTAAGGTGGGGTGTCTAAAAATAGATTTTAAATAAACTAATAAAAAATTAAGAATGAAAAATAATCTACTTCGCGTCGGAGTAGGGCTCGATAACACAACCTCCTGCTTGTAAGGCAAACGCTCTACCGTCTGAGCTAATGTTGCTTATGCGTGATGGCTGGCTGATGGTAAAGTTATATAATTTTCGTTTCTGTTCAAATAAAAAAGAAAAAACAAACACTACAAGCAAATGAAAAAAATTTAAAAGAAAAAAATAGAAAAAAAAAACACATTAACACACTCACAAATATAGTGGAAGTGCCTTGATTATGTCCCCGATTGACCGGTCATGGGATAGGTCCTTTAATGGCATTTGATTAATTTTTTGCGTTGGCCATAATTAAATTAAAAAATCAATTAAAAAATAGAAAATTACCTCAAAAACTCTGATAATATAAATAAAAAGTTAAAAAATTTTTAAAAATATGCCGCAAATTTTGTTTTTTATTTCGTTATCGGTCAAGTTTTTTAAAAGTAACAGTGAAAGTAACGGATCGGAAAATACTTAGAAAATTAATTCATTCTATTTTGTTCATATTTGTACTAATTTAGTAATATGCCTTCGGTTGACCGGTCACGGGATAGGTCCCTGGAGGGCAATTGACCCCACATTCCCTGTAGGGTTTGTACACGCAAAGAAAAACTATAGTATTTTCATCTAAAATAAGCGTACAAATTGCCTTAGTTGATTGTGTACTATACAACTACAAAAGTTAAGAATACAATTTATAAAATCACTTAGGCAAATGTCCAAAAACAAATATTCGTTGAAATGTCTACGTTCGTTGTAAAAAATTACATCTTTTTTTCAGGTTCAATAAACTATTTGTATTTATAAAAAAAATTACTGTGTTTTATTGGAAATTATATTTTTATTAATATTTTAATATCTATTTTATTTCAATATTACATTTTTTAGAACACATTTATAAAACACAATTAAATTCCTAATTAAAATGCTTATCCTGTTGTTTGAGAAAAGGGACAAGGAATACACATTTAATAACAGCTTGTCTGAAAAAAACAACAAATTTACAATTAGGGCTTTGAATATTTTATTTGAAGGTATTACTTACAATTTTCACAATTTTTTGTTTAATTTTCCATTTTATTCCATATTCTATTCCAAATTTTATTGAAAAAAATCTTTAAAATCACCTGCTTTATCTTTTTCTATAAAAAATGCTTCAGCCATCTTGATTTTTGTATGTCAAAGAATAATCTTAGTTGTTTTTGTCAGTTATCTTGCTTTTTGTAAGAACATACATATATCCTGTTGTTTCGGCAAAATTCAACAACGGTACATTGCCTAAGTACTACTTCAATAAATTTACACAAAAAAAGATAATATACAACAGCACAAAATGATTATTACCTATTACACTAGAGTGCAACCCTATAAAATTCCTATTAAATTAAACTAACGATGTATTTACATGGTATGCTTTGTTGAAGTAACTATAGGTTTTTCTTTGCGTGTAACCGCTGATTGGATTTTATAAAATTTATATTTTTGAAAAGCATTTAAAAGGACCAAAAATACTAAAATAAAAAAAAAATAAAAATTTTTTTCACGGAATGAATTGTATTTTTATTTGCGAAACCGCCAATTGTATATTATTGGAAAGCATGTTGAAAACCCAAATTTATTTTTATTTATTTATTTTATTTTAGTGCAAATACGAAAAACTAATAAATTGAAGAAAATCTTACGCAATTTTTTTGTTATATCTTTTGCTTATGGAAATGTGTAGTCCGTTACCACAAAAAAAATTAAAATTGTGCAAAAAAAGTTATTGCGACAACTTGTAAAAGAGATTTTTTTGCAATTAGGTTTATAATGACTAAACTTACTGATTTCATTTAGAAAAAACCAAAATATTAACACTTTTTGCTTCTCACAAATTTGGCCCAAAAACTTATCACATTTTTTGATTTCACCCTTATACATGGTAGCGGAAAATATCCGAAAAATCACAAATATTTTTCTATAAAATTGTAAAACTTACTTCGAACTTATGTAGTTGTATAATTACATAGCACTTAGATAAAGTTCCAACTGTTTTTTTTTCTGCGTGTGGAAAAAACAACAATTTTAAAATTAACGCTTTTAATATTTTATTTGGATTTATTTATTTTATTTATTTTATTTATTTTGGAATTCTATGCACAAGACCAATGTCTCTTATTACAGTATAGAATTATAAATTTGTAATTTACAATTTTTCGATATAAATATTATAAAAAAAAATAATAACTTAATGCTAGAAAGATCAGACATTTTAATTTGACACAAAATACAAGTTTAAGAATAATAATAATTATATTAATAATAATAAAATTTTACAAATTTGATTTTCAAAAAAAAATAGTTATTATTAAAGATTATCCAACCAATCAAAATATTCAAAATAATCAAATTGAGAACAAATCAATAATGCTTTTCTTGAAATTTTGTGCGTTACTTATAATTTGTATGTTGTATGGGATTGAATTCCAAAGACGGATTGCATTTATGAAGAACTGCCAGCTGGAGATTAAGCATCGACGTTTGAGCGGAGTAATTCTTTTACCTCTATCGGAATTTGAAAAAGTTAGACGTTTATATAAATGCTCAGGTTCCTTAGTGTAAATCACCTTATGTAGAAATATTAAGACTCTAGTTTTAAGTAATTTATCAAATTGAAAACCGTATAGTTTAGTTGTAGTAATTGGTGAAATAAAATCATATAATTTCTTCCCGTACACATAACGTGTTATATTTTTAAATATAGAGTTGAGTTTGTCCCTACTTACAGCATCACATTCAGCAAATAATTCACACCCATACATTAGAATTGGCAATAAATAGGTTTTTGCAATAAGTGATCTTATTTTCATAGGGGTGCAATGTTGTGTTGACCATAGTGTTCTTAGCATCGAAAAAGTTCGACCTCATGCATAGTTAATATGGTCAGACCATGTTAGGGTGTTGTTGAAAAAAATTCCAAGATTTTTGGCTGATTTTACAGTTACTATACGTTCATTATTTAACCTAAGTCAGGTAAGAAATTAGTTTTACTAAATCGTGATTTAATAACAAGGCATTTAGATTTCCTTGGATTTATGCGAAGGCCATTTGCCGTAGCCCAGTTATTAACGCGCTGTAGTTCCTCATTCAAAGTTTGGATACATTGTTGAATCATTAGGGCATCGCAGCTGATGTAAAGCTGTATGTCGTCAGCGTACATTCTTACTTTACAGTACTGGAGTTGTTTTGGAAGATCATTCGCATAAAGAGAGAACAGAAGAGGGCCTACAATTGATCCTTGTGGAACACCTCTTCTAACTGCTAGTAATTTAGATCTGACTGAAATATTTTGGACAAACTGATACCTATTATTAAGATAGGTCGATATCAAATGTGTGGCAGTAGTAGAAAAGTTAAACATATTATTAAGCTTATAGCATAATATATTGTGGTCAACTGTGTCAAAAGCCTTCGAGTGATCTAAGAGTATTAAAAAGTTTGTCTTCCTTGCATCAATCTCTTTCCTTATGTCTTCCGCGACATCTACCAGTGCGGTAATGCAGCTATGTTTTCTTCGAAAACCAGACTGACAATCAGTTAAGAGATTGTGTTTGTCAAGGAAAAGTGATATTTGGTTGTGAATTATTCTTTCAAAAGCTTTTGATAAAAATGGTAAAATTGCAATAGGCCTATACTCAGATTTATTTTTAGGTATTGGTATAATTTTAGAAATTTTCCATTTGGCAGGATAGCAGCTTGTGGTTATGATCCTATTGAATATATGTGTAATGAAAGGCACAATTTGGGGGAGAAGAATTTTGATAAATTTAGGATGAAGTTCGTCTGCTCCAACAGCATATGATTTGATGGACATACAACTTCCCAAAACGTCAATTTCACTTACACAATCAAAACTAAATTGGTTAATTGATGGATCAACATGATTATTAATATAATTGTTGTAATAATTAATGTCAGCTGCCGTCATAGGAAAATTAACGAACTTTTCATTTACTGCATCAGGATCAATGGATACCGGTTCGTTATTCACATCTTTGCCAATGCCAATTTCCCTAATCGTCTGCCATGTATTTCTTGATCCTAGAGCTGATGAGAATTTATCGGCGTAAAATTTGGATTTGGCCTGCTTAATAAGCTTGCGGGTAACATTTCTTGAAGCACAGTATTCGGAAAGTAAAGCTGTTGTCCTGTACTTTTTCCAACGAGAGTGAGCAAGGTCTCTTCGTGCAATAGATTGTTCTATTCTAGCTGAAAACCATGGGTTTTTCGTTGGCCGTATATTTTTCGTTCTTAGTGGCACTGATTGATTAAACAAATTCAGTACATTACGTTCAAGAAATGAGAGTTGATCATTCAGTTGATCAATGTATTACATTTCTCACAATTTTTAATGTTTAATTTTGCATTTTATTTCACATTCCATTTTTTATTCCCCTTTAAAAAAAGTTGAAAATCACTTCATTTATATTTTTCTGTAAAAGAATGCATCAGCCAACTTTGTTTCTGTATGTCAAAGAATAATCTTAGTTGCTTTTATCAATTATCTTGTTTTATATACAGCTTGTTGTTTCGCCAAAATTCATCAACGGTAATTTGCCTAAGTACTACTTCAATAAATTAACCCACAAAAAGACAATATACAACAACAAATATTGGCTACTGCCTATTACACTAGAGTGCAACCCTTTGCAATTACTACCAAATTAAACCCACGATATATTTACATGGCATTAGAGTTGTCAAGTATTCGACCTATTTGAAAACCCGGTTTTCAAATACTTCTAAAAACCGCCTTTTTGAATAACCGGTTTTCGGTTTTTTTTAATTCAAAACCGGTTTGAATAACCGGTTTTCCGGTTTTTTGTAAATAATCATTTTGTATTGCTATATATGCAAATTTTCTTATAAAACTTGCAAAAAATTGCTAAAAATCTTGAAACATTCTATTTTTTTCCTTTCTTGAAAGCGATTCGCAGCTTAAATTATTCCATTAGTGCGAATCCACCTTTAAAACTAAAAGTTATTATTTCTAAAGGCTCTGTTTTTTTTCAAATAAAAACACTTTCGGACAGATCTAAAAGCGCAGTATTTTGTTCGTAATTTTTCCGAAAAAAGCTATTAACGTCCATAAAAAACAGAAATGATTTTTCACTTGCTCTGGAATTGTTACAAAATCGGCCTGATGAAGATTGTAGTCTTCCAATTAATGTGAAACAATTTGTGACTTAAAATTTTTATTACAATTTTACAGTTTTAAATCGCAAAATGTTTACTCACGTGGGGAGAAAAGCTAAAAAATAAGAAAAACACTCCTTTTATTTATTGACGAAATGGAAAACATGAGTTTATATGCATTTTAGGACAAATTTTTAGATCTTTCCTACTAAAATTTTTGTCAAAAAATTATGACTTTTTAAAATAGAGAGAAAATGTAGAAATCTGCAAAAAACAGACTCTTGAAAGAATTTCAACATTTTTGTTTCGAAAAAATAAATTTTTTCGATAATAGTCCACTAATGTACGTCATAGCAACGACAAAGGGCTGTATTTATAAGTTAAAAATAACGACTGCACAACGAATGCACAACTCAGGGGTATGGCATCACCAAAAACAAAAGTTATAACTACATCGTTATCACTAGATGGCACTTTGTTAAAAAAATTGACAATTTGATTATTTTTATTTAAATTTAAATAATGACAAACAAAAAAGCAAATAAAAAAAGGAATTCTCAAATTTTATTATTTGGACATATTTTGCGCTTGATTTTTTCTCATTTTGCGCAGTTTTTAGCAATTTTTGAGTTTTTAAATATAGGCTCAGCTGATACTAAAGTGATTCTAAATAGTTGCTCAGGTGGTACTAAATTTCAGCGCCCTCTATCGGTGAGTAGTGTAAGTTTTGATTTCCTATCTCTATAATTAATAGTCTCTGGCACAACTTTCTCTTATGGGAGTTTGTGTGTATAAAAAGTTGTGCACTGGATGTTAGTCGTTAGTTTTAACTTATGAATACCGCTATAGGTCAATAAACCCTACCTAAAGGAGGGAATCGAACATTAAAGGTCATATGAATAATCACTTTGAAAATTTTTAAGTAAATTCGTTTTATAAATGTGTTATAAGGTTTTCAAATTATTATGCATAGGCACTTAAATATTTTGCATAAATAATTATTGCACAAATGAAGAAAATTTATTAAAAATTTTCAACTTATAAATATTCGAAAATGTCTAATTATTCGACACGAAAAAACCGGTTTCTCGAATAATTCGAAAACCGCCCTTTTCCAAAAACCGGTTTAAAAAACCCGGAAATATAATAAAAACCGGTTTATCCAATAATTCGGAAACCGGTTTTAAATGAGGGGAATGTTTTAGTTGATCTCTTATTTGAATTACAACGAACCGTTAAATTTAAATGTATGTTATTAAATTATATTTTTGCACCCTGTCAATGTGTTTTGAATGAGGGGAATGTTTTAGTTGATCTCTTATTTTGGTAAATGAATGTTTTTTTTAGTTTGACTCTAGATCAGTGGTGTTCAAAACTAAAAATGTAGTTGTGTTGGTGAGAAAATGAGAATTGCACTGTAAGAAATGTTGAATGTGTTAATAGAATCTGTATGCATTTATTTTTTATTAAAAATATGAAAATGTTTTGTGTAAAAAACGAAGTAGGTACTTTCGGAAAATATAAATAAATACTACACTGTTTTAAAGAAATAAAAATTAACAAAATACAATTTTTGAAAGAAAAAAATATACATACATACATAAGGGTGGCTTCTTTTATTCTTTGTAAAACAAAAGGTTTTCAATTTTTTTCAATCAATATCAATGGTTTCAATGTATTTACATATTTATAAAATATCTTTAATCTGCATTTATAATCATAAAATATTTGTCCTATATTGTTATTAATTTTTTTTTTTCAGTACATTAAAAAAAAAATCAGCGTATATCCGTACTCATGTTCATTCGTCGCTGTTTCAGTGATGACTAAAAGCAAGAGCGTAAGAATACCACTGCTCTAGATCATAAACTAATATCACTTTCTGTTTAAATTATTTTCAAATTAAAGAAAGATGATACAATTTTTACAAGTAAATTACAAAGAATAGAAATTTTTTTTGACAACTCTACATGGCATGTTTTGTTGAAGTAACTATAGGTTTTTCTTTGCGTATAGGTAGAAATTGTTAATGTGTCCAAAAATATAATTTTTTTGTTGGGCACGCCTCCTTTCCATCAGGAAAAAATGTGCCGATATTGAATCGGTTTCAAATTGATGAATCGGTTTCAAAAAATAATTGTTTACGTTTTTAATAAAAAATATTTTATTTATTTATTAGTTATCTTAACTTTAAGAAAAAAAACTAGGATAACTTATTTTAAAGCAATGGTTACTAAGGCCTTCAGCTTAAGGAGAGATCAGTAGTGGGATTCTCTAACTTTTTAACGACAAAATTCGGTTGTTAAATTGTCAGTTTACTATGAAAACTTCCCAGTTGGCGATTTCTTTAAGACATTTTAGAATTTTTCGCTAACGACATTTGTCGCTGAAATTGTCTTGAAGGACTATGTAAAGGAAATCATCTTTAACGATTAGCTGCATGAACAAAATATTAGCTGATCGTGTATAACATTTTGTTGGTGACAAGTTCAGCGACATTATAATATATTTGTTGTATAACCCACTATGTTGACGAAATGGTGAGCGACAAAATATTATTACTGTCGTCTTACGATTCCGTTGACGACAAGATGAGCGACATTGTCTTTAGATGTCTTATTTTTAGAAATTCTCATTTAGTTCATCATTTTATTGCTTAAATATAAAACTTTGATATTAACTTTTAGTATTAACATTGCTTAATACAAGCGATTTATTTTTAAATTAATAAAGCAATTTTTGAAATGAAATGTTTATTTAAATGAGTTAAATTGTTTAAATAAAAATTCAAATTAACAGCAAATAATAAATATAATTTAAATTATAAAATAAATATTTTTACATATGCAAAAAAAAAAAAAATTAAAACCGTTTTTTTGCGCCGTTTGTTTAACATTTATGTAAATAAAAATATTAACTCGATGAGAAATTTTAAGTTTAAATTTGTTTGAAAAAATAATAAAGAAATCAGTGTTGTCAGTGACCATCTAGGCGAAGCTGTCAACAGCAAGGTCGTCTACGTTAGCATTGTAAACAATGTCATCTATTTCGTCGTCAACGACAAAGTGGGGCAAGTTGTCGCCCAAATTGTCAAATATAATTCAAGGACAATCTCAGCGAAAATGTCGCTCAGTTGGTCGTGTACGATTTTGCGGACAATCGTTTGAAAACGTCGTCAACGATTTATATGGACTGTCACTAATATGTCGTTTACGAATTTCTATGGTCGTGCACCCAGCGTCGAGGATGTCTTCAAGACATAGCCAACTGGGTTGTCAAGTTAACAACCGAATTTAATCGTTAAAAAGTTACAGAATTGCCCCTCAGATAATAATATTAATAATTATAACTAGTTTTGACTAATATTACAAAGGGTTTATACCAGAGTCTCTATTTGCACACCACGAAGTATTCATTTTTATTCTTTCTTGTATCAACGTACACGAAAGAAAAACTACGAATATGTTTCTTTCTTATTTATGTTCATTTCTTTTCCATTACACATCTCATTTTCATGATGGTGTTAGTAAGTTTGTGGTGGCTTTGTTTATTTTCATGATTTGAAAAACGAAATGTAAACTATTTGCTCTCGTTTTGAATATGAAGCGAAGAAATTTTTTTCTTCTCTTTTCATGAAAAGAAAGAAATAAGAATTAAAAATGTTAAAGAAGGTTTAAACCACAGATTAATACCAGATGTGAAACCAATGACAGGTGTCAAAAAAGTATTCTCGAACCGTATGGTTTTGTTTACATGGAAGTCAAGAGGGAGATAACAATATAAAATCTCCATACATTTTGTATTGCGCATTTTTTGTATATATCTGTCTCTTTTTAGATTATTGTGCTTTATCTTTTGTGTTTTTCTTAAAATTTTGCGTTTTGTTTTGCTCATTTTCTGTCGGCCATATTGCCCAAATCACCTAATTCATATCTGCTATAATCTGTGATTCAAACGATACTCCTCTTTCATCGTCTCATGAAAGAAATGTGAATGAGAAAAAAAAACATTAAAAAGATACTTCTCATGAGATTTATCGTGATACTTTTATTATATTTATTTTTCACAATTCTTTGAAGAAACCTTCGCGAAGAAAATATTTGATTTTTTTATAACACTAGGTTAGGGTGTAAAAATGAAATTTTAAAATAACACGCAAAGCAAAAACGAAAACTATTTTATTGCTGCTTTGTGTATAATTTGCAAAATTTTATAGCATTTGAAGATACTACACGCAATAAAAAACGTCAGTAATGGGCACTAAAAACGTTGCTGTTATTATGGGAAATTTAATTGCTTTGAGCCTTGCGGTATTTTTTGTTAATTTTACCAACGCATATGTACTGTTTTGTAGTACAATGAAATTATTACAAAAATTTTGCTACAATTGATGTAAATTCTAATGTAAAATTTATTTGCTAAAATTTGCAACAAATTTTATTAATATTAGTATCACTCAAGGTTACCTACACTTGAACTGAAAAAGTGGCTAAATTACGGAGAAAAAATGGCTAGAAATGGCTAAAATTGGAAAATAATGCTAAAACTTAATAATAAAGAGTTTTAACACGACTTTCATAAAAGTGGCCTTTAAATTTTTATGTTTTCCGAATTTCTAAAATATGTTCATTCAAATTTTACAAAAATTTGGTTTTAAATCGAATGTGAAAATCACATGTGTCTGTAAACCCAAATAAATGTTTCAAAAATTGAAAATTTTGCACTAAAATTTTTAAAATCGTAAAAATTCAAGCATTTTTGTTATCTTCATTTAAGTATTTCAAGAAAAAATTCTTCACATATTTGTTTTTTTTTTGCACACATTATGTGCGTTCCCGTACGTTACCGCGGGTACCCGCGGGAACCCAAAACAGCCCAAACAACAACAATTTACACGCAATTTTGAGTACGGGAACGCCTTTGGGCTAGTTTGAGTAACTTCGGTAAAGTACGGGAACAGACATATTCTGTTACTGTACTTGTTTACGTTTAGAAGACGCCAACAGTTTTCAAATAGACACACACATTACAACAATAGCAATAAATGCATAATGATTGGAAAAACCAAAAAATGCAATTATTTTCCGCGAATTTTGTTGCATTTGGGTTTTTTTATGAATGTTATGGAATGTGAAAGGGTCAAGAAAGCCTTTAGTTCTAAAGCGATTGTCTGTTACTAGGGAATGCATCCCGGGATTTCCCGTCCCAGGATTCCCGGGAAATTAGGCATTTTTCAATTTCCGCATTTCCGGGAATTTAGACGGGGAATCCCGGGATTTCAAAAAATGCAGTTTAAAATAATAAAGTTAATTATTCCAAATTTACTTATGCAAAATTTTCCAACGTTTTGAAAATAGTAAAAATCTTACATTAGGCTTGCTCATTTACTTACAAAATTGTAGTAAAAGTATTAAGATTTTCGAGTAAACGAACACAGTGTTTAATTTGTGTACTTGATCGAACTTTTTAAGGTCCTTTTTTTTAACAAGCACTAAAAGGAACTTAAAAAATATATTTTTTAAGAAAACCACTCAACTAAATAGTGTTTGTATAAAAAATTTGGAATTAAACTTATTATGTAGAGAATTAAAAACAAATTTGTCCATTGATTTTTAAAAATTTTAAAGTAAGTTAGAATTTGTTCCCATAATTTTTAAAATTTTTTCCAATTTTCTATAATTATTTTCGCTCTTAATTTTTTATTTATTTTTTTTACGGACAAGTGTTTTATTCTAAAAATTAGTTTTAGTTTATTTAGTTTTTAAAAATACATATATAATTAGTCTTATATAATTTCTAATATAAAATTAATTCTTTCCCTCTACAAAAATTCAAAGAAAAACCACCTGAGCTTTTTCACGATCATAAAAATTTGAGGTCTTTAAAGCATTTTATTAATAAAAATTTTTAAATTACTATAAAATATTTTCTAATTTATGTCCCTTGCGGGATCCCGGGATTCCAAGATAAATTTCCCGCTTTCCCGGGAAATCAAAAAGTGCGGGATTTTGCATTCCCTGTCTGTAACGCAACAAATGACCGCATATTTGCATATCGTCACCTAAGAGGTTAATCACAACTGGGTCGATTGTCGACCGACGACATCAAAAGTCGTCACTTTTAATTTAAATTCAGCGACAAGCGACCGTCGACATTTGTTGACGTTTAGAAAAAAAGGAAAGCAAAAAAAGAATATTGTTGTATTTGTTTCACCACAATTCTTCACCAATTTAATTGGTCTTTCACTAATTCTTGTTGCTTTATATTTTATTGTATTTAATTTTGCTTTTTTGCCGTAGGTTATGTATTTTAAATTTCAATTATATTTCTTCTGTCAGAAAAATAAATTTTTTGTAAACAAATACGAATTTTTGCACCACTAATACGAATTTCTAGCAACCCTGTTCTAATGGCAATCTTTAATTAGTTAAAAATATGGCAACAATTTGACAAATATTTTAAGTGTGTATTAGTGTGTCGTCAAGAAAATAGAATAGATTCTATTCCGACGACAAATCGCCAGACGACATTTTGCCTCCCATACAAAATATATGAAAAAGCAACTCTCGTTGTCGACCCAGTTCTGATTAATCTCTTAAATGCAAACGGACGTAACTACACAAAAATTAGAAATCGAGTTTTTTATTGATTATTGTTCGTTTTATCAAACTACATGTTCACACAAAATTTTAGACTTCTACGATCAAAAATGGCGACTTTAATAAAGAAATTCAAACGGACGTACCTACAAGTGCACAGTGTTGCCAATTTTTGGGTTGTAAAAAGCACTATGCCTTTTGAATAGAAAAATCAAATGAATTTATACAAAGTTTAACGAAGTAATGTACACTCATAGAAAAAAGTTTGTAGAAAAGTTAGTAAAACTGTTAGTACTTCAACTTAACAAATTTGTAACTAATTTTTAGTGAAAATTTAATTTTTAGTTAATTTTTTTGCTACCTCCACATTACTAACTTACAAATTTTTTTGCTATTTTTTTTGCTAAATTTAGTTACTAATTTTTAACAATAAATTTGCTTACTTTACAGTATTTTGCTGAATTTTAGTTAGCGCTTATAAACAGAATGTTAAATGACTCATACAAATTACTGCATATTTTTAACTCGCCAAAAATAATGCAAAAAGTTTTTAAATAAAAATATCTAAATTATTAAAATTTATGAGAAAAGTTTCTATTTATCGTAATACATTTATTTTCAAAGATCAAGGTTTATTTTGGACGAACCATTTTAATATGAAAATTGTGATTAAAAGTATTTCTGTGGAGCAAGTGGAGTTTACGGGGATGACCCTAATTTTTTCCCCCCAATATTGTACTTTTTAAGCTTATTTAAAGAATACGATATTTTTAATCGGTCACACCTTCTTTCCTGTGGGTGGAGCTTTAGATGTGAAAATGGAAACTCAAATAAATTCGGAAGTACATATCCGATCAGCAAACAATGAAAATCAAAAGAAGGGCCTCTGAAATACATTTTGTTATGGTTAACATATTATTGTCTATAAATATTACCACTTTTACAAAAAATCATTCTTGGGAAATTTTCATTGGCATTGAAATATAATTGGCATTACTTTATCTCAATGTCAATGCCAACAAATTTCATCACCATTCAATGCCAATGAAATTTTTTTCAATTTGCATTGATAAAAACAATGGTAATGAAATGTACACATAATTGAAGAAAAAGCACTGTAATATAAAAAAATATAAGAAATACGCGAATTTTTAAGTTTTTTTCTTAATTTATTCTTTTATTAAAACATGAAAACAAATACTTCTTTCATCAATTATAAATGGGCATTTAGGCATTGAACAAAGCCAATTGAAAAAATTTCAATTAATTGACACATTCAATAAACTGGTCCCAAGTATGTTTTTAAATACACATTTATTTTTTATTTATTAATTTTCATTACATTTGCTCCTTTTTTACCTTTTTCCAGTCCACTAGTAATCTGCAAAAGTTTTATTGATTAAAGAAAATTTTAGCAAAAATTTTGTAGATTTAACAATTTTTTTTGCTATTTTCATTCTACTATTATTTAGCATTTTTTTTTGCTGATTTCAGAAAGTTAAATTGTTATTTGCAATTAACAAAAATTTAGCTCAAATATTACTAAAATTCTGTAAAATTAACAGTTTTTTTTGCTATTTTTATTAAACTACTATTCAGCAATTTCTTTTGCTAATTTTAGCAGGTTAAATGGTTATTTGCAATTAACAACAATTTAGCTCAAATATTACTAAAATTCTGTAAATTTAACAGTTTTTTTGCTGTTTTCATTTTATTAATGTTTAGCAAACTGATTCTGCTAATATTAGCAGTTTTTTCTGCAGCATCATTTTTAACTAATTTTTAGTAACTTTTTCTGCTATTTTGTATGAGTGTATATGTATATTTTAATTTAAAAACTTTAAACTATATTTTCTTTAATATAAATACCATCCAATTCACAAAACTATAAAAAAGCTTTCAAAAACCGCAAATTTTTCTTTCCGAATCTTTTTGTGATTCGCAATACTTCTCAGCAGGCTGGCCAGACTTGGGGTTTTGTCCCCAAATTTGGGGATTTTTGTTGGTCTAAAGCTTTTTAACACAAATAAATTCTTTTTGCTTGAGAGTTTTATATGATTAATGTTCCAGAATCTAAAATATTTTTTATACAAAAAAACATTGTGGATAAAAGTCTATTATATTAAACAGACAAACTTGAAAAATTCAAATCTAAAAATGCCTTAAATTCTTGAAAATTTTGAAATAAAATTCATTTAGGGTTCGATTGGTTTGTTTGAATAAGGTAATAAAAATTTAAGGTTTTCTTCGTGAAAGTCCCTAAATTCTGAAAAATTTTCTAGGCATTTATACAAAAGCAATGCAAGAATTTTTAAAAACAGTTATTGTTAGTGCTATTTTCTACATTTTATTGCAATTTTTGTGCGTATAATGTTCGTTTTAAGCAAATTAAACAAGCTCTACTACCTTTTTCAATATTTTTTCTAGTTGGGGATTTTTGGGGATATTTTTAGATCCGTTTGGGGACAACGAAAAAAAGTATCTGGCAAGCCTGCTTTTCAGGTCTGAGTGGAAAAATATGTTCATTGTTGAAAACAATTAACAAACAAAATTTGGAACTAGGTTAATTTTTTATTTACACAGCTTTACAAAATGAATTTTTTGCAGGGATTTGAACTTTGGTGCAACATTTTTATTGATTTAGACATGCTGATTCTAAATATGTTTTTAAAATGTCTCAATAACGTCACATTTTTTTAGAAAATCGATGTTAAAAATGTTGCAATACTTTGTGTTTGGCGCATTTGTAAAGTTTTAAAAACAGAGTTCGGAATCACGAACTTAAAGTCTATATAAATTATTTATGAGAACTTAAACCGCATAATCGTAGCATAAATACCACCTTTACAGGTGAAGTTAAGTTATATATAATTCGAATTTAAAAAAGCTGTGAATTATCTTAACAGCAGCGATATAGTCAAAAAAAAAAACTAGTGTTTTTATGATATTTAATTGATGACGATTTCCTGACGATTTCTCATAAAATGGCTGACGATTTTCACGATTTATTTTTAGATTTGGTCTGGTACCACTGCCTTCAGTGACCTTAAAACCTAAAAAAAGATGCCTTTAAAATTTTCAACTTAAAAAAATTAATGATCTTTTTTAGAACAATTCAATTGCAAAAACGCAAATATGAAAAGTTGTTAAAAAAGCACTAAAAGCACTAACCAAAATATTAAAAAGCACTATTTTAGTGCTTTTTTTTTGTTTTGGCACCATGAGCAAAATTTTGGCGTTTTGGGTCATCAGAAAGCACCATAAATAGTGTTTAAAGCACCAAGTTGGCATCACTGCAAGTGCATGTATTTCTTAATGCAAAAAGACGTAACTACACTCTTGTATGAAAAACATACAAACACATGTAGTGTGTAAGCTTGTGTCAGCGTTGCCACAACGGGAATTCAAAATCTACAAAATTTTAGTTATATTTTAGTACAATACAAATGACAATTTACCCTGCTTATTTCAGAAAAACATTTTTCTGAATATTAGTAGACAAAAAACAACAAAAATGCTGTTATCTCTCCAAATTTTAGTTATATGTAAGTTAAATTTAGTTGAATGAAAGTAACAATTTTTCAGTTAAAAAAAAATAATAATAATAATTGCTTAACTATAGTATGGTCCTAATTTCAGTGAGTTAAATCGTTAGTCATATTAAAAAAAATCTACATATGCTATGAAAAATAAAAAAATTATGATGTTTTCAGTCGACTAAAACTAAGCAAAAGTTGTTGCTGATTTTAGCAGGGTGAATTGTTATTTTCAGTTAACTAAAACAGCTAGAATTTTGTTCTTGCTGTTTTTATCTTACTAATATTTAACAAACCAATTCTGCTAGTTTTGGCAGTTTCTTCTGAAGAGCTTCTTTTATAGAGTTTTTCTTATTTTTTTTTTAATTTTAACGTTTTTACTACCGACTTTTTGTTTGCGGATATTACCGTTATTTTGACTTCAGATTCTTGTTAAGGGTCCACAAATTAGAATAAATATGTAACATGTTTGCTACCTCCCCCTCCTATCCACCAAAAATGACGTTCGAAAATCGATTTTTTGGAACTTCTCATCCCCGTTTTACCCCTTAAACATTCGAATAGCCAAAAATCCTTTGGTTGGTTATCTTTTCGTCATAAAACGAATCAAATTTCAATTATCTATCTTCATTAGTTTATGAGAAACACCAAAACCACCTTTTCTGGGAGATTATGATGTATTAAAAAAATTAGACTTCATTAACAAATATCACGACTATATCGCTATGTTGAACTGCTTATACATATAATGATTTCTCTTTGAAGGCCAAGAGCCACATCATATAAAAACTTATTGAAGAGAACTTTTTTGGTTATTACAACTCTCCCATTTTTAGAGGCGTTATTTTCTCAAAGAAAAGGTGCTAAATTAGAGGCGTTAAAGATACATATATATTTTTGAAAAAGAATAGTCGTTTTGGAACTTAAAAAGTTCTCTAATAAGAATAAATTATGATTTCAAAATGTGAAGGATATAAAAATTATAATATCATAATTTATGTGCGCTTAGAAATTTTACTGATTAAAGCCTATTGTCTGTTGAATTTTTCAATAAAATTCTTTTTCCTTCCTACAAAATAGCACATTTGAAAATCTATAATTTTTAAAATGGAGATTGGAAGACGTTTTCACAAATTTAAGAAAATGTTAAAGGACTACACAGAGAAAAGAGAATCATTGTGGCAACCGAATTTTTTGCCAACCGATTGGTTTGGTTGGATCTACCGATATATTTGTTTGTGGCAACAAAAATTCGGTGAATACAACAGAATTTCGGTTGAAACAATATATTTAAATTATGTCGGAAATACATTTGATTGCAACAGCCAATAATTCGGTTTTCTGCCACCAAACCATTCAGTTGACAAGAAATTCGGTAGTCACAATGAATTGGTTTTCTCTATGTATAATAAATTACAGCAGAAGTTCTAATTTTTTTTTATGAATTATCTGAAAAATCAAATTCACTTCATTTGAATTGGAACTGTCGGAGTTAGTTTTACATTATTCAATTAACTAAAAAATCTGAAAATATCGTTTATCCAATTCATGCATTGAATTATTTTTTAATTGTGTAATTTATCCGATTACCCAAAATCTACGCACGAAAGAAATTACCCGCGCTAGAACATTTTTTTGGATAGATCCACGAAGGCAAAAATTACCCGCGATTTGGGTAATTACCCGTATTGTGGCAATTTTTTTTTTCATTTAAAATTCCTTAAATATCTGTATTAACAATACATGTATTTTTTTTAGTTTAAAAATTAATAACAAATCCTTTTTCTTTTTTTTTAATAAAATATAAACATTTAGAATAAAAAAAAATTAATTAAAATATAAACAAGTATTTTTATTAAAAAAGATTGAAAAATTTACTAACGTAACATGCATGTTTTAATTTTTGTGACGTTATTGGTTGCACATCTAAAAATGACTTTAGTGTAGTTACGTCTTCTTGTTTCAGAAAAAAGCAAGTCAAAAGGACGTAACTAACTTAAAAACTTAAATATATGAAAATAAAACAAAAGTTGTTAAAAAATAATAAAATCTCTATACCATAAATAAAATTTAAACAAACTGCAAAGAATACTTTATTATTATTGATTTTATAACGCTTTTTGCTTCTCCTGTAAAAAAATAAAAGTGTAGTTACGTCCGTTTGCATTTAATGTGACGATATGTATGTTTACCTGTAGCTTTTTTATTATTGCAAAACACTGACAGAATGAAAATGGCTGATAATGTTTTTTAATACAATTTTTGTACCATAAAGTTTTTTTCGCGTTCCGCCAATATTTTTCAATTTTTGAGGTGCGGTTTTGTTAAATATAGAGTCTAGAGACTATAGTACACATTTCGTACAACAAAGTTTGTAGGCTAGTTGCAAAAACAAAAATCACGAAAAAATATAACAGAAAAAAATTTGCAAAAAAAAGAACATTTTTACATCAGCATATTTGTTTGCAGAATGAAAATCGCTGATTAAGTTTTTTAATTCATTTTTTGTGCCATAAAGCCTTTTTTTGCGTTCCGCCATTATTTTGCAATTTTTTAAGTGTGTTTTTTTTAAATCATAATCTGGGAACTATAATACCCAATTCATACAACAAAGTTTGGAGGATAGTTGCAAAAAAAAAAATCAATAAAAAAATTTGCATAAATGAACATTTTTGTACCATTATATTTGTTTGATGAATGTAAATCGCTGATTAGGTTTTTTAATAAATTTTTTGTATTATAAAGCCACTTTTCTCGTTCCGCCATTATTTTGTAATATCTTAAATGTGGTTCTTTTAAATCATAATCTAGGGACTATAATACCAATTTCATACACCAAAGTTTGATGTTTAGTTTGCGGAATGTTAATCGCGGATTAAGTTTTTTAATGGATTTATTCAGATAATCAAAATAGGTCAGGTACAGGAGAGTTCCAAATTGATTCCATGTTTATGAAACAGCCAATATAAAGCAATCTATCCATCCCCTTTTTTTTACAAAGAAATGCTTTTTTGCCCAATTGTAATTAGTTTTCATTAGCATTAGGATTACAAATTCTAATGTCAGAAAATGTCAGTAGCATTAAATGGTGATGAAATTTTTTTGGCATTAGCACTAGTCAACTATGTTAACGAATTCACAAATAAATACAATGTTTTTTAGGTTTTTAAGTAGTTGTTCCTGAGTCTTTCAGATACCTCCCTGTTATTAAAAATGTCACAATTTTCTTTTGTATTTTTTTACAAGACATAAACAGAAAACTATAGTACTAAGCAAGTACCTATAGTACTTAACAAGTACCATAGTACTTAAGAAGTACCATAGTACTTAACAAGTAACCGTAGTACTTAACAAGTACTATAGTACTTAGCAAGAACCCGTAGTACTTAACAAGTACCATAGTACTTAATAAGTACCAAAGTACTTAGCAAGTACCTAGTACATTTTAAGCTATTGGTACTTAAGTATCAAGTACTTCCCAAGTAATTGGTACTGATTACAAAGTACATTTGAAACTTTGTACTTGTACTTAAAAAATTTCAAGTACAAGTACCATGTACATACATGATCAAATCTCCGTAAACCATACACATACGATATTGTTGTAAATAACTTTCAGCTTCTGCAAATTTGAGGAATCACAACAACCAAAAACACCCATACGTCAAACACGGCATTAGATATGTCTTCGCAATAAGCTTTCTTATATTTAATGGGGTACAATATTGTGTTGTCCACAAAGTACGAAGCATTGCCTATAATACCGATCACATGGTTGGACCAACTAAGAGTATCGTTATACACTACACCCAGATTTTTTGCGGATGGTACTATTTCAATTTTCTGATTACACTGTTCAAGTTTTTAACACGAAATTTGTGGTACTAACGTGAAAACCATATGGTTGTGTTTGGATGAGCCCCCTGACTACTACTCCACCGATGAAAGTGCCAATTTGGGTCATTGAGAAAAATTTATGGCGTTTTTTTAATTTCGGTCAATTCGTCAATTTTTGACCATTTTCAGCCCTTTTAAGTCGCTTTTCCTGTATTCAAAATTTCTTGTGTTATCTTTATACGGCTCACAATTACTATTTCCACCATTAGAACGCACATTTCAACTGAGAAAATCAAAATTTTTAGCCTATTTTCATGATTTTTGCCCATTTTTCATCGATTATCCCCATTTTTGTGCTGTTTTTATGCGCAAACTTATCGACATAATTCTTACCGTTTTTCCTTTTTACAATATATTATGCAATATTATTGCCATTTCAAGCAACTCAACACACTTTTTAAATACAAAAACCATCGTTTTTTACGCTTTTTCGGTAATGTGCGTGGACAATTAAAAGGAAAAAAGGAAAGTGTACTTTTTTAATTATTTGGGTTTTTTCCGTTGGCTACCTGCATGATTTTTACACAAATTTTTTTTACACAAACGCACACGAATCAGGTATATAGCCACCCTTAAAAGATGCGCCAATTCATAAGTACCTCTCAGTAAAATATTGAAACTTACGTAGTATTTATAGATGTTCATTGATCGATTTTTGTCATTCAACAAGTGTCTCCGAACGCGTAAAGTACGATTTTTTTAAAGTGACGAACAAGTAATAAAAGTATAAATAAAGTTTCTAGTTTGAAGTGATTAATTTTTACGGTAAAAAATGGATGAATGCCTGAAAAACTTCAATCATTATTGTTATATGTATGAGCGGAAAGTGGACCATTATGTCGTCTAAGAAAAAAATTACTGATGAAATTGCAACATTGTACGAGTAGTACTTCAATATTCCAGTGATTCGTAATGTTGACTGGGTGCCTAAAATAGCTTGTTCATCGTGTGTAGCACGTTTGTATGATTGGCGAACAGGTCGACGGGAAAGCATGCCATATGGAATACCGATGATTTGGTCAGAGCCAGTCGACCACGAAAAAAACATGTGCTACGTATGTAAAAATAATGTTGTGGGTATGAACTAGGGATGCCAATCGGGATTGATATTTGAAAATCCCGGGATTCGGGATTTTCGGGACTACGGGATTTTTCGGGATCCCGGGATTTCGGGATTTTTCGGGATTTAAATTTTCCTTTATTTGTAAAAATGTTTATGTTATGTAACTAATTTTTTATAGAATAAAGCGTTTTATAATTATTTAATAGTTGTTAATTAATAAAAAGCGTGTTCGTTTACTTATTACAAGTTACTACTTTTACTACAGCTGGAAAAAATGAATACAAAAAGTAAAGTAAGAGTTGGCAACCCTTGTGTTAAAAACGTCAAAGTGATTGAGCTCCGTAAAGAATTTTTTAATTTATTAATTATAAATATTTTATTCGTGTTTTTATACAAAAATTTGTAAACATTGTTGAAAACAAGCATCAAGCAATATAAACATTTTAAAACATGGCAACTAAAGGTCGTCGTAGTGTTCTAAATGCAAAAATAATTTGTGGGCAATGTAAAATGGAAGTTAAAGAAGAGAAAGAAGAAAACATTCAGTGTGACAAATGCGCCAAAATATTTCACTCTGTGTGCACAAAACTTGATAAACGTCAATATCAATATTTACTTGAGAATGAGAGTGATGAGTATGTGTGTCATCTATGTGATGACAAGGATGGTTTATCGTTGAAAGCACAATTAAAGGAAATAAAAACTGACTTAAAAAAACTCGATCAGCTGACTTCAATAACAGAGGCAATTGAGTTTATGTCTAAGCAATACGATGAATTGCTAAAAGGAATTGCTGAAAACAACAAAAAGTTAGAAGTGGTGCAAAAAGAAAACCGTGTTTTGAAAAATGAAATTGCTGCATTAAAAACGTCTGTTAAGATTTTAAATGATCAACGGGTTCAAAATGACTGCATTATAAGAGGTATTGAGGTAAAAGAAGACTCAACTGCTGTTGAAACTATATTGGAACTTACAAAGAAAGCCGGTGTAGTCGTAAACGAAGAAAATATTGAAGATGCCTATTTCTTTAAAAATAAACAAGGAAACAAAACTGAAAAGAAAACTATGGTCGTAAAGTTTAACAACAAAAAATCGAAGGATAAACTAATGATGTCAAAACCTAAGCTTAGACAATTGGAAGATACTAAAACTGTTTTTATAAATGATTATTTGAGTAAAGAAACTCTAAGTTTATTTAATTATGCAAAATGTTTAAAATCAATTGGATATAATTCAGTTTATACGAGTGGAGCTAGAGTATTTGCAAGGAAAAGTGAAATTACAAAACCAAGGCTAATTAGATGTGAAGATGATGTAGATCAAATAATGGCTGAAGCTGCTACTTCAAAACCAAAGCGCAGATCAAATAATCGAGCAACTGTTGTGTTAGATGACTCTGATGACGAAAATGGAAATGGTTCAGCATTTTTATCTCCAGTCTAAAATTCAAGTATTTAAACTTTTTTGTATTATTCTTATAAATATTTTTCTTTCTATGCTTAATAATCAATACTTTTCTTATTTTGAACACTATAAAAGATATTTAAAAAGCTTACATTTTTCATATTTAAACATTATTTCTGTAAACGTTCGAAGCATTTCGTCAATAGACAAATTTAGTCAATTTAGAACATTAATTGCTAATTTTCCACAACTACCCAACATAATTGCAATTCAGGAGACATGGTTTCACTCAAACTTAGTTCAAATTTATCAGATTCCTGGATACAATTGTGTTCACTGTTGTAGAGATGATGGTTATGGAGGAACATCTGTGTTTGTACGAAATAACATCCAATATACAGTAGAAGTCTGTGAGAGTAAACTTTTTTGTAATACAATTGTTTTATCACTGGAAAACATGAAAATAAATGGAAGACCGCTGAAAATTATATCTTTTTATCGATCTCAAAAATGTTGTTTAATTAGTTTTATCGATATTATTGAAAATTTAATGGATTTATATGGTCGTAGTTATTGTATTTTTGTTGGGGATTCAAATATTGATTTCTTGGATAATATATCAGTTAGTCTGTTGAATTTACTGGAAAGTTATGATTTTAAAAATTGTCACACATTAATTACACGCCCTTTATCTGGTACATCCATTGACAATGTCTACACAAATCTTCCTAATACACTTTATATTGACGCTATAGAATGTGAACTATCTGATCACAACATGATATCCTGTAAAGTTAAAAAGAACATGCAAAATTATGAATACACTGAAGTTATTCGGAAATACTGTGACTATGACAAGTTTAAAGAATGTTTTTTAAATGATGATTCAATTCAGCAGACTGGTAATCCATCTGTTGACACTTCTAATTTGATAGAAGGTTTGTCAAAAGCAAATCTGAATTCAACGTTTGCAACAACAAGGAGAAAATTACTTAAAGATGAAATAGCACCTTGGATGAACGAAAACTTGCAAAATTTAATTTTACTAAAGAAAAATATCTTAAAACGAAGAAGAAGAAACCCAAATGATGTTGATGTTCAAAATAAGCTGAAACGGATAAGTAAAGTTATTAAAGTGGCATGTCGAGAATCTATGAATAATTATTATCATGAAAATATCAGTAATATTCAACAAGACCCCAAAAAATGTTGGAGGTTTTTAAACAAAAATTTGGGAAGAAACGCTAAAACTCAAATTAAATTAAAGAATCCAAGTGGTGAGTTTATTACTGATGATGTTACAAAGTGTGAACTGCTGAATCAGTATTTTTTACAAATCCCTAAAACCATGAAGGAACAAATTCATTATTCATCTGCTGATTCGTGTAATGGACTTCGATCACTCAGATATAATAATGATACTTTTCATTTTAGTAACACAACAATTGATGAAATTTCTAACATAATATTTGCCCTTTCCACTAATAAGTCTTCTGGTCATGACAGTTTATCGCCAAGGATTTTTGTTAAATGTAATCGTGAAATTACGCCACATTTGCTGAATATTTTTCTTAGTATTCTTGATAAATCTGAATATCCAAATATCTTAAAAATCTCGAAAATAGTCCCAATACCAAAAGTAGTAAATGCTAATAGAGAAGATATGTATAGGCCTATTGCACTGTTATCCGTAATTGATAAAATTTTTGAGAGAATAATTCACCAACAACTTTTAACTTACCTGGAGAATAACAACCTACTCTATGATTGCCAATATGGTTTTAGAAAGGGTAGTGGTACTGAGAATGCTGTTGTTAACGTTGTAAATTATATATGTCGTGGTTTGGATCAAGGATTTAATGGTGTAGCGGGTATATTTTATGATTTTTCAAAAGCATTCGACCTTGTAGATCATGATATCTTGTTTGAAAAGCTTAATTATTATGGAATAAGAGGTAGAGAACTAAATCTTTTTAAAAGTTATTTGAAAAACAGAAAACAATATGTCGAGTTAAATAACAATCGGAGCTGTCTTGGAGATGTTGAACATGGTGTGCCACAAGGCAGTGTTTTAGGTCCACTATTATTTACAGTTTATATAAATGATATCATGAACCTAGGACTCTCTGGTAAAGTATATATGTATGCTGATGATATATCACTATTTTATCCGTATAAACATGAGACAGTATTGCGAGCGTATATGGAGAGAGACGCTGCTTTAATTTTTGAATATGCAAGGATAAATAAATTAGTCATTAATACGTCTAAAACCAAGGTCTTAAGATTTAAACCATACTTGAATAGTAATGGTGAACCTTTCAGTGTTTTTGTAAACGGTGAGGAAGTATTTGAGTGTCATTCGATTAAATATTTGGGAGTGAACCTACAAAGTAATTTATCATGGAATTTACATATTCAGGAGCTTAAATCAAAAATATCACCAGTAATAGGAATATTGTATAAATTTAAAAACAAATTTAATGAGGAGACAAAATTGATTCTTTATCAAGCATTAATACAAAGTCATCTAAATTATTTGGTGTTAATATATGGTAGTAAAAACAGTACTGAACTCAAATCTCTGCAAAGAGTACAGAATAAAGCACTGAAAACCGTTTTTAATTTACCTCTTTTGCACCCCACATTAACATTATATAAGAATGTATCCAAAAATATTTTACCTATATATGGACTATATAAAATGCAATTACTCCTATTTGTATTTAAATCATTGCACAATATTGGCCATAATACAATAACTTTCTCAAGAAATCAAACATCTTTTAATACTAGAAATAATTCAAATTTGAGAACTTCGAAATGCAGACTCGAAACCACAAAGCAAAGAGTTGAATATATTGGTTGTTTGGAATTTAACAACTTACCAGAAAATTTAAAAAATATTAATACAATCTCAACTTTTAAATTAACTTTAAAAGAATTTTTATTGAATAATTTGGAAATGCTTTTAACGTAATATCTTTTTATTTTTCTACAAATGAATATTGTTAATTTTAAATTAAATGAAAATTAAATTGTTATATATTAGTTAATTTTTATTTTGATCATATAAAAAGCCAACTCGCCTCAATAATGTCATAGGACGCTGAGGCAAAACAAACTGTGAAACAAAAATTTGTAAATAAACTAATATCATACAAAAAAAAAAAAAAAAAAAAAAACAAAACTTTCCAATTGTAGTAAATGTAGTAAGAATTTTGAGTAAACGAACACACTTAATGTGGTACATTTTATGAATATTGAAACATCTCACTTGCGCCCAGTATTTTGTATGCAGATTTTAAAACAGATTAGTTGCGATAACCTTGCCCACTAAATTGTGTAATTACAGCAACAAAGTTATTTGGTTATCGTTATCAAATGTTTTCATGGAAGGATTCAAACTTACAGTCCCAGCCAAAATTAGGTTTCAGAAATCGAATTTCGCTTGGAAGAATAAATCGGTAAAATAACAAGCAAACATGACAAACAAAGTGACAAAGTCTTTGCATAGTTTACTCGAATAATCTACTTAATTTATAATTTTACTAATATATTGGCACCAATTTCTTGGCAATATGAGAAAATTCAAGAAAAAACGTAGGTAATCTAAAATTGCTCACTTTGTTTATTTGCGTTTATATTAATATTAAAAAATTAGAAAATCCCGGGATTTTTGAGAAATAATCCCGGGATTCGGGATTTTGCCAATCCCGAAAATCCCGGGATTTCGGGATTTCCCGTTTGGCATCCGTAGTATGAACAGAAGAAAGGCGATGGAATATATTTACCAAAGTGTTCCGTCAGCTCAAACCACTCTTCCCCATTCTCCGCCAGTGCCAATCCCGAGAAAACCGAGTCCAACTGAAGAACCATAATAACATAAAACCATAATTCTTGCTCAACATCTTAAAGCTGTGAACATCCTGTCACCAGAAGTTAAAGTGTTCGGTTCGCGTGGTCGACAGCATAAATTTCTACCGTTTTTTACTCGCAACGAAAACAATTCATTTACGTACTGTAATGATATCGATGGTTTGATGTCGGCCATGAATTACACGTACAATGCGGACCAATGGCGGTTGTTCATCGATGGATCGAAGAGCAGTCTCAAGGCTGTGCTGCTGTATTTCGATAATACAAAAAACTCTGTGCCAATTGCGCTTGCCGTGAAAACAAAGGAAACGTATGATTCCATGAAACTAATCTTGGATTCTGTGAAATACCATGAACATTGTTGGAAAATATGCGCTGATTTGAAAGTGGTTGCACTTATCTGTGGCCTTCAAACTGGTTACACTAAAAATATGTGCTACTTGTGTACGTGGGATTCGCGTTATACACCACAGTATCAAAAACGAGATTGGTTACCGAGAACAAATCGCCTAATCGGGCAGCAGAACGTTATCCACGAGGAGTTGGTGCCGATGGATAAGGTATTGCTGCCACCATTGCACATTAAACTTGGGTTAATGAAGAATTTCATCAAAGCGTTACTGGTGCGTGGAAATAGATTGGCTTTTTGACGATTGGAGTACATTTTTCCACGCTTGAGTGAAGCGAAAATTAAAGAAGGTAAATATATATTTGGAATTCTTTTTCCGCCAAACAAAGATGATGTATTCTTGAAAGTTTTTATATAAAATCATATATTTATTTCAGGTGTGTTGAATGGCCCAGACATTCGCAAACTGATGAAGGATGAAGACTTCAACAATGTCCTTCAAGAGGAGGAACTTATCGCTTGGGATAGCCTGAAAGCAGTGATCGAAAAAGTTCTCGGCATTCATCGAGTGGACAATTGGCGTACCATTGTTGATGATATGCTGCAATCTTTCGAAAACATCGGTGTTCGAATGTCGTTGAAAGTGCATTTCATGCATCACCACCAGGATCACTTCGAGCGTCAGTTGCCGTCTGAATCAGACGAGCATGGGGAACGTTTCCACCAGGTATCAGCACAGTTGGAACACTGGTATAGTGGAAAAAAATTAGATTCACTTTTGGCAGATCTTTGCTGGAATTTGTTAATGGAATTGGAGGATAACGAATGATATTCCATTGCTTATTTCTCTATTTCAATTGCCAATTTAAAATGAATTACATTAATACGGAGAAACACGCATTTCCATTAATTTTTATACCGAAAAAATGTATTCAACCACAAAAAATTTATTTAAATCAATAAAAAACCCGAAAATCATCCGAAAAAGCGTAAAAAACGATGGTTTTTGTATTTAAAAAGTGTGTTGAGTTGCTTGAAATGGCAATAATATTGCATAATATATTGTAAAACGCAAAAACGGTAAGAATTATGTCGATAAGTTTGCGCAAGAACTACAAAAAAGCGCATAAAAACAGCACAAAAATGGAGAAAATCGATGAAAAATGGACAAAAATCATGAAAATAGGCTAAAAATTTTGATTTTCTCAGTTGAAATGTGCGTTTTAATGGTGGAAATAGTAACAGTGGGCCGTATAAAGTTAACACAAGAAATTTTGAATACAGGAAAAGCGACTTAAATGGGCTTAAATGGGCTGAAAATGGTCAAAAATTGCCGAATTGACCGAAATTCAAAAAAAATGCCATAAATTTTTCCCAATGAGCCAAATTGGCACTTTCATCGGTGGAGTAGTAGTCAGGGGGCTCATCCAAACACAACCATATGGTTTTCACGTTAGTACCATTTTACAACTTGAACAGTGTTATTGATCATGATATCGAAACTTAGGTTTAATCGTGTGGTCCTCTTGTGTATTGTAATGCACTTTGATTTATACGGATTCAAGCAAAGTCCATTTTCAGTCGCCCAAATATATATACACTGCAGATCTTATTTAGTTTGCCAACGGTATTGTATAAAGATTTAATCGAGCTGCTTATATAAAGCTGTACATCATCGGCATACATGTGTATAATACAGTGGGATACTTGTTGTGTGCATGTCGTTCGAATACATTGAAAAAAGTAGAGGTCCCAAAATTGATCCCTGTGGTACCCCTCTGATAACTGGTAGAGATGTCGAATAGCAATCGTTTAAAAATACAGATTGAGAACGGTTGGAAAGATACGATCGTAGTAACGATATTGCTGAGCTGGTCTAATTTCACACAGAGCTTGAAGTGGTCAACAATATCGAAAGCTTTGGAGTGATCGAATAAAACTAGCAAAGTAACATTTCCACCATCAATTGCAGAGCGTATATCTTCCGTTACATCAATCAGTGCAGTAATACAAATAGGCTTAGGTTGAAAGCCAGACTGCTTATTTGTCAGAAGGTTAAAATGATTTAAGTGAGTACTCAGTTGTTCTAAATCGTTTCCATCGCAAGTACGCATTATCTCTTTTCTCAGTTTGAGATTTAATATAATGTACTTTCCGTTACTATTTTATTCTTAACCGGAATAGCCAAGTCATATAAATGCATAATATTTTCCTCCAGAAAGCCTAATTGCTCATCACCTGTCAGCATTTGGTATAAAGAGCTCCAGTTAATAAGAGAAAAGTTTTCATTTAGAAACTGGTAATTAATTTTCTTGAAGTCCCGGTAGGAGAAATATTCGATTTTATGGTGTAGGGGAAACTGGTAAGTTGTAAAAATTGAATCGTTACGTGAAAAACAAGGTGCCGAGAGTTGATCGTAAAGTAAAACTTTAGAGCTTTCATTATAAAAATTATATCGAGAAGTGTACTACAAGTGTTTGTAAAGTGTGTGAGCATAACTCGATTTATACACTCAAAAAAAAAGTCGGTAAAGTCAGCAACAAATGTTGCTGTGTCAGCAAATTTTTAGTAAGGAGCGTGCTTGCAAAAACGGTTGTAATTTCAGCAAAAGGTTTTGCAGAATATTAGCGAGCTGATTTTTACCAAAAAAATAGTAATCTCAGCAAAAGTTTTGCTAACACTTAGTCGATTGCAAATGAAAAAAATCCTTGCTAAAATCACTAAACTTTTTGCTGAATATTAGTAGCCTGAAAAAAAACTCAAAAAATTTGTAGAGTAATTTTACTTTAGGTAATTTATTTGTTGAAAATTTAAATATAGAAATTGTGTAGAGTTGTTTTTTTAATTATCATTGCCGTTGTCTGTACTACATCCAGACAAGCTGCGAAATCTACATCTTGTATATCTGGTTGTCGTCCACGCTATAATTGCGGTTATCAGCAGAATTTTTGTAACAAAATAAATTAGTAAAACATTAGTTCGAAATTAGTTTAGTGCTAAAAAAATATAACTAAAATTTTTGCTGAAAACGGAATTTCAGCAAAAAAATTGCTGAAAACTAGTACACTTGGTATACAAGACGTTTTACTAGTTTTTATACTAACTTATTTTTTGAGTGTAGTTGTGAAACCAAGTAATAACATGCTGTCGGAAAGATAGTTACTTCCAGTAAGTTTTAGTTAAAGTCTCCAGCAATCAGTAAGTCAACATAGGAGCCCGTAATTTCCTCTAATTTTCTTAGGAATGAATCAGTGGCAATATATCGGCTTGGTAGCCTAGAAGTCATTTTTTTCCTAACGACACAATTTCAACAAAATTATACTCAATTTCATTACCGTCTGAAAATTTACATATAAAGTTAGATTTAATACCATCTTTCACAAAGACAGCAACACCACCAGCTCGAGTTTTACGACCTGCTCTAAATATTTGGTAGCCATTTAAGCTGATCAGACTATCAGGAGTTTTGTATATCAGCCAGGTTTCAGATACACAAATTACGTCAATAGAGGAATTTTCAAAAATAAATCTGAATTCCTCTATCTTAATATTAAGACTCTGGGCCTTAATATGACACAATTTAACGACCTCTTTCTGTTTTGCCCAAGGTTGGCAACCGATACCGTTATAATACCGTTATCCGTTTCAAAACCCTTTCAAATTGACAACCGATACCGATACCAATACCGAAATTCTGGATTTCAAAAAATACCGGTATTCAAAAACCTTTTCCTTTCATACCGGTGTCGTACCGGTATGGAATCGGTTTTAAAAAAAATTGTTTTTTTTTCACGTTTTTAGCAAAAATACAAATTTTTTTAATATAAAATTTCCAAAATTGTTAAACAATTAAACTTTATTATTTATTGTTAATAGAAAATCTTGTTATAAATTCAAAGTGCGGTTATCAGCCTTTACTTTGCATTGGCAACATTGTTTTTAATTTATTTAACTTCATAAATATTCTCTAACTTGTGACAAATTTAGTAAATATAATTTAATATATAAACTGGTTTCTTAAACCTTTAATTGAATTTACAGTTTCTTTTATTAATTTTATAAACTTATTTTTTTTATTTTATTATATGATCTCAATACAAATATAATATATTTGTAGTGAATCAACTTGTGTTCCTAATAGATTTAAAAAAATTTTTGTGTTTAAAAAATAAAACACTTACAATTAGAAATTTTTAATAACTTATTGTTTTTTGTTCATATTATAAAAACATTTCCATAAACTATACATATCCTTTATAAAAATTTAATAAAATTGAGTTTTTTTATAATTAAGAAAATTTTTTTTATATTTTTGTAAATTTTTCAATAATACCGGTATATACCGGTATTAATGTTTCGATATCGGTTATACCGATACCGAAATGATTAAAATACCGTTACCGATACCGATACCGAAACAAATAAAAAAATCGATACCAATACCGATACCTATACCGTTATTCGTTTCGGTTGTCAACCTTGGTTTTGCCAAAACTCGAACCAGGTTCGTAACGCTATCCGTGGAACTACTACACATTCTATCAAAATTGTTTGAAATTATCATAAATTTTATGAGAAAAAAACAAAACAGCAACGCAAAAAGCATAAAGTTTAATAAAAAATTCTTTCACTTTTAAATAAAAAGGTAATGAAAAAATACCTTTAATTTTAAATAAAATATTTACTTTCTTGGTACAATGTAAAAAATAAGTATAAAGTTGTAATAAAATGTTAAAAACTAAGTATTTGATGAAAGTGACGCCGCTACGCAAAGAAAAGTAAATAGATTTGGCCACCTTAATTACGAAATAACTAGGATAGCTGTTCGGGAAATTCAATAAGCATCGGTTTTTCGGAGTCAAGCTAAGTGTAAAAATTATTCTTATTTTCCCAAGGTTTTTCATTATCTGCGCTTCCTTAAAAATAATGCAATTATGTGGTGTTACGTAAGGTGACCATATGTCATCTTTTTTGGAGGACAATCATATATTTTCACATATACGATACTGCATGCTGTACATTTTGTTGGATGAAAATGCGATTTTGTTCGTATATGGGCTTGTTTGACGACCATTACAATAGTAAAATGCACACGTCCATCCAACAAGTTGGACGACATTGCAGTATCGTGTATGGGATCCTATAAGCTTTACGAGTACCGGGTTGATACATTGCAAACATTTAGTTCTATTATCCTATTGTTACGAATTTAGATTAGTCTAGTATAGAAAACTCCGGAATTTTCAAGAAGAAAGTAGCATGAAAAACGGGAGTTACCAAAATGACCAATCTGGCAGCACTACATTTAAGTACAATGTTGGTTCTCTAGGTGTTTCCGAAATTCTCTACCACACCGGAAGTAAAACTATATAATGCTGCCATATGTCATTTAGTTAGTTTATAATTGGCGATTGTGTAATTCAGTCGGGCTTTAATAAATCGTTGATCGGTGTATTTGAAGCATACATACGACTAATTAATTAGGTGGACTAATTAATTGATGATTTCATTACCATTACATTGATATCAATTGTAATGAAATTATTTTCATTACCATTTTTTTAATTAATGGTAATGATTCTAAAATTTAATTTCATTGATTAATGATAATGATTTTAAATTTCATTACCATTGATAATGAAAAAATTAAAAAAAATAATTGCCATTGACAGAAAAACGTAAAAATGGAGTAAAACTCGCTGAAATCGAAGATGGAATATGCTCATTCAGGCTCATGCTCATTTGAAATTAAATATTACTTTCCATTCCATTGTTATTTGTATCCAGGTAAAGTTTAACGGAATTAAATGGATTGTCCTTAATAAATTATGTTTTATAACTTCCCTGGCCAAACCAGTTATTCGTTTTCATTTGTCTGAATTTTTTTGTAAACAAATGGTTTTTAATCAATTGTAATTAGTTTTTTTATACATTAGTGTAATTTCATTACCATTAGTAATGATTTTTCTTTAATGGTAATGAAATATTTTTCATTGTCATTAGTATGAACTAATGGTAATGAAAATTCAATGGTAATGAAAAATTCCCATGTATGATTTGAAGTAATACAGTGCAGTGATGGTATTTGAGAATTTTCGTTTGGTGCCTAAATGATGCCAAAAAAGTGCCAAAAAGCTTTAAAAGTGCCAAAAAAAAATTTAGCAAAATGCAAATGTTTCAAAAAATATGTTCAGCTTTTATTTCAAATATTTATACATTTACACCCTTATTATAAACTTTATAACAATAACAAAATTGTCACAAAACTGGTGTGAATGGAAATTATTATAATTTTGGTATTCTAAGAAAAATTGTCACAGCAAAACCTTGACAAAATTGTCATGTAATAAAAAGCACATATATTTTCATTCGTCAACAATTTAAAATTTAAGTTTTATTTTCTTTTGAAGAATTTTATAATTTTTTTTTCACAGAAATATAATACGAAATACCTCATTCATATTTTGAGATATTATTTTAAGATGCATCGAACCTTTTACCGATTCTAAAATTCCTGCAAATTCCTCCAAAAGATTACGTAGTAACATGGGATTTTTGGGGCTAAAGTTGTTAGGAATAAGCTCAAAATAATTGATGCTAAAATTTAAAGGAAACTCCAAGTGCTTAGAACTAGTTCTCTCGTGTTCTGCGGTTCCTGGAAATTTTTTTTAAGTTTTCATTCCATTTAAGATTTCATAAAATTATCGAAAAAATCGTAATTTTTCACAAATTACAGTTTTTGATCATTTTATTTTATTTTTGGCAGAAAAAGCTTTCACCATTGTATGGTGAAATTTTTAAAACTTTTGCTTGTCATAAAAAAACTAGAATACCATGACAAATTTTTGAAAAATTCCAGTGACGAACAATACAATAGAATCAATTAAAGTTTTTCTAATTTCATCCCCATTGCTTTTATTTTTAAAGATCAAAATAATGATTAAATTGTCCCCAAAGAACTGGAAGGTGGTCCAGAAAATTGTAGAAATTTTTAGTGTGGCGTTTGTTTTTTAATTTTGCTACCCGTTCTAAGTAGACGTCTCTTTTAATGAAAAACCAGCGATATCGACCTTTTATCAAATTATATAGAAATTTTCTTAAAAAGTGCCAAAATTCTATGAAGAGTGCCAAAGTGCCATTGAACATTCAATAGTGCCACTAATGGCACTTTTGTGCCACTTTTACCAACAGTGATACAGTGTGTAATAAACAAGTGTAAGGTTATATTAAACTAAAGAGAGTGCTAATGAAGAAGAGTATAAGCTGAATATTCAAACTTAAGTGTAATTGGTTGCTATTATCGCTGTGACAGCACCAGGCATGTTTATCTAAGGGAGATAAACGAACGTTTTTATAAGGTAAAACGTAATACTTGGTGTCGGCGTTGGGACTGGTTATTTTGATTGCAATAGAAAAGAACCCGGTTTATTTAAAGGAAATAAACCAACGTTTGTGAAAGGTAAAAAAATGTAACACCATTTTTTAAGTTTCGTTATTGTTTTAACTAACTTTATATATTTATAAGTAAATGTAAATTTTTTTGTTTTTTTTTAACTAATTTTACATTTACATATGCGAATGTAAATTTTTTTGTAAAAAATGTTGAATTCAAATAAATTTTTTACTTTTTTTCTAAATATGCATCTCTCTTTTTCAAAATCTGGTCACCTTATGTTAGGTTAACCTATATTAAATTTAACCTACAAAAAAATAACGTTGACCTTCTAGGGTTAAGTCAGAAAGTCCACGGATATGTATGTACCAAGTTAGGCTTTAAAGTTATAAATAAAACAACTTGTTATTTATTTAATTATTACGTAATTTTCGATTTTAAGTAAAACACGTTTTTATTTAATGGCTTCTTAACATCGAGTGACAATTCTTCTTTTCTATCTCTATAACTACTGTGTTGCTAATTTAGCGACTTATAAAAACAGTTAGTATAATAAGCACTAGACATAATCATTACAATGTATAAACACGACCTAGAATTGAAAAGAAGAAAATTTGATGCTAAGAAACCAAAAACCACAAAAACATTTCTTTAAATTAGTTTTATCGCTTTACAGCAGTCTTAGCGGAGTTAGTTGGCACTAAAATTCCAGCTTTGACATACATTTTTTCAAAATTTAAATTTTATATTAGAAGATTTACTGTCATAATCCGGCTAATTGCGGTTGTCCTAGTGAAATTCGAGTTAATAAAATTTGCTGAAACAACAACTAACACCCTTATTCTAGGAAATTATGATAACTTTCTTTGTTATGAAGTTTGTCACGTTCCTTGTTATATATATTCTTTTTAAATTTGTTATGGTATTCTATTTATTTTATGACAAGAAAGAGCTTCAAAAATTTCACCATACTATGGTGAAAGCTTTTTCTGTCAAAAAGAAAAACAAAATTATTTAAATAAATAAATTTAAAATTCCTGTAAATTACCAAACAAAAATTAAAAAGAACAGAGAAAAATAAATGCATCATCGGATTGCGAAAAATAATATTTAGCTTATTAATATGTGCATATTGGCTCATGATTGCATAAGAAGTAGAAGTTACTATCATAATTCTGGTACGATGCATGTAAGTAAAATCTAGCACCGATAAAAACCGTATATAAAACGGCTAGCAGTTTTTCGTGGTTCTCGCAGTTTGCTAACAAAATTTTGAGGTAGTGAACAGAGAAAACGACAATTTCTATAAATACACCCTCAGTAATATAAAATTTGTTAGTTTCAAATCGGATTTCTGTTTATGGGTTTAGATAATTCCCCGCCAATCTGTCATATATCCACAATTATTATAATTGTAATTAACTTCTTGCCTTATAGTTTTTGAAACTTTAAAGGAATTCTGTAAAAATTTGGCTTTTTTTGCTCGATGACAAGCACAAATTTTACTTGTTATATGCTTATTATAATGTTACAAATTTGTCAGGGTTTTGCTGTGACAAATTTTTTTAAAATACCAAAACAATGACAATTTACATTCACCTCAGTTTTGTCACAATTTTGTTATTGTTATAAAGTTTAGAATAAGGGTGTAAATTGTTAAAAAAGTTTTTGAACAGGAAATTTCACAACCGTAATCAGACCTAATTTACCTTTATATACATACAGTTGCGAGTATAAAAAATGCAACGCTACGCTAAATCATCTAAGTATGCTTTGATTTCTTCTAATGGTTTTTTATTTGCGCTTATCTTTTGTTTTTATGTATTTTCATATTTTAAGTCGTTTGATTTGCATTTTTTTATGTGAATAGTTTTTACGAACTATTTTTTGAAAGTAGTGCCTATTTTGTGCGAGCAAATAAAATGCAACTTTTATGTATTTTACATTTAATTGATTTTATTTGTTAAAAAATTCAGCATATTAGATTTTTATTATTTTGTGGAATAGCCATTATTTTTAATTGATCCTTTGCATGGAATCCACGAGCGCAACCAATTTTTTTTGAAGGTACACCTGTTTGGCCAAAATTTCGAAATCCCTTAAATTTGAACGATTTTTCTTTCATATTTCGCTGTCTACAAGCTCCCATAGATTCTGTAAGGGGTTTAAATCTGGTGACTGTGCTGGCCACTTTAAAACTTCCACACCGTTGTTACTTAGAGATTGCATAGCTAAGCGACTGGTGTGCTTAAGGTCATTGGCATATTGGAATATGCTTCCAACAGCCATTTTTTCCTGCGTGTGAGGAAGCATGTGCTCTTTTAGTAACCCTCTGCGTTTATTCTGTCATCAATTTTGACTTCTGGTCCAACACCATCACGGGAGAATGCACCTTAAAATAAAAATTTAAACAAGTGTGTTATATTTAAGACAACGATTTCATACCCCACAGAATAAGGGATCCTCCGCCATATTTAACGCGTTGTTTCTAGTATATAGGAGAGTACTGTTTACTGATACAATTTTTACAAGTAAATTACAAAGAATAAAAATATATTTGAGAGAATTCGATAAGACCAGCAATACAGAATACGTATTTTCGGCTTTCGCTACAAAGCCATCATCAGTGTATTTCGTCTTGTGTGGGCTAATATTTTATTTAATGTTGTCTACTTATGTGACCGCTGAAAGAAAATCTAATTTTCTATCAACAACTCAACTTAGACTAACATCAACGAAATTTAATAATGCTATTTTTATCCTTTGTTATTATTACTCTATTTTGCTTTGAACCATATTTCTTATAATATTTATATTATTTACATTTGACTTAGAAGCAAAGACTTTAGGAACTTCGTTCCTTTTCTACTTAGATATATAAATATATTTTTTTATATATTTAGTTAGAATATTATTCTACCTCAAGTCCAAATTCTAATATGATATTGTCATATTAGATTTTTATTTGTTGTTTCAAAAAGTGGGTTGATCATTTTCATGATAGACAATACAATTGTTTCGTAGACATCACTCTACTCTTCAGTTGTCCGCAATAAGAAAATGATAACTTTCTTACTCAAACCGAGACATTACATAAGGTACAAAAAATCAACGGGACGAGAATTTTGTACTTTCGTATATGAACTGTCTGATTTGGTAAAACCAGCTATAAATCAACTCCTTTTTGAAAGCAACAATTACATAAAAGTACCCTTTGGGTACTATTTATATGTATGTCTGTTGTCAATACATTTTGTAAAAACAACTAATTTTAAACTCAAAACAAATTAATATTTGAATGAGATTTTAGCCGTGGTGTGCTTATTTTCAACAATTATCTTAATTTTTGCATTAAAAAATACAAAAATTGTTTTTTCGGACTTTCTATATTTTCATATATTTAGTTAGAATATTATTCTACCTCAAGTCCAAAGTTCGAAAAAACAATTTTTGTAATTTTTAATGCAAAAATTAAGATAATATTTTTTTAATTTATAAAATTTATGTACATTATTATTATTAAAGGGAAGGAAAAAAAATTTACAAAAACCTTTATGAAGCAGAGGTATAAGATAAAAATGAGAAAAAAAATAAAGTAGATAAAATTATGATGAGATCAGTTCATTGATATGTATTTACATGTTGTGAGAACTGGCATCTTCCATTAAAATTTAGAGTCAATCCTTCGATTTTATCCAGAACGAGTTCAAAGCCAGCGATACTATGTAGGCGTCGGGTGGAATAGTGCCATGGCAGTTTAAATATCATTTTAAGTAGCTTATTTTGTGCTACTTGGAGTTTTTATACCGTACACCACTATGTGGTCAGGGTATTATAAGTTTGTGCTGATGTTTGTAACACCAAAAAATATTGGTCCTAGACCCACCTTATAGTATACCGATCGGCTCAGAATTTTTTTTATTTCGATTTAACGATGTCCGTCTGTCTGTCCATGCATTTTTGTGCGCACTCTAGAGGTCGCAAATATTAAGATATTTTGATGAAACTTGGTACACCGACTTATGTCGGCCCAAGGACGACGCCTATTGATTTTGGTTAAAATCGGTCCATGTTTAGACCTAGTGCCCATATAAGGGTCCTACCAAAATTATATTGTTTATACGCTGCAGGTCGTAAATATTAAGATATTTTGATGAAATTTGGTACGCAGACCTATGTTAGCCCAATAACGCAGCCTATTGATTTTGGTGAACATCAGTCCATGTTTAGACCTAGTGCCCATATAAGGGTCCTACCAAAATTATACTGTTTATACGCTGCAGGTCGCAAATATTAAGATATTTTGATGAAATTTGGTTCACAGACCTATATTGGCCAAATAACGCAGCCTATTGATTTTGGTGAACATCGGTCCATGTTTAGACCTAGTGCCCATATAAGGGTCCTACCAAAATTATACTGTTTATACGCTGCAGGTCGCAAATATTAAGATATTTTGATGAAATTTGGTACACAGACCTATGTTGGCCCAATAACGCAGCCTATTGATTTTGGTGAACATCGGTCCATGTTTAGACCTAGTGCCCATATAAGGGTGCGCCGACCTATGTCAGCCCAAGGATGAAGCCTATTGATTTTGCTTAACACCGGTCTATGTTTAGACCTAGTGCCCATATAAGGGTCCCCCAAAATTATATTGTTTATACGCTGCAGGTCGCAAATATTAAGATATTTTGATGAAATTTGGTACAGACCTATGTTGGCCCAAGGACGAAGCCTATTGATTTTGGTGAACATCGGTCCATGTTTAGACCTAGTGCCCATATAAGGGTCCCCCCAAAATTGGCTTGGTTACAAACTGCAGGTCGCAAATATTAAGATATTTTAATGAAATTTGGTGCGCTGACTCACATTATAGAAAATTTTGACACAAGCCCCATTTTAACACATTCGAATTTCGGATCCAAACATTAGTTGGCTTTTAACCAGACTGGTGTAGGGTATTGTATAGTCGGCATGCCCGACTTTAACCTTTTTACTCGTTTTATATAACATTTTGCAGACGTGTACCAAACTGGAGCACAGTAAAACATTATTGGGTGGAATATAGATTTGATGAGGAGTTTTTTATTGTCTATGTTCATTTCCGACTTTCTCTTTATAATTGGGTACATTATTATAATAATTTTGTTAATTTTGTCCACTACATAGGGAATATGATTATTAAAATTAAGCTTTGTATCAAGCATTACGCCCAAGTATTTGACGTTGTTTTCCCATGGAATATCATGGGAAAACAACGTTTTCAGCGTTAACCAAAATCTTCCATTTATTAAAATAATTACTCAACCCAGTAAGAGCAGACTGCAAGTTTGTAATAATATCAGCTGAATATACATCAGAAATAAGAACTGATGTATCATCTGCAAATATAGACGTAATGCAATTGGAAAATGTTGGAATGTCAGCAGTAAATATGTTGTAAAGAACTGGCGACAGGCAAGGACCTTGTGGTGTTGTGAACAGGGGAAGATGCTTTGTCCAAATTGGACAACATGTTATTCCAAGTTTGGTTTCTGAAGTGGTTTATTTCATTCGTAATATTTTTATTTAAACGTGTCATAGCTCGACGATCATTAACATCTCTGTAAAGCTTCCAGTTTCTTTTAAATACGTTCCTTAATTGTATCATAATTTTTATGTTGTTTGGTAAGGGTTTAGAGGTTGGTGCAATTCTACGTTTGGGCACACTTTCGTCTATTAACATTTTTACTACATTTATCATGTTGTCAATTTGAGTGCTGTTGTTTATTTCATTAAAGCTATCCGCCACAGGAAGATTCCTGTTTATGAATTTCATAAAATGCGGCCAGTTTGCCTTGCTGAAAGCGTAGCATAAATTGTCTACCATTTCATAATTTAAATTAATTGTACTAATGATTGGTAGGTGATCAGAACTCAAGCCATTTATAACTTTTACTGCGGACATATTTTGAGATATGTTAGTTATAAAAAAATCTAGAGTTTGCGGTTGTTTACTTGGATCAGCCGGAATATAAGTATATTCATGGGGAAATACTATTTGTGTTTGGTTTAGTTGGAGTTTGTCATATAATATGTTACCCCAGCCATTACTTCTTTGACATCCCCAATAACTATATCTGCAGTTAAAATCTCCTCCTAATGTGTATTTATTTGAGCTCGTTAGTTTACGAATATCTGCCGCAAATGTTTGTTTTCTTCTAGGGTCCCTCTTTGTTGACCCACCAGGATAATAGCAAGAATAAATATTTATAAAGTCATTACCAGATTTTACCTTAACACCTATGTTTTCTGTTTTCAGTTCTGTGTTAATAGGAGGTATAAGTTGATGCTGAATGTGTTTTTTAATTAAAATAGCTACTCCACCTCCTCCACCACGTTGTCGATCGTATCTGTAGAAGTTCTGATGTTTTATTGTAATTTTTTTATTTAGCCAGGTTTCACAAAGTAAACAAATGTCAATATTGGTTTTTTCCAAGAAATGGAATAATTCATCTTTTTAGTGCGAATGCTACGAGCATTCCATTGTAAAGGCACATCTACACGGAAAAGAAAACTCTCTAGACTTTATGGAAATGCAGCTCTGTATAAATCTACGAAATGTAATCTCTAGGCCATTGACAATTGCTGTCATACATAATTTCTTTAATTAGTAACAATTTTTAAGATGTCTTGTAACATTATTGAACATCTCAGTTTATTAAATGCACCTTTTGGTATTTGGAGAAAAAATTATTCTTTAAAATACAAAAATTTTATTAAAAACAAATACTTGACAACTAGAGATGATACTTTTACGATAAAAGCTAGTGCCAACTATATTAGAGATGACAAATTAGGCGTAAACTCTACGAGATTTCTATCCCGTGTAGATGTGCCTTAATAACGTTATGTTGCTGTTCATTGGTACACAAATTTGCATGCAAAGTTAGTAACAACCTCGAATTGCTCTTCACGAGACCTGCATTTTTTAAATTTGAAATTAATTCAAACGTAAGATTTTTTAATTCTTCTAAAGAGAACAAATTATTATTATCGTTATTTTGGGTGAATGGTTGGCTATAACCCGTTCTAGATGGATTTGGTGTTTCGCTCTGATTTAAAGCATTTGGAAAATTAACGTTGTAATTTGATTGGTTGTTGAATTGTTGGCTTCTTTGTCTGGTATTCTTTGGTTGAGCACGTTGCCTTATTTGCTTATATGTTTCCCTATTAGGGCAGTCAGGGGACATAGCCTTATGGGGGCCTTTAAAATTAGCACATTTTACAATTGTTGACTTGTATTCTTCAGTTTTGTGATTCCCGGCGCAATGGGCACAAAATGTTTTAACATTGCATCTGCTGGCACCGTGTCCATACATCTGACAATTATAACATTGGGTCAGTTTTGTTTTGTTGGGTTTTTGGTATTCCCACCTGACTTTTATGTAGTTGATGGCTGAGTAGTTTTGTCTTAATTCTCTTAATGTGATTGACTTTTTTTTAAAGTAGACAATAAATATAATTTGTTCGTTGTTACTGTCCCAAGCTCCAGCATAGGCTCTAGTAACAATTTTAACATCGATACATTTAAGGCCCATGTCTAAAAGTCTGGACTTAACAACTGATGGGTCTGTTCTATCTAGACCTAATAGTACAGCCTTATAAGGCTTTTCGTTTTTAGCAGCATATGTGAAATATTCGACCTGAGTGAGAGAGTCGCAAACGGTAGTAAAATCTACGTTATTTGTGCAAAACAATTTTAGACCGATGGAAATTTTACGTATAGAGTAATCTTTGATTTTTAATATTCTACACATTTCATGAACTTGTTCAATTTTACATTTTAAGATTGTTATTGGTGGCATGTTAACTTTAACAGCTGGTTCGATAATTGTTTCATCACTATCGTCATCATCTATAGTTTACAGAGGTGCAAACTAATTTGAATTGCTAGCTCTCTGAGAGCTGTTTGTGGCCTTATTTTCTATTCATGTTATACCCAGAGCAGGCATCAACATCTTCTCGATTGCGTTTAATTTTGTTTTTAATATTTAGATATTGTTAACAAACAATAACAACAAGAAACAAAGAAAAAAAAATAAACCGTAAACTTTTATTACACTTTAAGAAAACAGAATAAACTATGACTTTACACATCAAATGATAATGCAAGACTGGTGTTTTGTTTATTTTAACTAAATGTACTTATTATTTTGTCCAATGTTTTTTGATTAATTACTTACTTTTTGAACAAGACTGAATTTACGGCGTGTTTATCTAAAAAGAAATGTATATGATACGAACGATACGGAAACGAACGATCACGTAAGAAATTTGGTTTATGTATAACGATTAATAATTTTACGAGCATTACGTTATTTGGTATTTGCTTTTTTTAAATAAAAGTATTACCAACTATGATTTTTATGTTATTTTTAAAAATTTTCAAAATTTGTGTTTAAAATTTTAAATTTTGGCCACTCTTTTCTTTGTTTATTTTATAAGTCAGAAACAATAATTTAAAATAAAAGCAAACAAAGAAAAAGACATAACAAATTTCAAATAAATAAATAAAGTCTATAAAATACAAAAAAAAAGATATTGAAAATAAACGTGCTTTAAAAAGAGTCAATACTAATATAGAATGGAATTATAATGTGCCAGCATCTGTAGCAACGTACTATTCCAGGGTAGGGCCGGCAACTTTGTAAATATGTTATGTAAATTTTGTTTAAAAATAATTAACGGAAGTATAGTATATTGAAAATTTTGGAGTTTTGCGAATTTTGTGTAAACCACCGATAATAAAATGTAAGTTAATTACCCTCAATTTTTGTTTGCTCTTTTTTTATTAATAATAAAATACTTTCTCTACATATTTTTTTCCAAACGAAAAGAAATTTTTAATCGTCTCTTTATGACATAATTTACAAATCGTTTCGTGTTAGATAAACCAAAAAATTTATAGAAAATAATTTATGATGAATGGGGGAATATTTAGTTGATCTCTTATTTTTAAGTAAATGAATGTTCTTTTTAGTTTGACTCTAGATCATAAATTAATATCACTTTCTGTTTAAATTATTTTCAAATCAAAGAAAGATGATACAATTTTTACAAGTAAATTACAAAGAATAAAAATATATTTGAAAGAATTCGATAAGACCAGCAATACAGAATACGTATTTTCGGCTTTCGCTACAAAGCCATCATCAGCGTATTTCGTCTTGTGTGGGCTAATATTTTAATGTTCGTCTACCCGAGTAAAAAAAAATATATATAATCATATATGGCATATATTACAATATATAATTAGACATGTCGTTATGTATATCCATATATAATTATATATGACGTCTTTTTCCAAAATTTTTCTTTATATTATGCCATATATAATTTCATCTAATTAGATATCGGCCTTTATAATATTAGATATGGTATATATGATTATATATTACATAGCATGGCTGATCTTATTGCATATATATTTGTATATAGAGCTATATCTTAATATATATGGTGGCATTTTAGCAATATATAATTATATATGGTATCATTTAAACAATATATAACTATATATGGTGCCAGTTAAACTAGATATTATCATATATGGTGGCATTTAAACAATATATGGTCATATATGGTACCTCATGAACAAAATTTTTAATACAGTTGCAGATATGATAATATATGCTACTATATATAGTGCCATATATATTTATATATGGTGTTATTTAAGCAATATATTAGCATATGTGGTGCCATTTAAACCATATATTATTATATATGTTGCCATTTAAACAATGTATGGTCATATATGGTACCTCATGATCAAAATTTTTAATACAGTTCCAGATATGATAATATAAGAAAATATGTATAGTGCCATATATATTTATGTACCCGAGTAAAAAAGTTTTGATATAATCATATATTATTTTATGTAATTGCTTATAGTAACTTATAGCTACATATGGCCACATATGCTCTTAAATTCAAGCAGATATACTTTTATATAGTCATATGTTAGATATTTTTTCCTCACAGGTTTTAATATGGAGACATATGTGATTTTATATTATTACATACTGGCATACATATAATTGCATATGCTATTTATAAGTACATAAAGTAACATATTACAGATATAATTACATATACGTTTATATATAATTTAGTATGACACTATACATAATAATATAAAACTATATGTGGAGCCATATAAGAAATATTCCACAATTTGTGTTACATATGATTATATATTGACAAATAAGAACCCATATATAAATTAATATGGTTCCATATCTACAACATTTCATAATTTCATTAATATATAACAATACAACGTTCCTTATAAAATCATCTATAATTATATATCATCCCACATAAGCAATTATTTCAAAGTGATTTTATATAAAAATATATAAGGTCCATATAAAACCGTATTATATTATATGTGGTTCTATGTTAACAATGATTTTGAACTAGTTTTAGATTTAGTAATTACTAGGGATTGGCGCGTGACTAGAAATGTTCGTGAGTCACGTTATTCACACGTGATCGTGAGTAATAATTGCTATACTCAATTGATTCGTGCGTGAGTCTGAGAATATATAATTCGTACTTGATTCGTGCGTGAGCGTGAATAAGAATATATAACCCGTGCATGATTCGTGTGTGAGTTTATTTTTTGCATCATATATTTTTAGTCATTTTTACTATTTTGTAATATTTTACTATCTTTATCACTTTCAATTACAATTACTTGTAATTGAACATTTTCAATTACAGTTACATGAAATGTAATTGAGTTTTTATACCCTACACCACTATGTGGTCAGGGTATTATAAGTTTGTGCTGATGTTTGTAACACCAAAAAATATTGGTCGTAGACCCACCTTATAGTATACCGACGGTTCAGAATTTTTTTTTATTTCGATTTAACGATGTCCGTCTGTCCGTCCGTCCGTCTGTCTGTCCATGCAATCTTGTGCGCATTCTACAGGTCGCAAATATTAAGATATTTTGATGAAATTTGGTACGCAGACCTGTGTTGGCCCAAGGACGAACAAGTTTGATTTTGGTGAACATCGGTCCATGTTTAGACCTAGTGCCCATATAAGGGTCCTACCAAAATTATATTGTTTATACGCTGCAGGTCGTAAATATTAAGATATTTTGACGAAATTTGGTACACAGACATATGTTAGCCCAATAACATAGCCTATTGATTTTGGCGAATATCGGTCGATGTTTAGACCTAGTGCCCATATAAGGGTCCTACCAAAATTATACTGTTTATACGCTGCAGGTCGTATATATTAAGATATTTCGATGAAATTTGGTTCACAGACCTACATTGGCCCAATAACGCAGCCTATTGATTTTGGTGAACATCGGTCCATGTTTAGACCTAGTGCCTATATAAGGGTCCTACCAAAATTATACTGTTTATACGCTGCAGTTCGCAAATATTAAGATATTTTGATGAAATTTGGTACACGGACCTACATTGGCCCAATAACGCAGCCTATTGATTTTGGTGAACATCGGTCCATGTTTAGACCTAGTGCCCATATAAGGGTCCTACCAAAAGTATACTGTTTATACGCTGCAGGTCGCAAATATTAAGATATTTTGATGAAATTTGGTACATAGACCTATGTTGGCCCAAGGACGAAGCCTATTGATTTTGGTGAACATCGGTCCATGTTTAGAACTAGTGCCCATATAAGGGTCCCCCCAAAATTGGCTTGGTTACAAACTGCAGGTCGCAAATATTAAGATATTTTAATGAAATTTGGTGCGCTGACTCACATTATAGAAAATTTTGACACAAGCCCCATTTTAACCCATTCGAATTTCGGATCCAAACAATACACCAGACTGGTGTAGGGTATTGTATAGTGGGCATGGCCGACTTTAACCTTTTTACTCGTTTTTAATATCAATTACATTTATTTGCAACTGTAATTGAAATCCCCCAGGTCTGATCTCCAGATATTGCATATCTTTTTTATTGAAAAAAATAATTTTTGTATATTGTTAGATGTGGTCATATATAATATGATCAAAAGTATAAGGTCAATATTTAGATATAATTGTATCCAACTATGTCCACTTTTATAACATTTTATACAAAAAGATATAATTTGATGTAATTGGATGAGGACAAAATTCGGATACAATTGTATCGAATTGCATAAAATTGTATCAAATTGTACCGAATTGTATACAATTGTATACAATTCGATACAATAAGATAAAATAAGATGTTCTCATTTTTTGGATAAATTTATATCTAATTACATAAAAGATTATATATAATTAAATATAACTTCATATGGCTCCATATAATTTTTTTTTACTTGGGTATGGTGTTATTTAAGCAATATATTACCATATATGGTGCCATTTAAACCATATATTATCATATATGGTGCCATTTCAACAATATATGCTCATATATGGGACCTCATGAACAACATTTTCAATACAGTTCCAGATATGATAATATATGCTACTATATATAGTACCATATACTTTGATATATCGTATCATTTAAACAATCTATTTGCACCTAAACCAATAAAATTGTATCAGGTCAAAAATCAGATCGTTGGCTTAGTCGGCAAACCTGTCAAGTCCGTTATTTTTAATATTTCAGGAGAGACAAAAAACTGTAACTTTTTTGGGTTAACTTTTTTTAAATCTGTAAACGCAGTTTTCTTCTTTAGTCATCTTGTTTAACCACAAAAAATCATAGAATTCCAAAATAAAAGTTTGCAGACTTATAGGCTCTTTTTGGACTTAGCAGATTTGCTCTTTATAATTTTCTATTTTAAATGTGGACTTACCAGATTTTCTTTCAACTTTGTGGACTTAGTAGATTTTCTTTTCTATTTTTTTATTTTATTTTTATTTATGTCAGCAGAATTCATGACAATCGCCTAATAAAATTTATAAATTAACAATGTTTTTCCTGAAAAAATTTATAAGTAATAGTTACCCAGCCAATATTTTTCTGAGTGCTCAGAAATTATGACTCATAAAAGACTCTGAAAGACGAACATTTTCAGAGTGCTCAAATCTTAGAGTCATAAATGAAACATAATAGACTCTTATTTATGAGCGTATTCAAAATTTTTTCAATGCTCATAAATTACTCAAAAATTTGTCACAAATGACTCATAAATGGCTCAGAAAATTCAAAATTTTCCAGCAATGCTCATAATTTGGAGTCTTTTATGAGTCATAAAAGTGCGCTCAAAAGAGGCTTCATCGGTGAAGAAAAACACCCTCATATATCTATGATTTCAAAAGGTCTAAGGGCTCTTTTATGAGTCTTTTCGGACTCCAATTGTACACCGGGTACCTTAAAAGTTAAAATAACTAAATAATTATTTAGTTAATCTTTAAATAAACAAAAGTCGCATTTAATACTATTGAAGAAATTTGTTGAAACAAAATGTGTGTTGTTTTCAGCTGGACTTAGCATGTGGTTTTCGATGTTTTGTTTGTTTTTTTGGACTTGACAGAATTGCTTACCACTGCATAACAACAAGAAAAAACAACATAATGGCATTTTTTTTTTGTAAATGATGTGTTTTAAGTTACACTAGCATACTACATCAAAAACTCAATTTGCATAAAAATTCGACTTGACAGGTTTGCCGACTAAGCCAACGAGATACAATTTCATCTGATTAACACATAATTTAATCAGGTCAGATCTAAACTGATGCAATTAGATAAAAACTGATAAACAACTGATACAATTTTATCTGGCCATTTTCCGGATCAAATGGTACATGGATCACTCTAAGTTTTATATTACCATATAAAGCTCCATATTATTTTTTTGAATAGGGAACATATACCATATATGGTGCCATTTAAACAATATATTGTCATGTATGGTGCCATTTAAACAATATATGGTCATATATGGTAACTCATCAGCAACTACAATATTAAATGTATTTCAGAAGCTATTAAGTGTATTTCAGAAATTTTAAATGTACCTATATCAGAAATTATCAACTGTATTACAGAAATTATTAATTGTATTTCAGAAATAATCAAATCTATTTTAGAACTTGTTGATTGTATTTCAAAATTAATAGAGAAAAATTTCTGAAATACATTTCATAATTTCTGAAATACAATTGATAATTTCTGAAATACAGTTTGATAATTTCTGAAACACAGTTGTGAATTTCGGAAATACAATTAATAATTTCTGAAATACAATTGATAAAACTGAAATTCAATTGACTAGTTCTGAAATACAATTCATAAATCTGAAAAATAATTGATAAGTTCTGAAATACAATTGATAAAACTGAAATTCAATCGATTAGTTCTGAAATACAATTGATAAATCGCAAAAACAATTGATACAATTGGAAAGGGTGTAGAGCGTTAAAAAGATGTAAATAAAATTATTTTTTTAAAAAAATTCAATTTAATAAAAAAAAATATAATTATAATTTATACAAAGAAATTCATTTTATAAAAAAAAATGCATAGCCGTGAACGGTATCGAACTTGAGACCTTATTTTAACAAAATATTGTAATTTTTATAAAATCAGTGCTCTGCCAGTGTATTATTTTTTGAACTGTTGTCAATATTTGTCTGGGATCTTATTTAATCCCAAATAAATGGAGATCTTACGTAGTACCCAAATATAATGCGGGATCTAATTTTATCTGTCATTTTTCTGGATAGTTTTAGATGTCAATCCTCAAATATATTGCTGTTTCTAATCCGATCTGCCATTTTAATACCGAAATAAATTGCTGGATCTAATTCAATCTGCAATTTATGGTATAAATTAAGATCCTGCCAAATCCCCAAATATATCACTGGATTTAATTCCATCTGCAATTTATCGGAAAAGTTAAGATCTTACGCAATCCCGAAATATATTACTGGATCTAATTTGATCTGTCATTATTTGGATAAATTTAGATCTTACTTAATCCCCAAATATATTGGTGGATCTAATTCGATCTGCCATTTTTCGGATCAAATTAGATCTAAGTTTATCCACAAATATATTGCTGGATCTAATTCCATCTGCCGTTTTTCTGATTAATTTAGATCTAAATTTATCCCCAAATATATTGCTGGATCTAATTCGATCTGCCACTTTTTCGGATCAAATTAGATCTACTTTTATCCACAAATATATTGCTGGATATAATTCGATATGCCAAAATTGAGATCAAATTAGATCTAAGTTTATCCACAAATATATAGCTGGATCTAATTCGATCCGCCATTTTTCGGATCAAATTAGATCTAAATTTATCCACAAATATATAGCTGGATCTAATTGGATCCGCCATTTTTCGGATCAAATTAGATCTAGGTTTATCCCCAAGGATATCATTGGACCTCCCAATTTTGAGATATAACTTGATCTTAGTTTATCCCCATATATACAATGGGATCTAATACGATATGATTGGATACACCCAATTTTGAGATATAATTGGATCAGCTAGATATTACAGCAGATCTTAGACAATATAAAATTGGATATGATTAGATATTGCGCGAGATCAACTTTTTTTACTCGGGTACTTATGTGACCGCTGAAAGAAAATCGAATTTCGTATCAACAACTCAACTTAGACTAACATCAACAAAATTTAACAATGCTATTTTTATCCTTTGTTATTATTACTCTAAATTGTATCATCTTTCTTTGATTTGAAAATAATTTAAACAGAAAGTGATATTAATTTATGATCTAAAGTCAAACTAAAAAGAACATTCATTTACTTGAAAATAATTTATATTACGTTATCGTTCGTTAAAAGGTGTCTTTCGTTATACATGAACCAAAAAAGGTTATCGTTCGTCATTTGGACGAAAATTTCTTTTCGTTCGTAATAGATAAACATGCCGTTAATTTTTGTTTTTTCTTATTGTTTTAGTATTTATTTTATTTCTAATGTTATAACAACACAAAATGGTATTTGTTTTTTCCTTTAATTTAAATAAATTTTCGGCCACGAGCCTTAAAAAAATATTTCAGGCTGTGCTTATTATTTTGACCATATGTGTATATATTTTTTTGTTCTTAGTGGTGGAGCCATTATTCTGTCTATGTTTTGGAGATGAGTGTTTTTAAAAAAATAACGGCAGTCTAGCATCAGTGCCTTAATCCAATCAGTCAATTTAGCCGATTTTTACTCTTTTTGTTTTTCGTAATCAAAACAAAAATCTGCAAAAAGCAATCAATCCGTAAGAAGGTAAGAACACTTTTTGTAAATATAAACACATCCAATTTTAGTAAAAATATCCATAAGATGAAGAATAGAAAAAAGTCTGAGCAACTTCAGGATTGCTTCAAAAATAATCATTTCTAAAAGCTTCCTTAAGAAATATGTGTTTAAATTACAATTTATATTTATTTATAAACCCACACTGAGAGAATTATCTGCATGATATTAATGAATTTTTGCATTAAACCATTGAAGTTTCACTGGAACTCGTACATTGAAACTGTTCATTGAATTAATGGAAGTTTTCATAAAATGTTGTAAAAATTCATTTTAAAATTAATTAATTTTATTTGTTAAAAGTTTCATACACTCAATGAAAAAGTTTCATTAAAACTGGATTCATAAAAAATATGAAGCTTTTTCATTAAATTTAAGAAAATTTTTATTTCCTTCGTGAAGAAAACTTCATTACTTTACTGAAACATTTCATTAGAACTCGTCCAGCAAAATTAATTTGTTCTACTTAATATATAATTTATTTTTAAATTTTTTCTTTTTCAGTATTTTGTGAAATATATATTTACGCTTTACCATGGGAAATTGTTTAAAGATCAATAACTCCGATGATATTTCTTTATTACGTGGCAGCGATAGCAATAACGGACAGGATTTTGTTGTAGAGCCACAAAACACTGCACCTGTTTACTCGGTAATTAATAATTTATATTCAGCTTTGAAATAATAAAAACTTGTTTTTTTAGGAACTAATACAACCGGTATTTTTCCCATCGTCTTCGGTAGGTCGTTCGGGTACACATGTGTCTGAAGAAGAACAACTCAAAATTGCTAAACGTGTTGGTCTCATACAACATCTGCCCATTGGCATTTATGATGGTTCTTCAAAAAAATCGCGCGAATGTGTAATTTGTATGATAGAATTCTGTGTTGAAGAGGCTGTGCGTTATCTGCCATGTATGCATATATATCATGTCAGATGTATAGATGATTGGCTGATGCGTAGCCTGACTTGCCCTAGTTGTATGGAGCCTGTTGACGCAGCTTTATTAAATAGTTATGAAACAACATAACATTTTTAATTAAATATGTTTTTATACATTTGTTTAAAAAAAATGAACTAAGTTTTTTTGTCTTGTAATTGTTTTTCAAATTCTTTCTATGGAAATATAAGGCATTCCATACCAACTGTGCCTGTCCAGTATTAACAACAGTATGTTGGTTTAGTGTCAAACTTTTTAATATGTTTAATAGGACACTAAATAATCACTAATGTAAGCTATTTTATTTAGGTTTTTAAAGAAGTGAAAGCTGTATTATTTAATATTGAAAAATAAAGTTGGATTATAGATAGGAAAGGCAAACGGGTTCGGAATATTGAAAATTGGTTTATTATCTTAATGGAAATATCTTTTCGACAAAACATCGAAATTTAAAGAAAACATAGCAATGGTATATTACGTTTATTGTAGTGAGTTTACGCCCACGTAACCAAAAGCTCTAAAATTTTGTAATTATACGATAAGGCTTATTTATGGTTGTTGTTTATCCGTATAACCAATAATAATTAAAAGACTTCTCTTATTTTTACATATATTTTTTATTCAATATTTTTACGTCTTTACTATTTGAAATACATTTAGAGTCTTTATTAACAAAAGAATATTCTAGTTCTTTTTAAATACTATCTAACAATGTTAGTGGCGCCCCATGTTGCCAGCCTTCTGCTGAAAAGGCGTTGCCAAAATTTCAACAATTTATAACCAAATTAGGATTTACATTTGTGTAGGGTTAACTGCCACATCACTCCCCCTTCAATATGGTAGCTATGCAACAAATTGTACGAATCTCCTCGGTATGTTAATTGCCCTAACAGATCGTGACGTTCCCGGAGGTGCATATACATTTTCCGAAGGTAGTTGTCTTATTGATGTTTCCTTTTGTGTTTGATTAACAGGAGCAAGTGGAACATTAGTATCAGGCGAATATTGTTCTTGACCTGGAATGCTTTCCGAAAAATGTTCGTTGGGTATAAACGCTGCCTTAACTCGGTCAATGCTTACTTTCACTATTTTTTCGCCGATTTTGATGTCAAAAATTTTCTCGTTGCGATTTATGACTTCATAGGGACCGTCGTAGGGTGCTTTTAGTTATGCACGAACTGTATCGTCCCGTAAGAAAACATGAGTGCAGGTTTTAAGCTCTTTTTGCACAAAAACATTTTGTGATGAGTGATTAGATGTTGCAACTGGTTTCAGTTTACTAATTACGTTACGAAGATTCTTTACAAAATCACTTTCAATATACTCTTCTGTTGCACTCTCAAAAAATTCGCATGGTAATTTGATCGTGGATCCATATACCATTTCGGCTGCTGATGCGTTTAAATCTGGCTTAAAAGTTGTTCTGAGGCCTAATAACACTATTGGTAAACTTTAAGGCCAATTTGTAGATGTATGGCACTTAATGGCACATTTAAGAGTACGATGCATACGCTCTACCAGGCCATTTACCTGTGGGTGGTAAGCAGTTGTGCGAAGATTTTTGGAACCAGTCAAATTAGTTAGTTCCTTGAATAATTTCGATTCAAATTGTCTGCCTTGGTCGGTAGTTATGACACTTGGCATACCATAATGCGATATCCATCCGTTCAAGAATGCTCGTGCAACTGTTTCCGCGGTTATGTCCTTAATTGGAATGGCGACTGGCCAACGACTGAATCGGTCTATACAGGTCAAACATTACCTAAAATCATCTGATATTGGCAATGGTCCCACTATGTCAATGTTTACATGTCGGAACCGTTGGTTTGGAACACTGAATTGTTGTAAAGCACTCCTATTATGTTTACCCACTTTTGATTTTTGACATTCAAAGCAGGAATTCACCATTCTGTTAATGTCGTTTTTCATATTTTTCCAGACGAACCGTTCGGTGATCAGCTTTACTGTTGAACGTTTTCCAGAATGTGATATATTGTGAATTGAACTAAATATTTGTTTTCGAAATGGTGGGGTAATATAAGGACGAACTCTCGTTGTCGAAACATCGCACCATATAGACACTTGTGAGTTCGGTATCTGTATAACTTTAAGTTGTAGTGAGGAATTTCGTTCGGTTTCCCTAAGTTCATCATCATTTTGTTGGCTTAATGCAAGTTGCTCAAAATCTATCTGGTCGGCGTTAAATATGGCCTCGACACGTGATAATGTGTCTGCAACAATGTTGTCCCTGCCAGAAATATGTTGAATGTCGGTTGTATATTCACTGATGAAGCTAAGTTGTCGTATTTGTTTTGGTGTAGCCTTTTCCGGATTTTGCTGAAAAGCATACGTGAGTGGTTTGTGATCCGTTAGTATAGCACAATTACGGCTATCAATGATGTGTTTAAAATATTTTACGGACTGGTAGACCGCTAGTAGTTCTCTATCAAACGTACTGTATCTTTTTTGAGTATCCGACATCCTTTTTGAATAAAAACCTAGGGGTCGAAGATTACCATCTACTACCTCATGAATTGCTGCACCAACACAGAAATTGCTAGCGTCGACATGGAGAACTAATTTTGCATTGAAAGAGGGATGAACAAGTAGAATTGCCTCAGCAAGGCTGTTTTTACATTCCTCAAAAGCCTTTGTTGCGTCGTCATCCCATCCAACTGGCGTTTTATCATTTTTCTTGTTGGCCTTTATCAGTTTTTGTAGCTTACCTTGTTTGAATGCCGCATTTGGTAGAAAACGTCTGTAGAAGTTCAATAGTGCTATGAACCGTCTCAAATCACATGTGAGTGTTGGTTTATTAAAATCCAAAATAGCCTTAACTTTTTCTTTTGTAGGTGATACGCCATCTTTTGTTATACGATGTCCCAAAAAATTTATTTCATTTTGCCCGAAGACACATTTCGAAACTTTTATTTTTAGGCCATGCTGCAGTAGACATTCACATGTCGTACGTGTTCTTCTTCATCCGATGATGCTACGCATATATCGTCAATGTATACGATTACGAAATCTAAGTCACGGAAAATTTGTCCATGTTACGTTGAAAAGTCTGGCTGGCATTTCGGAGACCAAATGTCATGACATTAAATTCGTATAATCCAAACGGTGTGATTATAGCTTTTCTTCACGATCTTCCGCCGCAATGGGTACTTGATGATACGCCCGCTCCAAATCGAGAGTAGTAAATATGGATTTGTTGTAAAGTATATGCGATATGTCGTGTATGTGAGGGACGGGATATCTGTCAGGCTTGGTCACTGTGTTCAAGCGCCTATAGTCGCCGCATGGTCGCCACTCACCTGCTGTTTTCTTCGGTGCCATGTGGAGTGGGCTGGACCACTGGCTGCTACTCGGGCTGCAAATGCCTTGTTTTAACATGTATTCAAATTCCTTCTTTGCGAGAGCCAGCTTTTCCGGATTAAGTCGTCTAGGCTTTGAAAATATCGGCGGTCGCTCGGTTACAATATGGTGGTGAACTTTAGAACTTTCCGAATTTGATGTATACTTAAAAGGTTGTGTCAAATCCTTATATTCGTCCAGTAGCCGTTTCACCCAACCATTTATCACTGGTGAAACAGTATGAATCTGCTCATAGCAGCTTTTGTCGAAAACTATATTCACCATAAGTTTGGTTTTGTTGTCAATTAAAACTTTTCTACGTACATCCACCGAAAGATCATATTCATGTAGGAAATCCACGCCTATATTAGGCTTTGTAACGTCGGCAATGAGAAACTCCCAGTCCATTTTTCTTCTTAGACCGAAGTCGACTGAAATAATTTTCGTACCGTATGTTTTTATTGGCGTACCATTTGCTGCGTACAAATCGTATGAATGTGGTTTGTCACGATTTGTAGGAGGCAGAACCAAGAAATCAGCGCCGGTGTCAATTAAATACCGCAGTTTCGTTTTCTGGTCTGTGTCGAATAGGTGACGGCTTTCTGCAGCCTTTACTCTGTTTGCCGCCGATGACAGAGCAGCAGTTAGTTTTCCGGCTTCAGTTTTTTTAAATTGGCAAGGTTCTTCGCATTTACGGGCCTTGTCACCAAATCTGTAATGAAACTTGCAAAAAGGGAAACGGACTTTTGGTCTTGACTTACTACGTTGACGTCGATGGTTATGCTCGTTCTTATGGCTTCCATCACACCTACTTGCACGCATCTCTTTGATTTGATTACGCAGTTCTTCTATCTCCGCTTTTAGAGTTGACTCTTGTTGAATGCTAGATATGGTGGGGTAGTTTTGCACCTCCATTAATTTACCCGCTTGCAGAGCCATCTGAGTAGAATTACCATCGACAATTGTCACCACAGAGCGAACAGTCTCTGGTAAACGTTCCATCCACAACGATTTCAATGCGTCATCAGATATTTTATCACCAGATAAGTCCTTCATTCTTTTCAACAGCTGTGAAGGTTTAAGATCACCTAGTTCGATTTCCTTGATCAATTTTCCCAATTTACGATGGTCAAAATCAGTGTATTCGGCAATTAATGTTTTCTTTACAGCTTCATATTTTCCAACAGCTGGTGGGTTTCGTATAATATCTGCAACCTGTAATAAATACTGTGGTTCTAATGATGAAATTACGTGATGATACATCGTCTCGTCGGTTTTTATTCCGGCAACGGCAAATTGTGATTCCATTTGTATAAAGTAAATATCTGGCTGTTCCTTGTAAAAAGTTGGTGGTTTAACGCCCACTCTAAAAACTTCACGGACACTATTTGCACCTGATGTTGTAGCTTCACTTTCCATTTTTTTCTTTTCATCTGGCATTTTGCTCGTTAAGGGTCACCAATATGGTTGTTGTTTATCCGTATAACCAATAATAATTAAAAGACTTCTCTTATTTTTACATATATTTTTTATTCAATATTTTTACGTCTTTACTATTTCAAATACATTTAGCGTCTTTATTAACAAAAGAATATTCTAGTTCTTTTTAAATACTATCTAACAATGTTAGTGGCGCCCCATGTTGCCAGCCTTTCTGCTGAAAAGGGGTTGCCAAAATTTCAACAATTTATAACCAAATTAGGATTTACATTTGTGTAGGGTTAACTGCCACAGGCTCTATTCCGTTTTGGGCTCGCGCCTCCTTTTTAGTGTGAAAGGCTCTAAAGCGGCTCAAAGTTTACCAGATAAGAACGATAGAAAAATAAATTTAAATAAAAAAAACGAAGATGAGAGATACCAAATTGATTCTAAGTTTATTTTGCAGCTACATTTATGCCATTACGTATAAAATAGCACATCATTCAAATGGGTGCCTCAGCTTCGCCGGCAGTGCTTCAAGCGGGCGGCCCAATTTTGCTAACTTTATCTAATATGTGCGGTGTTATTCCGGCAATAGCGTCTCAAATGTTGGCCTCGAGCTCGTCTAAAGTGCATGTAACGCCGTCTTGTTGCAACCACAGCTCGAATATATCGATTTTGTCGAGCTCTGGCCACAGAAAGTCTGTTAAAATCGCTCTATGCCGAGGACCATTGACGGTAACAGTGTCTCCTTCGTCATTTCGAAAGAAATAACGTCCGATGATGCAGCAATGCCATAAACCGCACCAAACAGTCAATCTTTGTGGATGCTTGGTCAAACACTCGTGGTTTGTGTTCGCTCCAATAAGGGCATTTTGCTTGTGGACGTAGCCGCTGAGCCAAAATGGCCTTGTTCGAGAAGATGATTTTTTGGCCAAAATTCGCGTTGCGTATTTACAACTGAGCCGGAATTTCGATTAATTTTCACACGTTCGGCAGGCGTGAAACGATGCATGATGAATTGGCAAACCTTACTGAATATTTTGACAGCTGAATGGCATTGGTAACTTTAACAGCTTATGAAACATAACAACTGGAAAAACTGTCATTACTTTCTGATCACCCTATATTAGCAATACCAAGACTTGCGCACGAAATGACTAGTGCATACATTTTAACTTGTAAATTATTATTTAAGTAAACAAAAATATTTTTTTAGTTTACTTTTGGAAAAATATAATGGAAAATTGTGTCCAAATATTAACGATATTAACAATTTTTTACAATAGACACCCAGACATACATCACATTTATGTGAAGATGTAAGAGTTAATAACAGGGTTCAACGAACTCGTTAGAAACCTTAAAAAAACAAAATATAAACAAGAAATGCAATGTTCCTGTAGTTCAATAGTTAATTCTAACAACAACAATAATTTTGTATATCAACGGTCACTTGCTGATGTTGTTGTTAGTGGTACAATTATGTTGGACAAACAATGTATTGAAGATGCTTCATCTATAATGCATTAAACACATAGACGACTGCGGCTACACGACTACAAATGCTGCTGGCTGCAATTGTAGTCGTGTAGTCAGCTACTTAATTTTTTTGAAACCGACAGCAGCATAGTAAACAGATGATCCTAAATATTTGACGTTTTGATAAATATTAATCTTTTTTGGTTTGTGCTTCTAAAATAATGGCTGAGGAATATTTTGTAAGATCCATTTTGTTTTATAAAACACCACAATAAAATTATTTCCAAATATAAATTAATGAAACCTTCAAACAATTGTAAAATATAAACAGCTATTTCTTCAGTGTTCCCATATCGGTGATTTTCTGGTCAGAACTAGCGATTTTATTTCGTCTCTAGCGTTAAAAATTGTCCTGTTTTACATATTTTGTTATATTGTCAACAATATTTTTTTTTGTAGCCAACAAAAATAGAATTTATCCTAAGTTGACTACAGCGGCAAAAGTAGTCGTGTAGCTGTGTTGGTGTCAAAATAATCGTTTTCATATAAACGTGTGTATTTTATTTTTGACAGGCTGTAGTCGTGTAGCTGCAGTCGTCTATGTGTTTAATGCATAACTTCATACCCAACTGCAGCCTCTGAAGTTAGATCAGTTATGCCAGGCACTCAGGGCTGCCAAATTGCCGATTTTTCGGCATTTTGCCGATTTCTTATTAAAAAATATGCAAAATGCCGATTTTTGGTCGAAAAATGTCGATTTTTTGTTAAAACTCAAAAACACGAAATTTTAATTTTTGGTGATTTACAAATCATGTTAGGATTTGCACTTTAGGTAGAATTTCTAAATATTTTTTAAAATTTTTTTGATCCCGAATACAAAATTATCAAACATAAATCAATTTCTGACGATGATTAATGGCAATTTTCTATGTTTAAACTACTTTTAAAGACGAATATGTAATACTAAAACTGAATTGATAATATCAAAACCGTTGGAAAAATCAATAATAAATGCATATTTTTAAAATTTTAAGTGCATATTTTTCGATTTTAATCATACATACATCTTATGTACATAAAACACGATTATAAATGCATGAATATACGAGCCCTAGTAATAATAGGCCTTTTTTTAATCACTCTATTTAGTTTTAGATTTATTTTATTTTGTTTTTTAATTTTCAAAATTTAATATTTTTATCCAAATTCTACACTTATCAGCTAAGATAATGTCAAAGAAAAAATTTTAATTTTTCGAAAACACAATTTCTGGAATTAAATTAAGCTAAATACAAAACGGATTAATTTTATTTATAAATCTATTTTGGATTTAGTTTAATTCAATCCCGGTGTTCACATTTTTACAAAATTTAATGATTTTCTTTCACATTATATTAGCGAATAAGTATCAGATTTTGAGAAATATATTAAATTTTGAAAGTTAAAAAACTAAATGTGAATACTTAAACGAAATAAAATAAATCCAGTGATTAAAAAAGATGAAATATTTGCATAATATTTCAAGGTGTACGGGTACCTTAAGTTCGGAGAAGAACTATTTTTAAAATCTGTAAAATTAATTTATGTACATAGTATTGGTGAGATAATATCTGAATATGTATCATAAAAATATTCATAAAATTACAACTAAAATTTTTTTATTATCATTTCATTTATCTCTTAAGCCTTTATTTTTATTTAATTGTTAAACTTAAAATATATTATTTTACACGAAATGTATTTTTCACATATTTTTTTATGTAAAGTTACCTAAATATTACATAAATGAGTATTTTTGAAAGTGCCGATTTTTTAAAATCAAAGTGCCGAAAATGCCGATTTTTTTGAGAAAAAGTGCCGATTTTTCATCGAAATCATCTGGCAGCCCTGCAGGCACTATCCACGGCTCTCATCTTAAAAACTGAACTGGTTTTAAGAGAGTTTCAGTGTAAAATAACAAAAAACGTGAAAAAGTGGTATTTTTAATTAATTATTTATCTCATTGAGTTTGTAATTTAACTTAACAAATATATCCAGAAATTCTAAAAACGTCGTCCCCTGACGATTTCCTTAGGCAAGAATGAAATCCGGATAGGGACATGCCTGCAGCGGATTATTTTTCACAATTTGTTAAATACGTTTGGGATTTTTATCATATTTAATTCCTTTGATGCAATTAATGTATATCCCGATAAAATAAAATAAAAAAAAAATAAAAAAAAAAAATTATTTTTATTGTTTTTAAGCAAAATTTTAAAGTGCACTTGTATTGTTTGATATGTTGTCTGCATTAGTTTTGTATAATTAGCACAAAATTTTGCTTATTAATATTAAAAAATACGCGTTAAAAAAACACTAAAAACTGTTTCTCTTAAAACCAGTTTGCATATAAAATTAAAGAGACTTTTTAACAGCAGTTGAGGCTGGTGGTTTGTCTTTAGTCTATATAGTCCAGTGTTGCCACTTTTTGAATAATTATTCAAAAACGGGACTGTTTACACATTCGTTGGATAATTTTTGAATAATGACATTTTTGTGTAATTTCACTTTTTCAGAAATTTCCGCAAATTTCTAAAAGTTCCGTAAATTTTTGAAAGTTAATAAAAATTAGTCGATATAGACGAAACGAAATTGTCTGTGAACCATTTACCACAAATCTCCAGTTTCTGGTGAATGATTTTATAAATTTTTTCAACGCTAAACCGAGTTTAGAAGAAATCAAAAATGTATTTTTTTGTTTAGTTTAAAGCTCCATCTTTTGTTTATTTTTTGCGAAAATAATTGTCAAGCTTCTTTTAAAAATTCTCTTGGTTTGCAAAACCATATAAAAATTCAGCGAAAGAGTGGGAAAATTTAGTATTGTTATGATTGTTGCTTTGTAATCTCTGAAAATTGTTTGGCGTAGTTAACATGACACTGGGCTTTGATCAGACGAAAATTTTGTGAACGCAGATTGTTCCAGATTTCAACAGAATCGTATAAAATTTTTTAAAAAAATATCGGTAATTTTTTGTGAAATTGTTATATTTTTATTTATGGTTAAAATTAAAATTTGAAGGGTAAGAGGAAAGTAGGTTATATTTTTGCATGCAATGCATCTAAATGAAGTACCCTTTCTGAAAAAACATAAATACTTTTTTCTGAAAGAAGCTTTTAATATGGATAAAATACCATTTTATTAATATTCAAATTTAAGCCTGAAAAAGATATTGCATTGAAATTCCCTTTAGTTAATAAAATAATTTGTTATATTTTTCAGGGAAATTGGCCTGGATTTGCTTTTGCAGAAGGCAAAAACTCAGACCAGGTTATTGCAAAAATGCAAAATTTTAGTTTTAAAATGCAATTAACTTTTGCACATTGCAGATGAAAAAATGCTAAGTCTTTAAAAATCTGTTTATAAAAAATTTTTTTTCCAAAATATTTTTATTCTTCCCCACTGTGAGTTTATTTTGAAAAATTTTTTGTGTAATTTCGTACGGTTTTGGATAATTTTTGACCTACAGCTGTGTAATTTTTTCTTTTACTGGTGGCAACACTGATATAGTCGTTGGTTATGCATGAGGCTGACAATCAACATAGTGAGTGGAGAACGAACTCTCGTAGGCGTAAATGAAAAAATCGTGTACTTGTTTATGGTGAAAAAAAAAATCAAATGATCTAGCTGTGGTTGTTGAGAAGAAATATCTGCATATGTATATCGTCATTCCAACCGTCTGTTAAACCAGAACAGGCTTGCCATTTTAGCACTTTAGGTGCTAGATCTAGCACTTTTTTTTGGGAGTTAGCACCCAACAATTTAAAAAAAGTGCTAGGTGCTAGTTTAGCACTTTTTTAAAAATATTGAAATTTTTTAGCACTTTTTTAAATAATTCAATATCTATATGAAAAATGTCTTGAAACACTTCTCGAGTTCAAGAAATAACAGGATTTACAAATATCACAGTCCACACACAAATATACAGCTTTTCTGAATTGGGTTAAAGTTGAATAGTCAATAAATATCTTTACCAGTCATGCCAACTTTTTGTTAAATATTGGCATAACAATATTTACGAATTTCTAAAAAGAAGAAATAAGAAAAGTTAGTTTGGCATTTCTGAATTAAGTTCACACTAGATCACTTCCAAAAGAGTTCCAATTTGAAAACCAACATCTGATTGTTAACGGCAATCGAAATGACCTTAAAGTACAGCCCGAAAACCCTGTCTGAGGTTGTTAGCAAATTTTTAAACTTTTGAAAAGAATGGTAAAAATCTGTTTCGAAAAGAAATATTGCTAAGACTCTGGTGCTCCTGCATGTATGTATATTAAAATTACAAAAGTATAGGACTAACAAAAAATATTGTTCAGTAAAAATTTTCTGAATTTTAAATAGTTTTTCTACAGCAGGAAGAATTTTAAATTAGATGGTTTCTCTATATAAATATAATTTTCTTGATCGCAAAAGGCAAGTATTTTCAAAATCTGAAGGCATTTCTGTGAAAAAATTTAACATAATTGATGATTTTTCTAACGAAATAGTTAACAAAACCTACAATATTTCGTATAATAGCTAATCTTTCTGTAGAATCTGATGTGTTTTAGCCTCAAAATCTGAAATTATTTCTATGGAGAACGTTTCAAATTTATCTCCAAATTATGATTTTTTAATGTCTTTACTGATTTAAAGCCAGCAATAAATGATAACCCTTTGAAATGGCGACTGTATGAAATGCATATTTTTTTATTAATAATTCAATATATTAATAAAAACCATGGTTTGCCAAAACAAAACATCAATAACGATTTAAAATGCATTCAAATAACTACAATTAACCTAAAAATACCATTAACGAAATAACTTAAAATATCACTAACCGCAAAATACTTTAACCAAATTATTTAAAATACCGTTTAACCTAACAGACCCTAACTCAAAAATTTTAAATATCCTAGGGACCATCATTTACCTTAAAATACCACTAATGGCTGGTTTACATTATAAGATTTTCGGTGTGATTTTGAAATCCAGCCTATATGTTTTGCATGTGTACTAAAGCAAAATCATACCAAAAATCGTACAGTGTAAACTAGCCATAAGGAAATAACTTAAAAAGCCTTAAAATAATTAAACGAAATAACTTTAAATACCGGTAACTCTAAAACAACTTAACGAAATAACTTATTATACCGATAACCTTAAAATACCCTAACGAAATATTTATGAAATAACGTTATCCATTAACACTAAAGACTGGTTTACACTATAAGATTTTCGGAAAGATTTTGCAACCTTGTCTATATGTTTTTCATGCGTACTAAAGCAAAATACTACCGAAAATCTTATAATGTAACCTGGTCTTAACCTTATGAATCGGTTGCCAACTCTGATAAAAACCCATAATGCATGTTAAAAACAAAAGAAAATCTAGCACCTTTTTTAGCACTTTTTATTTTGAATCTAGCACTTTCTAGCACTTTTTTCGACGATCTACCACCTTTTCGCATTTGTCTTATGGCAACACTGAACCAGAACAAATTATTGAATTTATAGACAAGATTGATAAACATCAACTCCAATGTACGAGGCTAGTTAAAAAGAATATTGATGTAAATACATTGAGACATCTTAATTTTAAATTAGGTGTTTCACCTTCTTTTTAATATGATGAAATAATAAAATCTACATTGTGGCCCATGGATATTAAAATTCGCCCTTTCGTTTTTTTTCCAAGAGAACCAATAAACCTACAAAATCTGCCTTAAAAGAAGCATCTAATTTAAAGTTTCATTTTCAAAATGTTTCTGAAAAGCGCTCAAAATCGAAAAACCTGCTTGAATTCTCTTCACAGTGTGATTATGATGTATTTATTATAATAGAATCGTGGTTAAATGCTGATTTTCACGACAATGAATTTTTTAATCCAAAATTATACAAAGTGTATCGTAATGACAGAAATCCTGATAAGACTGGCTTTAAAAAAGGAGGAGGTGTATTAGTGGCTGTCAAGACTGAGCTCAAATCATATATTTGCTCAAATCTAATTATTGATGATTTAGATCAATTGGTTGGTAATATCCCTACTACTAATGGTTAGAGATGAGCGATATTTTCATACCGGTGATTTAATCACAGTTATTGATAAATCACTGGTAACGGCAGTGATCAAATATTTCAAGTCGCAGTTACTCGGAATGTGGTTCTTTTAATATTTTTGTACTATTCTTTCTTGCAAACTTCATTGTGCACAGTAATACATGTTTTTTTTCAATAACAGTGACTTGCTTTCACACTCTTCTGAATAAAATGTCTCCTTCTATCATGTCTTTGTTACCGGTCGCAACTATTTTTCTTTTAAGGCCGAGTTTTTAGGAAGTGGATTATCTTTAAACTTAGTTTAACGCAGTTTGTAACTGGAATACTTTTTTAAAATATGATTTATTTTGTTTTATTTCAATAAAGAAATAAATTATACTCGAGAAAAAGTTTTCCGTCATATTTTTGTTAATAAACTTTGAAATGGCTGCCAAAATTCGTTTTCGGTTTAACTGAACCAAGTTTAACTGACATCTTAAAAACTCGCCATAAATATTATTTCGTTTATTTATCAGAAAATCGAAGTCTTTTCAATAGAAAAGCCGTGATCACGATCACAGTTTAAAAGAACAACGATTTGCAAATCACATTCACTGAGAACAATGTTACTGAAAAATCGCCGAATCGCCCATCTCTATACAAACCCGTGATCACGGTCACTGTTTAAAAGAACGGTGATTTGAAAATCACGATCACTGGTAGCAGCGTTATTCAAAAATCACCGGATCGCTCATCTCTACTAATGGTATGCTTTATATATGTGTTTCATATATTCCTCCGGCTAGTTCATCTACTTTATATGCTTCTCATGTAAATAATATTAAGTATTTGTTTGAGAATATGGTTTTAAACTCTCGATTTGCTATTTTCGGTGATTTTAATTTATCAGATTTAGTTTGGGTAAATTCTGTTAACTGGGAGGTATTAAATACCTCCCAGCAAAAAAATCCATTACAAAAAAGTTATTTTAAAAGCACTCCGAATAGCATCAACTGATTGTGAAGTAGTTACAATTAAGCTTTAACACTGATTTATTTTACACGTAATGTCCCATATTATCAGTAGTTCAATTTAAGCATTTTGTTAGTAATTTAAAAGTGATTACATGATGTTAATAAAAGTATGGTTTTTAGATACACATTTTCATCACATCAATACGAGTACATTTTGTTTGCATTTTTAGAGTGATTTAGAAGTACTCTTTATAATATGTAATATAATACATTTCTCAAAGTGATTTAAATGTGCTTTTTATAATGTCTGAAAAAGCATATTTTAGAGGCAATTTTAATGTTTAGCCTTTACAGAGCCCATTTCTGAACCTATTGTGTAACAAAAGCTTCAATTTATTATTATTTTTAGGGCAATATTAAGGAAACACTTCTTTTGCATCTGAATCAATTTGATTAAGTCAAAATCAGACAAAACCAATTTTTTTTTAATTTTTGTTCAACAGCCTTTTTAATAAGTTTGTAACATGTTTACTTCAGTCGTTAAATTTGAAAAAGCTACGATATTGAATTAAATAAGATTAATACATTAAGACCGAATTTTTGGGATGTCAGTTAAACTTGGTTTAGTTAAACTGAAAACGAAAAATAAAATAGATTTTAGAAGCAGTATTCCAGTTATAAACTGCGTTAAACTAAGTTTAAAGATAATCTACATCCTAAAAGCTGGGCCTAAAAGTTATATGTAACCCTCTGATTGATTATTTTTTTTTTAAAAACATTACTCAAGGAATTTTCAGAATATTAAAGCGTACTAGGAAACTATTTTTTCATTTTACAACTCTACAGTAATAAGGCCATCATTATAAATTTGCTGAATCCGCAGATCTATGATTGAAATTTTAGCTTTAAATTCATTAAAGAATCCGAGAACCGTTGGAGGACAGTTTTTCCCCAGACATATTTCGAAGGCGAATACCATGTCGTCATTTGAATTTTGCAAGTCAACCATCGATAGCTTAAAATCAACGTTTTCATTAAACGATGCATTAAGTTCCAATGCTATAATTTGCAATCGTGATTAGTTAAATTCTTATGTTGAAGAAGTTCATTTAGGAAAATTTAAACTTTAATTAAAATTTTGAACTTTAATGGACATTTTAAAGTTGACGGCAGTTATTTTTTTAAATCTATTTTTGATTTGAAGAAATAATATATTTTTTGTCACTATAGAATTATTTATATAGCTTGATTTTACGACTTTTAAGGTGTAATAACAATTAAAGCATATCGACATTTAAAGCAGGTGACATTTATAGAACTTTTAATGCATAAGCAAAGGTAAGGGACCAACCTCTGTTAACGAACCTCTTGATTGGTCTGTTTTAAACGATAAAATTTGTTAACATTATCGTACAACAAATTTTATTAACATATTTCTTTGGTGCACGGTGCAAAAGCACGCAAGCGACTTCATAGAGCCTAAACAATACATTTTAATTGTTAACTTTTATACATTTGCATTTAGTGAAAAGAAGAATTCATATTTGGGTCATAGTTCAGGAGGTTCAATGGGATCCAATTCTTTATTTCCTTCCCTTTTTCAATGGGAACTGTAATTGAAGTATTTTTTAAAATATGTACGAATAATTTAAAAATATATAAATAATCGTAAATTAATAAAAGCTGTATTTTGTCTCATGCCTATCAACGTTAATTATTTAAAGCAAATATACGTTAAACCGATTGTAGCATACAAATTTTTTTAAATAGGTTATGTTTATAATTGTTCCGTTATAATCGAACGTACGGCAGCAAAAGTTTTTAGGAAGTAACGCGAATAAGTTACGTTAGATGTGAAAATGTATAAACGTTGAGTTTTCAACGTTGATAATTATCCGTGTTGAAAGTTAACATGCATACGAAAAGTAATATGTTATTTTCGTCTTAAACGCGTTTTTATGCACTTTGAGATTATTTATGAGTTAACGGATATAGCTAAGTCAAAAACACAGCTAAGTACTGAAATATAATTAACTATTTTGTTTTTTTAGAGACAAAAAATGGAATCTCTAACAAATTCGTAATTTACAAACAAATGCATTTACAAAGAAAAAAACAACATTATATATACATTTTTGAAAGTTGTTTTAAAGCACATACATTCGAAGCAGAAAAATAGCACTTATCGCTCCATTGTAACCAATTTAAAAGTTGTTTGTTTTGAATGACTTACACATATTTTTGCTGGGCTACTAATGTTAATAAGGATCATGAAATTGATCCTATAGATTCATTTTTAGATATGAATTTAAATCAAGTGAATAATATTTACAAAAAACTTAATAAAATTTTGGATCTTATATTTGTCCAACCGGATTCTAAGTTTTTTATATATGAATCTACAACCATTTTCTCCTGTGAATTTACATCATACTGATATTATTTTTGAATTAGAATTTTATAATTATATTAAATGCTTGAACAATTTTTCTGAAAAACAATTTAATTTTAACAATTGTGATTTTGATGCTTTAAATTCCATCTTACTTAGTGTTAATTGGCAATCTATTTTTTTTTTTTTTTGAATAATTCCATAAATGAATCTTATGAATTGTTTTTGAATACATTTTTAGGTATATGTTATCAATATATTCCTTTGAAGTGTTCAAAATCTAATAATCACCCCTGGTACACGAAAGGATTGAAAAAATTAAAAAATGAGCGTAATAAACTGTATAAACGTTATGCTACAACGAGATGCCCTGAAGTCAAGCTTCAGTATCTTCAACGTCAAAAAGAATTCAATTTTCTTAATAAACTTTTATACAAACTAGATATGCTTAAAATTGAGAATGATATTAAAAATAACCCCAAATATTTTTAGACATTTATTCAGTCTAAATGTCAAAGTACTGATATTCCATCTTTAATGACTTATAATAACGTATCATCTGATAAACCTGATGATATAGTCAATTGCTTTGCTTCATTTTTTAAATCTAATTTTGAGAATTCGTCCTTTATTGCTAATAATACATTTTTTGATGATATGGCTGTGGATGCAAATTTCGGAAGCATTGTCTTAAATGAAGATGACGTTTTGCATGCTATTTCACAAACGAAAAATTCATTTAAAGCGGATGCTGATGGGTTGTGTAGTTTCCTAATTAAAAAATGTTCATTATCTATTTAGAATCCAATTTTGGAGGGTTTTAATAAATAACTAAGGGAAGGAGTTTTTGCCGACCGATGGAAAATACTATAATTTCCCCTATATTTAAATCTGTATGCCGAGAGAATATTAGTTGTTATAGGTCAATATCGAAGTTAACAGTGATATCCAAGATTTTTGAACATGCTGTGTATAATAGGTTATATTTTACTACTAAACCTTTAATTATTCCACAACAACATGGTTTTCGTACGGTAGATCCACAACCTCAAATCTTACTATTTTTACAGATTATTGTATATCTCAATTAGATTCTGGTTATCAAGTAGATAAAATCTTTATGGATTTTTCAAAGGCATTTGATAAAATTTCTTACGTTATATTACTAAGAAAGCTGTGGAGCATGGGCATTCACTCCACATTTCATAAATGGTTTTCATCCTACCTTCAAAATAGAATTTGTGTAGTCCAAATAGATTCTTATGAATCGGTACCATATATTCAACTGTCGGGTGTTCCACAAGGCAGTGTTTTAGGCCCGCTACTTTTTAATTTATTCGTAAATGAAATTTGGCTACCCGATTAAAAAAGATAATATGATGACATATCTAATTTTATATTTTATTGTATCTACGTGGATAAAATTGGATTTAATTACTTTAAATTATATACAATTAAATCCGAATTTTGACCAGACATTATTGTATTAAATAATATCTTAATTAAGCTGAAGGCCTTAGTAGCCATTCCCGATTAAAAAAGACGATATGGTGTCATATATAATTTGATATAATACAATAACTAATCGGATACAATTTAATCCAAAAAATGGTGAATACAATTGTACCTACGTGGATAAAATTGGATTTAATTACTTTAAATTATATACAATTTAATCCGAATTTTGACCAGACATTATTGTATGAAATAAAATCTTAATATTTAAAATTTGATACAACTAGGTCCAGTTGGATAAAATTTTTCGTATTTCTATTTTTATTAAATATTGTACTGAAAAACAATGGGGAATTCACGTAAGGTTTCGTGTATCGTGTGAACTAAGCAAATCTAGTAAGTTTGCGAGTCTTGATGTGAAACTGCATACATAAAAAGTATCTACACATTAATCAGTACTTATACAAGCTATATTATATTTTAAGAATAATCCATAAAATAAAAAAAATTTAAATAAAATGAAATTTCAAATAATTTTTCATAAATCATTACTGGATTTTTTACTGAAGGTGAGATTTTCATTTTGAAAGTGAGAAAAGTTCACTTAAAAACAATGAGAAAAATGAATTAAAATTGTGATAACAAATTTGACATGAAACAGTTTTTAATAAAATTAAATGTCATGAAATAATCGTTTAAAAATGTTTTAAATTTGTAAATAGTGTATGTATGAATAAAAAACTAGATTTCACTATAAGGGGGAATTATTTGTTAGGTGTTTGAGTTATTTATTACACAATTTTAGTCTGCTTGCGGGTAGAAATTTTTTTTTAATTTCATTTATATTTTATGGTATCCTTCAAGCCTATGGATAAATTTGGTAGTACGTCATTCCTAAACCAAAATATTTACTTCGAAGAATTGACTAACTTTTATTAATATGACCCAATATTCAATTTAAAAATAAAAGAATCTGTCGTTTCGATGTAAATTTAAATGAAAATTAATTTCAATTTGAATTTACTGAGATATTAAGAGTTCATTTGAAGCAAGACTATAACATAAATTATATAGGTGAAATAAATGTTTTTTTTTAATCAATAGCCTTGTTTTGTTGCTATACATATGTGGTACGAAATCCCATAGAAAGTCTGGCTGCATATGTTAAGTATTAACTCTTTTAACATAATATTTTCAACGTCGATAATGTATGGGTAAATGTTAGATACCCTGTTGGCCATGTCTGCAAGACATCCTTGAAGACGCGTGCACGACAATAGTAAATCGTAAACGACACTTTCGCTCACAATGTCGTTGACGATCACATGGGCGACAATATGCATCACGCTGTCTTCGATTAATATATAGGCGACTTTTTTGTTGTATTATCGTTGATGACAATATACCCTACATTGTCGTCGACCAGAATGTGAACGACAATGTTCTGTATTATATCGTCAGCGAGCACCCAACATGTAGTCGATTTATAATACAAAAATTCTACTCCTGAATAGAAAAAATACAATTTTTTAAATTTCTTCTGTAAAATAAAATTTGTAGATCTAGTTTTTGAGGTTAGTATTATGTTTTAAATTAATTTAATTAGTTTTTACTAAAATTATATTAAAAAATAAAAAAAAAATTAAAAATTGATCGAATTATTTTGAAAATTACATATTAAAACAATTATTTTAGTAATAAGTAGGGCAAGGAATTTCATGCACTTAAAAATGGAAAATATGCGTCTAAAAAAGATAAATATGCATTAAAAATATAAGAAATATGCACTAAAAACTATTATTTTTCAAAAATAATGCACTTTAAAATTTAAAAATATATTTAAGTTAGTTATTTTCAAACAGACACAGAACTCGAAGATTTCTCACACGCCAATAAGGTTTTTAAGAATGTTAATTTTGTTTGAATCAAAATATGAAAAGGTATAAATTTTTTATATTTTTTTACAAAATAAAAAATGCTCCTAAAAATTAAAAATATGCATTAAAAAGGTACCAAATATGCATTTACATGCATTTTTGACAAAATATGCAAAAATATGCAACAACAAATTGATGCCATTTTGTTTTAAATTTGATGATTCGGATAAATATTTAGTCCAAATTAATTTTGGACTATCGAGAAAAAACATGCATTTGCATGAAATTCCTTGCCCTATTAATAAGCATTGATTTCTTCGTCTGACATGAAATTGTCGTCAAGGATGTCTTCAAGACATTTTAGAATTTGTCGTGTATATTACACTGTTGAGAACAATTTCGCCGACAAGATCGTATATTTTGTCGTGTTTTCAGCCTTATTAACGTCTAGATGAGCGACAAAATGAGCGATCATTACATGCATTTTGTCGTGTTTCATACCAAATTGACGACTAACTGAGTGACAATGTCTATAACTTGTCTGTAATAAGATTTTATTAAGGACAAAATGAGCCACCATTCCATCTATTTTGTCGCGTATTATATAACATTGGCGACTTCATGAGCGACAATGTCTTTAACTTGCTGTATTAAGAAAGAATGCAAAATAACGGGACAAAAACAACACAAGAACCAAAAAAGCGTAAGAAACAATGTAAAAATATTCAGTTGATTCTCGAAAGTGCGGGTGAAAAGTCATATTTCTTATCGTATTTCCATGTGCGTGTACGTAAACATTTTATAATTAATAGCTGTCATATTAAATGCTCTTTACGGTAAGTAACTATAAAAAATTAAATTTTTCTTTTATGATTTTCAGACAAATTGAAAACTTAATCTAATATCGTGCCTTAATAGCAGAATCCACCAAAAGAAATAGTAACTTACGAAGCCTATATAAAACAATTTCGCTCAGTATTCCATCGTTTCAAAACTACTATTAATAGAGTAAATGGCAGAAATTAAGAGTAAGAAAAAACAGCGAAGTTGTGCAATCAAAGAAAACGACCAAAACGAAGAAATCAAATAAATGCTTATTACTAAAATAATTGTTTTAATATGTAAGTTTCAAAATAATTCGATAAATTTTTAATTCCTATTTTATTTTTCAATATAATTTTAGTAAAAACTAATTAAATAAATTTAAAACATAAAATTAATCTCAAAAAATACATCTACAAATTTTATTTTACAGAAAAATTTTAAAAAATTGTATTTTTTCTATTCAGGAGTAGAATTTTTGTATTATAAATCGACTACATCTTGGGTGCTCGCTGACGATATAATACAGAACATTGTCGTTCACACTCTGGTCGACGTATATTGTCGTCAACGATAATACAACAAAAAAGTCGCCTATATATTAATCGAAGACAGCGTGATGCATACTGTCGCCCATGTGATCGTCAACGACATTGTGAGCGATACTGTTTCCCAGATTGTCGTGTACGATTTCGCGGACATTTGTATGAAAAAGTCGTCGACGACTTACATGGACGGTCGCCAAAGTGTCGTTTACGATTTACTATTGTCGTGAACGCGTCTTCAAGGATGTCTTGCAGACATGGCCAACAGGGCAATCAAATATTTTTTGTATAGGTATAGAACGTATGCCCAACACATTCTCATGAGTTACCTTCACTGACAGCAAATGTCAAAGAGTAAAAGTTCTTTGTAATCTATGGTCTGTTTGCCGCTTTGATTTTGTTTTTGTTGTTTTTTCTACAAAATGACAATACAGTGGTGCCAGACGTGACGTTTTTACGACATTTTGACGATTTTTTTTTGAAAATCTGCTGACCATTGGCAAAATCATAAATAAAAAGATTTTGAAAAAAAGGAAAATTGTTTTCTTAAAACAATGGTTAGTATTTTAGCATATGTATACGCGAGAGAAAAATATTCAAATAGAACTATTTAGGGCTATGTGTCTTAAGAAAGAAATTAAAAAAATCGTTCAGTTGCAGCGTTTTATGATAACCCAGCAAAAAAAAAATCGTCAAAAGAAGAGAAAAAGAAGCATTGATTTGGATTCGATATTGTGAAAATTTGGATCGGAACCAATGAATTTTACATAGGGTTGTCATAGGGTGGAAGTTTTCTTTTATGATCCTTTTGATGTTCTTTTTAATTGGTGAAAAATAATTAATTTTTGTTCGTAGAAAATTTAGGCAAATCACTTGGACCTGACAACTTGTCTCAAAATAATTAAAGTTAAGTGCTTAGCCACATTTATAAATGTTAAATTTATATGGAAATATCTGTAGTTAGATAGATTTGGAAAGACTTAATTTCCTTCAAAATCACATTTTCGGAAGTTGGAAAAAGAACTGCTTTAGAAGCGGAAAATCAGAACTTAATGATACTTTGGAATCAATGAAAAATTGATTCCTTAAGATCACTTCCACGTTTTTTGCTGGGAACTTAAGGAGGGACATGACATTCGCGGCAGAGAAAACAGACCTTTTTTTTTAAAATTCTAACTCAGTCAAAAACAAACATTTTTCCAAAATTATTGTAGAGTTCAACAAATTACAAGAAAAAAATTAAAAAAAAATATATTTTTCTCTCCAACATGGTTTTATAGAGCTCCAAACTGGCGGGAGAGAAAAAAACGGGTTCTCGTGGTTGCAGCGCTGGGAGTCGCAAAAATTGTCCGATCTGGAAAAAAATGACTTTTTTAAATCTTAACAAAATTGGTTATCGTATGAATAACCAATCGAATAATAATAATTTTTTTTTCATTTGGAAAAATGTTTGTTTTTGACTGAGTTATGAATTTTTAAAAAAATGTCTGTTTTCTCTGCCGCGAATGTCATGTCCCTCCTTAATACAGTGAATGGCGCTTTTGTTTTTAAATATTTATAAAATTTATTTAGAAATACGCAGAAAACGTTTCCCTACAAATTCGGCAAAATAACTCTATCCAAATTGTATGTTTATATGGTTTTAGATTTTTTAGCCAAAAACTTGGTAAACTTTCCGAAAAAAATCGGAGATATGTTACACAATTTGTTAGTAAACATTTTAGTATAGTATGTAGTGTTCTTATATTAGCCTCGTTTTGTTCCTGTACGTGTTACGAAATCCCATACAAATTTTGACATTGGGCATATTAAAGTCTGAACCAGATAAAATCAGTGTCGGCAATGTTTTGCTGCAGCGCCACGTTTTGTCGATAAAGAAGGTTTTTGTATTTTCTTTTTTTCTCACTGCCGAGAAATTATAAAATTTTCTAAATAAACAAGGGCTGCCGTCAAAAAAAAAACTCAATAACAAATTTGTAAAAATAGTCAATAGTTTTCCCGAAAATCAAGAAACAAATTTGATAGCACTGCTGCAGTTCACTGGCACTTCGAGTATCTGGATTGGGCTTAAATGTTAACTCTTACAATTTTTTCAATGTCGATAATGTGCCATATTGTATACAAAAATATGTTGTCGTTTTTTTCGTATTCATGGTATGTGTGAGCAACAAAACAATTTTGCAGATAACGATTTTTCAAAAAAATTAATGGACAATTTATTTTTATGACCGAAAAAGTCTGGGACCACTGCCAGAATATACAATATTAAGTCGCTGTTGCCAACTTGGCGCTTTTTTATTGCTCATAGCGGGAAGATGTGTTTTATTAGTTAAGCCCCGTATTTTGTTAGTACTTTGCCGAAAAAAAATGTCAAACTCCATATAAAAAAAAAAATATTTTTCCCTTGCGTGGAATTGCTGCGAAATTGCTGTGGAATTTTTTTCGCATCAATTAAATAGACAGGACCATTTGAAAAAGTGACATTAGGGTTAATTATGATTGTAACTTTTTATACACAATAAAAAATTTGTGCATTTTAATGTTTTGATTATAGTTTTTGAGCCCCAAACATAGAGCGAAATTTTTTCGCTCTTTTGAAGAAAATACTGGGCTTTAGCGGGAATTCTATTGCTTTTCCAAATGAGAAAAATTTCAAATAAATGGGATACCAAATTATAATCGGCACATTTTCCTTTACATTAAGAACATTTTCATTACATTTCCATTCATTTTCATTCCCGTGTAGATGTGCCTTTAGAAATCCAATGAAATTTTTTAATGAATTTAGTAGAATAATGCATTTATAATCAGAGTTTTCTCCAAAATATTTCTTTAAAACCCGAAATTTCCTGACAAATTGTTACCACCTTTTTTCTAAAAATATCGTTATAAAAAGCTTAGAATCGCTAAAAAACCGCTCGTTGTTAAAAATAATAAAATTCTAGCATATAATAGCAAAATTTTTGATACTTTTGAATTTTTTAATTCAAAATTTATCGAAAAACTCGCTTAGTTTTCGTAACTTTTGAAATTTAACTAATTTTATAAAAAAAAAATTAATAACAAAGAAATTGATTTAAAAAAACTCAAATGGTTTTGCAAAAACCGCTACAAGATAAATCGTATTTTATTTATAAGTATGTCTCAAACTGACGAGAAAATAGTTCCATTAGCAATACCTATTGAAAGTGTTTTTGAAACAGGTACCGTTTTGAAACAGCATCAATTTTTATTTATTTGCAGATACACTTTATTAGTCAACAGTTCTACAACAGTTGAACAACTATCTGCTGAAGGACCTGATCACTAACCGCTCAGTCTGAGCTCTCAGGTAGCGCTGTCATATTTTGGTAGTGTAAAAAATGATTGCTACTTTTGATCAAATAGTGATAGATTTGTTATTGTTGTTTTTAAAAACTTTTTGTTTTGTATGATTGACAAATAAAAACATACAAATATAATTCAAAAACAAAACCTTTAAAAAAATAAAGGAAATTATAGAAAAAATGTATTTAAAAACAAAACAAAGAAAACATCGTTCAGCAGAGTAAGTAATCACAAAGCGCTACAAGTCACCGGTATCAGTTTGAGGTTTCTCTCCCGAATGCTACCATTGTTTTGCATGTAGTTTGTTTGCCGTTGTCATAGACTAGAGATGGGCGCGTGACACGAAATGTTCGTGAGTCATGTGATTTACTCGTGATCGTGAGTTATAATTACTAATTTTATATTCTTACTTTTATTTACACGTGAATCGTGTGTGACCGTGAGTAGGAACTCATGCTAGGGTTTAGTCTTTTCATCAGATTTTAGGTAATTTTTACTGTTTTCGTGATAGTGAGTAGTTTTGTATGTGAGCGAGAGTTAAAAAAGTGCTCGTCCTTGAGTCTGGAGCAGAGCTTTGAAGAATTAATTCATTTTTGAATGAATTCACTACCAATCGAATTGAATTTTCTCTAGAATTGAATGAATTCCTTTTCTTAAGTAATTCACTGAATTCTTTCAACTGTACGCGTTCATTAAACAATAAATTCAAAGAATTAATTAGTTTATAACTTAGTTGCAATAGTTATTTTTATTAAATCAAATGAATTAATTCAGTGGTGAATGCGTTCAATTTTATAAATCGAACGAAAAAAAAAGTGAATTAATTCCTTACTGAATTAATTCACTACTGAATTCGTTCGATTTCATTTTCGTTCAGTGAATTAAAAAGAAAAATTACGTTCACTGGATTGAAAAAAAATCACTGAATTGAAAAAAAAAATTACGTTCACTGAATTGAAAAATCAAAATTACGTTCACTGAATTCAAATGAGAAGCAACAACATATTTTAATAGCTTGTAGAGTTCTTAGTATTGTTAAAACGTATAAATGAAATACGTCATAGTCAAGCATCTACATTTTACGGGGAATCATAAGTTTAAAAAATTAATAGATATATTTTTTTCCAAATTCATCTATATCTGTAAAGTTTTTATTTTTAATAGTAAGGCTTTATTTTTTAATCACGTAGGTTGATAAACTGCACCGGGTTTCTCCAACACTTAATATACAATTTGTTTATTTTTACTAGCAAGCGCTGTTAAATTGTTTAGTTACAAATTTTATTTGTAAATAAATGTTTTCTTCTACTGAACGGCAGCTTTGAATTCAGTGAACGTATTTTTTTAATTCAGTGAACGTAATTTTTTTTAATTCAATGAACGTATTTTTTTTCATTCACTGAACGAAAATGAAATTGAACGAATTCAGTAAGGAATAAATTCACTTTTCAAAAATTTTTTGTTTAATTTTTCCGGTTTTTTTGTTTTTTTTTTCTTATAAAATTTAAAAAAAAAAAAAATCGTTATTTTAAGTTAAGTGTCCTGCTTTACTTTTTGTGTAAAGTTCAATAAAATGCGAGTACCTAATCACAAAATCCTCTATCTAAAAGTCAAAATTATCCAAAAGTACGGAAACGTACAAAATCACTTTTCTAACCCAAACTATTTAAAGAAAAAAAAAAATTAAATGCGTATAGCTTTAGTCTCAAAAATCGCACAGAAATACATATTTTTTGCATTTAAAAGTTTTTTTGACTTCTGTCAGTTAATTTTTATATATAGAAGTTTTATTTTGTGTATTTCTTTGCTTGATTAAAATTTAGAATTTTCACAATGGTGTTATTTGTTTATCATTGCACCGGATGTCCCTTTTACAATTTTTCTTAATAGTAAAAAGAGAAGTTAATAAATAGTAGACAGAGGCAGAAAATTTTATAAAAATATCTGTAAGAACGCAAAAATTTCTGTAAGGGCCTAAAGGTTTTTAAAACTTAAAAAAAAAAAATAACCATAAAGGAAAATTTAATTTCTACCGCATTTTCTAAGTTCTAAACTAAATTATATATTTCAAGTGTAATTTGATTTCTAGGTGATTTTAATTTTCAAAAATTTCAGTTTTTTGTCAATGTTTAAAATTTTCTGCAATTCGTTTGTGTTATGGAGTATATGGTTTTACCCATTTTCTGCCAAGCATGGATTCCGTGATTATTTTCTGACAAAACTTCGTAGAAGGATAGATAGACGTGTCTTTAGAGATATGTTGGTAAAAAATGGATTAAACAATTTAAATACTGTTTCTCATAGTCTTGTTACTTGATTTTAACAGTGAAATTATCTTTTAATACTTTTTGGACAAAGGTCTTTTAAAAGGTCCCATCACTTGGATGTAATGCTTTACAAACTACTTCTTCCACTGCTTCACAAGTATCTGTTAGTGTATTTTTACTCTTTTTTTTAGAAGTTATTCTGAAAAACATCAACAAATCACTTCTTTCATTGCTTCTAAAATATCCGTTAGTATATTTTTACAGCTTTTTTAGATTTACTTCTGAACAACATCCTAAAATATAGTGCTTTTTCTACTGCTTCGGCATCTCTTTTTTTCAATAATAATTTCAAACGCGAAATGAAAGTAAAATTCCAGAGGATTTTGCAAAGTTAGCTCGGGTTTTTATTTTATGGCCTCTTGAAATATCTGTGTGGCGCGAAAGCCCAAAAATGTTACACATTTTAAGAGTTTGGAACTCTCTCGCGATCACGAATAAGTTAAATTTCAACTGTTCTTTTCGGTTCTTTTATTTTATTCGGAATTATCAAACAAACCACTGACATAATATAATCTTATACTGATAGAAAAATCCTTAAAAAATAGCAAAAAAATGGTACTCAAAATTAGTTAAAAGGGGGGCCCTGCACAGAAAGCTTTTGAAATTAGTAAATTCTTTTTGCTAAATATTAGTAAGATAAGTACAGCAAAAATGCAACTGTTTTAGTAATATTTGAGTTAAATTTTGTTTAATTGAATTTACTTTGCTAATATTGGCTAAAAAATATTGCTGAATATTAGTAGACAAATATCAGTAAAGAAATTGTTATATATTCAAAAGTTAATTTATCTTTAAATTTGAGTTGAATACAAATAGCGGTATCTCCTGCTACAATAAACAGAAATATTTGCTTTCTGTAGTACAGATTTTTATTCGCATTAAGAAAATAAAAAAAAAATAAAAATTTTAAATTCTTTGTGATGGTTTAGTCGACTAATTTCCAGGAAATTTTTTGCTGATTTTAGCAGGGTAAATTGTCACTTTCGATTAACTAAAATATAGCTGAAATTTTGTAAATTTAACAGATTTTTTCTTGCTGTTTGTATCTTTCAAATTTTAGCAAACAGATTCTGCTGGATTCAGCTGTTTTTTAAGCAAAAATTTTTAAAGACTTTTATATTAGTGTATGAACAACTGAAAAAATTTCTCGAATGAACGAGTGAACTAGAAGAACACACTTGTTCAAAAATAAAATTGATTGGAATGAACTGTGAATTATAATGCCAAATTCTAGTAATTTTTATTCCGATTATTTGTTTGTATAAAATGTTTTATTTTGTGTGAAAATTTTCGTGTGTGCTCAGATTTTTACTCACAATCTATAATTTTTTTTTTACGATAGACTAAAGCTCAGCGGATGCCCTCTTCTTATGCGAGTGCATTGTGTTAGGATTAGGAAAATAGAATAGATTTCGACAATTTTTAACACAAAACTGCTAATAACAAACAATATGAATAAAAAGCAACTGATAGTGCGTCTTTGTGACGAGAACGTGGTTAAAATAGACGAATGTTTCGAGAGGCCATCAAATTCAAAACCGACCTAGATTTGCAAAACACTTTGAGGGGTTTGTTTTAGCAACAGTGTGCTTTTATTTCGCGTTCGAAACATTGAGTCTGACCGCGATGATCATTTTGCAGGATCTTCTAAAACCGCAGAATCTAGTTTTGTTAAATATACTGCAAGAAGCTTCTTGAGACAAATCCGAATTTATATATATTTACAGTCACTTCCAGAATAAATTTCTTGTTTCTCCTAAAGTACGCTTTTTCACTGACAGTTAATAATTTTAATTAAAAAAAAAAATTATGAAAATCCAACATTATAATGCTTAACTTAGGGTGGGAAAAAATTGTAAAATATCGAATTATGCCAAATTATCACCCTATAGTAAAAGCTTGTGCCTGCAAGCAGGAAACCTGGAATTTTTAAGGAAAACCGAAGGGTAATTTATCAATTTTATGTTTATCTTATAATAAATATGACAAAAGCTATCAATAGTAGCAATAAAAAATAACCAGTTATCAATTAAAAGTTGCGAAAAATTTCTGTTTCCTATTTGCAGTCACATTTTATAAATTTTTTCTCAGTAAAAGAGAGGATTGCATTCTATTTATTTTCTGACCTCTTTGATTAAGCCTAGCACACATAACTATTCAGGATTTTTACAAAAAAAAACCCATAAAAAACAGTTAGAAAAAAGCTTAGAAAATTTTTTAGAAAGCAGTTTTCGCAATTGGATTTAGAGTCTATTTTATTTATGAAAACTTAAGAAACTTGGCCATTTGGTATTTGATTTCAACAAAAAATAAATATTTTTTATTACATTTTTTAAAAAATGTTGTTGCTTTCGACGTATTTTGTTACGTTTCAAAATTTGTCAAATCATTTCGGGGGGCTCGAGCCTCCAAGCCCCCCTCCCCCCCTAGCTACGTGCCTGGTTACCATCGCAGCAACTATGTTTTGAATAGTCCGTTAATCAGATCATTAATTGATTATAACTTACTGAATAATAATCACATAGTGGAATTTAGTGCATCAAAAACATGTTTCAAAAATTTGTTATACATGTCAGAAATGTATTGTATAACGAAAATGTATAATAGTGTGAACACTGTTTGTTACACACATGTCAAAATAGGTGCACACATTTTAAAAAGCGGTCACACTTTTTTGGCAAGATTTATTTTTTGAAAAATTTCATAAAGTTACCACTTGTCTCAACACAAGTGTTGTGTTATTCACAAAGATTAAAAACAACTAATGGTGAAAAAATTTAATAATAGAAGAAAAAATAACTGTTTTAATTTATTTATTGTGTGTGTCGATAACAGTCTGAATACTGAAAAGATTTTCTTTTATACTTTTTTGACAACCAGACAATTTCAGCATACTTTTTGTCATACTTGTGTGAAGAAAAGTATAAGCACATGTGCTATAATGTGAACGGGGCTTAAGGAACATTGTTCTGTAGACTAAGGAAATTAATAAATGAAATGAAAATGGACGGTCAGCAAAAAGTGTGTGAAAATATAATAGGAATTTTTTTATGAAAATCCGAAAATTCTAGAGAGGCAAATCTGTCAAATTGGGGCCAGTGGGGAGATATTACGCATTGGTAAAAAGAGCAGAGTACGTATTTGGTGTATTTTTTATTTCTTCTTCACAAACAAGATTATTTGTGTTCGGCTTTCTTGTATCAACGTACACCAAAGAAAAAATATCAATGTGCTTTTTTTTCATTTATGTACATTTCGTCTACAACACACATCTCATTTTCATGGTAGTGTTAATGAGTGTCTGATGTCTCTAATTCCTTTCCATGATATGAAGAACGAAGCGTTTACAATTTGCTCTCGTTCTGAACACGAAATGAAAAAGCTTTTCATTTAACAAAAAGAAAGAAATCAAAATTGAAAGAATTTAAAGAATGTTCAAATGATACTGTTTCTTTTCATCTCACGAAAGGAAAGAAATGTGAATGAAATTATACAGTTCACGATGCATATTTCATTTCTACAATTCTTTCAAGAACCTTCGCGAAGAAAATATTTAATATTATTGTTATAATGGTAGTTCAAACTTAACAAAAATTTTTTGTAAAAATATATAATTTGATATAATACAATAACAAATCGGATACAATTTAATCCGAAAAATGGTGAATACAATTGTATCTACGTGGATCAAATTGGATTTAATTACTTTAAATTATATTCAATTTAGTCCGAATTTTGACCAGACATTATTGTATTAAATAATATCTTAATATTTAAAATTTGATGCAAATAGGTCCAGTTGGATAAAAATTTTCGTATCTCTGTTTTTATTAAATATTGTACTGAAAAACAATGGGAGATTCACGTAAGTTTTCGTGTATCGTTTGAACTAAGCAAATCTAGTAAGTTTACTACACCGAAAAAATACCTCAGTTACTGACTACTAAAATCTCGGGTGAAATACCTCTTACTGAATATTAGTTAAAAACATTAATTGTAAATAACTGACTCGGCAGTAATTTACAGCTAATTTATATTTGAAAATATTGTCAATAAATATAACTGAAAAGTCAATTATTGGGAACAATGTTTGAGTTAAAATTTGGATTTTTCGTGCATAGTAATTATTAACTAAGATTTTTTAATACTTGTTTTTCATTTTATTGCAATTCTGCGCGAATATATTCACGTTACTTAAAATTTCACCATTTTTTATTAATTTTGATTAAAATACACACATATATACAAAAAATAATAACTGATAATAACCATTTTGTTCACTATAACATTACAATGACGTTTCAGAATAAATACATTCTCCTCCTATTAACAAGAAAAAAAAATAAAAATTTTCTCTTCAAAGTCACAAACCAAAAAAACTTATCTTAAAATGTTGTTTTATGCGAAGATCCACAGTTTTCAGTTAAAAATTCCTTATTCCACATTTAAGGATTAAATTCCGACCCAAATGCACGTTCCAAATATGTGCAAAATCTAATACAAAATTTACGTTTGATTTGTTCGATTTTTATTTAAAAATATATTTTGTGACAACTTCAAATTTATAAATACAGGGTAACAGAGAAATTTTGATATTTAACTTTACCAATAGTTGATAATGAATAACTGAGTTAATTTGTTTTATTTTTCGTTTAACGGAGAATTTGTTTAACTGAGCAACTGAGAAATTTTATCGGTGTAGTCTTGATGTGAAACTGCATACATAAAAATTATCTACACATTAATCAGTACTTATAGGAGCTTAGTATTGTTTAAGAATAATCCATAAAATAAAAAATTCTAAATAAAATGAAATTTCAAATAATTTTCCATAAATCATTACTGGATTTTTCACTAAAGGTGAGATTTTCATTTTGAAAGTGAAAAAAGTTCAAAGTAAGCTTTTATTTTGGGCTTTCACTTAAAAAAATGAGAAAAATGCATTAAAATTGTGATAACAAATTTGACATGAAACAGTTTTTAATAAAATCAAATGTCATGAAATAATCGTTTAAAAATGTTTTAAATTTGTAAATAGTGTATGTATGAATAAAAAACTAGATTTACTGTTGGGAATTATTTATTAGGTTTTTAAGTTATTTATCACACAATTTTAGTCTGCTTGCGGGTAGACAATTTTTTTGTTTTAATTTTCATTTATATTTTATAGTATCCTTCAAGGCTATGGATAAATTTGGTGGTACTTTATTCCTAAACCAAAATAATTACTTCGAAGAATTGGCTAACTTTTATTATTACTATACAATACCCTACACCAGTCTGGTGTATTGTTTGGATCCGAAATTCGAATGGGTTAAATGTGTCAAAATTTTATATAATGTGAGTCAGCGCACCAAATTTCATTAAAATATCTTAATATTTGCGACCTGCAGTTTGTAACCAAGCCAATTTTGGGGGGACCCTTATATGGGCACTAGTTCTAAACATGGACCGATGTTCACCAAAATCAATAGGCTTCGTCCTTGGGCCAACATAGGTCTATGTACCAAATTTCATCAAAATATCTTAATATTTGCGACCTGCAGCGTATAAACAATATAATTTTGGTGGGACCCTTATATGGGCACTAGGTCTAAACATGGACCGATGTTCACCAAAATCAATAGGCTGCGTTATTGGGCCAACATAGGTCTGTGTACCAAATTTCATCAAAATATCTTATTATTTGCGACCTGCAGCGTATAAACAGTATAATTTTGGTAGGACCCTTATATGGGCACTAGGTCTAAACATGGACCGATGTTCACCAAAATCAATAGGCTGCGTTATTGGGCCAATATAGGTCTGTGTACCAAATTTCATCAAAATATCTTAATATTTACGACCTGCAGCGTATAAACAGTATAATTTTGGTAGGACCCTTATGTGGGCACTAGGTCTAAACATGGACCGATATTCACCAAAATCAATAGGCTACGTTATTGGGCTAACATAGGTCTGTGTACCAAATTTCGTCAAAATATCTTAATATTTACGACCTGCAGCGTATAAACAATATAATTTTGGTAGGACCCTTATATGGGCACTAGGTCTAAACATGGACCGATGTTCACCAAAATCAAACTTGTCCTTGGGCCAACATAGGTCTGCGTACCAAATTTCATCAAAATATCTTAATATTTGCGACCTGTAGAGTGCGCACAAAATTGCATGGACAGACAGACGGACGGACAGAAGGACATCGTTAAATCGAAATAAAAAAAAATTCTGAGCCGATCGGTATACTATAAGGTGGGTCTACGACCAATATTTTTTGGTGTTACAAACATCAGCACAAACTTATAATACCCTGACCACATAGTGGTGTAGGGTATAATAAAAGAATCTGTTGTTTCGATGTAAATTTATAACGTTTTAAATGAAAATTAATTTAAATTTACTAAGATATTAAGAGTTCATTTGAAACAAGAATATAACATAAATTATATAGGGAAAATAAATGTCTCTTCTTTAAATCAATAGACTTGCATTATTGCTGATATAAGGCATGATTTTTGTTCGAGATAGCTCGCGTGAAAGCACTTGTTTCGATATCCGATATGCGCTTCTATCATAGCTCCAAATAATGGCATGAAATCACAGCTTTTGGCTAGTAAATTCGGTTGTCATTGTCATTCTTTCCTGCTTTGTTAGAGCGATAAAGTGTGGTAAACAAAACTCTATTGCCTTTTTTAACACACTACTGCAAGCTATAAATCCTCAGAAGCAGTAAACGAAGCAGTAAACAAGCTCTAATCACTTTTACTCATTTTTACCGCTTCCGAATTTCTGCTGGGATATGTGGTACGAAATCCCATATAAAGTCTGACTAAGTATTTTAAGTGTTAACTCTTTTAACATAATATTTTCAACGTCGACAATGTATGCGTTTTTCGTGTTCATGTTATTTTTTAAATAACTTGAACTTTATATCAAAATTTGTTTTTGTAAAAGAATATTTTCCAATTAAAAATGGATTGTAATTGATTTCGATAAAATCTTAAATTAAATTTAAATTAAACATGAAACTGAGCTATTTTTGGTCTTACAATTTCAATTCCATGGGCGAGATCTTATTAAATATGACAACATATGCAAAAAGATATATTTAGATATTGGGTCATATAAAATTAGTTCGAAAGACGAAATTTACTTCTTATTATATATAGTGCCATACAAAGCAATATATAACGAGACATAATTGTATTAAATAATATAAAATAATTTATAACCCGTTTTACTCGGGAAGTTAAATATTTGTGACACCAGCTTTTTATTTAATGTTTTGCACTAAAAAAACTACAGGGCTAACATATATACTAGGGATGCCAATAGGGATTGGTTTTTTAAAATCCCCGGGTTCGGAATTTCAAAATTTTAAAAACTACGGGACGGCTCGGGGTTTTTTGTGATCCCGAATTTTTTCAGGGATTTCGTGATTTTTTGTCATTTTGGGAATTTTTATTTAAAACGATGTGTAAAAACATCAAATTTATGTAAAAATATATAAAATATAATCGTTGCACATTTTGCTTCATACTCCTTTCAGACCTGTGTAGGAAAATGGTTGTAGTCATTGCAAAATCATAAATATAAAATTTCTTTTCAGCAGAGTCTACCAAGATATGCCTGTTCTACATTTTTGTAAGGTCCTTTTTTGAAAAAGGACATAGCACGATTGTGTGGGCTGAGTTATAAGCTGAAAAATAATTTTGATGAATGAAAAACAAATTTTATTGCTTTATTGCGTTTATTTCACTTTTTACTAAAACTAAATAACAAATAAATAACACAGTACAACAGCCAATCTGTGGGTGAGAAATTCCAAGTCAGGGTGATGGTACTAGGTCAGTATAGTAAAACCCTCAAAGGGTTTGGCGTTCGTATGTGTCATTTTTTTTCTATGACCTTTTAAATTTTTTCCTTATCTTGATGTTTTTTCGCTTAGTTGTAACATTTTGGCAAAAACGTAGTTTAACATAACTCGAGAACCACTTGTCCGATTTTGATGAAACAAATTTAGAAAAATTTAGAATTACAATTTCTTTAATCCGTTCATATAACGTTTTTCTTTATAATCAACAGTTTTGCCGGTAAAAATAAATTTGTGGAGAAAAAAAAATATTTTTTTGCCTAAAAATTAAAAAATTTTTTTTTTAAATTCATAAAAAATCCAAAACGGAAAAAAGGATCAAGTGTTATTAATTTCATGTAAAGTCACATAACCTATAAACATAATTTAACGCGTTCTGCTTTTATTTACAATTAAGTGAAGGTATCCCATTTTGACAAGAATATTGATATTTGTTTTTATTCAAAAAAGTGTCATTTATCGCCTTTTTCATAAATTTTCCCCAATAACTCCAGACTTCTGGCCATAAACTACTAAAAAAATTAAGTAAACATTTTTATAATTTTTTATTTTTATTTTATTTATTTATTTTAATAAATATTGCCTAGACTTTTTCGATGGTGGTTGTTCGGGACTAGTGGCATCGCATTCATCGCTATCATCAGTTTCTGAACCACACATAATGTCAATGTGTGACTCCACTGTTGGCCCTTCTGCATCTCCTGAAAATTCTTTATCATCAAGATCATCCTTGTCTTGTCACACTAACTTACTCCACCAGCAAATTTCCGCAATTATTGCACTCGGCGACTTTTTGCCTCTATATCTGTAAGTTTTTGTTTTATTAAAATGAGTTTGAAAAAATAAAAAATCAGTATTACCTCATTTCAAATGGCATAGCAACTTGATGATAGCGTTCACCTTGTTCATCAGATTCGGTAGCCAATTGTTTGCTGAAGTAGTCCAGATGATGATGTAAATAATGGATTTTCAAGGACATGTGGACACCAATTTCCGAGAATGCTCTTAACATCCTTGCGACAGAAACATCGTAGTTGTTAGAACGATGCTTTCCCAACAAGCCTTCTATTACTTCTTTGATTGCCTGCCATGCATTCAATTCAGCGTCAATCAAAATATTGTTGAATGCGTCACTTTTAATCAGCTTGGTTGAAGTACATCTCGTATGTTTGAACAAAATCAGTACTGAAATTTCCCCTTTTTTTATGTGTTGAGACATATTGACCACAGCAGTAGCAAAAGCTATTTATATCTGGCTTGCACAGTTCCATATTCTGTTCTCTTTTGTTCACTTTTAAAAAACTGGAGAAAAATCACTTTTACTGTTCGCGTTCGTCGGCACTTGTTGAATGACAAAAATCACAGAACCAGTGTGAGAAAGAGAAGAAGTATAATGACAATGCATGTTTTATGTGAACATTACAGAACCAGTGTTGCCACATCAATATTTCTCTTTTAGTACAGTAGAAAAATATGAGAGAGTTCGGCTTGTGAGTGTCAATGTTTTCTCCAAATAATGTTGTGCATATCTGGAGCAAATTTTTGAAATTCATACATTTACCTAATTGTGAATAAATAAGAAACGCGTGCATCGATTTTCATGATCTATGCCTTTTTTTGCTCATGAGTTATGTGACTTTACGCGAAAGTAATTAGTTTTGGCACTTTTTTCCATTTTGGATTTTTTATGAATTTTTAAAAAAAAATATTTAAATTTTTAGGCAAAAAATACTTTTTTCCCTTCATACATTCATTTTTAACTTCGAAAGTGTTGCACATATAGGAAAACGGTATAGAAACAGATTAGAGAAATTGTAATTCTAAATTTTTCTAAATTTGTTTCATCAAAATCGGACAAGTGGTTCTCGAGTTATGTTAAACTACGTTTTTGCCAAAATGTTACAACTAAGCGAAAAAACATCAAGATAAGGAAAAAATTTAAAAGGTCATAAAAAAAAAAATGACACATACGAACGCCAAACCCTTTGAGGGTTTTACTATACTGACCTAGTACCATCACCCTGACTTGGAATTTCTCACCCCCCAGACAATAATCCCAAAAATGTTCCATAGTGTAATAGGAAAGCAAAAAAATATATCCCTATTTATATTTAGGTACTTTGTTGCTTTTTAAAACTAAGAAAATAACAAAATATTTGTTTGATATATGAGAAAATAACAAGGTTGGTTACCGAAACGAATAACGGTAAGGGTAACGGTATCGAATTTTGTTTGTTTCGTTAACGGTAAAGGTAACGGTATTTGATAACGGTATACCGTTACCGAAACAGCAATACCGGTACGTACCGGTATTAAAAATTACGTTAAAAACATATAAAAACGAGTAAAAACATAGCATATTATTATTTTTAAGTCTTAAAAATGCAGATTATAACCTACAAATTCAATTCTGGTAGTTTTAATAATTAAAATTATTATCTATAAATTTTTTTTATAAATAACTCAGGATTATAAAACGAAAAAGTTAAAAATTGGCATTTTTTATATAAATTAATAAATACCGGTAAAATACCGGTAACTACCCATAAAAGTACGGTATCTGTAACGATAACGGTATTGGGAAATTCTTTTAAAGGTATTGGTAACGGTATTCAATTTGACACGGTATTTTAGCGATAACGGTAACCAACCTTGGAAAATAACATGAAATCATGCCTTTACAAACTAAAACTAAACTAGCCCAACTCATTAAAAAATTGGGAGCGTGTCCCTATCTTATGTAGTTGTAGTTTTATTAAGAACCATATGTACAAGTAAAATTACAAACACTACTTAATTTTTTCAAATGACAGAAAATGAGTAAAGCTACTATATTATACTATGGTTTTACCCTCATTCTTTTGAATGATAACCTTTGAAACAGTCTTTATTTTTTGCGAGGCAAAGGCTGACTCATCATCACACAATCGAGAGCGTAGTACAACGTAACGTTGTGACTGAACAGCACAATTGTGATATCTGTTTTTTAATTTAATAAGAATCTCTAAAAATGTAAAATTTTGTAATTTTATTTTCTAAAGGGAACCTACATTTTCGGAATCAGCAGAAATCACTAATTAAAGTTAAATTTATTGCTTAATAAAAACAATATGACTTACCACGTGGCCGCATGTCAACCCTTATCAGAAGACGATATTAAATTAATTTAATTTTATAACATATTTTTTTTTTAATTCTCTTTTGGGCAAAAAAAACACAAGAGAACTCATAATTACTCTATATCTGTAAAAAAAAAATTTATCTATATTTTAAGATCTTTTGAAAGTGTGTAAACTTTTTATACTTCTCAATAATTTTTACAGTATATTGTGGATTCTATCAGTAACTAAATAAATTTCATACAATTTTTTCCTACTTTATAATATGTTTGCACAAGTTCAAGGACATTCAAGGAGGTTTATCGACCCATTTTGAAAATAAAGTCACTTATACAAAAAAGAATGATTTGTACCGACCACGAGCAAAATAAGAAAAATAATTATTTATTAATATTCTTTAGAATGCGTTACTAAAACAAATTACCAAAAATAACGGTAATTTTAACTGCACAAAAGCTTCAGAATACTTCATTGTCGAATTGTATACTTACTTTTGACGCTTAAAATATGCAGTATTTTTAGTTTCTGTTGTCTAATTCTTGTTGCTGTAAGATTATTGTTGTTTTATAAATTGAGAAAGGAGAAGTTATATTATTCAAAATGCATAATATGTTGAATAAAATACAATTGCAAAATACCGAAATATAAATGAACACATGACGAACTTACATGTATACTTACTTTTGACGCTCATAGTACATTGATTACTTTTATGGCTTATAAAAAGCCATCAGTACCTGCTTCATATAAAGAGCCTTCGCCCACCATCGATGAATCGTCATTGGCTTTTTTAAAGACTGCGTGCAATTCTTGCATCTTTGGATATAGTTTTTTTTTCTGATGTATTATGCGAAATAAGATTTATAATAAAGACAATGATAAAAAACGCTCCCAAAAAATTTTGTGTACAAAATATACTGAGCATATACTGAAGAGTATGCTCTATCCAAATAAAATATAAAAAATTCCGAAACAAAATTTTTCCTAGAGTCGATACCCCCCTTAACCCATACTCTCCTGAATTAAGAAATAATTGCGGCACGTGTTTGAAACTTACATGATTTACTACAGAGGCCCCTACACTGAGAGAATTATCCTTCATGATATAATTTCATAGAATTTTTTTCGTAGATCCAATGAAGAATTTCATTATGTATATAATATTTAATTAATATTATGAAATTTTTCATAACTTTTCTTTCATAAAATTTCATTAAAAAAGTTCATTGAATTTCATAAATTAGATCTCCATAAATTTAATGCAAATATTGTTTATATATGTATATGAAATTATTCAATAGTATATACTTTTTTAATTTTTTTTATAAAATATCGTCATTTCCTGAGAGAATAACCTTTTATAATTTTTATTTTTTTTAAAATTAATTTTTTATTATTAATTTTGGACTATGAAATTGTTTTAAATCATATTAATTTTTTCTAAACTTTTTTATGAAACTTTAATTTAATGAATTCTTTCTTAAGATATATTTTGTACATCCGTAAAATGTGCTACGATTTTATTACGCCTTTTGCATTTGCTAAGTATTTTTTATTTATCCACTCTAGCTTAGCAACGACAACAACCAACTATAATAAATAATAGTAAATGAAATTGCTTGATAGATTTTATGAAGCTCTTCATTGGCTGAATGATTTCTTCATTGGACGAGTGGCCTATTAATTTTATGAAGAGATTCATTAATTTTATGAAGAGATTCATTAATTTTATGAACTTTTCATAAACATTGACTTTAATGAAACCTGTTTCAAAGATTCCATGAAAAGTTTCAATGGACGAGTTCCAGTAACAATTTTCTTTGAAACTATGAAGAAATTCATTACTGAAGTGATGACAATTCTCTCAGTGTAAGAATTAAAGGAATATTTGACAAAAACAACATTCCATTAAAGGTATAGAAAATTAATATTATTTTCTAAAATAAATTAAAATATATTTTAATTTCTTAAAAAAATTAACTTTATTTCATTGAATAGCAAAACAAAAATTATAACCCTCGTGAGTGGCATATATAAAAAGAAGATCCAGCATGATGCATTAAACACATAGACGACTGCGGCTACATGACTACACGACTACAAATGCTGCTGGCTGCAATTGCAGTCGCGTAGTCAGCTACTTAATTTTTTTTGAAAACGACAGCAACATAGTAAACAGATGATGCAAAAAATTTGACGTTTTGATAAATGTTAATCTCTTTTGGTTTGTGCTTCTAAAATAATGGCTGAGGAATATTTTGTTAATTTTGTAAGATCCATTTTTTTTACAAAACATCACAATAAAATTAGTTCCAAATATAAATTAATGAAACCTTCAAACAATTGTAAAATATAAACAGCTGTTTCTTTAGTATTCCCATAACGGTGATTTTTTAGTCAGAGCTAGCGATTTTATTTCGCCTCTAGCGGGAAAAATTGTCCTGTTTTACATATTTTGTTATATTGTCAACACTATTTTTGTTTTGCAGCCAACAAAAATAGAAATTATCCTAAGTTGACTACAGCGGCAAAAGTAGTCGTGTAGCCGTGTAGCTGTGTTGGTGTCAAAATAATCGTTTTCATATAAACGTGTGTATTTTATTTTTGACAGGTTGTAGTCGTGTAGCTGCAGTCGTCTATGTGTTTAATGCTTTACATTTAAAACACTGCCGGAACTGTCGATTTGACATCGAGGCCTGGACCAGAGAAACAGTCCGATCAAAATTTTGCAAATCGGCAAAATTAGAGGAGTTATCGTAGAAGAATAAAATTCGGTGTGCTGGTTCAGAACATGTAAATTAAGAAAAATTCAGCAAAATCGGTGCAAGGAAATGACTACCTCCCATACATCCTTAATCTAAAATTTTTAATTTTAGCTACAATTATAAACAGAATAAAGTGAAAATTGGTTATTGCCGGTCAAATTATGTCCTTTAACTCAGTGGGTAATTTTGTTTCATTCGGGGCAAGGACTTGACTACCTCCCATATATCCTTTTTCTAAAAAACAACATTTTGGCTACATTTATGATCAGAATGCACTAAAAGCTTAAAATAGTTTGTAGAATAATACTTTTTAGCTCTTTGGCAAATTTTGTTTCATTCCGAAACAAACTATATTTTGGCAACATTTATGATCAGAATGCAACAAAAACTTAAAATAGTTTGTAAAATAATACTTTTTAGCTCTTAGGGAAATTTTGTTTCATTCGGTGCAAGGACATGACTACCTCGCACATATCCTTTTTCTAAAAAACTCTATTTTGACTACATTTATGATCAGAATGCACCAAAAACTTAAAATAGTTCCTAAAATAATACTTTTTAGCTCTTTGGCAAATTTTGTTTCATTCGGTGTAAGGACATGACTACCTCCCATATATCCTTTTTCTCATTCATAATCAATTTTAAGGGCGCCACAGACGAGCAGTATTATTGATAAATTTTTACAAATTTTTTTATGGTGGAATGTTATTTTATTTTAGCAAAACCTTCAATATGACACACACATGGTCAAAAATATTGGTAACTTGCAAAAATTTAGTGAAAACAATTTTTGACAAAATAATCAATTAGTGTTATTTTTGTTCAGTTTAAGATCAAATATGCAAATTCCAAATCTGAGATCGACTACAATCTACAATAAAATAATCAATTTTCATAAAATGTCCTGGAAAGGAGTCGCTCCCCACACAAAACTCGAATTATCATTTTTTCAATTTATTATTTTTCTTTAATAATATATATTATATTACAAAAATAGCTTTCGACATTTCCAAATTCTGTATTTTAAAAAAACTTTGACAAATAAATAAAAAAAACCGTTTTTGCATTTCTAATAAATTTATGGGTATTTCGGTTCTAGGTTAAAGTGGGTTAATGATATCCAGCGAAATCAAAATTCCGTATCTGAATAATTTTAAGTATATTTAATGAACAAGTTAAATAAAAAACTACCCAGGTGGAAATTGCCCACGGTAGAAAAAAAATAGTACTGGGAGAGCACTGTTTTTTTATTATGCCAGTACCACTTAAATTAATAAGAGTTTTATCTGACGCTTCTTTTACCCTAATTTTTAATACCGAATTCAGTCATGAAGAATTTCAATATAACTTTTTTCATTATATTTTATTTAAAACAGCGAGAAACCAGAAAATTTAAGAAAAACTTTTTATTTTATAGTTTTTCAATTATTTAATATTTTATTACACAATAAAAAACAACAAAATTAATTTGAAACAAAAATATATATTTTATTATTATTTTATTAAAATTTAGGTTGTTTCACCACAAGATTTTTAATTGGTTTTATAGTACTGGCTATACACTGCATTTTTTTATTTAAAGTACTGGCAAGTTACTGAATATATTTATTTATAGTACTGGGAAAACACCAGTAAGTAACAAAATCCAACACTGTGCCAACGTTGGCAAATACCTACGGCCAAGCGTATATTGGTGTTATCATTTCGACACCGTACCAGTACTGGAAACGTAAAAAGTCCGACACATCGCCAGTACATGTACTACCGTCTCCAACGCTGAGACAGTACTGTGCCGTTCGTATTTTTCTATCTGGGTAGTGGGCAAAAAATTCCAATTTTATGAATTTTTAATTGATTGCTATTTGCTTTTTAAAAAATGGGCCATTTTCGGCCGCATTTCAGCAAGGGTTAAAGTTTTCTAAAACAAATTAAATTCTTCAATTTTGAACATACTAGATGAAAACTTGGCTGTGTAATGAATTAAAATCGACAAATCGTATTTTAAGGGACAGCATATACATTTACATATATACATATACTTATATCTACATAAAATTAAAAAATTGAGATATGTAGAAAAAGTTAAAAATTTAAAATTTGCGGTTCAAAATTTTATTTTTTTTTTACAGAAAATTATACATCCTAATGGACTATCTAAATCGTAAAAAAATAGACGTTTTATTATTTCACTAAACTTTATAAAATTTTAGGTTTTCCGCAAAAAAAGTGTAATTACTTAAAATTTTTTTTAAGTTTCTTGAATTTTTTATTTAATTTTACACCACATAAAAACTAAGCTTGTGTTTCAATTTTCAAGTTCTTTTTTTTTTGTAAACGTTATTATTTTAATTTTTGGTGGTACCTTAAAACTTAGCTCTTTCTAACTTTGTTAAAATTCAGGTAAAAGGGTTTGGAAAATGTATAAAATTTTTAAATTTGCGGTTAAAAAAAACAATTTTTTTTTCAAATTCTATTAAAGATCTTCAAGATGTCCTAAAATCTAAACCTAAACTTTGGGATTGCCAGTCAAAAAATGTCAAAAGTTTTCGATGCCACCAAATATTATTCTATAAAAAATTTTCATTTAAAATAATTTCTGCTTATTGCGAATATAGTGAATAACAAAACCACACGGTTTTAAAGAATTATCTTTAAAAATGAATTTTTGCCAATTTTTTTTTGTAAAGCAGTTAAAATTAGATTTTAGTTTAACTATTTTAGCTCAAAATTTTTTTGACTTTAGCGCCCTCTGTTGTTAACAAAAAGAGGAGCTACTGAATTCCTGTTTCATTTTTATTTATGGTATTATGTCACCTCTTCAAAAATGTATAAGTCACTAACGTTCCGCATACATTATTTTTTTAATTTTGCCTATGGGACAAAGCATTGTGCGGCGCAACCACCCTGCAAACATTTGGAAGATATCTTCCAAGAAGATAATAAAGCGATACTTCTATTTTTCATTTGAATGAAAATAATCGAGTAGTATTTTGAAATTGTCTTCCTTTTATCGTTTGAAAGCTATTTTGGAGATATTTGGAAAAACCAATTCCATAATTGTGGTTTTTGCAGGGACCGAAAATAAAAGTTATTTTCGAACAAAAAAAGCACATATAACCAAATATTGGAGAACTGATTCAAGTACATCATAATGATCCTTGTGGCCTAGTCTTCCAAAAAATGCATTGCTTATTAAATTTTTTACTTTTATTTTTTCGAACAAATATAAAAGTTATTTTTTGACTTTTATTTTTTCGAACAGAAATAAAAGTTATTTTTTGACTTTTACTTTTTTGAGCAAAAATAAAAGTTATTTTTTGACTTTTATTTTTTTGAGCAAAAATAAGTTATTTTTTGACTTTTATTTTTTTAAGCAGAAATAAAAGTTATTTTTTGACATTTATATTTTTGAGCAAAAATAAAAGTTAAAGCAAAAATAAACGGTATGACGGCAACAAGGAAATTAATGTTTTTGTAAATGGATTATGTATGCAGATATTCTTTTTCAGAAATAAATTTAATAATAAAAAATATAAAACGTTTAGTTTGTTTCGAGGATTTAATTTAGCGATATCACCTTTTTATCTTCCAGGTGATAAATTAGCGATATCGCCGATTTATCATTCAGAAGAATCGCTTTCGTATTGCTTAGGAGTATCGCTATAGAGAGGACATTTACTCCCGAAAGGGGGATCTTCCGCAATAAGAATGTGATTATTGCCGCAATAATGTTTTTCTTGCAGGCGATACGATTGCGACACATATTCGTATTTTAATGTTTGCAGGGCAAATAATCGGCGCACATTTTTAAAGAAGACGGTCAAAAATGCATAACTTTTGAAGGAGTTGACGTATTTCATGGAAAGCGGAAACCTTTAGCTTTAATTAAAGATATCGATCATAAAAATCGAGGAGTAAAGAAAATTATATATTACGGGTGTAACACCTGTTTTTGCTAAATTTTAGTGTAGTAAAAAAAAACACCAAAAAATTTAAATTAAAAAAAGAGCAAAAAAAATGTTAAAAACGGTAACAGTGACAAATATATTCTCAAAGTTTTTCAAGAGAACAAATTTATCGCAACCTGAGTATTCTTATTGAAAAATATCAGGATATATAACTTTTCAACTTATGAGAGGTTTCATGTTAAATATATTAAAATCTGAGCGTTAAGCTACATTCACAGTGATGGAGTACTGCACTCTACAGAGTGGATTTTGTTCCTTTCTTTTTCGAACTTACATATTTTTTGTATCATGCCACCTCTATTTTAGTACACTCCACTCTGCAGAGTGGTGTACTCCATCATTGTGAATGTAGCTTTATTCTTCAGGGTCAATCTATACCAGGGATGATAAATGGGATGTTTAAAATAGTACCAACCAGCTTAAAAAATAGTATTTTTTCGACCTATATAGTACTAAAATTTTTTTTCATTGTATTTTAATTAACAAATAAACATTCATAAAAAATAAAGAGTTAGTTCTGTTATATATAACTCATACAGCAATAGAAAAACGTAAAAATTTTAGTTAGAACTACAAAAATTACGTTGCATATAAAATGCTATCAGATTACTTTTGTAAAATATTAGTAAGATAGAACATCAAAGAATAAATTTAAGTTAATAGAAAATAACAACTTAACCTGCTAAAATCAGCAATAAATAATAATTAATAGACTAAAAAATCACAAAGTTTAAAATCTTGAACGCTTTTTTAAAATTTTTTAATACAAATAAAAATCTAGTCTTTGAAATCAGCAGTTTACTATTTTTAGCAACCATTTCCGTTGATTTGAGCAGGATGGACTGCTATTTTTATTCAACTAAATTTAAATTAAAAATAACAAAACTTTTGTAGATATAACAGTTTATTTTTGCTATTTTTAGTCCACTCATTTTAATATTTTCTGCAGATTTTACAGTATAATTTGTTATTTTCAATGAACTAAAAGTTAACTTAAATATAACTAAAATTTTATAAATTTAACAGTTTTATTTTTGCAGTTCTTATCTTACTAGTATCTAGCAAAAAAATCTACTAATAGCTTCCTTATAAAGCCATTTTTACCTAAATTATGGTAGCTTTTTCTACTATTTTTACAGGTTTATTTCAGAATTTGAAGTCCCTGAAAACCGTATTCAAATTCGTTTTAAAGCGAATATTATTTTAAACGTATTTACGGGTCTATTACACCTTGTGAATGTCATAAGAATAGTTTCGAATGAACAAATTGATTGACAATAGAATCAAATGAATTTAATGATTGAATTAGATGGATTGAGAATTCATTCGATTCTCCGAAATACGTATTAGGTATTTAATCTTTCCGAATTGAAAATCGAATGAGTGAATTCTTTAGGAGCTCTCATTTTGCTCGTTGCAAAAAACACATACGTATTTTAATAAAAAATGCGGAACTACATTTTTTATGTCACGAGTAAAAAAGTTTTGATATAATCATATATTATTTTATGTAATTACATATAGTAACTTATAGTTAGATATGGCCACATATGCTTTTAAATTGAAGCATATAGACTTTTATATAGTCATATATTAAATATTTTTTCCTCAAAGGTTTTAATATTGAGACAAATGTGATTTTATATTATTACATACTGGCCTACATATAAGTGTATGTGCTATATATAAGTACACAAAGTAATATATAAAAGATATAATTTCATATACGTTTATATATAATTTAGTATGACACTATACATAATAGTATAAGAAATATTATATAATAGGTGTTATATTTGCCATTTAAGAAATATTATATAATAGGTGTTATATATGATTATATATTGACGCATATGAACCCATATATAACTTAGTATGGTTTCATATCTACAGTATTTCATGATTTCTTTTATATATAACGATATAACGTTCTTTATAAAATCATCTATAATTATATATCATCCCACATTAGCAATTTTTTCAAAGTGATTTTATATAAAAATATATGTATAAGGTCCTTTTAAAACCGTATTGTATTAAATGTGGTTCCATATTAAAAATGATTTTGAACTAGTTTTAGATTTTGTAATTACTAGGGATTGGCGCATGAAACGATCGTGAGTGAAGTTATTCACAAGTGATCGTGAGTAATAATTACTATACCAAAGTAATTCGCCCGTGAGCGTGAGAATATATAATTCGTACATGAGCGTGAGTAAGAATATATAACCCGTGCATGATTCGTGTGTGGGTTTATTTTTTGCATCATATGTTTTTAGTAATTTTTACTGTTTTGCGTGAGAATTTTCTGATTGTGAGTAAGTTTTTAATATACTCATGTCTGCGTGAGTAAGACACGAAATGCTCGTGCGTGAGTAATTTGTTTTTGTTTAGGAGCGTGAGTCAAAATGGCTAACGCGCCCATAAAATTAACAATACTGAAGCTTTAATATGGAATTTTCTATACTATAACGCACACTTGACTGATCTCTTATATCTTGGTTGTATATCACAATCCTATTAAGTTAAAAATTTCAGTGTTGTTAACCTTATTTTAAAATTACTAAAAACAAATAAAAATTTGTTCATGTTTAATGCACTGTCATGGTAAATCTGGATAAAAGTAATGGAAGATTTATCGAAATTATAGGATATCCAGTAGACCTGGGGGTTAATCATTACATTTTGTAATTAATTACACATTCATTTACACAATAACATGTAATTGTAATTGAAAAAAACTCAATTACAATTACAAATTATTTGTAATTGTAATTCAAAAAAGAACAATTACAAGTAATTTGTAATTTGAAAAATGTCAATTACATTTTTTGGGAAAATAAATAATGACAAAAAGCACAAGTTGGGGTAATCCCAACATGACGTATTCTTTTTATACGCATCCATGCCTATGCAACCTATCCCAGTCAGATTTTTCTACAAAATTTTAACAAAAAACACTTTTTAATTCTAAATGTAATTGAAATTTGTAATTGAAATCACTTTCAATTACAATTACTAGTAATTTGTAATTGAAAATTTTCAATTAAAATTACTTGTAATTTTAATTACAAATTACAAGTAATTGTAATTGAAATCCCTCAGGTCTGATCTCCAGATATTGTATATCTTTTTTTATTTAAAAATATAATTTTGTATATTGTTAGATATGGTCATATATATTATGGTAAAAATATAGGGTTAATATTTAGGTATAATTGTATCAAACTATGTCCACTTTTATAACATTTTATATAATTTTATACAAAAAGATATAATTTTATGTAATTGGATGAGGACAAAATTCGGATACAATTGTATCATATTGTATCGAATTGTATCAAATTGTACCAAATTGTATACAATTGTATACAATTCGATACAATATGATACAATAAGACGTTCTCATTTTTCGGATATAATTATATCTAATTACATAGATGATTATATATAATTAAATATAACTTTATATGGCTCCATATCATTTTTTTTTACTTGGGGTGTTTAACTTGAGTTTTCAATAGTAAGATCTAATTTTTTTTTCATATATCATACGTATTTTTTATTTAAAACTCCAATATTTGATTTGTTCACTATAAACACAATAATATACATGAATATTAAAAAAGCACAAAAAAATTAAAAACAGGAAAATTTGTAAATAGTACTAAATGAGTCAGAGGAGTACCAAAGTACTTTTGAGGTTCCAATAGTACTACAAAAAGTACTATATTACTAACTTTATCATCCCTGATCTATACTAATATAATAAAGAGGTAATGTGTGTATATTTGTTTGATTGTTTGTTTGTAGGAGGTAATCTCCGTAACTACTCATCTGATTTCAAAAATATTTGTTCCACTATTTAGAATGTTCCTTAAGGATGGGCATAGGCTTTAGTAGTAGTAGTAGTAGTAGAAATTCTTTATTTAAAAAATGTTGTTTTTGAATAAAATAACATTACATAATTTTTAAAGAATATACAGCTTTGACAATAGTCGTTAGCCGGAAAAAAGAGTTAAAAGCAATATAAATTAAAATTTCATTATTTATAGTTTAATTATTGTATTCTATAATTAACATTCTGCGGTAAGCCAAAGCATTGATAATATATTGCACTAGGCAGTTAAAATTGTTTTCACCATTTAGTATTAAAATTATCTCATCTTCTGATATTGTTAGCTTATTAAACCACTGCAGTCTGAAGCTATTTAATATGGGACATCTTCCAATAAAGTGTTGCAAGTTTTCAGTTTCGTTTGTGTTGCACAGTGAGCAATTTTTGTAAATCTTTCTCGAGTGCCGGGAACCATTTAATTCTATTAAATCACAGCGCGCTTTGAATATCCACATTATGTTCATTTGATTATTGCTTTGGAAATAAAAGCGTCCCACATATGGGTCTAAGTTTCTATAAAAAGATTCTGATCGATTCATCATCCCTATTCTCATCCGGTGGTATTTGGCTTTCAAGCAATTAATAAGCATGAATTGTTGTTCTTTCCACTCATTTATTATTTTCCAAGGCTAATATACTTAATCGTAAAGCATAGGCTTTATATCATTGCACTAAAATAATTAATAAAAAAGTTATGAGCAATAACGTAATATTGTATAAAAGAATAACGTGAGATGCTGACTGACTCAACATCGACCAGCCCAAACCAGTGAAGCTAGGAAGTTGAAATTTGGTACGTAGGTTCGTCTCACGGCGTTAACGTCCACTAAGAGGGAATTTTTGGAAATTCCTACCGGAACAGGCAAAAAGGGGAAAAATATCCACCTTGACCGCCAGTCAAAACCCCTTTGCCTAGAAAGCTGAAATTTAAAATATGTATTCCTTGCAATATGGGCCAACTTATCTGGAAAGTACGTTTTCGAATTTTGGACAGGGACGTTGTAAAATTGGGGGATCAAAAGGGAAAAGTGCAACTTTGTGCGGCCTGCCAAACCGCTTAAGCTACGAAGGTATGAAGGTTCCTCCTCTGTGGTAGACATCCGCTAAGAACGGATTTTTGAAAATTCCTACAGGTAGCGGCAAAAAGGGGATAAGAAAAAGACCTTTTTCCAAAAAAAAGTACCTTTCTCCAAAAAAAGTAGCATTTTCAAAAAAAAGTACCTTCTACCAAAAAAGTACTTTGTCCACAAAAAAGTACCTTTTTCCAAAAAACTACCATTTAAAAAAAAGTACCATTTAAAAAAAAACCATTTAAAAAAATAGATTTTGAAAATAGTACTTTTTTCCTCCCCCACAGATACATCCACTAAGACAAGATTTCTGGATCTTCAGCGTAGGCGTCCGCTAAGACGAAACTTTGGATTTTCCTACTGGAATGGGCAAAAAGAGGAAAAATATCCCCCTAGACGGCCTGTAAAAGTTCCTCCTCTGTCGTAGACATCCACTAAGACTGGATTTTTGGTAATCCCTACAGGTAGGACCAAACGGCGAATGTCTCGCGCAAACTGCTGCAACTAAGTAGGTATTTTTTTGGGACTTTCGACAGGATCGTGGTAAAAATGGGAGTTCAAAATGAGATAATTGACCCACTTAACCAGGCACGTATCTAGGAATTTATTTTGGGGGGGGGGGGGGGGTGCTTTTCAAAAATTTTTCGTTTAATTTTTCGGTTTTTTATTTTTTTTGCTTATAAAATTCAAAAAAAAAACTCGTTATTTTAAGTTAAGTGTGCTGCTTTACTTTTTGTGTAAAGTTCAATAAAATTAGAGTAATCACAAAATCCTCTATCTAAAAGTCAAAATTACCCAAAAGTACGCGAACGCACAAAATCACTTTTCTAACCCAAACTATTTAAAAGAAAAAAAAATTAAAATGCGTATAGTTTTAGCATAAAAAAACACATTTTTTTGCATTTAAAAGTTCTTTTGGCTTCGTTCAGTTAATTTTTATATATATAAGTTTTTTTTGTGTATTTCTTTGCTTAATTAAAATTTAGAATTTTCACAATGGTGCTATTTGTTTATCATTGCACCGGATGTCCCTTTTACAATTTTTCTTAATAGTAAAAAGAGAAGTTAATAAATAGTAGACAGAGGCAGAAAATTTTATAAAAATATCTCGAGGCCCCAACCCCCCCCCCCCCCCCATGACTTTTACAAACTGGAACTAAAGCAACTTTAAGGCACGCTCACAATGTAGCCCGCTTGCCCGATACGACAAAATTCGTTTTCGGTTTAACTGACATCCCAAAAATAGGCCTAAGGCACGCTGCTATTTTATATTTTTAGAGATTCACTATTAGATAAACATCTAACAAAGTTTGGTAGTTTTGTTAGATTTCGGTGAAATTTGTATATATGATTGGGAGGACAAAATTTGAAACTTTCGGTTTTAATCTTGTCCGACTAGGTTGATATTTAGGAAATAAAAATAAGTTTGAAAGCTACTCAAAATTTTTTTGTTTGAAAACTTTTTTATATTTGTAGTTCTTTACTGTACCTCTCATTTAATACCTAATATGCATATATTTCTTTGGAAAAAACATAAAAAAATCCAAAAACGAAAAAAGATGTAATTTTACCCCTTATTTAATTTTATCTTGTTTTCGTATCAAAATTTCATTTAAATTGAGTGAAACACACATCAGACCTTCCTTGTAAGAAAAGGTCAAGAAATCTGAATATTTTCTTCTTCTGAATTTCTGAAAAAGAATATTTAAATAAATATTTTGGGAATTAAACACAAAATTTTAAAAATTTATTTTTGACATCCGCAAGTTTTTGGGTTTAAATTTGTATGAATCAACATTTTTCAGAAATTCGCTACTTATGTTTCTTAATTTCTAAAGGAATTTTAAGCTAAAAATAGAAAAATAAAAAACCGGCTAACCGTTGAAAATAAACCGGTTTTCGATTAACCGAGATTTAAGTTTTTGGTTAACCGGTTTGCAAAAAAACCGAAATATGAGCAAAAATCCGGTTTTTCGGTTAACCGATTAACCGGTTTGGAAACACTATATCTCCCACAGTGATATACTTTACCTGTATTCAAACATCTGCATACCAGAGGAGCAATTCTGTAACTTTTTAACGACAAAATTCGGTAGTTAAATTGCCAGGTTTTCATAGTAGACTGACAACTTAACTACCGAATTTTGTCGTTAAAAAGTTAGAGAATTCCAACACATATGTCTAAAACTATGTCCCTAATTCCTGGAATACAATCAAACATAATCTACATGTGTGAATATTTTCTGCGAACAATCACTAAAACTATCATTTGTATTATTTTCTTAGAAAAATCCAAATTAATTCTTAAATTTAATATAAAATTATTCTTAGGCCTGGTATCTTATGTAATATTAAACAATGATTAAGAGGAAAATGATTGTTTAGGTCTTAATTACAGTAACTTGTCGAATTTTAATCTCTGATTCTACTCTAAATATTGATTAAATTTAATTACAGACATTTCTGTGATTAAGCCCTTAAACATAGATTTTTCACCCTACAATTCGTGTTAGTACTTACATTTTTTACTAATGTTGGTAACTTTTTAAAAAGTTTTACGTAGACCAATTATTTTCTAAAATAAACACCTTAAAACATCGCATTGTGTCCTCTAAATGATGTATATCTTTAGTAACTTGCCTAGTAATGTATATCTTCTCTAAAAAGACCAATTTTACTACACTCATAGAAAAAAGTTTGTAGAAAAGTTAGTAAAACTGTTAGTACTTCAAATTAACAAATTTTTAACTAATTTTTAGTTAAAATTGAATTTTTAGTTAATTTTTTTGCTACCTCCACATTACTAACTTACAAACTTTTTTGCTATTTTTTTTTGCTGAATTTAGTTACTAATTTTTAATAATAAATTTGCTAACTTTACAGTATTTTTCTGAATTTTAGTTACTAATTTTTAATAGAAGATTTGCTAATTTTACAAATTTTTTGTAAACTGAACCACCAATTTTGGAGCGCTTATAAACAGAATGTTAAATGACTCATAAAAATTACTGCATATTTGTAACGCGACAAAAATAATGCAAAATTGTAAATAAAGCTAAACTGAAATGGTTGAAAATTTGTCCTACTCATAAAATATCTAAATTATTAAAATTTATGAGAAAAGTTTATATTTATCGTAATACATTAATTTTCAAAGATCAAGGTTTATTTTGGACGAACCATTTTAATATGAAAATTGTGATTAAAAGTATCTCTGGGGAGCAAGTGGAGTTTACGGGGATGACCATAATTTTTCCCCCCAATATTGTACTTTTTAAGCTTATTTAAAGAATTCGATATTTTTAATCGGCCACACCTTCTTTCCTGTGGGTGGAGCTTTAGAGGTGAAAATGGAAACTCAAATAAATTCGGAAGTACATATCCGATCAGCAAACAATGAAAAATCAAAAGAAGGGTCTCTGAAATACATTTTGTTATGGTTAACATATTAAACTCATAAACATACCAGGTTTACACCGTTTACGAGTAAAATACGAGTTTATATGAAAACCCCTATTATTGTCTATAAATATTACCACTTTTACAAAAAATCATTCTTGGGAAATTTTCATTGACATTGAAATATAATTGGCATTACTTTATCTCAATGTCAATGCCAACAAATTTCATCACCATTCAATGCCAATGAAATTTTTTTTAATTAGCATTGGTGAAAACAATGGTAATGAAATGTACACATAATTGAAGAAAAAGCATTGTAATATAAAAAAATATAAGAAATACGCGAATTTTTAATTTTTTTCTTAATTTATTCTTTTATTAAAACATGAAAACAAATACTTCTTTCGTCAATTATAAATGGGCATTTAGGCATTGAACAATGCCAATTGAAAAAATTTCAATTAGTTGACACATTGAATAAACTGGTCCCAAGTATGTTTTTAAACACACATTTATTTTTTATTTATTAATTTTCATTTCATTTGCTCCTTTTTTACCTTTTTCCAGTCCACTAGTAATCTGCAAAAGTTTTGATGATTTCAGAATATTTTAGCAAAAATTTTGTAGATTTAACAGTTTTTTTTTGCTATTTTCATTCTACTATTATTTAGCAATTTTTTTGCTGATTTCCGCAAAATTCAGCTCAAATATTACTAAAATTCTGTAAATTTAACAGTTTTTTTTTGCTGTTTTCATTTTATTAATATTTCCCTAGTAAAAATGATTTTTATATATTCATATATGATTTTTATACAATCATTTATGATTTTATACAATTATAACTTTTCGAGTATTGTGAAACATATATTTTTATATGATTATATCAAAAGATATTTAATTATATAAAATTATATTAACCAGATCCACCATTTTTCGGATCAGATAATATATTTTTTATATAATTATATTAACCCATACATGATTTGATCCGAAAAATAGTGGATCTGGTTAATATAATTTTATATAATTAAATATCTTTTGATATAATCATATAAAAATATATGTTTTACAATACTCGACAAGTTATAATTGTATAAAATCATAAATGATTATATAAAAATCATATCTGATTATATAAAAATCATTTTTACTAGGGTTAGCAAACTGATTCTGCTAATATTAGCAGTTTTTTCTGCAGCATCATTTTTAACTAATTTTTGGTAACTTTTTCTGCTATTTTTACGGACTTATTTGTATGAGTGTAGGAAATTATTTGGCGGAAATTAGAATAAATGACATAAATTGCAGTTCTGCCAAATTTCAGCTAATGGGTATAATTTTTTTTATTATATTTTTTCACAATTATTGAACCCATTTTTACTATTTATCAAAATTTACTCATAAAACTTAACTAACCACATGTCCATAGTTGACCATATCTTGAAATGTCGGACAGAGCCAGTTAACAGAAGTTAAGATTTATGCATACTCTTGAGATTCTAATGTAATGAGAATTTTTTAAAGATATATATATTTTTCCACCAAGGATTATTTTTGGATTCATATCTTTTATTCTCCAGAAAATTTCTAAATTTTAATTTTAGCAATCATTCTTTGGGAGATGTCACTGCATGTGTATATTAAATTTGATCAAGATATGTTTTCCTAAACCAATAACAAATAATGTACAGGCATAGGTTGATTTGTTTCCTTTTGGACCTAGTTTCCTAATTATTTCAAACTATAAAGTTTGGATTGAATGTAGTAAAAAACATCAAAAATCATCTTATCCTTTATAAATATTTCTTAACAACACCTTCCTGGTCTAAAATAAAATTTATAATTATAATACACACTTACCTTACTTAATGAAAATAATTAAGATATGCATGTAGCATGCGAAAAGACACTTCCTATTTGAGGCATTTAGCGATTGCAGATTTAAAAAATAACAATTTAGTCATCTATTGTATAATTTTATCACCACGTGTCATGCGAAAAATTCAATAAAAAACTCGTATTCCGCAAGTTTTCAAAACTTTTTTATTTTCTTTTATTACTTATTCGTATTGTCAAATGAAAATATCTAAAATTAACAAATCATTGATTAAATTGTAATAAGTTACCGATATTATTTTAAGGGCCGGTATCTTATCTCCAATGCTTAGTTTACTTTAATCATTGATATAGAAATCATTGATTAGCCCTTTAACTTGCTTAAAATAATATCGGTAACTTATAAAAATTTAATCAATGATTTGTTAATTTTAGATATTTTCATTTGACAATACGAATAAGAAATAAAAGAAAATAAAACAAGTTTGGAAACTCGCGAAATAAGAGTTTTTTATTGAATTTTTCGCATAATACGGGGTCATAAAATTATAAAATAGATGACCAAATTGTTGTTTTAAAAATCATCAATCACTAAATACCTCAAATAGGAAGTGTCTTTTTGCATGCTACATGCATATCTTAATTTTTTTCATTGGGTAAGTGTGTATAATTATAAATTTGTTTTTAGTCCAGGAAGGTGTTGTTAAGAAATATTTATGAAGGACAAGATGATTTTTGATGTTTTTGATACATTCAATACAAATTTTAAAGTCAGAATTTATTAGGAAACTATGTTCAAAGGAAAAGTAAAATAGCTATGCCTCTATATTATTTGTTATTCGTTTAGGTAAATATATCTGGATGAAATTTAATATACACATACAGTGATATTTCCTAAAGCAGTAAATTTTTAAAAACCGTGAAACTAAATGCTTGAGTTTCTTGATTCTATTTTTAAATATCTTCCAACAATTTTGTGTACAAAGCAAAAATCTTCTGAAGAGTCATGTCGGTGAAATTTTGTGTTAATTGAACAAATTAGAATTTTCGAATTTTGTGGAAAATAAAATATATGAATCCAAAAATATTCCTCGGAGGAGAAAATATATGGCGTACTTAAAAATTTTACTGCAGGAAATATTTAAGTGTGCCTATAACTGGTCTAAACATTTACTATAGAATCTTAGCAGTATGCATAAATCGTACCCTCTGTTAACTGACTCTGTCCGACATTTCAACAATTTTTAATAGAATGTGGTAGATTAAGTTTTATTTTTAAATTTTATTAAATAGTAAAAATTGATTAAATAAATAAGCAAAATAAGAAAAAATTTAATAAAAAACTATACTTATTAACTACAATTTAAGATCTTGCAGGAGCACGTGAAGTATGTCTTATATCTTTATATATCTCATATTTTTACAGAAAATTCGAAAATTTAAATTATTTGTAATTAAAAACAGCAGAATTCAAAAAATTATTGTGAGACACCTTAAACACATTTTTTGGTCAAATTTTCCTTCCACAAATCATGGTTTATTTGTGCTAAATAAAGATCAAAATTATGACCGATTCTAACAAACTATTAGTACAGAATCCAATATTATGTCATACAGTAGTTTTTATTTAACTGCCTTTTTCTTAAGTGAACATTTGCTATAACTGCACAAAATTTTGGTTTCGTTCCTATTTTATAAAATTATGTACGCAATTGTCTTCTTTAAGTGCACTTTTTGTACCTGCGCATTTAAGATAACTGCCTCATATTTTTGGCAGTTTTACATTATTTTCATAAAAAAGATCACCGTTAGCTGCCTCTTGTGTTTTGCTTTGTTGTTCAACTCTAGAAAAAAAAACACACATAAAATACATGTGTTGTCAACTTTTTTTGTGACAAAAATATTCTACTTTAGTCGTTTTTAACCATAAAAATCGCAAGATCTGGTGCAAAGCACAAAGTTGTCATCATTAGCTTCATTTGTTTTGTTTGTTTTCAGTCTGTATTGGTATACCTGCACATTAAGGCAGGTAAACAATTTGACTTAGCTGCGTTTTTGGCTTACCTGCACAAAAATTCTTGCAAAAGTTGGTTGTGCAGCTAAGTCAAAATTACTGTATTATTAAAATTTCCCCCAAATATTTTCTTAATTCTAGTTGGTATTTTTAGAGAATATATATGTGCAAATTACTAAAGATGTTCATTATTTAGATGGCACATAAAGATGTTGTACGGTGTTTATTTACAAATTAATTAGTCTACGTAAAACTTTTTAAAAAGTTACCAACATTAGAAAAAAATGTTAATACTAACATGATTTGTAGGGTAGAAAATCTATGTTTAACCCTCTAACCGGCCTAAGCTTTTTTGCAATGAAATTTATACCATGTGTTTCTCACGAAAAACAAACAATAAGTTCTTCTACAAAATTTTTTTTCGTTGCCTACTTTAGGCGATATGGGCCAAAATAGTTTAAGGGTGAATCTCGAAAACTAGCGCATAGAAATTACTAGGTTTAAGCACAAATTATTTCTCTAACCAAGATGTAATTGCAATAAAAAAATTACATTTTTTGTGCTGTTACTTAAGAGGATGTAGCGATTTTCGTTTTCCGAAAAATGCGAAATTGAGCGAAAACGCACCAAAACTTCAATATATATTATTCAAAATTTTAAGCTTTGCTACTTATACCAAATATATTATTTTTACCAAATTTCAGAAAAATCCATCCATTCGTTTTCAAGTTAAGACGATGTCCTTTAAAGGTATCCTTATGGAATCCTGTGTGTCCTTGGACCAAAGTAAGGAATTTTTTGAACATATTAAGCTTCAATCTTACTTTGTTGTCATTATCAATTGTTTTAGTCTATTTAAATATATTTTTAAGATTTTTGAAAATTTTGTTTGTTTTAAAATATTTAATTTTTGAAATTTTACGAAATTTTATCTTTGACACTTTCTCGCTTCCAAAACGTGCATTTTATACAAAAAAATTCTTCACAAAAAATTTAATAAATTTTGTTTTCTGTTGGAAAAGCACAATTTCTTATTATAAGATACTCCTTTGGCGTATATCTGGTCAATTTAATATACCCCGCCTGGAGGCGGGCTTGCCGGTTAGAGGGTTAAGGTCATAATCACAGAAATTTCCTTAATTAAATTTAAGCAATGTTTAGAGTAAAATCAGAGATTAAAATTTGATGAGTTACTGTAATTAAGTGCTAAACAATGATTTTCTTCTTAATCATTGTTTAATATCACATAAGATACCAGGCCTAAGTAAGTTTAAGGTTTAATCAATGATTTCTTAATCAATAATTAAGGTAAAATAATCATTGGAGATAAGATACCAGCCCTTAAATAAATAATAACAAAAAATATGATATATATATAAAAATATGTTCAAATTGTTTAAAAAATAATGAATAAAAAATAATTAATATTGATCTGAACTCCACAAATTTTGTCAATATTATCAGGTAGGCAATTAGCAGTATTAAAAACATACCTTATTAAATTTAATTTTACTGGTAGAAAAGCCAGAAGTTTAAATTTTAAAGTAGTAAAGTTTCGATTTGGTTTTCCCTTAATATTTGGAGCTAGGCAGCAATTAAGTAATTCGCGTGTACTTTACTAAAATTTGCTCACCCAAAATTAAATTAAAAGGGAGAAAAAGTAGAACTCAACATTATTAACAATTGTGTTGTACTAAAATAAACTAGTTTTCATAACAAGTAGAAAAGATTTAAAATTATTAAAGTTGATACAAGCAATAATGAAGAAAAATAATAATATCTAATCATAATGGGTGTTTAATTCAAAATGACAATAATACACATAATAAATAAACATTTATCCCATTTAAAAAAAATTACCTATTTTTAATGCAATATAAAATCAAATTAAAAATAAAAATATTAGAGAAACAAATAAAAAAAGTTATATTAATTTTTTTAAGTTATTTGTGGTATCATAAAAAACTCTTTTGAGTTTCTAATTAAAATCGCCCATTTTATTTTTTCGACTCTTATCGTGTACTCTTTCGGTACTTCTTTTTTGCTTTTGGCTTAAAAAATTATTTTTTTCAATTTTGTTACTATTTTAGCCTACATTATGAATAATCAAAAGTAATTTTTTTAAATTTGGTTTCTAAAAGTGGTTTTTGGGCATCATACCATATGGCATAGAATGTACTTAACCCTCTAACCGGCAAGCCCGCCTCCAGGCGGGGTATATTAAATTGACCAGAAATGCGCCAAAGGGGTATTTTATAATATGAAATTATACTTTTTCAACAGAAAACAAAATTTATAAAATTTATTGTGAATAATTTTTTTGTATACAATGCACGGTTTGGAAGCGAGAAAGTGTCAAAGATAAAATTTCGTAAAATTTCAAAAATTAAATATTTTAAAATAACCAAAAGTTTAAAAAATCTTAAAAACATATTTAAATTGACTAAAACAATTGATAGTGACCACGAAGTGAGATTGGAGCTTAAGCTACTCAAAAAGTTCCTTACTCCAAGGACGCACAGGATTCCATAAGGACACCTTTAAAGGACATCGCCTTAACTTCAAAGCGAATGGATGGATTTTTTTCAAATTTGGTAAAAAGAATATATTTGGTATAGGTAGCAAAGCTTATAAGTTTGAATAATATATATTGAAGTTTTGGTGCATTTTCGCTCAATTTCGCATTTTTCAAAAAACGAAAATCGCTACATCCTCTTAAGTAACAGCACAAAAAATTTAATTTTTTTATTGCAATTATATCTTGGTAAGAGAAATAATTTGTGCTTAAGCCTAGTAATTTTTATGCGCTAGTTTTCGAGATTCACCCTTAAACTGTTTTGGACCATATCGCCTAAAGTAGGCAACGAAAAAAAATTTTGTAGAAGAACTTATTGTTTATTTTTCGTGAGGAACACATGGTATAAATTTCATTGCAAAAAAGCTTAGGCCGGTTAGAGGGTTAAAGGAAAAAAAAAATTCAAAAATATAAATTTTAATTTTTAATGCAATTTTAAAGATCTTATTTAGGAAGATCTAAATCTACGTTCAAATGCATTCATTTTATATTATACATTGACCCTTTCACGACCATATGGTCATATGAGTTCCAAAGAGAAAAAAATATTTTTTACATATTTTGGCTTAATTAAGTCGAAATAAGACTAAATCATTAAAATATTTTCTATTTGTTCGATGTTTAGTCTTTTAGACATGGTAATTACGTTCAGCCGCTGCGACGCGATTCAATCAAATATAATATGTTCTTTCCGTTGGGTAAAATCTATGCCATATGGCATAGTACGAAATAAAAAAATCGGACAGCCTTATTGAACTATGTTTGGGATCCAACTTTTTTTACATTTAATAAAGCAATAATTATATAAAAATTACTTACATAAATCTATCAAATAAAAAATTTTTGTAATAGAATATATAAAATTACGAAGTGATATTTTCTTGTTAAATTCGAAACTCGATAGGCACGCTCGCTTTCCGCACCTTCACAATTTAATGGGTCCATTAATCAAAATATTTTTTTCAATAATTTGTACAGAAAGCTTCAAAGAAAAATATAAAAATACAAAAAAAATAGTATCCATAACTTTTTTGACTTAAAACAGACACTAAAAAGTGACTATGCCATATGGCATAGAATAACCGAAAGGGTTAATTGGAGGCGCAATTTAAATATTTTTTAATATATATTTTATTAAAGAACTGTTGGATTTTATTAGCGCATTAGTGAAGTTTTCATTTGAATTGCGCTCAAAATAAAGCCGAATGATTGTTTTTGTGGTTATATCTTTAAAGGTACAGTGAGCATTTAAGGATTAACCTAAATGTAAAACCGCAACGAAAATAAATAAGCTACTGAAGGTGGAAAATAAACTCTAAGTAGATTTTTTTTTTTTTTAATCATTGACTATAACTTTACATATAATTTTATTGTTAATATACAATAGCAAGTTTCTATGAAATTCGGAAATAAGTTGAATGAGGGGAATGTATATTTGACCTCTTATTTTAGTAAATGAATGTTCCTTAGTTTGACTATAGATCATAAATTAATATCACTTTCTGTTTAAATTATTTTTCAAATTAAAGAAAGATGATACTATTTTTACAAAGAATAAAAAAAATTTTTTTTAACTTAAAAAATTTTAATTTATTCAAAAAAAAATGGCTCTAGCTTTTCCGCGCCCACTTTCACCCAGAAGTATTTGGTACGCATTTGTATAGGGGAATATGGCCTTTCGGGAAATATATTTGATCCCCTTTGATCCACATTAGTTATGTTCCAATAAAGGCGAACATTTTCGTAAAAACATACCCTCATTTGAAAATAAAAAAAAAAAAAACTATTGAGTAATGTAGAAAAAAATTTATACATGCTAAGAATACATTTAACGGATAATTAAACAAAATTCGAAGTTAATATCTTTAAAAACAAAAAAAAAATATGAACACTTGAACTGTGGGAAAAGCTACAAAAATGTATAACTTTACAAAAATACAGGAAAAGGGTATTTTGGATCACCCTTTCACTATGAAATAGTAAAAATTTAGCCTTGATTTTTAGGCTTCATAGATTCTACGGTGTCTATTTTAAAATGATCTAATTGGTTTTAAAATCGGTTACAAAAATAAATGATTTTTGGCGGCCTTCTTTAAAAATGTACCACCGTGCAGCGGCGACATGATCGGCATGATAGAACGTTATACTTGTAATTTATAGATGTTTAAGTTTTTTTTTTCCAAAACGTAGCAATAGAAAATTGTACAAAAAAGTTTGAATTATCAGATAAAAAAGAATTTAAAGTTAAATTCATCGATAAAAATTACAAATTTACAATTTTTAGTTTTCGGCTTTCCAAGTTTTCAAATCGGTTGAAAAATTGCTGAAGTTCAAATTGTTAAGTGCTTGAAGTCGCTCAAAAATAGAGCTTTAACATTATCTCCCCTGTTCTGAGTTCCGAAATTCTTAATTAGAGTAGTTTTGTAAAATCACACGGAATTCAAAATGTCGGCAGTTGGCTGTTTAAAATAAATTTTAGCATTTTCTGACAAATTTTAAAATACATTTTTTCATATAATTGTTGCAAAAAAGTATATATTAGTTTTACTTTCACCAAGCTTTTTCTACACGAAATAAAACGAAGGAAATAATAAGAACCGTATATATTATAAAAAAGCATCATAACATTGCCAATTTTCAATATTTTTCAACAAACCCTACACTTAAAAAAATAAGTTAGTAGAAAAATTAGTAAAACGTCTTGTATATCAAGTGCACTAGTTTTCAGCAATTTTTTTTCCTGAAATTCCGTTTTCAGCAAAAGTTTTAAATAGTTAAAAATATAACATTTTTAAAACTAAACTAATTTTGAACTAATGTTTTACTAATTTATTTTGCTACAAAAATTGGGCTGATAACCGCAATTATAGCGTGGACGACAACCATAGAGTTTGCTAAAAACCGAAAAATCTGAAAACCGCGGTTTCGGATAATTTTCGGTTTTCTTGTGCTAATAATATAATTGTTTTAAAATAATTAAATAGTATAAAAAGTAAATAGTTTAAAACGCACAATATACTTTTTACTTAAAATTCAATTGAATTTCTCACTCAAATATATGCAATGTTTTGAGGGCTTTGCGAAAAAAACGCGGAAAACTATTATGAATTAAATTTTTTTATTCTTTTGTCTGCAACTAAATCTGTATTTTCAAGAGTATAAATCTAAATTTTAGCAATTTATTTAAAACAATATAAAGATAAAATTTCATAAATTTCGCGGACTCTGAACTGAATATGTGCAACTCAATATCTCTTAAACCGCTTGACTTTTTGATGCAATTTTTTGTCTTAAATTATAAGCCTCAGTTTATGTTATCCGTAATAACAAAAATAAAAAATGTTTTAAAGTAATATTTAATGGAGAAAATTTTAATTACAATTAAATACAAAATTTTGTAAAATAGGAGCCGAGCTATTTTTGAAATACAAGATTCAATAATATCGACATTTTTCTGAGCGCTCAGAAATTTTGACTCGTAAAAATTCAAATTTTGCACTCATAATAATCCATAGGCAAAATACACGAAAAATGTGGTTAATTTTACGAAAGTTTTAGTTATTTTGACATTACGAATATTTTTGTAATATGTACAAATGATATTTCGTTTCTAGCATCGAATTTTTATTTGTATATTTTACAAAATTTTATAAAAGTACAAAAAAAAGATTTGAAAAGATACAAATATTTGGTTTAAATACAAAGTAATTTTGTATCTAGTAGAAAATTGGCTGCATAACTTAAAAATGCGATATATTTCGCAAATTTTGGGCGTTTATGTTACTGTGAAACATTGGCCATCGTTAGCTATGAACTGGAAACATATTTATTCCACGCCAAAAGAACTGCACATTTTTTGAGGCCAAGAATTAATCAAGCCAATTTCGGATACCCTCTTCTGAAGGGAAGCGTATTCCAGTGAGAGCGTTCTGCATCGATCGAAACAAATGGTAGTCGGACGGGGCAAGTTCTGGACTACAAGGCGGGTGAAGCAAAAATTTCCAACCATTTTCTAAATAGTTTTTAACCGGTCTTGCAACATGTGGCTGAGTATTGTCATGATGCAACATTATATCTTCATTTCTGGTCGCATATTCCGGGAGTTTTTCGGCCAATGTTCGCTTCAAACGAATCAATCGTATTCGGTACGGGTCCCCTGTGATCGTCTGGCCCGATTTCAGCAGCTCATAATAGATGAGACCCTTCTGCCATGCTTCACATACGATTTCTAACGCTTCGGGTTGTAATGGATCCATTTTTCATCGCCAGTAATGATTCGATGCAAAAATGACTTCTTTTTATGGCGATCAAGCATCATTTCGGACATGCAAAATCGTCTTTCAACATCTCTCGGCTTCAAATTATGTGGTACCCATTTCCTTGCTTTATATGAATCCTGCTGCTTGCAAACGATTTGAAATTGCTGCTTGAGGAACTCCCAATGATTTTTTTGACTGACCTGTGCGGTCTTTGTCTTCCGTGTCAAAATCACCACTTCTGAACCGCACAAACCATCTTTAGCACGTTGAAATCAATGGAACATATTCAATTTAAGAAGTAAATCAAAACTTTTCGCAAATGATGCTTTTTTGGCACAAAATTCGATATTTTTTAAGCAAAGAACAACTTTGTTGTTTACTCTATTTCGTTCAATGACCAAGTGAAAATTAATGACATATGTTTACTATATTTTACGAAATGTTGTAAACGTGCAAAAAAGTTTTGTAAATATATAAACAGAGACCCAAAATAACTGTTCTATTTCTAAAAAAGTCACCACCCAAATTTATTTAATTATAATATTTCAATAATGCACAATATTTTATAAATCATATTGCACAAAAAAATCACAAATATTGGCAAAGATTTTAATTTTTTCAATTTTTATATTTTACTCTATAAATTTCTGTTGTTTTTTTGATTTTTATTTTAAAACTTTTTATAAAAGTTACAGAATGATTTTTTTGAAATAATTAAGCACTAACTTCTTTATTTGATAATAAAATAAAAATTAAAAATTGACCTTAATTGAATGCCGGAAGTTGCTGGAATATACATATTTACTCACTTTAAATCACTGTTCAATCTTTTATTAACACTAGTTGACATCATCAGGATATTATAATTGTTGAAGTCATAGGTTCTATGGCTTTTGATTTATATTCTTAACTGTTATTTTTTGATAAAGAAAAAAAATCACAAAATAACTTTTATTATTTTTGAAAAAATAAAAATCATGTTTGGATAGTTTTTGTTTGAATTAAAAATAAAAATCAAACAGAGGAAATAAACAGAAAATTAAAAATACTCAAACAAGAAATAATTGTAAAACAATAAGTTTTTTGAATAAAAGTTATAACTGTTACGTCCCTGTATATAAATATTTGGTAAAAATACAAAATAATTTTGTTTATTCTACAAAAAATATTAATGATTAAATCTAAAATATTTGTAAAATATTAAAACGAAATCGTCAAATAAAAAAAATTTATATGTTTACTAAATGGTATTTGGTAATATTACGATATTTTTGTACATTATACAAACATTTTTTCATTAAACTTTATTTGTATAATTTACGAAATTCTTCAATTTAATAAATTTTTTACCATCAACTTAGTACAAACATTTTGTAGTATTACAATTTTTTTGTACTTTATACTAAAAATAATTTACAAAATCGTGTTTGTATTATTTAGGAAATTTGTAAATTTATGAAATTTCTTGTATACAAAATATTTGTAATATAAACCAAAGGTTTGTATATTGTACGAAAAAAAAAATTACGAAAAATATTTTCGTATTTTTAAGCATGGATTATTATGAATGTGGAACAAAAACAAACTGTCACCGAACTGGCCCCTTTATATGAAATAGAGTGGTCACTTTTACATGGCGTTTTCATAGGAGGGGAAAATTGTCCCCTTATGACATGTCACATGACAAATCCCAGGACAGGTCCCTGAATTTAGTTTTTTTATGAGAGTTCAGTAACCTGTCCTAGGATTTGTCTTGTGACATGTCACAAGGGGTCAATTTTCCCCTCCTATGACAATGCCATGTAAAAGTGACCACCCATGTGAAAATCGAAATATATATGAACATACATGATCATACATTGACTAGTATATGATCATGCATAGGCGTACATGATCATATACGTCAGTGCATAGATCAATGTATGACCATACATGATCTCATATATTTCCATATATCTTCGGATCCGAAATTTGAGGGTATATCGAGGTATATGGCCATATATGATCATATATGAGCATACATGAATCATATGTGAGCATATATGGTCATATATGAACATGTACGGTCATATACCCTCAAATTTCGGATCCAAAGATATATGGAAATATATGAGATCATGTATGGTCATACATTGATCTATTCACTGACGTATATGATCATGTACGCCTATGCATGATCATATACTAGTCAATGTATGATCACCCAGGTAGAAAAATACAAACGGCACAATGTTGGCCCGGTATTGGAGGCGGTAGTACATGTACTGGCAATGCGTCGGATTTCTAACGTTCACTGTACTGGCATGTTGTCGAAATGATAACACCAATAAACGCTTGGCCGTAGTAATTTTCCAACGTTGGCGCAGGCTTGGGATTTTTTTTTTTTTGGTATTATCCCAGTACATTTAATAACAAATTTAGTAGTTTGCTAGAACTTTACTGTCCTCTTAGTGTACATCACAGATTTTTAATGTATTCTTTCGAAACTTCACAAGAAAAGAATGGCGATGTCTCTCTTACATAAATAATTGTGTAATAGATGTAAAAATACGTAAGATTTATAAAATTGTTAATTTTAATAAATTAAAAAAAGCTCGTTAATTTTCAGAAAACAGTACTGGCCAAGCACGTTTTAAGTAGTACCGGCATTTCGTAAAAAACAGTGCTCTCCCAGTACAACTTTTGTTGTAAAGTCGGCAATTTCTACCTGGGCATGTATGTTCATATATATTTCGATTTTCACATGGGCACTCTATTTTATATAAACCCAGCAAAATAATGGTAATGACACCTCATTACTATCTGCATTACCAAAAATGATACATCATTACCTTTTGCATTATTTTATAATATAAAATAATGAGTTCCCAATAAAGGCCTATTGTATTCATTGTTTCTAAATATAAAATAATGATTTACTCGCAATAGTTTAAATAAGTACTTTTTACACAGTTAAATTTTATACATTTTTATTTATTATATGTTTTATGTTCAAATTTTTATGACGAGTCCTAAAATTACACACCAGAGAAAACTTAAATTTTTCTGAATGTATTTCCTTAAACTAAGAGTATTTGCTTAACTCCTTATTTTTAAGAATCAAGTAAACAATCGGATAACCACTTATAATTCAACTTTTTGTAAGCATGCGTGTAACCACTTATTATTCAAAATTTCATAACTACTTATTTCTCAATTTTTCGTAAGCGAGCAGGTAAGCGTGACTACTTATAAAAACGACCACGCCAAACAAAAATAATGAGTTTAGACGCCAAAAAATAAGTTGTGCGGAGCTATGAATTTCTATTATATAACCACTTATTTGGTAATGAAAGATTTTGCTGGGAAGGGGCCAATTCGGTGACAGTTTGTTGAAATTTCCCGTAGGGTACTTATTAGACTCGTATTTATGAGTGTATTAAAAATTTTTTCATTATTGAAAAATTAATAATAAATGACTAATAATGGCTCAGAAAATTATAAATTTTCCAATAATTCTCATTATTCTGAGGCTACATCAGAAGGTGTTGGGGCTCTTTTGTGAATCTTTTCTGATTTTAATTGTACACTCCGATGCAATTTATTAAATTATTTTAATTGGTTAAAGTATTTAAGAAAAACCGACTTATTCTTGTCGCTTTTCGGTTTTAATGCCGTTACCGTTATTTTTAATTTTCTGCTTTTGGTAATTTCACGTGGTTATTGAGTACTTTTTGAACATTAAGTTGATAAATTTGTTCTGTTTTTAATCTCGTTTGTTTTTTGTAAAAAAAAAATTGGGGGATGCATCGAAATAACTGACTACCGTTACCCTTAAAAAACCGTTACCGATATAACTGAAATACCGTTAACCTTAAAATACCATTACCGAAATAACCCAAATATCGATATTTTTAAAATACCGCCACCGAAATAACTCAAATACCGTTATCCTTAAAATACCGATACCGAAATAAATGAAATAGCGTTACCCTTACAATACCGTTACCAAAATAACCTAAAATATCATTACCCTAACGATAACCGCATTCGTTTCGGTTACCATCCATCGAAAAAACTGTTATACTCCATATAAAAAAACTCATTTTTCACGACAATGTGTTTCACGTGAAAATTGTGTAGACTTTGTTTTCACTAAATTTAATATAGAAGGCTACCCAGAAAAATATTGGTAATTACACCTCATTACTATCTGCATTACCAAAAACGATATATCATTACCTTTTGCATTATTTTATAATATAAAATAATGACTTCCTAATAACAGCCTATTGTATTCAATGTTTTTAAATATAAAATAATGACTTACGCGTAATAGTTTAAATAAGTACTTTTTACACAGCTAAATTTTATACATTTTTATTTATTATATGTAAATATGTTTTATGTTCAAATTTTTGTGACGAGTCAAAAAATTACACACTAGAGAAAACTTACCTTTTTCTGAATATATTTCCTAAAGCTAATACCCAGCAAATTATTGGTAATGACACCTCATTACTATCTGCATTACCCAAAATGATGAATCATTACCTTTTGCATTATTTTATAATTTAAAACAATGACTTCCTAATAAGGGCCTATTGTATTCATTGTTTCTAAATATAAAATAATGACTTACTCGTAATAGTTTAAATAAGTACTTTTTACACAGTTAAATTTTATAAAAATTTTATTTATTATATGTAAATATGTTTTATGTTTAAATTTGTATGACGTGTCCTAAAACTAAAACTTAAATTTTTCTGAATTTATTTCCTTAAGCTAATAGTATTTGCCTAACTCCTTATTTTTAAGAATCAAGTAAGCAATCTGATAACCACTTATAATTCAACTTTTTGTAAGCATGTGTGTAACCACTTATTATTCAAAACCTCATAATTACTTATTTCTCATTTTTTCGTAAGCGAGCAGGTAAGCGTGATTACTTATAAAAACGACCACGCCAAACAAAAATAATGAGTTTAGACGCCAAAAAAAAAAGTTGTGCGGAGCTATGAATTTCTATTATATAACCACTTATTTGGTAATGAAAGATTTTGCTGGATAGTATTTGCCTAATTCCTTATTTTTAAGAATCAAGTAAGCAGTCGGATAACCACTTATAATTCAACTTTGTGTAAGCATGTGTGTAAGCACTTATTATTCAAAATCTCATAACTACTTATTTCTTATTAAAAACGACCACGCCAAACAAAAATAATTAGGTTGTTCATAAGGGCTGTGCTATCTGCTGTATCGTTGTATCGTCCTAACAAAAAACAGAGCTGTTAAAATTTTTATTTGTGTTTAACAACGATTTTCTATTCAGTTTTCTATCTGTTAGCACACTCAAACATAAGACATTAAACATAAGTAAAAATGTTGTATCGTGCTATTCTCAAATGTTGTATTTTTTTAATTTAATTTTTGACAACTCTGTTTTTTGTTAGGACGATACAACGATACAACAAATAGCACACCCCTTGTGAAAACCCTTAATGAGTTTAGACGCCAAAAAATAAGTTGTGCGGAACTATGGATTTCTATTATATAACCACTTATTTGGTAATGAAAGATTTTGCTGGGTATTATTTTTCTTCTGAAAAAGTGACATTTTGTGTTTATTGTGATCGTGGCTTTCTAAATACATAAAAAAGATTTTCATTTTTAGAATTTAAATTTCTATTTAAGGCCTTTAAACTTTGATTTTTCCACGTGAAAAACAACTTACGGTGCTTTAAGCACCGTAAGTGAAAAACAACTTACGGTGCTTTAAGCACCGTAAGTGAAAAACAACTTACGGTGCTTTAAGCACCGTAAGTTGTTTAAATAAATTTTAAAGATTTTTTAAAATGCCTAATTTGGAGATATCGATTGCTATTTTTACCACATAATAGTTGATATTAAAGAAAAAAAATAAATTGGAAAAATGATAATTCGAGTTTGTGTTTGGAGCGACTGCTCTTCAGTACATTTTACAAAAATTGCTCATTTTGTCAAAAATTTAAAAAATTTCTATGTTTTCATCAAATTTTACACGGTTTTCGGCAAAACAGCACTCAAATTTGGTTAGATTATAATTATATTTTTATTTCTTTAAAAAAAATTTAACTCTTAGTGGCCTAGGGTCAGAAAAGACCCATTGGACTTAATAGTAATTATGACTTAGAGATTGTAAAGCCATTAATTGATAAAAAAAAATTTCAACTGGATAAAAATAATTATTTTATGTAAAGTGATCCATATGGGGTTAATTTTAATACTTTTGGCCAAAAACGCCCCACTAGGAAATTTACAGAATAACACAAAAAAACACTTTTTTGCATTTTTATCAAATTCGTGGGTCATTTTGGATTGCAGGCTAAAGTGGGTTAATGATATCCGATGAAGTCAAAATTCCATGTATGAATCATTTTGTCTATATTAAATGAATAAATGGAATAAAAAATAATTTTTGTCGAAATTTCGAATTTTGGGAATTTTTAATAGTAATACACTTTTTTCAAAAGGGGGCCATTTTCGTCCAACTTTCGGCACGAGTTAACGTTTTCCAAAAAAAAAATCGATTTCTTCCATTTGGGACCATTTCCAATTAAATGGGGGGGGGTGTATTTTGAAGGGACACTCTAATATATACACACAAAAAAATACCCTAAGGTATATTGCCTTGGTTGGCAAAGGTAGCCTATTTTTGCTTGATATTATAAAAAATAGTTTTATTACCTATGCCAATAGGTAAGGATTTTACCCATACGCAATGTAATTTCATCTATTGAAATTAGGCAACTTCTTCGAAAATTCTTTTACATTATTTTGAAATTTAAAATGCCAATAAAAAATGTTTGTATACAGACAATTTTATTTTTCAGTTATTTAATCATGTATATAGACAATTATTGTGATAAAAAGGATCTAAAACAAAAGGTAAAAATAATTGAAGTGAAATTACGTTGCAATTATTTAATATGTATATTAATTTTTATTTTATGATAAATACGGCAAAAAATATGAACTCGGAAATTATCCAATATCAAGTTCAATGAAGGAAACAGAATTTAACACCATCTGCTACCATCCTCAAGACCTCGACCCAGCTTCAGCTTTTTTGTTTTTGGATGCATCATATAAAGTTCCAACAATTTATGTATAAAAAACACACTGAATCATATAGATTGTACAAAGCTATCGATCATTATTTTTGGATAAGGGCTTTTAATTCGTGCACGCATATATATATATATTTAAGATATATTTCACCGCAAACATTTTTGCAGCAATAAAAAATTTAAAAATAACAAATTTGATTTTTTTATTTAAAGATATGTTAGGACTCAATTCCTGCAAATTAGCATTACCAAATTTAACTAAAAATCAACGCAATAATTGCCATTTTTAAATAGGTAAAACACTAAAAGGTCTTTGTTATTTCAACAAAAAAATAGGTGATTTTTCGAATATAAAAGTAAAATGAAAATTACCTATTTTTTGTAGTATTATTGCCATAAAACATCCCAGCAAAAAACGTGGAAGTGATCTTAAGGAATCAATTTTTCATTGATTCCAAAGTATCATTAAGTTCTGATTTTCCGCTTCTAAAGCAGTTCTTTTTCACAACTTCCGAAAATGTGATTTTGAAGGAAATTAAGTCTTTCCAAATCTATCTAACTACAGATATTTCCATATAAATTTAACATTTATAACTGTGGTTAAGCACTTAACTTTAATTATTTTGAGACAAGTTGTCAGGTCCAAGTGATTTGCTTAAATTTTTTACGATCAAAAATTAATTCCTTTTCAGCAATTAAAAAGAACATCAAAAGGATCATAAAAGAAAACTTCCACCCTATGACAACCCTATGTAAAATTCATTGGTTCCGATCCAAATTTTCACAATATCGAATCCAAATCACTGCTTCTTTTTCTCTTCTTTTGACGATTTTTTTTTGCTGGGATAGCAAACTCTATGTTGCCTTTCAAAATAGGTGAAATCACCCTTTAATTTTAGGCAATATAACCTATAGTTTTTTCTGTGTGTATGGGTGAAATCAAAAAATGTGATAAGTTTTTGGGCCAAATTTGTGAGAAGCAAAAAGTGTTAATATTTCCGTTTTTTCTTAATGGAATCAGTAAGTTTAGTCATTATAAGCCTAATTGCAAAAAATCTCTTCTACAAGTTTTCGCAATAACTTTTTTTGCAAAATTTTAATTTTTTTTGTGGTAACGGAGTTTACATTTCTGCAAGCAAAAGATATAACAAAAAAAAAAATGCGTACGAATTTTCTTCAATTTATTAGTTTTTTGTATTTGGGTTTTCAACATGCTTTCCAATGCTATATAATTGAGTTTATCTAATTGGCGGTTTCGCGAATAAAAATACAATTCATTCCGCGAAAAAATGTTATTTTTTATTTTTGTATTTTTGGTCCTGTTAAATGCTTTTCAAAAATATAAAATTTTTTAAAATCCAATCAGCGGTTGCGGAGTTACAAAATAATATATTAAAAACATAATATTTCGCGATCAAAAAATTCTTAAATTGTGTGAAACAAATTTAGTTTGTCAAACTAATGTCAGTAATGGCTCGAAATATTGATTCCAAACCAATGAATCAAAATCAATCGTTTTTCGCTCCAGCAGTTTAGGGTAAAAAACTGATAACTTTTTTTGATTTGACGTAAAATTATTAGTTGAATCATCTTTTGAAGCATACATATTATTTGAATCACCTCTTTTTATGGTTATTCTAAAATATTTTAAACATTTACCTACATTTTTTGAATGCAATCTGATGCAAACAATTTAGGTTACGGATTTTACAGTTACGGAGTTTACAGTTACGGAGTTTACATTTGGATACTTTTTTCGTTTTCTTTCAGAAACGCTTTGTCAGAATTTTCTTTCCGAAACAAAATCGTATGATGTCTACAAGGTGAATCCAAATATGACATTGTTTTTCTTACTCGTTAAATAGTTTGGTGTAAATATTAGGAACGGAGTTTACAACATTTTTTCAAATCTTATTAAAGACATCTTTTTCATCTCGAGAATGTTACATGCTGAAGAAAAGCTTCAAGTCTGTTATACTAGATGATTACTTACAGTCCAACGATCATTTGAGTATAAATACCATTATACTTTTCGCAACATAAATAATAGATAACTCCAAAATTCTGGTGTATGCATTTATATCAAAAATTATGACGAAAAAACGTTACAGAGTTGAAGTCGTTGTATCTAAGATATACGAAAAAGTTTGTAAAATGTATTAATTTTTATTAAAAACGGCACTTTTCCTCTTCATAAAAATTCTCACAGTTAGTGTTTGTCTTTATTGGTTATTAAAATATAAGCTATTAAAGTTAAAAAACCTTATGAGTTACTGGTTACGGAGTTTACATTTGGCCTATAAAATTGGTCACAAATTTTATGTATTAACCAAAAATTGGTCAGATTGTTATAAATTTTGTAAAACAGGTGACAATGCGCTGATATATATCGAAATATATAACCCAAATATAATCCATGCATTAGAAATTAGGTGGTTACACGGTTTTTATCACATTTTTTGATATCACCCATATATATTTAATCCTTTAATTCCCAGTGGAACATAGGGCCGCTAAAAATACTAATATTTAATATTATCTAAAGTATGAATTAAGAATAATTTAACACCCACTAACTGTTAGATCAATAACTTGTTGTTGATTACACTATGCGACAGTCAAAATCCCGGCGTTTCGCTGGGTCACCCCTAGGAATCGAGATATATCTTTTTTTTGACATAACTCGAGAACCACTAGTCCGATTTTGCTCAAACAATTTTAAAAAAATTAAAAATTACAATTCCTTTAATCTGTTCATATAACGTTTTTCTATATACTCAACAGTTTTGCCGGTAAAAATAAATGTTTGTTACCGCTACCATAAAAATCAATAACCTTTTGTTTATTACTTTTTTTTTAATATTTTAGGCAAAAAATATTTTTTTCTTCATACATTTATTTTTACCGGCAAAACTGTTGAGTATATAGAAAAACGTTATATGAACAGATTAAAGGAATTGTAATTTTTAATTTTTTTAAAATTGTTTGAGCAAAATCGGACTAGTGGTTCTCGAGTTATGTCAAAAAGACCACCATAGGACAAATCGATATATCTCGATTCCTAGGGGTGACCCAGCGAAACGCCGGGACACGTATAACTTCTTTTTTACCGATATAACTTTCCCCGGTAGTTTGAACCTTTCCCGATCACTGACCCCTGCCATTTGACTCACAGTGTTATTGAAAGGTGTTTTAAATATTGGATAATAGAAAAACATCGACTTTTTCTTATAGTTGTAGTAAAACTTTTTTAAAATATTCTTTATTTTTTTTATTTATTTTGTTCGTTAAAAAAATGAAACAATAAACAAAAAATTTTGTATTTTTTTAGCTGCATATATTGGGCCGATAAACTGCTTACATTTTCTGCTTACGTAGATACATTCATTTCTGATTTTGGACGAGCTTTGGCTAAAACGGCATGCAACTCAGACGATCGGGCAGTTTTATACTAAAAAATAAAAATAAATAATAGACAGATTAGAAATCAAAAACAAAAACTAACTATCCAGCAAATACAGGTGGTTTGGAGATATACCTCCTTTTTTTCATTCGGGTTAAAATGTTTTTACTTACGCCTGAAACACTTTTTTGCAAATCAATTTGTGAGGCTAGACGCTTTCCTTCCTTGTTGCCACAAATTTCCAATATGCGTTCTCTTTTCAAAGCAAACAATTCGTCAGCATCTAGACCCTTTAAACGCTCAATAATAAAGGGAGAAAACTCTTTGGCTCTCAACCAAGCTAAAACTTCCTTTGGACTAGATTTTTGCTCTATATAAATTGTTAAAGTTTTGTGTATATCTAAATCATTTCGTCGTTCACGTTGCGAAAAAACTTGCTTTAATTCGTCGTGTATCATGAAGCTAGAAGGTGGTGGTGATGAACCAATACTCCGGGAGTCAAGCAAAGATGTCATCGTTTCAGCTTGTGTCACTTGTTTTGAAAAAATAAATTGTTTTATTTTTACAAAGAAATTATTTCAGGCCAAAATCTTGGACTTTGATGAAGTTTAATATGTGTCGAAAAAATCTTAGATCAACTTCGAGTGGGGTTGCCGGATATGAAATCGACAAAAAAGTACATCGAGGGAAAATTATTAAAAAGAACAATTATTAGAAAAGAAGTACACTTTTTCATTAGAAATATCATAAAATTCAGTACATAAAATTAACAATTTATGTACCTTAGAATTCATAACAAAATATGTCAATCATGTTTTATTGTGGACGTATTTCTGTTTTGATTTCAGTAAAAGAAGATTTAAAATATTTATCTTCGTTGACAAATGTCGCGGCTATATTGATTTGATGAGCAGTTTATCCATATGATGATTTTTTTTAATGGCCAAGAGTCTATTAAACTTATTATCGCAAAGTTCAAGATTTTTATATATTTGTATTCTCATTGAAAACTCTGTTCTTAAGCAATTCTCATTTTGTTGTTTAATCCTCATCATTTTCACTCCAGTTAGTGGATTTCGTTGTATTAATAATCTAGAAACATTTATGATCAATATTTTGTATCAAAGTTGCAAATCCTTTGAATATGCCCAAAAAATATTCCAAAAACAAATCGTAATTTAACAAAAATTAAAATTTTTTATATGAAAAACTGGGGTTTATGTAAATGTTCGTCAGTTAATTTTTCAACAAATAAAATCAATTATTATATGGGAAAATCTACGAAACCGTACGATTTCAGATTTTAAGAATGAAAAATTTCAAATTAGTGGCATATTCTATATTAACTTATTTAAAATACATTAAAAAAATAATGCGTTAGCGTGAATCAATTTTTTCGAGTGCTGAAAAAGTTATAAACAAAAAACCGCAAACATTTTCGCTAATAAATATTTTTAAAATTTTTGCATTTTTCGGGGATGCGACGACACGTTTTCATTTCTCATTTCTTTATTTTTTATAAAGTCTATTGGATAACAATGATCCTTACAGACTACTCGCTAAAAGTAACCTTTCCATGCTGAATCCGAAAAGATGACACAAGTTTTGAAATCATAACAATAAGTTTATTCGAAAACGCATAGTCGCGCTATATTTCCATTATTTATTTTAAGTAGTCTTGTTTTCAATTTGTCCGCCCGTCTGTCTGTCCATGTATTCTTGTGATATTTGATGAAAGATATTTTTGATGAAATTTGGTAGACCGACTTATATCGGCCCAAGCACTAAGTCTATTGATTTTGGTTTAAATCGGTCTATGTTTGAATCCAAAATTGCAGCACAACATTAATTGGGACATCCACTGTTTAAAGAATTATGTGGTCAAATATGTCTTAATTACTATTATTATCTGAAAGTGCTAAACGGGTCGGATGAATTTTGTATTCTCCACAACATATCTTTCCAAAAAATCGCTAAAAGATTAAATTCAAATTGAAGGCACATCTACAGTTTTAAGAATTATGAAGTTCAATCTATCTGGAACGGTAGATGTTATCATAACTATCACTATGTGAAAGTGCTAAACAGATCGGATTTTTTTTAGGCTTTACATCACTTTTCGCTGCACAATACGCTAAAAATGTAATTTTAAATTGACTGGCACATCCACAGATAAAAGAATTAATGGTTGAAGTCTGGCTCATATGTGCTAAAATAAAGTGCTAAAATGATCGGATTATCCGTTTCGTTTCTACATCACTTTTATCTTCAAAAACCTATGAAAAGCTACAAAATTTAATCTAAAATGGCTCTGGATACCAAAATAATAGTACGATCCATTTAGCACTTACACACAATAATAGTATTACTGATATATACCGATCGCACAGGACTGCAACTATTTATTTCCAAAACTGCGGATGTGCCCTCCGAAAAATATGAGATTTTCAGTCCTTCATGCATAGACATAAAGAGATTATTATTGTCACATCTTCTTTATTTCTGAAGGTACTCTAATCTATTTGACCTCACTTTTTTTATTATTTGTCAGTATATGTGAGTATCAAAAAATTTTCAATTACATTGACGCTGAAAGCACAAAGACTAAAAATCTCATTTTTCAAAAAACAGAGTTTCTACAGATTTTAAAGAATCACCATTTGTTCCGGCTAAACTGCAGTTTATGGGGTTTCGTAAAAAAAAAATAAAAAATATGACCCCCTCTAGAATTAAAAAAGAAAAACCTAAAATTAATTTTGGGAGGGGCTCGGATCCGGGAGAGCCGTGGAGGGCAAAAAACGATTTAAAAATTTTTAATCGTGTTCGCAATTCTGTGGATGCATTGGATCTCCAAACCAGCCTTGATAAATTAGTTTCGTGGTCCGATCGTAAGAAACTTCAATTTAATGTTGACAAATGTTTTTATTTATGTTTTCACAGGAAAGTTTTAATAGTCCCTTTTAATTACTCAATTTATACCAAAATTCTAAGTAAGGTATGTGAGGTTTTAGACTTAGGAGTAGTTTTTGATCAAAAGTTAATTTTTGTTAATCACTTAGATTATATTATCCCTAAATCGTATGCTCTATTGTCTTTTGTGAGGAGAAATTGTCAGCATTTTAAGGATCCTTACACACGAAAATTACTATATTGTTCCTTTGTTAGGTCGAAGTTGGAATATGCGTCTGTTATTTGGAGCCCTTTTAATGCTTGTCATATAAACCGTTTAGAGAGAGTTCAGAGAAGATTTACGAAAATTGCTCTTCTATTAATTTTACTGAACACGTTCCCTATAATATTCGTTGCAATTTAATTAATTTGCCAACACTAGATAATAGGATGTCAATCCAATCTTTTTTATTTTTATTTGATATAGTGAATTCAAATATAAAATGCCCTGAGTTATTATCACTGATAAATTTAAATTTTCCCTCTAAATCTTTAAGAAACCATGACTATTTTTTCATAGGTATGCATAAAACGATTTATTCGTTAAATGAAACTTTAATTAGATCTCAGATTAATTTTAATAATAATACTGTTTTAGATTTTAGTAATTCAAAACATATCTTTAAACTTTATTTAAATAATTTGTTTTAATTTTCTAATTTTATTTTTAGCGGGTAGTCTGTAAGGATCATTGTTATCCATAGACTTTATAAAAAATAAAGAAATGAAATGAAATATAGTAACATGTAAGTGTGGGTACTGAAATTAAACAAAATTGTCTCACGATTCCAATAATATTTTAATTTTTTTTATCCATAAAACGTTTTATATTAATATTAAGGGAAATTGTCTCACGATTCCAAAAATGTTATTTTTTTTATCCATAAAACGTAGCCCTAACTAGAGCCATTTTAGTCCCTTAAAGGCAGGTTTCCGCATATACCGTAATCGGCGCCGAAAACTGAAACTGAAAAACGTTGTTGTTCGTTACCGTTTCGTTTCTATTTCGTTTTCTTTTCGGTGGGGAGCGTTGCGGCAGAAAACAGAAACTGAAACGAAATTAGTGCGTTCTATTTCTTTAGTTGTCATTTTGAAGTAGATAAGAATATGAAAACTATGAAAATACAAAGTGTTATTGAAACTCAAGAAACAAAAATTATTATAAATTAACTACACTCATTGAAATAAATCTGTAAAATCAGAAAATTTGGCGAAGTTATAGTAAACTAAAAATATAAAAAATTAACTCATATATCTACAAAATTTTTGTTATTTTTAAGCTAAATTTAGTTGAATGCAAATATAGCGGTAAAAAATTGTAAACTGCTGTTTTCAATAGGCTCGATTTTTATTTGCATTTAAAAAAAAAATCGAAAAAAAACTTCGAAAAATTTTTAAATTTTTTCTTGATTTTTTAGGCTACTAAGTATTTAGGGAAAAAAATATTTTTTTTAACTAAATTTTTTACACACTTTTTTTTCTTGTTTTCGGTGCAAAGAGCTAGCACCGAAAAAAACCTACTTGAAGTTGTTTTCGTTCCGTTGCCATTTCGTTAGTTTTTAGTTGCTGATCGGCGTCGTTACGTTCCTAATTTTTGGCGCCGATTTCGGCAACGAACTTTTTTTCGGCGCAAATGTATGGAATTTCGTTTTCGGCGCCGATTACGGTGCATGCGGAAACCCGCCCTAAGAGGGGACACTGAAAATTATGAAATTTTCTTGTATGGTGAAATGGTACTCAAATTATAGAAAATGTCCCCACGACTTCAAAAATAATTTTTTTTTTCAATAATCTATAAACGCATTAAAAATTTAGACATTAAAAAAAAATATGCGGCGCAATTCAACTATATCAATTTCTGAAATTGCATTTTTCATCAATTAAAAGTTGATTCCTTTTGTCATTTCCATTTCCAACTGCCGGCTCAACTAAAGTTTATGGGGTTTGGTCGCTTAAAAAAATATGGCCCCCTCTAGAATTAAAAAAGAAAAAAACCATAATCAATTTTGGGAGGGGCTCGGAGCCGGGAGGCCCGGGGAACACAGTAACTTATAAGTGTGGGTATTCAAATTAAGGGAAATTGTCTCACGATTCCAAAAATGTTATTTTTTTTATCAATAAAACGTAGCCCTAACTAGAGCCATTTAGTCCCTTAATAGGGGACTGAAAATTATGAAATTTTCTTGTATGGTAAAATCCGAAACAACAAATAAAATCTAATATGATAATATCATATTAGAATTTGGACTTGAGGTAGAAGAATATTCTAACTACTTAAATATATGGTCCCAGCAAAATATTGGTAATGACACCTCATTACTATCTGCATTACCAAAAATGATATATCATTACCTTTTGCATTATTTTATAATATAAAATAATGACTTCCTAATAACGGCTTATTATATTCATTGTTTGTAAATATAAAATAATGACTTACTCGTATTAGTTTAAATAAGTACTTTTTACTAAGTTAAATTTTTTTATAATATGTATATATGTAAATATGTTTTATGTTTAAATTTTTATGACGAGTCCTAAAATTACACACTAGAGAAAACTTAAATTTTTCTGAATGTATTTCCTTAGGCTAATAGTATTTGCCTAACTCCTTATTTTTAAGAATCAAGTAAGCAATCGGATAACCACTTATAATTAAACTTTTTGTAAGCACGTGTGTTACCACTTATTATTCAAAATCTCCTAACTACTTATTTCTCATTTTTTCGTTAGCGAGCGGGTAAGCGTGACTACTTATAAAAACGACCACGCCAAACAAAAATAATGAGTTTAGACGCCAAAAAATAAGTTGTGCGGAGCTATGAATTTCTATTATATAACCACTTATTTGGTAATGAAAGGTTTTGCTGGGGTACTCAAATGATAGAAAATGTCCCCACGACTTCAAAATTTATTTTTTTTTTCAATAATCTCTAAATGAATTAAAAATTTAGACATTTAAAAAAAATATGCGGCGCAATTCAACTATATCAATTCTGAAATTACATTTTTCATTTTGTCATTTCCATTTTTCCTTTTGTCTTTTCCACTTCCAACTGCCGGCTAAACTGAAGTTTATGGGGTTTCGTAAACAAATATGACCCCTCTAGAATTAAAAAAGAAAAAAACCATAATTAATTTTGGGAGGGGCTCGGACTCGGGAGGCCCGTGGGGGGAAAACGGGGGAACATAATAACTTGTAAGTGTGGGTACTCAAATTAAAGAAAATTGCCTCACGATTCCAAAAATAATTTTTTTTATCCATAAAACGTAGCTCTAACTAGAGCCATTTTGGTCCCTTAAGAGGGGGCACTGAAAATCATGAAAATTTCTTGTATGGCAAAATGGTACTCAAATGATAGAAAATGTCAACACGACTTCAAAAATTATTTTTATTTTTTTCAATAATCTATAAACGCGTTAAAAATATATAAAGGGTGTTTTTTTAAGCTAGATAGAACTTTAAATTGTAAAAAGTAACACAAAAAATTAAATTTTGATGAAACATTTTTTTTTATTTGTTTCAGTATACTCTGACAAATCATCATGAATAGACTCACGCTTGAACAACGCTACGAAATTATCCAAATTTACTTTGAAAATCAGTCGTCGATTCGCGCAACTTATAGACGCAAAATTGTGTTCAGCGATGAGGCGCATTTTTGGCTTAACGGGTTTGTTAATAAGCAAAATTGCCGCATATGGAGTGAGACCAATCCACAAGAGACCCTACAGACTCCATTACATCCAGAAAAATGCACCGTTTGGTGCGGTTTTCACGCTGGTGGCATCATCGGACCTTATTTCTTAAAAAATGAGGCCGGAGCTCGCGTTACGGTCAATGGAGATCGTTACCGCACCATGATCAATGATTTTTTGTTTGAAAATATGGATGACATTGATCCGGAGGAGATGTGGTTTCAACAGGATGGCGCTACGTGCCATACGGCGAACGCAACCATCGACTTATTGAAATCAAAATTTGGCGATAAGTTGATTTCGAGAAATGGACCTGTCAATTGGCCTCCAAGGTCGTGCGATTTGACACCTCTCGATTATTTCCTGTGGGGCTACGTGAAGTCACTGGTTTATGCTGATAAACCAGCAACAATTGATGCCTTGGAGGACAGCATTGTTCGTGTTATTCGTGACATACGGCCAGCAGTGCTCGAAAAAGTGGCCCAAAATTGGACGTCCAGAATGCGCTTCGTCAAGAACAGCCGCGGTGCCCATATGCCCGAAATCATTTTCAAATGTTAATGTCACGTATTGATCTTTCCAATAAAAAAAAAATTTGATTACAATTTAATTTTTTGTGTTATTTTTTACAATTTCAAGTTCTATCGGGCTTAAAAAAACACCCTATACATTTAAAAAAAAAAAAAAATTGTTGGAAAAATCTCGCGATTTTTACAAAAAAAAATGTTTGCTTGCAGCGCAATAAAAGTATGTATATCACTTCTGAAATTCCATTTTTCATCAAAAACTTTCATTTTTATATCATCTAAAAAGTTTGGGTATACCTAACATTTTCATTTATTTATTCAGTCTATGGATACAAAATTCCTTACAGACTATGATGTTACAATTTTAGAATAATCTAAATATTAATTTATACATTATTTTATTAATTTAGAAATTGAAACCCATGAAAATAGAATATAAATATTGCTTAAAGGCAGATTTTGATGCACAAAACTCTATTTGCGGTTTTAAATGAATTTGTTGATAATGGTTAATATCATTCAGTTGAATAAACGTGCGGGTAAAAATGCTATTAAGACCATAATTGGTATGATGTAGTGGTACATTAAAAAAATTGTTATACCTAACACTTCTAGGTGGAACATGAAATCTAATAAAACAAAGCAACTCTGAACAGTCAATACCACCACTAATAATATCAAAAACAAATAAAGCAGATTGCAATAATCTACGAAACTCAAGGGTTTCCAAACCTATTAATAAGCTTTTAGATCTATAGGAGTGTATAGGATCAACAAATATAAAAGATGAGATTGCAAATTTAACAAATTTCCTTTGCACTCTCTCAATACGCGAGATATGAGTTCCACATATAATAGCTGCATACTCTAATTTTGATCTGACAAATGCAGTATAAATTAACTTCAATGTCATAGGATCAGAAAACTCAGCACAATTTCTCTTTAAGAAAGCTAACATAGAATAAGCTTTCGGAACAATAAAGTCCACATGTTGTTTAAAGGACATCACTGAGTCAAAAACAAATCCACAGATTCCAGATTATAGTCACCTATATTAAAGGTAGTATAAATAGGATTTAAAGACCTAGAAAACGAGATTTGGAAACATTTTTTGAGATTTAAATGGAGATTGTTTAAATTACACCATGCAATAAGATTGTTTAAATCTACTTGCAAATCTAAAACATCACGAACTGAGTCGATTCTATGAAATATTTTCAAGTCATCAGCATACAACAGAAATTTAGCTTTATGAAAACAAGACGAAATGTCATTTATAAATAAATTAAATATAATTGGTCCTGAGATGCTGCCTTGAGGTACAGCGGAAGTTCGAATGTACGGATCAGAAAAGTAGTTTTCTATGTTAACTTTACATACTCTATTGTATAGATATGATTTAATCCAAATTAAAAAAATAGAATGAAATCCCATTTGATGTAACTTGGCGAGAAGAATGCCATGAGATACCTTATCAAAGGCTTTAGAAAAATCTGCATAAACTGTCTCAACTTGGCTACCTTGTTCTAAGGCTGATATTAGGGTATTCAATCAATTAATCGTTATTCGATTAATCGAACAATTTTTCTCAAAAATTGTGGAATAATTTAAAATGTCAAAATTTTGAATAACGAATAATTCGAATAATTTCATACTAATAATCGATTAATCGAAATTGGTAGATAATTACAAAAATGTTTAAAAAAATATAAATTTTTTATTAAAGTAAACGTGGTAAAATCTCAAAATTTTCTTAAAAAATTGTAATAAATAATTTGCTGTACACATAGAAAAAACAGGAGGAATATTACCTAAGAGCTATACATAATTTTCAAGTTAGTTTTACAAAGTTCTAGTAAAATATGCAAATTTTATTGTAAAATATATACAATCCTTGCAAAATATATACATACATGTGTAGCGGAAAATATCCAAAAAATTACATATATTTTGCTGGAAAATTGTAAAACTTACTTCGAACTTATGTAGTTGTAGAATTACATAGCACTTAGATAAAGTTCCACCTGTTTTTTTTCTGCGTGTAGACTTGTACCTATCCTGATTTCATTCTGACCTAAGAAAATAATTAAGGGAAGGCCTTTTAGAATTTCTAGAAATATTTGTTAGCTTCAACTCAATGAGTTTTCAAATAGGAGCGTTAATAAACATCTTAAATCCCAAAAAAAAACAAAAACAACATAAAATTATCACAATTTGCTTTGTCATCTTCCTAATTACTACTCTGTTGTTGTGACTTATCTAGTAAAGTAGTGGTATCTATTTATATATCTTCCTCTAACTCCCACTATTTACGTATAATAAATTTTTAATTATTTTTTACGACTTTTTCAACGTTGATTTTAAACGAAAGCATTAATAATTATTGTAATTAATGATTATTAGAATTATTAATTATAATTAATGCTCAATGTTATAAAGCTTGTTTAGTGAGCACTCTGAATTAATAAAATAAAATGATGGAGATACGGAAACGTAGAGGAAAAATCAATTCTCAACAGAATTCCTCTCTACATTTACGTTTTTCTCCCCGATTTGGATAAAATTTTAATATAATTAATATATTTAATCAGAAAAATACAAATGGGAAAGCGATGGCAAAGCACTTTAACAGATAGTATAAGTACTGGCAAAAACTGCTTTCCCATTCGAAAAATGATAACACCCTTAGACAAAAGGAGCCGCTTTTCTTCAGCGCCGGAAAAGCGCTGGAGAAACAAAATTTTTGAACGTTGGCAAAATGCTGGTAAAACCAACAAATAGGTGGTCTGGAAAAATATTTTCCAAAAATTTAAAAAAATTTCAAATGTATTTTGTTATTCTACCGTGGTTTGAACCCAGGCCGACAGTTCTACGCACTGAGCTATCGAGACATATAATACTTAGTGGCTAAACACATAAATGAGTGATAACAACTGGACAACTACTAGCTGTACTAAAATGCTGGCACTGCTAAATCTTTTTTGCAACTAATATTCCAGCGTTGGAAAAACAAGAAAAAAGTTGGTCCTAAAAGAGCTTTTCCACAAACAAAAAAAAATTTAAATTATAAAAATAAAAATAAATGTTTGCTTGCAACCGGATTTGAACTCGGAACAAAACTCCTGAGTACAAAACTTTTTTAACGAAGCGTCATAATTGCGTCAAAAAATCATTGCTCTACCAGTGCATTGCTTTTTGTACAGCTGGACTTTCTTACTAGGTAGCACTGGATAACCACTGGTTGCAACGTTGGCATAGCACTCTAAGCCCATTCTTTTGCCAAAATTTTTGTAAAACATACACTGACAGAACGCTTTTTGCAAACGCTGGCAAGGTGTACCAAATGAGTGTTCTGCCAGTCATTTATTTGTAACATCGTGATTACCCAGTGGTATGCCAGTACTTGATTTTTTTGTACCACTGGCGATTTCTGACTGGGAGGCGACCAAAAAAATAAAAATAATGACAAAATCTCAAGATCTTAATTATTAATTTTTTTTTTTAATTTCAAATTATTAAAAACACAACAAGTGTATGTATATTATTTCACAGACATTTTTTTGATTAATCGATTAATTTTAAAATTTTGTTCGAATAACCGGTTAAGAAAAAATCCCGAATAATTATTTGCACGATTAATCGATTAAAATAAAAATCCGATTAATTGAATACCCTAGCTGATATACAATATTTATTAAAAACTGCTAAATTTGTCGTAGATGATCTACCAGAAAAGAAACTGTGGTGATTAGGAGAAATCCATGATTTAGTAAACATGTTCAAATATCTTAGACACACAGGATAACTTAGAAATAGGTCGATAACAAGTAACATCATCCCTCTTTCCGTCTTTGAAAACCGGTGTAACTGTTGCCAACTTCCATCGGTCAATAAGAACACCTTCCTTAAGAGACAAATTAAAAATGTATGTCAATGCTACAGTAATAGAAGACGCACACTTCTTTAATAAGTCATCAACATCCGATTTGTAACTATCCTTAATTAGCAAAATGCCATTAAAAACCTCATCCTCAGAAATAACGATATATCGAATGTCTAACAAAGACATGGAACTAGAAAAGCCAAAAATATTACCATTTGAAGGCTCAAAATTAGATTTAAAAAAGTCTGCAAACATATTCACAGATTCAGTACAAGATTGGGAAATTTTAGTATCAAAATATTCAGCATTACAAAAATCAGCATTCAACCAAGTTTCCACCAAGACAATGACATCATGTTGACATTGAGAAGAAAATCATATATACTTTTAGATTTTGTTCGCATTCCAGATAAGTTCTGGTAATAAAGCCAGTTTTCACAGAGTCTAAAGTTTTTCCGCAGGCGCTGGTTTCCTTGGAAAATTTACAAATTGGCGAACCTTAATAGTTGATGGCCAAAGATCAGGTTTTAATATTTCATTATAGGCACTTGGAGAAACACCGAGCTTAAAGTTGACTCTTTTGAGTTGCTTAAGATCAGAATCTTTTTTAACTAATAAATAGCACTCAATATGCTGTTTACCAATACCAGCATTTTTTTCACATAACTTATTATTTGATCAGTCGTAACAGTTGGCTTGAATGATGAAAGATGCACCCATTTCTTTCTGATTACAACTTCCAGATCGTTAGAAGTATTAACCCCAAATACTACAGGCCCCTTTGGTCGTCTACGCCTCTGCACGTGAACCCAATCATGTGTTTTCTGTAATTGTTGCATGTTGTCATCAAACATGGCATCATTCATTTGAGCATCAGACTCAGTAGGTAATGAAGCTACAGATGAAGCAGCAGACAAAAGAGGTTGGCTGTTTGTTATAGCAGCAGCAGCTCGTGCACTTGTACTTGGCTTAACAACAACACTATTAGCATCAATTGCATTAGTATTAAGTACATTAATGTTGTTTTTTCTTTTTGTTTATTTTTTGGCGGTTTCACTTCAGTGATGGTATTTGAGAATTTTCGTTTGGTGCCTCAATGATGCCAAAAAAGCTTTAAAAATGCCAAAAAAATTAAGGAGCATTTAATGTTTCAAAAAAAATATGTTCAGCTTTTATTTCAAATATATATACATTTTCTACCTAATTTCGTAAAACACTTGTGTGAAGTTAAGGAAACTTTCAATGTAAATTGTTTTTGTAACAAAAACAATTTCTATAGAAATAATTCAGCGAAGTGTTTTAGAAAATTACCCCCTTTGTTACTCTTAAATACATGGTGTAGCCATTTGGCATTTCTGCACAAAGTGCTCTTATAAACTATAACTCAGATTTTTTAAACAAATATAGGAAAAATCTTGGTTTTGCTTCGTATGTTTGTGAAAAATCTAAAACACGCGTTTTTTTTTTACAAAAAGTGTAATACTAAAAAATGTTTGTTTAAATATTTAAAGTGGTATTCTCACAATAAAATTAATTTTGGCAACAATAAATGTATAATTCATATTTCATATATTTTTTTTTGTTTATTTTTTTTTCATACACGTTAAAATAATCACAATTTAGCTATTTGGCAAAAAAACCATATTTTTCAATAAAAATCAACTTTTTTTAAATAAATTTTTTTTGGTATTTTTCTTGAAATGTACACGTCTTTAGAAATCATATATAAAAAAAGGTTGAAATTGTAGAGATCATGCATTTAAGGGTTAAGAATAAAAAGACAAAAAAATAAAAAAGGCGGGCAACTTATCTAAAAAGTAACCCGAGTTTAACATTACCTACCACAAATATTTTCATATAAAAATGCCATTCTTAACTATAGTAAAGCACTAAACTTACGATATTTTAAGATAAGTTAACAGGTCCAAGACTTTCAAAAAATTTTACAATTAAATTTGACAATACAATAGAATCAATTAAAGTTTTTTCTAATTTTATCCCCGCTGCTTTTATTTTTAAATACCAAAATAATGATAAAATTGTCCCCGAAGAACTGGAAGGTGGTCCAAAAAATTGTAGATATTTTTAGTGTAGCATTTGTTTTTTTAATTTTGCTACCCCTTCTTAATAGGCGTGGCTTTTAATAAAAAACCAGCGATATCGATCTTTTATCAAATTATATAGAAATTTTCGTAAAAAGTGCCAAAATTCTATGCCAAGGTGCCATTGAACATTCAATAGTGCCACAAATGGCACTTTTGTGCCACTTTTACCAACAGTGTTTCACTTTTTCTTTATTTTTTGAGAACTAAACTGTTGCTCTAAACCACGTAGTTCAAGATTTAAAGAGTTTTTAAGCTCTCTTACTTTATTAGAGAGAGATGAGATCTGTGCAATTAAATTTGATGAAACACCCAAACAATCATTACAATTGTATACAATGATTTTATTATTATTGAAGTATTCAGTTAATTTATGACTAATATTGGCACAAATCAAATGATATTTGGCCTTGCAAATATGGCAGACGATGAATTTCCTTTTTGCCGAATTGAAACATTTAGCACAAAGCGATTTTGATGCCGTATTCATTATTACATGTCTAAACAATTTAAATATCAACAATTTATTGCTTTTCAGATATCAGTAATGAAATTGCATTTTTCATCAATTTAAAGTTGATTCGTTTTGTCACTTCCGCTTCGAACTGCCTCTTATGTTCCAAATTTTCAAAATAAACAACAAAAAGTGGACATTTACAGGGTTTTACCAAAACTAAAATAACGTCATTTTAGACTTTTTTAATTTTTCGGAAGTCTAAAATTTAACAAAATGCCTTTAATTGAATTCACGTTCAAAGGATTAGTAAAAAACCATATTTTTGAAATCGTGAGAAAATTTCCTTTCATTTGAGTACCCACACTTACAAGTTACTATGTTCCCCCGTTTTTTGCCCCCCACGGGCCTTCCGGGTCCGAGCCCTCCCAAAATTAATTTCGGTTTTTTTCTTTTTTAATACTAGAGGGGGGTCATATTTTTTTTTTTTGCGAAACCCCATAAACTGCAGTTTAGCCAAACATATTATATATCTTTGAATAGATAAATAAGTCTTATTTATTAATATACAAGAAAATACTTAAAACTATTTAAAATATTAACCTGGGTAAGAAACCAAAAAAAATTTACAATCCATTTTATTTTAAAATATTACATAGAATTTTGACTTTTTATGTAAAAATAACTATTAACAGTCGGGTTTTTTCTTTTTTAATTCCAGAGGGCGATTTTTTTTTTATGTAAAGTGAAACTTTTTTATATTTTAAAAATTCTAATCCCATGTGGCCGTACGGGTTAATGTGTAATTTTTTATAACTATATATAAAATTTCGTGTTAACAGACTTATTTGGACAACTTTCACCAAAGTCCGCAAGAAACAATACAATATTTTAATATACTTTCAGGAAAAATTAAAAATTTTCTAAAATTTCACCTTTGATCTTGGTAAAGAAAGGGTTAACGTTTTCGGTTTCGAAACATTTTCGGATAATAATCCCTTTTATCAGAATTACAAAAATCGGATATGATTTTGCTACAGCTAGCTAAAAACACAAAAATTAATACTATTATCTAAATTATTGGCCAAAATCACACTTTTCTCTAAAATTTTCAAATTTAAAACGCCGTCACTGCTAAGTTAAAAGAGGGATATGCGTAATTTTCAGTATAACTATTCTCTAAGGTGTATTTAATAAACCTCCATGCGTTGACCACTTTTTTTTTATATTTTGTTGAACAAATTTTTAAAAAACTCAAAACTAGAGTTTTGCAAATTTAAAAAAAAAATCCAATCTTTGGCCATACCTGGGCCAAAGAGCCAGTATTTTCAAAAAAAGACAAAAAAGTGATTTTTTCGCCTTGTAAATCGTATTTCAAACTTCAGGGCCTATGCGGCACGTGTTCCCGTTACACCATCACCTTCGTTAGAATGGTGAAATTGTCAGTAATAATGGATGTAAATATGATAGTACAAAACTTATTATCCCGGATAAATTCCACGACTTAGCATTCAGAAATTTATAAAAAATGTGAAATTGAAAGTCAATCAGTTTTTGTTATAAAATTATTTTATAATGCAATTTTAATGCCGAGTTTTAAGACTCGATAGTGTTGAATCTTGCGGCTCAGTGGAAACAATTTACATGCAATTAAAGGACAATGTTATTACCTTTTTTTTACATATTCATCATTAAAGCACCGTAAGTTGTTTGAGTTTCACGTGAAAAAACTGTTATACTCCATATAAAAAAATGATTTTTCACGACAATCAGTTTCACGTGAAAATTGTGTAGAGTTTGTTTTCACGCAATTTTAATGTACAAGACTATTATTTTTCTTGGGCAAAAGTGACATTTTGTGTCTTTGTTATAAAATTAAAAAAATTGTTCATTTTTATAAATTAAATTACAATTTGAGGCCTTTAAAGATCGAGTGAAATTTTTACACGTGAAAAACAACTTACGGTGCTTAAAGACTTGATTAATATTTCCTAATGTGTGGACGACATTGCCATATTACAGCTTTTATGGTGCGCCCATTGAAAAAAAGGCGGTATACCAAAACGAACATTACAATTTTAATCTGTCGACTTTCATGATTAAAAATGGGGTATTTTGAAATCAGTTTAAGCTTCGCTAAGATTTATACTTATTAACAGTTTAATGTTTATTTTGATCGATAGTGTGTATTATGAAAATGGAGTAGCTGATTTGCAGGACTGCACTTAAAGGAAAAGCTTCATCATTATATACATATTAAACTCGTGCACAGATAAATACAACCACTTGTACAAGTTTCGGTATGTCTACTGATGTGAATACGAACTGATAAGTAGTTTAGTGTTTCTGGTATAACTGATATGTATTGTTATTATTTCTAGTAGATTGTGTGTAAATGAATAAAGAGAGAATGAACGTAATATATTTGTTTTTCTATGGTATGGTCAAACAAATAAAACAGATAATGAAGAATGTACAATAGATACTTATTGTACGCTGCCAATAAATATATTGTGAAAATTTCGACCAAATCAACCCCATCTCTTCTTTTGGCCTCTTTTTCACTAATTTCATTTAAATTAAATACAATTTTTTGTTTTTTTTTGCTACCTAGAAACAAATTTAATCTTTAGTCACTTGATTATTTGTTTCAACAACAATTACTTGAAAATATTTGTGGTACAATAAGTATTTGAGAACAAGAAACAAATAAATGTTTCACTCAATGCAAAACAAGAAATAACTGGTATTGTGTTTATGAATAAAGTGAGTGCGTTGAAACAAAACAACAATATCAGTTACACTTCTTCTCTTATTTATACCAATAGTAACAGTTATGTATATGGTTAATTTCACTGTTGGTAAAAGTTGCACAAAAGTGCCATTTGTGGCACTATTGAATGTTCAATGGCACCATGGCACTCTTTATAGAATTTTGGCACTTTTTAAGAAAATTTCTATATGGGTGATATCAAAAAATGTGATAAAAACCATGTAACCAGCTAATTTCTAATGCATGGATTACATTTGAGTTATATATTTCGATATATATCCGCGCATTGTCAACTGTTTTACAAAATTTATTACAATCTGACCAATTTTTGGCTAGTACAGAAAATTTGTGACCCATTTTATAGGCCAAATGTAAACTCCGTAACCAGTAACTCATAAGGTTTTTTAACTTTAAAAGCTTATATTTTAATAACCATTCTAAAATATTCTAAAATATTCTAAAATAACCATAACCAGAGGTGATTCAACTAATATTTATGCGTCAAAAGATGATTCAACTAATAATTTTGCATCAAATCAAAAAAAGGTATCAGTTTTTTGCCCTAAACTTCTGGAGCGAAAAACGATGGATTTTGCATTTCATTGGTTTGGAATCGATATTTCGAGCCATTACTGACATTAATTTGACAAATTAAATTTGTTTCACACAATGTAAGAATTTTTTTATCGCGAAATGTTATGTTTTTAATATATTATTTTGTAACTTCGCATCCGCTGATTGGATTTTAGAAAATTTAATATTTTTGAAAAGCATTTAATAGGACCAAAAACACTTAATTAAAAAAAAAAATAAAAAATTTTTTCGCGGAATGAATTGTATTTTTATTCGCGAAACCGCCAGTTTGATAAATACAAATTGTATATTGTTAGAAAGCATGTTGAAAAACAAAATACGAAAAACTAATAAATTGAAGAAAATTCGTACGCAATTTTTTTTGTTATATATTTTACTTGTGGAAATGTAAACTCCGTTACCACAAAAAAAATTAAAATTGTGCATAAAAAGTTATTGCGACAACTTGTAGAAGAGATTTTTTTGCAATTAGGTTTATAATGACTAAACTTACTGATTCCATTAAGAAAAAACCGAAATATTAACACTTTTTGCTTCTCACAAATTTGCCCAAAAACTTATCACATTTTTTGATTTCACCCATATAATTTGATAAAAGGTCGATATCGCTGGTTTTTCATTAAAAGCCATGCCTACTTAGAACGGGTGGCAAAATTAAAAAACAATCTCTACACTAAAAATTTCTACAATTTTCTGGACCAGCTTCCAGTTCTACGGGGACAATTTAATCATTATTTTGATCTTTAAAAATAAAAGCAATGGGGATAAAATTAGAAAAACTTTAATTGATTCTATTGTTGTTATTGGAATTTTTTAAAAATTTGTTATGGTATTCTAGTTTTTTTATGACAAGCAAAATTTTTAAAAATTTCACCATACAATGGTGAAAGCTTTTTCTGCCAAAAATAAAATAAAACGATCAAAAAATTGTAATTTGTAAAAAATTACGATTTTTTCGATAATTTTATGAAATCTTAAATGAAATGAAAACTTAAAAAAATGTCCAGGAACCGCAGAACACAAGAGAACTAGTTCTAAGCACTTGGAGTTTCCTTTAAGGGGTTACATGACATTCGCGGCAGAAAAAACAGACCTTTTTTGAAAAATTCATAACTCAGTCAAAAACAAACATTTTTTCAATTACAAGAAAAAAAATTAAAAAAAAATATATTTTTCACTCCAACATGGTTTTATAGAGCTCCAAACTGGCGGCAGAGAAAAAAAACGGGGCCTCGTGGTTGCGGCGCTGGGAGTCGCAAAAATTATCCGATCTGGAAAAAAATGACCTTTTTAAATCTTAACAAAATTGGTTATCGTATGAATAACCAATCGAATAATAATAAATTTTTTTTTGGAAAAATGTTTGTTTTTGACTGAATTATGAATTTTTAAAAAAAGGTCAGTTTTCTCTGCCGCGAATGTCATGTACCCCCTTAAATTTTAGCATCAAGCATCCTGAGCTTATTCCTAACAACTTTAGTCCCAAAAATCCCATGTTAATACGTAATATTTTGTAGGAATTTGCAGGACTTTTAGAATCGGTAAAAGGTTCGATGCATCTTAAAATAATATCTCAAAATATGAATTAGGTATTTCATATTTTATTTCTGTGAAGAAACATTATAAAATTCTTCAAAAGAAAATAAAATTTTTATATTTTAAATTGTTGACAAATGAAAATATTTGTTTGTTATGTGCTTTTTGTTACATGATAATTTTGTCAAGGTTATGCTGTGACAATTTTTCTCAGAATACCAAAATTATAATAATTTCCATTCACACCAGTTTTGTGACACTTTTGTTATTGTTATAAAGTTTAGAATAAGGGTGTAAATGTATAAATATTTGAAATAAAAGCTGAAAAAATTTTTGAAATATTTGCATGTTGCTTAATTGTTTTTGGCACTTTTAAAGCTTTTTTGGCACTTTTTTGGCATCATTTAGTAGAGTTGTAAAATTTCGATACTTTTTGAGTACTCAATACTACTCAATACTTTTCAATTGAGTACTCGATACTACTCAATACTTTTAACGGTTTTTTTAATTTAAAAATAAAAATGTTGTGAATTCGTATTTATTACGAAATATAATAACAATTTATATACACGTGTTAAATAACTATTGTTACTTACATTTTAATTATTTTAAATAAATTAATTAAATAATTTTTTCCAAAAATCCGTTACAAATTTCTTTGTTTCACAAATAGAGTTGTATTTTCCGAGTTGTATTTTTAGGGTACTATTTTTAGAGTTGTATTTTCATACGAAAAATACACATTTCTACGGAAAATTGCATCTTTAAAAGTATTGAGTAGTACCGTTTTAGTATTGAGTACTCAAAAAAACAGTCAGTATCGAGTACTCAGTACCGGAATACTCAATACTGTTCAACTCTATCATTTAGGCACCAAACGAAAATTCTCAAATACCATCACTGGTATATTTGTTTTGGAAATACTTTAAAGCCTATATGACACTTGCTAGTTTCTAGATTCTAGTTTTTTGCACCATCAATGCAAATCATATGAAGGGTACTGCATTACCAACATTAATTTGACAGTTTGATAGTTTTTCGATATAGTTGTTCTCTTCACACACATTATATCTCACATAAGGAAATTCGTGCTCTCTTCTATTTTGGATTATTAATACTAAAACTAGCAAGTGTCATATAGGCTTAAGATATACAAGTGCACGTCTTTAATACATATACACTCAAACCTCGTTTTATGCGAATTCTTTTTATGCAAATTCAAATTTATGCGGTTTTAAAATTTATTAATTAACGTGTTGCTTTCTTTGGAAAGGGGATAGAAAACATATGAAAGGTGGTGAAAGATGAAGGGCTTCAAATATGGCAACACTGTGATTGTGCGTGATGTTGAATTTCTTAAAACAGTTGTTGTGCGCCATCTGATGGTGAGTTGGCGAACTTTGTTGAAGCTGTTTAGTTCATAGCCCTGTTATATTATTTTACTTCGGTGGGGTTTAGTGTTATGGGAACACTGAAGGTGGACGCTGCGATATGTATGAGGGATAGAAAAATCGTTCATATTATTTTTTCAAATTGATGTTGCAGTCGCAGTCTAAATAAAGCCTGGATTAGCCAGACGTAAACGTATCTCTGCATAGCTGAATTAATAAGTTAAATAAGAACAGAAGATGTGTTGTGTTTTTTGTTTCATTCTTATGCATTCAATATAGAGCAAACGTAAATACCCAACGAAAATCTGTTGTGAATGATGAGAATGAAACAAAAAACTCAACACATCTTCTGTTTTTATTTAAATTATTAATTCACCTATGCAGAGGTACGTTTACGTCTGGCTAATCTAGGCTTAACTCATTAACCATTACAGCACAGCGACCACCAATCAACAGGTTAAATGTTATTCTGATACATGAAATCTTATAAAAAAAAATTAATTAAATTTAAATTTTTAATCTTTTTTCTTTTTGATACTGATTTAATATTATATGCTTGTTTGTTTTCCTAATTTATTTGTTAATTTTCACTAAATTGTTATTTTTAGTTGTTAAGTAAATGAAATAAATTTATATGTTGATTTTTTATGCGATTTTGTATGACTTAATGCTTTGATTTGAATTCGTGCGCTTTTTTTAAATTTAAGAACGAATCAGTAGTTCTTATATGAAGCTACCCAGTGTAGAAACGGTAATCACATATCGTTATTTTTTGGACTACCAGTAATGATACGAACTAGCGTTCTGCATTATTTTAAAATATATAATAATGAGTTACTAATAACTACTTACTTTTTTCATTATTTCAAAATAGAAAATAATGTATTACCAATAATGACTTATTTTTATCATTATTTCAAAAATAAAATAATGTTTTAGATTTTTTGTAAATATTTTTGAAATCTATTTTTAGACTCAATATTTTTTCAACACTGGTAATGATATATGTACCACATATTTTTTGATTTTTTGTATGTTGGCGAGTAAGCTGACTTGTGCGCAGCAAGTCATTTATGTTTTTATCTATCAAACTTTACATGTCGATATAGCTCAGATGGTAGAGCTATTGGCTCTCACCCGGGAGTCCCAGGTTCGATTCCCGCACGAGAAGATTTTATTTAAAAAACTTTAATATTAAAAAAATATTTTTTTTTATAAAACTCATTTTTTTGAAATTCTATTTTTAGAATCATTATTTTAGTCAATACTGGTAAGCACATCGGCCATATAAAGGTAATAAGAAATGTAATAACAAAAGTAACTAGTTACCATTACCAGGTATGTAGTTACATAACCACATATCTGGTAATGATTTTCTACACTGGGTAGTGTATCGTTTTATGCGAATTCGTTTTATGCGGATTTTTGCGGAACGAATCAATCGCATAAAACGAGGTTTGGGTGTATAAGAAAATATATATGTATGGTATGTATGATTGAAAACTTCATAGTTTTTCGTCCCTCGTAACTTTTCATAAATATTTATGAAACTGTTTCATAGAAATATTGCTAAAATGATATTTTTCTTAAAGAGTGTTAATACTCCACTAGGTTAACAAATTTGTCCATTCCGCCTAGAGATGGGCGCGTGATTGAATTTTGACTCATGCTCACGAACGAAAAATAATAATCACGCACGAAAATTTTTTTTGTAATCACGCTAGTTTTATAATTCTTTAAATGTTACTTAAAATTTTTGTGGAGGAACAAAATTTTGTCAACGTTTTATTTTGTCTGGCAGAAGTAGAAAAAAAAACCCAGCAAACAATATACATGATTTTAGAAGCACTGCAGTACTAGAACCACGTTTTTTAGCGCTTCTCTTTTCTCTCTCTTCCAAAGAATCACTAAAAGAAGGCAGAGTTTATGATGTTGTGTTTTTGTTGTAATTTATTGCTTCTAAGTGGGACACTGCGAATAAAAATTATGCCATATACCCGCCATAAAAGAAACTGCTTCCACAAATGCAGTAAAAAGTAGCACTTCGTTTATTACGGGTGTATGACATGATATGAAAAATGGAGTTTTCCCAAATAACTTTTTTGGTTGTTATACAACATGCCATGTCTTTCTACATCAGCTCTGAAATACCTTTCGTACGACACCAAATTTTCCTGTAGTTACTTTGAAGCAAATATGAAATAAACGGAAAAAATAAAAAATTGGGCCATTTTTGACCCCATTTTTTAACCCTTAAATACGAGATTGGGCAGCTAAAAAAAATACGTGTCCTTTAAATTTTTCTCCTCTACAACATATCCGAAGCTCATTAAGATCTGCAGGTCCGCGTTGGGAGTCTTTCCTTGTAAGATTATTGAATTTTGAAAATTATGAACATTTTATCAGAAGTGAGGGTAATTTTTAAAAGTTTTTTTTTGTATGAGAAAATTGAAAGTATAATGTCTAAAGTGTTTTTTTATGATTAAGAGTCTAAGAATGGGCAAATAAACAGTCGAATATAAACGGCTCCCTTGCCCACCCCAGAAAAATGGTACAGGTACGCTTATGCATTGTTGTGAATACAAGCCTGAAAATATATAATTAACAAAAAATCCAGCAAAGTGCATGTCAGATTGTGTTCACAATTTTTCCGGAGCCTTCGCGAGATAGTTTTTACAAGAAGCGTTCGCGAACGCTTGCGAACGCGTTTGACTTAATTCATCTTTGTGAACACGTCGGAGAATATTCAGTTTGTACTTCGTGGTTTACATGTTCCTTGTGTTCACGTTCGGAAACCAAAAAAATAAAAAAAAATTCTTCTTGTGACTCATTGTGACCGTCATAAGACTATTTTTAGCAATAAAATTCAAAAAATTCAAATTTTATTTGTCAATGTTATGATTGTGTCGATACCAGGTCTTGATTTTTTTGGAGTTTTCAAACAAAAATTAAAATAAATATAATTTATTGTGACTTTGCAACAACAAATACATGGGCAATACAGTCACATCTAAGCGTCACAGACTTTTCGTAGGAATAGGCACCTTAATCGACTTGTTTAGTGCTCGATTAAACAGTTAATCTGACTTTAACTAGAACACATTTTCTGTGTAAATTGGGTGTTAAAGATTTTCAGGGGATGTTGTTACGGTGTTAGGTAATAGAACGATCACAGAATATCAGGTTTTGAAAGAATGGGTCTTATTATGTTTTCGCACTCAACATAGTACAACTTCCGTTAATAATAACTTGAACTTATTTCTTGAAAGCCAGTCTTTTGCAATAAATACATTTAGGACGAAAATTTAATTTACTACTACTAAACCTTTCTTTAGCTTAAGAACATTTCCGTCAATGTATAAAGGACAATTCACACGTCGACACTCCTGTCTACTATTACCCAGTATTTGGGATATGAATTGTCAAAAGTTTGTGAGTTCAGATTTGAAAATGACAGTTATTGGGAAATATTAGTTATTAAATGACAGGTATGGATAGAGTGTGAGTCAAACTTAAATCTAAATATTCAAAAACTGGCGACCTTTAGAAAAAATAGTTCTTCAAAGGTTAAGTTATTTGACTAAAAATAAGTAATTTTTACCCTTTTCACCATTAGTAAGAGATATTGTTGATATACAAGCATTTTCCTCATTGCCAGATGATGATGACGTGTTACTTGCATACGTTTTCATTATCTTTGAATAAATTGTAGAATTACTAACTTGCATTCTATTAATGGTAGGTGCAGGTGCTTCACAATGTTTTGTTGGTGGCGGTGACGTCTGTTGCATGGGTTTAGATTGTATTTGTTGTTGATAATGAAGTGTTTGCTGACGAAGTGTTTGTTGTAAAGATGAATGTGTTCCTAGTTATTGGAAAATTCCAATATTGTTTTGGTTAGTTTTGACAAAAAATGTTAAATTTGATAATAATTGTGGAGTTATGCATTTTAACAAACATTAAGGTGCCAACTGAAAAATAATATAAAAAAGATTCTGTGAATATTACAACTACCAAGAGCACCAACCACTAAGGAACACAATCAGTGCTGCCAACTTTAACGATTTCTAAAGTGAAATTTGATATAATAACGATTGTACAAAATTTCATGTAGAAAAGTAACGACTTTTTAAAAATGAAAACTTTTTATAGCTTATTTTGGAAAAAATATAATTATTTACATTAAAAACAGGCTAAATTAAAAGGATTTCAAATTAATTTTTTGGAGAGAAATTCGGAATTTCGTTATCAAACTCATTGATAATTTTAAATTCTACCAAATCAATGATTTTCTTAAAAAATATGAAATATTTTAGACCGAAAGAAGTCCTAAATATTTCGTCATAAAATTAGTTTTACGAATTTAAAAATTTCCGGTTGGGTGAAATTATTGTTTCGATACCGGGTAATTAGTAAGAGAGCTTGGTGTAAGAGAATAAGCACAATACAAATGGAAAAGGAATCTTAAATCGTGACGGAAAAAAAGTGAACAAAATAGCAACGGAAACGGAATCTCACTTTTACAACACAGAACACATAGAAAGTCAAGTTGGTTATATTTTATATTTTTCTTCTTAACACATTCCAACGTATTGTTGATGTTTTATATTAGTTACAATAAAAGGCTGTGAAAGTGTTATTGTGTTATTGCTATTTTTTATATATTTTATAAATGTATAAAGTTAAATCCTTTGATAATTCTACTGCATGTGCATGACGAAATCAACCATGTAATCGTACTATACTTGTACTGTGATTGAAATTGTGTGAAAATCTGGCAACATTAGTAAAATAATCTGAGAGTAAAAACAGGATAATAAGAAATTCCGTTGAGAAAATAAAATAAGTTTTATCTCTCACGGAAATCGTTGCACGATTTTAATTGTCAAATTGTATGGAAAAAACGGGGACCTTTGCATTGTGCTTATACTCTAATGTGTGAAGTTAATTGTATTCTGTTACCATAGAGCAAGGGTGGGCACTAGGGATGCCGAACGGGACTGGTTTTTACAAATCCCGGGATTCGGGATTTTGAAAATTGAAATCCCGGGATCCCGGGATTTTTCGGGATCCCGGGATTTATCGGGATCCCGGGATTTTTCGGGATTTCGGGATTTTTCGGGGTTTCGGGATTTTCTTGTTTCATCATATTTTTAATTTTAAAACCAAATAGCTCAAATAAATCCTACAAATTAAAATAATTCATTATAAATCTACTTATTATTTTTTGTAGTATGAAGAAATAAACAAATTAAGCCGGATTCACAATGCTGGAGTACTCCTCGCTGCATAGTGGAGTATATAAAATAGAGATAGCATGATACAACAAATATGGAGTACTACAGCATTGTGAATCTGGCTTTAAACAGAAACTCCATTCATAGAAATAAGTATGTAAATATAGCAGAGAAAGCTACTTAAAATTAGTAAAAAAGGTTCCGCGATTAAATATACTGAAATCAGCAGAACTTGTTTGCTAAACAATTGTTAAATTTCCGACATATAAGTAATATACTTATGAGTTAAATTTAAGTAAATTTCAAATTACAATTTACTTCTGAAGAAACTTTTTAACTAGCCGAAACACTGCTTATCTACAAATTTTTAGTTATATTTGTAAAAAATTTATTGAATGCAAATACAAACTACTCTGCCGAAATCATCAGAAATATTTAGTGACTATTAGTTTTTTTAAATCAACTAACATTACATACTATATTAAACACATACCTCTGCTGATTTCAGAAAGGCAGTTTGTGAGATTTTTATAATTTAACAAAAACTTGCTGTTTTTAGTCGGCAAAATTATTTTGAATGAAGTTATGATTTTAGCAAATCATCAATAAAATAAATAAAACCATATCCGTTTAAAGAATAAATAAAGCTGAATTATGATTTTAAAAAGTTTCACAGATGAATAAAAGTTTTTAAATTATTAAGGTTTTTATTCAGATTTATTCAATCTGTAATCTATTTGAATCTATTACTTACACTCATAAAAAAATTACGTACAAATGCATAGGTCAAAATTGTGCTGGCGCAAATACATGTACTATTTCCTGTTATTTTAGCAGAATTTTGACCTATTTCTACGGACTTTTTTAGAGGAAATAACAGAAAAATTAGTTCAATTTAATCAGAACGCGTTTAGCGTTTGACTTTTGTACTAATTTTTTTTATAAGTGTATGAATAGGAAAAATTAGTTTTTTAATAACATTTAATAAGATATTAGATTTATGTGATTTTGGTCGAATATAACAATAAAAACAAATACAAAAAGAGGTAAAATATGCCAAATAATGAAATCGGAAATCCCGGGATTTTTTCAAGTCCAATCCCGGGATTTCGGGATTTCTAAATCCCGAAAATCCCGGGATTTTCGGGATCGGGATTTCGGGATCGGCATCCCTAGTGGGCACGGATTTGTCACCGAGGGCCAAATTATAGTTTTCCACAAATTATAACGGGCTGCACCATACATTAAAAAAAGTAAAACTATTACACTAAAAAAAAAATTTGTATAAAAATTAGTAAAACGGTTTCCAGTTTTATTATACTAGTATTTTGCTAATTTTTAGTATAAAGTTGCTTTTTAGTAAAATAATTTGGTATTTTCATTTTACAAATTACATAATTTTTTACTAATTTGAGTTGCTATACTACAAATTTAATTTTACAAAATTTTGAAACCCGATTACCTAAAATTAGCAGGTTAAAATTTTTTTGTTTTTTCTCCACACACATACTACAAGCTAAAGTTGAGTTTAGGGGACCTTACCGATTGACTCCATATTTTTACCACTGATAGAACTCTTTTGGGAGTGCTACGATATATTTGTTTTCGCGGAAACGCCTATGTGCAAATTTTGAAAATATACTTGGCTATATCTTCGTCATTAATGGTCGAATTGTATACTTAATACACCATTGTAAAGGCTTTTTTAATTATTATTAACCCATTACGGCCTGGCGAAAGAATTTCAATTTTTTTATAGAAACATTATTTCATAAAAACGTCTATAGCTGTATTTTGTCTCATGCCTATCAACGTTAAGTATTAAAATCAAATCTACGTTAAACCAATTGTAGTATAAAAAATTTGTAAACAGGTTATGTTTATAATTATTCTGTTATAATCGAACGTACGTCAGCAAAAGTTTTTAGGAAGTAACGCGAATAAGTTAAGTTAGGTGTGGAAATGTATAAACGTTGAGTTTTCAACGTTGATAATTATCCGTGTTGAAAGTTAACGTAGATACGAAAAGTAATGTGTTAGTTTTCGTCTTAAACGCGTTTCTATGCACTTTGAGTTTTTTTATGAGTTAACGGATATAGTTAAGTCGAAAACACAGCTTATATAAGAATAAAAATTTTATTTTATAAATATATTGTCAAGACTTAAAGCTTTCATTTACGATAAATATCAAGTTTTTATTAATTCATAAACCAAAGATATTTGTGGACAAACTTAACTTTTTTACATACTACGTGAAAAACATGAATTTAAAATTTTTTTGAGAAAAAACCCAGTAAACATTTACAAAAAGTTTCCAAAAAATTAAAGTTTGCATTTGCATTTACAAAACGACGTTTCGTGATCGTGCTATAACTGAAACCAGACAACAAATGAAAGATTGTGTATTTCATTATAATAAAATGATTTGCACATCAGTTTAAATGCTTACAATTGATGCTTTTTGTAAACATTAGAAATATATTAAAAATAAATTTTTTGTAAAAGTTATAATTAATTTTAAAGTAAAGAAAAAGATATATATTTTCTAGGCATTAAAATACATATAAAAATTAACTTTTGTAAATGATTTTCATGATTAGAAAATATTAAAAAGCAAACCCTTTATAAACTTTAGGGATAAATTCACAAATGCTTTGTAAAGTTATAGGAGGCTTATGAAATAAATTTTATAAAGTAATTATGAATTTAGACATTAAATTGTATACCCAATATAAGCATTTTGTAGACATATAAAATATATAAGTAAAGAGTGTTTGAATTGAAAATTAATTTATTTAGGCTTACAACGACGTTGTGTATATGAGTGATATCAAAAAATGTGATAAAAACTATGTAACCACCTAATTTCTAATGCATGAATTACATTTGAGTTATATATTTCGATATATGTATATCAGCGCATTGTCACCTGTTTTACAAAATTTATAACAATCTGACCAATTTTTGGTTAATACATAAAATTTGTGACCAATTTTATACGCCAAATGTAAACCCCGTAACCAGTAACTCGTAAGGTTTTTTAACTTTAATAGATTATAGTTTAATAACCAATGAAGCTAAACACTAACTATAAGAATTTTTATGAAGACGAAAAGTGCCGTTTTTAACAAAAAATTAATACATTTTACAAACTTTTTCGTATATCTTAGCTACCACGGCTTCAACTCTGTAACGATTTTTCGTCATTATTTTTGATAAAAATGCATACACCAGATTTTTGTATTTATCTATTATTTATATTGCGAAAAGTATAATGTTATTTATACTCAAATGATCGCTGGACTGTAAGTAATCATCTAGTATAAGGGTGCGTGCAGAGTGGCCGCTTGTTGCCGAGCCGAGCCGACTAACACTTATTGCGAGAACCAATGCGAGAAAACTGGTACTATACAAATTGTACAAATAAGCGCGAACAGGTCATAGTGGGTGCCGAGGTGGTCAGAGCGCAAAGCTGATTGAATGCGAGAAAACAGTTCCAAAGCTTATTTCAGCGCCGAAAACATTGTTTATGTTATGTTAATAAAATAAAAATTAAACAAAAAAATAAAAATTCAAATAAATAATAAAAATTAAATAAAATTATAACAATTATAAAAAAATTAAAAAAAAAACTAATAAACAAAATTTAAAAAAAAAATGTAATAAAAATTTAAAGACTATTTGAAGAAATGCGTTAATAAGTAAAATTTTTTTTCACAAACACGAATGAACAACAAACCCAAATGCATACAAACATACATTAAACACAAATAATAGATAAAATATCAGCGCTGATTCTCGCATCCACTATGCACACCCAAACTTGTTTCTCGCATGAACAAGTTCTCGCAATAAGCGTCAGTCGGCTCGGCAACAAGCGGCCACTCTGTACGCACCCTAACAGATTTGAAGCTTTTATGCAGCATGTAACATTCTCGAGATAAAAAAGGATGTCTTTAATAAGATTTGAAAAAAAGTTGTAAACTCCGTTCCTAATTTTTACACTAAACTATTTAACGAGTGAGAAAAGCAATGGCATATTTGGATTCACCTTGTAGGCACCATACGATTTTGTTTCGGAAAGAAAATTCTGACAAAGCGTTTCTGAAAGAAAACGAAAAAAGTATCCAAATGTAAACTCCGTAACTGTAAACTCCGTAACCTAAATTGTTTTAAAAAAAGATTGCATTAAAAAAAATGTAGGTAAATGTTTAAAATATTTTTAAATAACCATAAACAGAGGTGATTCAACTAATATTTATGCGTCAAAAGATGATTGAACTAATAATTTTGCGTCAAATCAAAAAAATGTTTCAGTTTTTTACCTTAAACTGCTGGAGCGAAAAACGATTGATTTTGCATTTCATTGGTTTGGAATCAATATTTCGAGCCTTTACTGACATAAGTTGGACAAATTAAATTTGTTTCACACAATTTAAGAATTTCTTGATCGCGAAATGTTATGTTTTTAATATATTATTTTGTAACTCCGCAACCGCTGATTGGATTTTAAAAAATTTTATATTTTTGCAAAGCATTTAAAAGGGCCAAAAATACAAAATTAAAAAAATTGTATCGCGGAATGAATTGTATTTTTATTCGCTAAACCGCCAATTTGATAAACACAAATTATATATCATTGGAAAGCATGTTGAAAACCCAAATACCAAAAACTAATAAATTGAAGAAAATTCGCATGCAATTTTTTTTGTTATATCTGCTTGCAGAAATGTAAACTCCGTTACCACAAAAAAATTAAAATTGTTCAAAAAAAGTTATTCCGACAACTTGTAGAAGAGATTTTTTGCAATTAGGTTTATAATGACTAAACTTACTGATTCCATTAAGAAAAAACATTTCCCCCATTCATCTTAAACACATTGACACGGTGCAAAAATATAATTTAATAACATACATTTAAATTTAACGGTTCGTTGTAATTCAAAAATCTGTGTTTATCATATACAGAGTTGAATAGAACCAGCTGAGATATCTTAAGAATAAAGGTTCAAAGCAAAAAAGAGTAATAATAACAAAAAGGATAAAAATAGCATTGTTAAATTTCGTTGATGTTAGTCTAAGTTGAGTTGTTGATAACAAACCCGATTTACTTTCAAACATCCACATAAGTAGACGATTATCAAAATATTAACCCACTCAAAGGCGAAAGGCACTGGATGGCTTTGTAGCGAAAGCCGAAAATGCGCATTCTGCCTTGCTGGTCTTATCGAATTTTTTCAATAATTTTTATTCTTTGTAATTTACTTGTAAAAATTGTATCATCTTTCTTTGATTTGAAAATAATTTAAACAGAAAGTGATATTAATTTATGATCTTGAGTCAAACTAAAATAACATTCATTTACTTAAAATAACAGATCAACTAAAAACATTTCCCCCATTCAAAAAACCGAAATATTAACACTTTTTTCTTCTCACAAATTTGGCCCAAAAACTTATCACATTTTTTGATTTCACCCATATACATTTTGTATTTATAATATATTTGAATTTTTTTATTTTAAAGTTCATAGTTTATATAGTAATATACAATAATTGTTAATAGTATATAGAATTATAAAACTATATTTTTCAAATTTAATTTTGCATTTATGTTTACAAAATATATTTTTTTTGTTTTTGTTTCCTAGAAGTAACTTAAAATGTTTTGAATTTTTGGAAAATTAGAGAAAATTTTAATATTGTACACTCAAATAAAAAAGTTTGTAAACAGTTTCCAATCGCACTATACTATTTTTATACTGATTATTAGTACAATTTTTATTTTTAGTAATCATTTTTGCTATTCTCTTATTACAAATTACGGATTTTTTTACTAATTTTCGCTGCTGATTTCAGAAAAACATTTTACTAATTTTTCAAAACCGAGTGCTAAATTTAGGAGAAAAATATACTAGTTTAAAAATATTTTTTTTTTTGATTTTTTACAATTCTTGTTTAGTTTATATTTATTACTATTGATATATTCTTAGTTTAGAAATAACACCCAGAAAATTTTATTGCATCTCAAATGCATAAAACGGCAATAACTGGAGAACCGTTTGCAATTTTGACTCCAAATTTCAAGTACGATGAAATTATACGCTTGTTACAATCGAAAGAAAAAATTTTTTATTAGATTTTACAGTTTTTTTATTTTTTAGTACAATTTTTTGCTAATTTCAGCAGATTGATTTTAAATTACAGTTTACAGCAATTTACTGAAATTTAGTAGCTTCAACTAATTATTTATACTAATTTCATTGTACTAAAATTATGATATTTAGTAAGTTTTATAAATGATTTTAGCAAATCGATTTTGAATTGCATTTTACATAAATTTTACTAAAATTTAGTAGCGGCTACTAATTTTTTCTACTAATTTTATTGTACTACAGATCAGCAGACATGTGTCGCTAAAATTAGCCAAAAATACCGCTGGCCTCAAAACAGTTAAATTTCCCGTAATAACAGCAAAAGTTTCAGTAGCCATTACAGACTTTTTTGGTTGAGTGTAGAACATCGTTTAATTACACTATGCGACAGTCAAAATCGGGATGGGATGAAACCAACGGGAAATGTTATATCGGTCAAAAACAAGTTATACGTGTCCCGGCGTTTCGCTGGGTCACCCCTAGGAATCGAGATATATCTTTTTTTGACATAACTCGAGAACCACTAGTCCGATTTTGCTCAAATAATTAAAAAAAAACTAAAAATTACAATTCCTTTAATCTGTTCATATAACGTTTTTCTATATACTCAACAGTTTTGCCGGTAAAATTAAATGTTTGTTACCGCTACCATAAAAATCAATAACCTTTTGTTTATTACTTTTTTTTTAATATTTTAGGCAAAAAATATTTTTTTCTTCATACATTTATTTTTACCGACAATTGTTTGAGCAAAATCGGACTAGTGGTTCTCGAGTTATGTCAAAAAAAAGACCACCAAATTCCTAGGGGTGACCCAGCGAAACGCCGGGACACGTATAACTTCTTTTTTACCGATATAACTTTCCCCGGTAGTTTGAACCCTTCCCGATCACTGACCCCTACCATTTGTCTCACAGTGTTATAAAAGGGTAGCTACATCGATGTTTTTTCGGAATTTAGTAAAAGGAATAAGAAAATAAAATTCGGCATAAACGACAGATGTTTAAACTAAAATATTTTTGTTCAAAAAATGTGAAAGAATTTCGAATATTATGCTTTGTGATTGCGAGAACTTTTAATTGTAATTAAATTTATAGGCTAAAATTTAATTTTTATGAATCATAAAGTGCATATATTAATCTTAAGTGAAGCAAGTTCTGTACTGAACACTAAAGTCGACCATGGTCATATTTCTGGATTTTGATATTTTTTTATAAAAAAATACATTATTACTAGGGCAAGTAATTTCATGCACTTAAAAATGGAAAATATGCGGCTAAAAAAGAAAAATATGCATTAAAAATAAAGGGTGGTTAAATTTTAAGGCCCGATGTTGAATGTGAACCACACCTAAACGTCAAGTTTTTTTTTGCATTTCATTTGACATTTCTCAATTTCAGACTAACTCAATTTGAACCATGGAAAGATACACAATCGAGCAACGCGTTAAAGTTATTCAGGCTTGATATGAAAATGGGCGTTCAAATCAAAATGCATTTTGTGAACTTCGTGATTTCTTTGGTCAGCATAATCGACCAAATGTGTCCACAATCGGGAGAATTGTGCACGAATTTCAGCAAATCGGGTCTGTAGGAAATGTGGAAACACCTGTTTTTTGTGTTTGGTGCGGTTTGTGCGCTGCAGTTACCGTAAATAGTGTTCGCTATAACGGACTTCTTGTGGCCAGAAATTGAGAATGTGGACCTGGACGATATGTGGTTTTAACAGGATGGTGCCACTTGCCACACAGCCAACGAAACAATGGCTCTTTTGCGCGAGAAATTCAATGGCCGTGTTATCTAACGTGGTGGCGATGTCAATTGGCCGCCAAGATCATGTGATTTGACACCGTTGGAATTCTTTCTTTGGGGTTATTTGAAAGAAAAGATGTACGTCGATAAGCCAGCAACAATTCAAGAGCTAAAGGATGAGATAATTCGACACATTAACGGCATAGAACCTCAATTATGCATCAGCATCATCGAAAATTTGGACCATCGGATAGAGGTGTGCCGCCGAGGTCGCGGAGGCCATTTTGCCGATATTTTGTTCCATATATAATTGAACCATCCAATATTATCATATAAAAAGAAATGACAATAATTTCCTAAATAATTTGTGTTTTATTCAAAATCAACATTGGCCCTTAAAATTTAACCACCCTTTATAAGAAATATGCACTATTATTTTTCGAAAAATAATGCACTTTAAAATTTAAAAATATATTTAAGTTAGCTATTTTGGAAACAGACACAGAACTCGAAGATTGTCCATAGGTCAATAAGGTTTTTAAGAATGTTTATTTTGATTGATCAAAATATGAAAACGTATCAATTTTTTATATTTTTGTATAAAATAAAAAATGCTCCTAAAAATGAAAAATATGCACAAATATGAATTAAAAAGCACAAAATATGCATTATTAAAAAAGAACCAAATATGCATTTAATGTCAAAATATGCAATAACATACATTTTTGACAAAATATGCAAAAATATGCAACTACAAATCGATGCCATTTTGTTCTAAATTTTATGATTCGGATAAATATTTAGTCCATATTAGTTTTGGACTATCGAAAGAAACATGCATTTGCATGAAATTCCTTGCCCTAATTATTACTATACGAAAAAACCAAACAAAAATTTTGTTTGTCAAATTTTTCGCAAGAGAAAGTTTTTTGTACAAAAACGCATTTAAAATAATTTTTGAATAGCAAAACAATCGCCAAAATATTTTTTTCAATGCGAAAATTGTCAACTTCTTTTACATACATATATGCAGAAATGGTACTTAAATAAAAAGACATTTGGCCACGATTACAAAAATGATATTATTCCAAGATCTGTGAAGAAACTAAAGTGAACAATTAAAAAAAAAAAAAAATTTCTGCGGCGCTCTATTACTTCCAAAAAAAGAAAAAAGTTAACCTACCCTAAAAATGGATTTTTTTTAATCTGCAATTTTTTTCGGCGCTTACATACATATTTACAAAAAATGCCAAAAATGATTACGACAATAAAAAATTTAAATTCAAAATTTTGCGTGCGGTGCGACAAATATCACCCCTAACAGTTCCAGTAACAACTTTATTTCGTGCAATTTTTGGACCAAAATGAAGTTTAACCATTCCTGAAGGGTCTAAAATGTACAGAAATGGATCCAGTTAGGATCACGTTTTATCGATCACAAAAATCAAATAATTTTTTAATTCGTGAGAAACTTTACTTTTATTTGACTACCATTTTTTCTTTTATAAAATAAGTTTTTAGCTCTCCCTAAGGCATCTAAAATACACTAAAATGGCTCCAGCTGGAAACACGTTTTATGGATCTCAAAAAAAACTTCATTATCGACATCCTGAGGAAACTTAATTTCGTTTGAGCACCCACACTTGCATGTAAATACGCTTCCCGTTTTTTTGAGCCAGTGGGATTATGCGGCCCCTCCTCCACTAATATTTAATTTTGTTTTTTTTTTATTGAACAGGGGTCATCTTTTTTTACGTACATAGTGCATATGCCTGCTAAATGCATTTTTGCCAATGTTTTTTATTAAAATTGAGGCAACGAATAACAAAAAAAATTTTAAGTGAAATTTTTGTTTCTAAAAGAGAAATTTATAGCGAATAAATTATTTCAGGAGCAACTTTTTTGTATTTTTGAATAAGGTACATTTTTTGAATTACGAATGTTATTTGTTGAATAATTGTCTTTTTTTTTTATTTACAAGTGCTTTTTTCGAAACAAAATTGCTATTGTTTGAAAAACAAATATTCGAATTAAAATTACAATTGCTATTTTTGGAATATCAAATGCTATATTAAAATACAAAAATTTTATTAAAAAAAAAACATTCAAAGTGTTGGTTTTTAATTTTTATTAAAAAAAAAAAAATTTCCAATTAATAAAAAAAAACATTTTTCAAACTATATACTATATACTATATAAAAGTCAAAAGTCTTTGTGTTTTACGTTATAAGTGTTTTGTAAAAATTCTTTTAAAAATAATATACAGTAAGCTTTAAAAAAAATTAGATCAAGCTTGTATTGCACGAAAATAAACTTCATGTTATTGTACTTAATATATGCTTACAAAATGTTTAAGAAAAACGAAATTTTTAAGTATAACATTTTTTATACCGTTTGTGTGAAATAAACACATTTGCAAATTCTGAATTTTGTAAACAATTTAATTGATTTAAAAATACTTTTGAATTTCCTTCATTTAGATGTTTATTTTTGAATTTTACAAAGCATTTACAAAAAGTTTACAAATGATATAGTGTGCCTACTGACGCTTATATTTCGCTTCATGTTTACATTCATGTTTATTGGGATATTTTTTACAAAAAAAATGTTTAACTTGATCTCAGGGGTTAATTAGTAAAGTTTGGTATGAGTTTCTTAAAAGTAAAAAGAAGCTAAAAAATTCATAAAAGCGGATCGTTTAAAGAGGATTCTTAATATAAAGCATTCTCATCTGAGTCGTCCGAATTATTTTTAAGGTAATGTCTGTCTAAATTTTGTAATGCCTTTTTTTTATAAAAAACCTTTGTTCTTAAAAAAAGTTAAATTAAAATTAAAATTCCTCCATCTGGCCGCAATGGGTTAATAATAATAAAAAAAAAATGTCATCTTAAAGATATTTTAATTAACTTTTCAATGATGTATATAGTGTTCCAATCGGACAATAAACGACGAAGATATAGGCAACTCCATTTTCAAACTTTGCACCGAAATAACTCCCGATATAAGCGTTTCCGCGAAAAATTTTTTTTTTTCAAATCACCTCAAAAAGCCCTATCTGAAGCAAAGAAAAAAAGTCAACTTGTTCCCAAAATTTTATTAAATTTAATAATTTTGTAAAATTTTTTTGCTAATATCAGCAGTTTTATTTTCATTTTGCATAAATTTTACTAACATTTAGTAAAATTTACAAATTTTTTTATAAAATTTATTTTACTAAAAAAATTAATTTGAACCTATCGCCCATATGGACTATATTCCCGATTTTCTCTTAAATGCACCTAAAATTAGGAAAAACTAAAATTTCTTACCGTTACCATATTTTTTTTTTATCATTTTATAGACAAATTTTGACACAAGTCTATTTCAACCCATTCGAATTTCGAATCCAAAAATTCAACCATATTTATAGCTTTATTATACCATAGCTTTCAACCATACTTTTCGTTTTAAGTTATGTAAGTTTTTAATTTTGGGAATATATTTTAAAATGTTTCTTCTTTGATCCCCGGAATTTGCCAAACTATTATTGCGCAGAGCAAAAACTAAAAATTTTCGTGGTTATGAAATTCCCACCGGAATTGGATTGGAAACGTATTCGATTCTGTAAACGGATTTATAAAAATTAACGGAAATGGCATTACAATGACGTCATAAAACTTTTAATATATTTAAGTTTTAAAATATTAAATAAAAACATATAATAAATATATGACGCTTAAAATTTTTTATTAAAATTATTAAATTTAATGAAAACAATTTTGATCGAATTGGAAATTTCCTCATAAAATCCGTAGACAGGAATTATAGACCCCAAAATCGGAAATATCCGTACAAAAAGAAAATTTCTTACGGAAATTTCCGATTGTTGAATTCTATAAATCAACTCTACGGATTTGATGAGGAAATTTCAGATCTGACTAAAATTTTTTTATTAAAAATAAACATATTTTGACAGCCAATTTTTAGTTATTTATTTGTTACAAATTTTCTGAAATATAAATATTTAAAAAATTTTATGACGGCATTGTAATGCCATTTCCAGTAATTTAAGTGCTTTGAATTATGAATTAAAACGCTAACTTTTCACACAGTTCTAAATTTACTACAAATATTATTATAGTCGGAACTACATAATTAAGAATTTTTACTAAAACTCAAGTAAAGAATTTTCAAACAAAATTCCTACTTAAGTTTAATTTAAATATAAGTTCTTAAGTGCTTAATTCTGACTATAAAACTGGCCCTTTAGGTGCTATTTGAACTTTAAATTTAATTTGAATTTATTTTGTAAATAATTAAGGTCAGTTTAATAGTCAGGACTAGAATCGATTTGAATCTTGAATATTTCTTAAGTGAGAAATTTACAAATCTTAGTTCTGACTATAAAACTGGCCCTAAGTTTTTATTTAAAATTTTAGATATAAAAAATTTGAATGAAAATTGTGAAAAAAATACTTTAAGAAAAGTAGAAATTTGAATTTCAGCAAGGGCCGCACTAAAATCTACGCAGGCCGCATTTGCCCACCGTTGCCATAGAGCAAAGGTGGGCACGGATTTTTCACCGAGGGCCATATTGTGGTTTTTGATAAATTATAAAGGGCCGCACTATACATTAAAAAAGTAAAACTACAAATTTTTACATTAAATGAAAGCGAATGTTTTATTATATTTTTCATGTAAGAAAAAAATCTGTTCTCAAACCCATTCCAAAACTGGTTCCACAAGAACTCATTGCAAACTCAACTTGTTCAAATTCTGTTTTTATATTTTTTAATTACATAAGTATAATTAAACATTTTTGGAACACTTTTTTTCATATTTTTTGCATTAACCTGCGGTGTCGCGGAATCGGCCAACGAAAATTTAAAACTCAACGAGTTATAAAAGACTGAATATTATTCCGATAACAAAAACATGTATAAAGAATTATATCCTTGATTTGGGTTTTAATTTAATAATTTCGTTGCGCATAACAAAAAAAAAGCTCGGCCCTTTAAAGGAACACTATGCACTAAATTTAAACGACGATTACAAACTTAACCCTTTGAGGACAATACATTTTCTGCCGAAGCGATTTTAAAATTTTTGGGATTTTCATGATCTCTGACCTAATAATAGTTATGCCAAGAAAAATTGGCTCCGTAGGACCCCTCCTTACCCCTCATTTCGCTTGCCATAAATATTTTCCATTTGGTGACCCTGCCGTTCCGAACGAAGCGATTGTTATTATTTTATTTTCGTGATCTGCAACTAAATTATAGATATTTTACAAAAAATTGGCATCATAGACCCCTTGCTTGCCCTTCATTTCGCTTGTCAAAATTTGTGCTTTTTACTCCTTAAATTAAGAATTCTAGTTAACCAACTTCGAGGGCTCGCAAGGGGAAAGCGGGACCAGGTAGGGATTTACCTCCTTCTACATTTTTGTTCCCCCAACCCTCCTTAACAAATCACTTTTTGACATATTTACTCTATCTTCTGTCTGGGCAATTATAATTGCTAAAAACCCTTGGGCAAGCATACTTGCCTATGGTCGTCAAAGGATTAAAGATTTAGTCAGTAACTTGAGTTCTTTTTGATGAATCAAAACGCCAACTTTCTAAATTGCCAGTTTCTAAATTTAAGACCAGTGCGGTGCAATATTATAGTCAGCACAAAGTACGAATTTTAATAACACTTTACTTTGGTAAGAACTTTTCAAAGTTTCTACTAAAGTAAAATATGAGTTTAAAATCGTGCTTTGTGCTGACTATAAAACTCGTCCACCCAACAAAAAAGTCTGAAATGACTACTGAAAATATTGATGTTATTACTGGAAATTTAACTATTTTGAGCCGTGTGGTATATTCTGTAATTTATTTGATTTGTTGTATAAAGAAATTACTATAAAAAATTAGTAAATTTTAGTAAAATTGTTTTAAACTGTAATCTAGAAATTATTGCTGATATTACAAAAAAATTTTGCTGAATATAAGTATCACTCGAAGAAAAACCTGCATCATATTTATAAAAAGCTTCATAAATGTGATGAAAAACAAAAATAAAACTTGAAAAATGTGACAAAGTTTTTTCTAAATACAAAATTACATATTTTTTAAATTTGTGACAAAGTAGTTGTCAATGTCGACAGTGGCGTAAAAGATGTTTAATTTATTTTGTAAAGAATTAACTACCAGTTTCATAGTCAGAACTAAGATCGATTTTTGTCTTAAATACTTTTTAAGTAAGAAATTTCGCACTAAGCTGGCCGAAGAGTAATATCAATTGTTCCTTAAAATATCTTTTAAGTAAGAAATTTTCAAATCAATCATGGCCCTGACAATAAAACTGGCCCTAATTTTTTATCTAAAAATTTTTGAAATAAAAAAGTTTAGAACATTGTGAAATAAGATATTAAAAAAAATTTATGAAATAAAAAAATCTAAATTTAAATTTCAACAAGGGCCGCACAATAATCAGCAAAGGGCCGCATTTGCCCACCGTTGCCACAGAGAGTCAAGGACTCCGAGAAGACTAGGCAAATATTCTTGGTGCGTATTGAAACAAGTTCAGGCTGGGGATTCCATAAAAATAGACGATTGTTGTCACTTTTCGAAGTATAATTTCTAACATTTTAAAGAAGTTGGTTGTAAAAATCTTGAAATATATGGTCGAAATTGGTGTATTTTACCAAATTTATGACAATCTTTTAACATTTTTATGTAATATCCCATGTGAAAATCGAAATATATATGAGCATACATGATCATACATTGACTTGTATATGATCATGCATGGGCATACATTGTCATATACGTACATGCATAGTTCAATGTATGACCATACATGATCTCATATATTTCCATATATCTTTGGATCCGAAATTTGAGGGTATATGACCGTACATGTTCATATATGGCCATATATGCTCACATATGATTCATGTATGCTCATATATGATCATATATGGCCATATACCTCCATATACCCTCAAATTTCGGATCCAAAGATATATGGAAATATATGAGATCATGTATGGTCATACATTGAATTATGCAATTACGTATATGACTATGTATGCCCATGCATGATCACATACGAGCCAATGTATGATCATGTATGCTCATATATATTTCGATTTTCACATGGGATGTTAAATATTAAACTTCGAAACTTGTGAAAATGTTACAAATACTATTTGTATTATTATCCAGCAAAACGGGTTGGCGGCATTGAACACAATTCCATTGAATTGACTACTAGTACTGGTAAGAATCATACTTGGGAATTATTCATTACCATTAGTTGCAACTAATGACAATGAAAAAAACTTCATTATCATTTAATGATAATGAAATATTTTGCATTAGAAAAAACATTACTAATGGTAATGAAATCAAACTAATGTAAAAAAAACTAATTACAATTGATTAAAAAACCATTTGTTTACAAAAATCTTAATATATAAAATAAGCTACAATCAGCGAGGGAAAAGCCCTCAAGCGAGCCAAAAATAAAAACATTTTTCTAAAAAGCGGAATACAAATTCGCATATGTGCAAAAAATCGCTGAAATTGAAAAAAGTTTCAAATATCAGAAAAAATCGCCAAAACAAAAAAAAAAAATGCAAAAAATAGAAAAAATCGCCAAAATTTGAAAAAATTCAAAAACCCATGTGAAAATCGAAATATATATGAGCATACATGATCATACGTTGGCTCGTATGTGATCATGCATGGGCATACATTGTCATATACGTACATGCATAGTTCAATGTATGACCATACATGGTCTCATATATTTCCATATATCTTTGGATCCGAAATTTGAGGGTATATGACCGTACATGTTCATATATGACCATATATGCTCACATATGATGCATGTATGCTCATATATGATCATATATGGCCATATACCTCCATATACCCTCAAATTTCGGATCCAAAGATATATGGAAATATATGAGATCATGTATGGTCATACATTGAACTATGCATTTACGTATATGACTATGTATGCCCATGCATGATCACATACGAGCCAACGTATGATCATGTATGCTCATATATATTTCGATTTTCACATGGGAATTGAAAAATTTTGCAAAAATCGTCATAATTGCAAAGTATCGTAAAAATTTTGAAAAAATTACCAAAATCGTCAAAAAGTCGTCAAAAATTGGAAAAAATAAGAAAAATTGCCAAAATTGAAAAATTGTGTAAAAATTTTGAAAAAAATCGTCATAATTTGAAAAAATTGCCCAAATAGTCAAAATTTACAAAAAAAAAAATCGTCAAAAATTAGACAAAATTGCTAAATATCGTAAAAATTTTTAAAAAATTGTCAATATTTGAAAAAAATTACCAAAATCGTTAAAATTTCCAAATGTCGTTAAAAATTGCGAAAAATCGGAAAAATTTTAAAAATTGAAAAATTTTGTTCAATTGAATTAGAACGCGTTTAACAGACTTTTGTACTAACTTTTTTTTATGAGTGTAGACGAAAAAAAGAAACCAAATAATTCAACTCCAGCGGAAGTTTGACATATTGGCAAGAAAATAAATGTGCAAATAGTGTTTTTGGATTGTGTAATTTATTTGAAAATAAAATCAACAATATTTACATTAATTTGTTTTTATTCAATTAATAACAAAAAATGATTGTAATTTTAGCAGCATGTTTTGCAGATTTCAACTGACCCACTTTCATTTCTATTAAACGAAAATTCTTCTAAATTTTTGAATGTTAACTAAATTTTTTACCTGCCCAGGTGAAAATGTTCATATATGTTCATATATTGTCATATATGGTTTCATGTATGAGCATATAGGGTTTAATGTATGATCATATATGAACATATATGTTATGTATGGAAGCATATATGGGTAAATACAGTCAAATGTATGAATCCATATATGATAATATACTGCATTTATTGGTCCATATATTGGTTCATAAATTCAAAATATCTTCATATATGAACTCATATATTATTCCATATATGGGTAATGTTTTAAGTCTTTTTTGTCATGGGGGTAATTACTTGAGCGGATTAAAAAAATATTGAAATACAATACATTGATAATTTCTTAAATACAATTGGCAATTTCTAAAATACAATTGCCAGTTTTTGAAATACAATTGATTATTTGTAAAATATATTTGATAATTTCTGAAATGCAATTGCGAATTTCTGAAATACAATTAATAAATTTCTTAAATACAATTTTTAGTTTCTGAAATACAATTCATAATTTCTGATATACAATTAATAAATATGAAAATCAATTGATAATTTCTGAAAAGCAATTATAAAACTGGAAATAAATTGATTATTTATGAAATATAATTGGTAAATCTGAAAAACAATTCATAACTTCTACAATACAATTGATGAAACTGAAATTCAATTGATTATTTCTGAAATACAATTGATAAATCTGAAAAACAATTGATAACTTCTGAAATATAATGATAAATTTTGAAATACAATTGAAAATGTTGCAGTAAGATAAAAACAGCAAAAATAAAACTGCTAAATTTATTTATTAAAAACCAAAAACGAAAAAGGAACTTTGAAAATTTAAAATTTTATGTGATGTTTTTTGTCTAATTTTATTTCTTAATCACTGATATTTAGCTCAATTATAACTCAAATTTTGTAAATATATTAAACACTTTTATTTTTGCTGTTCCTATCTTATTTATATTTAGCAAAAATACTCCGCTAATTCAGCAGTTTTAAATTACATTTTTACACACTTTTTTCTATTAGTGTATAAACAATCATTAAATAATCAAAAAACAGTCATAAAATGATTTCTAAACTTCAAGTAAAATGTTTATGTCCATTAAAAATTTCATAATTTCTCAATTTTATTCAAATGTACAAATTTATCAGTAAGAATTTTAATATTTACATTTAATTTAAATAAAAAAAAGCAATATTTTTATTAAAAAAAAAAAAAAAAAATTATATGAACATTCATATATCTCCATATATGGCCATATACCCTCAAATTTCGGATCCGAACCCATATATGTTGCCATATATGACCATATATGAACATTTTCACCTGGGTGTTTATAACCAACTAAAATTTAGCAGAAAACATGTGCTGATTTCAGCTGAGTAATTTTCATTTCCATTAAACAACATTTCTTATAAATTATTGTATTTGAACTAACTTTTTTACCTAAAATTTAGGTCACCTAAATTTAGCAGACCATGATTCTCAACATCATTGAAATTTCTGCTGGCGCAAATTCAGGTACTATTTCCTGTTATTTTAGCAGAATTTTGAACTATTTGTACGGGCTTTTTTTATGAGTGTATCTGCGGGTCGAATTTAGATGAAAATTTTAAAGGCTGAAATAAAAGAAAACATATTTAATAGTATTCCCTTAAATATAGTTTATATTATAAAACAAACTTCTATTATTTTATTTTTTAAATACAATTTTAACTGCGAAATGTTAATGTCCAGTATACCTCCGTTTTCTTTTGCGTTCCTTTGCGGACTAACAGAAACAAAAGAAAACATGCTCTTATCATATTATTTTATTTACTAGAACTTTCTAAACAAGCGCATATTATTTTTATTTGCATTGGTAAGCGTCATCAATGATGACTCATCACACACATTAAAATACACTTACCTACTAGAAATTTTCTAATTTGTATTGGTCGGCAAACTCACCAATACACACTTCACCATCAAGCGCCATCAATCACTATACACTAGCGCCCCTATCGTTTTCTTTTGAAAAAACAAATATTAAAAAGTTGCCAATAAATTTATCTATATTAGCTGATAACATTGTCAAAATCATTTATAAAAAAATAACTAAATATCAGGAGGAAAAATTAGTTCAAGTACAGCAGAAATATGTTTTTGTGGTGAAATTTGATAACTAACAACTTTAGCTAAACAACGGATTTAAACGAAAACAACAGGAAAAATTAGTTCAATTGAAGTAGAACGCGTTTAACAGACTTTTGTACTAACTTTTTTTTATGATTGTAGTAATGAAGTGGCAACTCTGGCGATTTTGGCTGGGGAAATATAAAACTGATATTTTTTCAAAATACTACAATAACATGATTTTGAAATAAAAAAAAATATAGTTAATTGAATTTTTGACAACCGTTCAAATATGCCATTTAAAATGCTGTTGTTACAGTATTTCTCCCCCTTAAGTGAGACGACATTCCATCCTGCTAAAATTAACATCACTGTTGATTTCAGAAGGGAAGACTTTACTTACATAAAATAAATGAAAAAAATAAAAATATAACACTTTTTCTGAAATTTTTAGCTTACTAATATTCAACAAAATGTATTGCTGATTTGTTCGTAGTAAATTGACATTTGCAAATTTAATAGGATTGACCTCTATATTAATTTATTTTTTTTGCGAAATAAGCCTGAACTTCCCAGGTAGAAAAATACAAACGGCACAATGTCAGCCCGGTATTGCAGACGGTATTACATGTACTGGCAATGCGTCGGATTTTCAACTTTCACTGTACTGGCATGTTGTCGAAATAATAACACCAATAAACGCTTGGCCGTAGTAATTTCCCAATGTTGGCGCAGGCTTGGGATTTTATTTTTTTTGGTATTATCCCAGTACATTTAATAACAAATTTAGTAGGACTTTACTGTACTTTTAATGTACATCACAGATTTTTAATGTATTCTTTCGAAACTTTACAAGAAAATAATGGCTATGTCTCTCCTACATAAATAATTGTGTAATATTAGGGTGACCATTTTTTTCTGACTTGAAATCAGTACAAATTTTTTAAAATATTATCACCAAAAAAAAAACGATTATAATGCCCACCGAATGGTTCAGTTGCAGCAACAACGTTTTTCGGTTAATACTACCGAATTTTTGTTTAGGACAGCGAATTTCAGCTCTCGGAAACAAATTACATTGTATAAACGACATATTCCACTAACACAACCGAACCAATCGATTGGCTACAAATTGAGCCGTCAGAACAAATATTTTTTCTATTTGTTAATTTCTGAGTGATTTCAGCCATAGAAAAACGTTAATATTCTGGCTACTTTTTCCCTTTAAAAATGTTTACTACACTCATAAAAAAAATTAGTACAAAAGTCTGTTAAACGCGTTCTAATTCAATTGAACTAATTTTTCCTGTTGTTTTCGTTTAAATCCGTTGTTTAGCTTAAGTTGTTAGTTATCAAATTTCACCACAAAAACATATTTCTGCTGTACTTGAACTAATTTTTCCTCCTGATATTTAGTTATTTTTTTATAAATGATTTTGACAATGTTATCAGCTAATATAGATAAATTTATTGGCAACTTTTTAATATTTGTTTTTTCAAAAGAAAACGATAGGGGCGCTAGTGTATAGTGATTGATGGTGCTTGATGGCGCTTGATGGTGAAGTGTGTATTGGTGAGTTTGCCGACCAATACAAATTAGAAAATTTCTAGTAAGTGTATTTTAATGTGTGTGATGAGTCATCACTGATGACGCTTACCAATGCAAATAAAAATAATATGCGCTTGTTTAGAAAGTTCTAGTAAATCAAATAATATGATAAGAGCATGTTTTCTTTTGTTTCTGTTGGTCAGCAAAGGAACGCAAAAGAAAACGGAGGTATACTGGACATTAACATTTCGCAGTTAAAATTGTATTTAAAAAATAAAATAATAGAGGTTTGTTTTATAATTTAAACTATATTTAAGGGAATACTATTAAATATGTTTTTTTTTTCTTTTATTTCAGCCCTTTAAAATTTTCATCTAAATTCGACCCGCAGGTAGACGAAAAAAAGGAACCAAATAATACAACTCCAGCGGAAGTTTAACATATTGCCAAGAAAATAAAAGTGCAAATAGTGTTTTTGGATTGTGTAATTTATTTGAAAATAAAATTAACAATATTTACATTAATTTGTTTTTATTCAATTAATAACAAAAAGTGATTGTAATTTTAGCAGCATGTTTTGCAGATTTCAACTGACCCACTTTTATTTCTATTAAACGAAAATTCTTCTAAATTTTTGAATGTTAACTAAATTTTTTACCTGTTTATAAGCAACTAAAATTTAGCAGAAAACATGTGCTGATTTCAGCTGATTAATTTTCATTTCCATTAAACAACATTTCTTATAAATTATTGTATTTGAGCTAACTTTTTTTACCTAAAATTTAGGTCACCTAAATTTAGCAGACCATGATTCTCAACATCATTGAAATTTCTGCTGGCGCAAATTCAGGTACTATTTCCTGTTATTTTAGCAGAATTTTTAACTATTTGTACGGGCTTTTTTTTTATGAGTGTAGACAATTTTAAGTTTTGTGAACTTTTTCTATCGAAAAGCCCTCTGATTCTAGGCACTTTTCCTTTCGAAATTTACACATAAAAATATTCAGATTTTTTGTTAGGTCAATTTTGTTGTCATTTATATTTGATTTTTACGAAAACTTTTTCGATGCGAGAAATACAGGAGGGGTGCTGGGGGGTTATTACGTAAGCGGATTCGAAAAATATTGTTCGAATTTGGAAATTTTAAAACTTTTGTAAAAAGATATGGGTGTTATCAAAAAATGTGATAAAAACCGTGTAACCACCTAATTTCTAATGCATGGATTACATTTAAGTTATATATTTTAATATATATCAGCGCATTGTCACCTGTTTTACAAAATTTATAACAATCTGACCAATTTTTGGTTAATTCATAAAATTTGTGACCAATTTTATAGGCCAAATGTAAACTGTGTAACAAGTAACTCATAAGGTTTTTTAACTTTAATAGCTTATATTTTAATAACCAATAAAGCTAAACACTAACTGTAAGAATTTTTATGAAGAGAAAAAGTGCCGTTTTTAATAAAAATTAATACATTTTACAAACTTTTTCGTATATCTTTGCTATCACGACTTCAACTCTGTAACGATTTTTCGTCATAATTTTTGATATAAATGCATACACCAGAATTTTGGAGTTATATATTATTTATGTTGCGAAAAGTATAATGGTATTTATACTCAAATGATCGTTGGACTGTAAGTAATCATCCAGTATAACAGACTTGAAACTTTTCTGCAGCATGTAACATTCTCGAGATGAAAAAGTTGTATTTAATAAGATTTGAAAAAATGTTGTAAACTCCGTTCCTAATTTTGACACCAAACTATTTAACGAGTAAGAAAAACAATGGCATATTTGGATTCACCTTGTAGGCATCATGCAATTTTGTTTCAGAAAAAAAAATCTGACAAGCGTTTCTGAAAGAAAACGAAAAAAGTAACCAAATGTAAACTCCGTAACTGTAAACTCCGTAACCACAATTGTTTGCATCAGATTTCATTCAAATAAATGTAGATAAATGTTTAAAATATTTTAAAATAACCATAAACAGAGGTGATTCAACTAATATTTATGCGTCAAAAGACGATTCAACTAATAATTTTGCGTCAAATCAAAAAAAGTTATCAGTTTTTTACCCTAAGCTGCTGGAGCGAAAAACTATTGATTTTGCATTTCATTGGTTTTGAATCGATATTTCGAGTCATTACTGACATTAGTTTGACAAATTAAATTTGTTTCACACAATTTAAGAATTTTTTGATCGCGAAATGTTATGTTTTTAATATATTATTTTTTAACTGCGCAACCGCTGTTTGGATTTTAAAAAATTTTATATTTTTTCACCAAAAATACAAAATTAAAAAAAAATTAAATTTTTTTTCGCGGAATGAATTGTATATTTATTCGCGAAACCGCCAATTTGATAAACACAAATTATATATCATTGGAAAGCAAGTTGAAAACTCAAATACGAAAAACTAATAGATTGAAGAAAATTCGTACGCATTTTTTTTTGTTATATCTTTTTCTTGCAGAAATGTAAACTCCGTTACCACAAAAAAAATTAAAATTGTGCAATACAAGTTATTGCGACAACTTGTAGAAGAGATTTTTTGCAATTAGGTTTATAATGACTAAACTTACTGATTCCATTAAGAAAAACCCGAAATATTAACACTTTTTGCTTCTCACAAATTTGGCCCAAAAATGTATCACATTTTTTGATTTCACCCATATACGTTCTCGAAAGTCCAACTTTTTAAACTTTTCACTTTTACTAGACATTGTCTACACGTCTTCAACAATTTTCTTTACTAAAAACTATTTTCTGTTACTGAATTTTTAATGTGAAAATTCTGTTCGAAAGCGTTTTCTTTTCGAATCGAATTATATAATAACCCCCCTGAACTCATTCGCCAATGAGTTAATTGATTTGAAAAAAAAGGAAAATTAGATTTGAATTAATTCTTAAATCGTTATTGCAGTTGAACGCGTTTAATTGAAGAATTCACTTAATTTTGGTTAAAAAATAAATTAACTTCAGACAAAAATAATTAAATTCGATTTAACAGAGATTCAGTGGTATTTGAATTTTTATTTTGATTTTTCTTATTAAAATATGTAATATTATGTTTTATATGTTAAAAATCAGTACAATCAGTACAAATTTCAAAAAATCAGTACAAATCAGTACATGATTTTTTCATCAGTACACGTGAATAAAAATCAGCACATGTACTGATCAAATCAGTACAAATGGTCACCCTAGTAATATATGAATGTTTCACTTGCTAAATCGATTAACTTCTCTCTCAGAATTTTATAAAACTTTAATTTCAAAACAATTTATTGACCTTTAACTGTAAAATATTCAAAACAAATTTCTCTGATAATAAATACTAAAACTACTAAATGACAAAATTTATAATTTAACAAGAATTAAAAAAAAACGTGATTTACTATTTTCTTATTTTTCTAATTGAGAGTCATCCATTTTTCATTATGGATTTAATTGATTTGGCAAGTGAAGGATTCATATGTAAAAATACGTAAAATATATAAAATTGTTAATTTTAATGAATTAAAGAAGCTCGTTAATTTTCATAAAACAGTACTGGCAAAGCACGTTCAAAAACTGCTCTCCCAGTACAATTTTTGTTGTAACGTGGCAATTTCTACCTGCAATCAGAAAAGTTCTGCAGTTATTACATGACAGTTATTTGTGTAGTAATGCGGTTGTAGTTATTTTAACTACAATTGCAGTTAATTTACTTAGATCAAAATTTTTTAATGTTTTTGACAGGTTTTTTTTTTAACAAACTTCAAAAACCACTACATTGTAGTAACATTTATTTTATGCAGTTATTTTGAATTTTGTTACAAATACATACTTCAATTTTCAAGTGTGTATGTGTACGAAGTAAAGAAGAATGTGTGTACGAAGTATTTGTATAGAAATTTCTAGTGAAAGAATAAGAGAAGAACATGTTTTCTCTTGTCTAATCATAAAACAACGCTAACGAATGAAGACGCGTAATAAGAAAAAGGTTTTATATTTTATTGAATTATTAAAATAATAAGGTAAGTTTTATAACATAAAATATAAATTTATTTACGGGAATATTAAAATATATTGTATTTATTTTCTTTCAGTTCTTTTATATTTTCATCCCTTTCTACCTGCAGAAAAAAGAAAGCCAAACAATAGTTCATCCCTCACAGACGGACATCTAGAACAATGTAGTGAACAATAAAACTAATATTAAATGTAAATTTTGATTTCTCAATTTTAAATTTATTATGGAATAAAATTAAGTTAAGAGTATTTACATAAATTTGTTTTTATTAATTTAATCATTTTTAAAATAATTTTTGTTTATGTTATTTTAACTACATTTGCAGTTATTTGTACAGTTTTACAACAATTTTCATGTATGTTGTTTTAATTGCATTTGTAGTTATTTTTACTACATTTGTCAGCTGATTTTTAACAGTTAAAAATAACCTCACAATGCACTTGATTTAAATGCAAATGTAGTCTACACCTTTTTAACTGCAAATGTAGTTATTTTAACTGGCATTTGCAGTTAATTTTACATACATAATTCCCTGAGTGTGGGTTGTTTCACAAAATGAAGTATATAAACGCTTAAATGCATGATCTCTTCGATTTTAACCATTTTTTTATATATGATTTGAAGTAAAATACCAAAAAAAAATTATTATAAAAAATGGTGCTCTTTATTGAAAAATATGGTTTTTTGCCAAATAGCTAAATTTTGATTATTTTAACATGATGAAAATAAAAATATATAAAGTATGAATTATACATTTATTGTCACCAAAATTGATTTTATTGCGAGAATACCACGTTAAATATTTACACACATTTTTAAATATTACACTTATAACTGTTTAAAAAATCTGAGCTAAACCATAAAAACACTTTGTACAGAAGAGGCCCCAGGGCCCAAAAATGCAGTTTTGTGCATCAAGTGGTTTTTTTTTATTAAAAAACTGGTATGTTGCCAAATGGCTACACCATGCAATTAAGGGTTAAGGGAAAATTCTCAAAAAATTGAAAAAAATAGAGTTAAGTTCAGCACACTGAAAATTGAAAATCAATATATACATATATATTTTATTTTTTCAACAAACAAAACCACCCAATCAGAAATCGCCAGTGGTACAAAAATCAAGCACTGGCATACCACTGGGTAACCACGGTGTTGAAAATAAATGACTGGGAGAACACTCATTTGGGACGCTTTGCCAGCGTTTGCAAAAAGCGTTTTTCCAGTATTTGTTTTACAAAAAATTCGGTGGTTTATAAAAAAAACCACTGGCAAAGAATGATCTAAGAGTGATATACCAAGGTTTGCAACCAGTGGTTATCCAGTGCTACCTAGCCAATGCTACCAGTGGTACAAAAACCAATTCACTGGTAGAGCAATGATTTTATAAAAATGCTGACGCTTCGTTAAAAAAGATTTGTAGTCAGGAGGTTCCGAGTTCAAATTCGGTTGCAAGCAAAAAATTTGTATTGGATTTTTTTAATTTAAAATTTTTTTTGTTCTATAAAATCAATTTTTTTGTTTGTGGAAAAGCTCCTTTAAGACCAAATATTTTTTTGCTCTCCCAATGCTGGCATATTAGTTCCAAAAAACTGTTTGCCAGTGCTAGCTTTTTCGCACAGCCAGTAGTTGTCCAGCGATTATCACTCATTTATGTGTTTACCCAGTCAGAAATCGCCAGTGGTACAAAAAATCAAGCACTGGCATACCACTGGGTAACCATGGTATTAAAAATAAATGACTGGCAGAACATTCATTTGGGACGCTTTGCCAGCGTTTGCAAAAAGCGTTTTACCAGTATTTTTTTTACAAAAATTTCGGTGGTTTATAAAAAAAACCACTGGCAAAGAATTGGTTTAGAGTGATATGCCAAGGTTTGCAACCAGTGGTTATCCAGTGCTACCTAGCCAATGCTACCAGGCATACAAAAATCAATTCACTGGAAAACCAATGATTTTTAAAAATGCTGACGCTTCGTTAAAAAATGTTTGTAGTCGGAAGGTTCCGAGTTCAAATCCGGTTGCAAGGAAAAAAATTTTTTTGGATTTTTTTTAATTTACAATTTTTTTTGTTTTATAAAATCAATTTTTTTGTTTGTGGGAAAGCTCCTTCAAGACCAACTTTTCCAAACACTGGCATACTAGTTACTAAAAATTGTTTGCCAGTACTAGCATTTTGGCACAGCCAGTAGTTGTCCAGCTATTATCACTCATTTATGTGTTTAGCCATTAAATATTATATGTCTCGTTAGCTCAGTGGGTAGAGCAATCGTCTGCCAATCTGACGGCCTGGGTTCAAATCACGGCAGAAACAAAAAAAATACATATGAACTTTTTTTAAATTTTATTTTGGAAAATATATTTCCAGACCACCAATTTATTGGTTTTGCCAGCGTTTTGCCAACGTTCAACAATTTTGTTTCTCCAGTGCTTTTGCGGTACTTTTTGAACAGCCGGTCCTTTTGTCTAATGATGTTATCATTTTGGGAATGGCAAAGCAGTTTTTGCCAGTACTTATATCACCTGTTAAAGTGCTTTGCCATCGCTTTCCCGTTTGTATTTTTCTGGCTGGGCATATACAAAATAAAACTTGGCACTAAATTTTTATAGGGATTAACAAAAAATAATGGGATTTCAATTTCGGCAGATTTTTGAGGGTGACAATTAGAGAACTTTTAGAACTTCATGCATATACATATGTGAAACGAAATGGCATCGATTTGTTAATGCATAATTTTGCCACAAATATATTATGTCAATAAGTGCATATTTTGCCAAAAATGCATGTTTTAAAATTTATTTTTGATTCTCACTAAAACCTAATTTTTTACATAATTTAAATCTTTAAAAAAAAATTAAAGAGAAAATGAGAAATAGATTGCTTTTTTATTTACATCTTCAAAATAAAAAACTTATAAAAAAAGCCAGAAATAAAATTGATAGAACTTGATAAACTTGGTCATTAATAAAATCTTTAAAAATATTTTTTTTCTTTAAATTTTTATATCATGAAGACGAAAGTTATAGAAACTACAACTCCCAATTTTTCGATGATGATAAGTAGGGCAAGAAATTTCATGCAAATGCATGTTTTTTCTCGATAGTCCAAAACTAATATGGACTATATATTTATCCGAATCATCAAATTTAGAACAAAATGCCATCGATTTGTAGTTGCATATTTTTGTATAGTTTGTCATAAATGCATGTTTTTGCATATTTTGACTTTAATTGCATATTTGGTGCCTTTTTAATGCATATTTTGTGCTTTTTAATGCATATTTGTGCATATTTTTCATTTTTATTCCATTAAGTCATAAAAAGGTCTGAATTCAAAACTTTGAATTTTAACCAAAAACTTGTTAATTTTTCTAAAAAAGTGCCCTTTTCCAAATTTGTAAAAATTTTTATTGGTAGTATTAATTTTGTGTTTTTACATGGTGAAAGGCAATCCTTTAAACCTTCTTTGCATGTTTTTTTGTTTTTTTGTGAAAAAATCACTGTAATGTATTGGGTGACAAGTTAAACCTGCTAATTGATAACAAAGCTTACTTTAATTTTTTGACTTATGTGCTCCTATTGAAACAATAGTCCTGTAAATTGCTGCTAGCAACAAAAAAATTACAAATCACGTGTTTGTGTGCATTTTTCTTCAATAAATGTTATGAAGGAAATTTCCATCATCATGCAAAGAAGGGTTAAGGATGTGTTTAACACAAATTTTTTTCATTTTGGACATGTAGCCTTCATTTGGCAATGGTCGAAATTCATCAATTTTCAAAATAAGTTTTGAGTTTATGGGCATGTAAAAAAATTTTGCACAGGGTGTGTTAAGAATTTATGAATTACATTTTATAAGACATCCTGACGATATGTTAAATGTGGCCGCTGTGGCAAAATTAGTAAAAAAAAACTCAAATTTCGTGAAGAAAATTTGTATACCGTTGAAAAAATTAACTAAAAATTGTTATTTTTTCTAAAATTTGTAGTTTGAATTCTAAATACATTTTTACCTGTTTTCTTTATTTTAGTTAACAAAAGTGACTTAATAATGCAAATTTGGTTAAAATCTATGTATATACATATATATAAAAATTAATCACTGTTTCCCTTGGTCACGCCATAACTTGAGAACGACTTCACCGATTTCATTATTTTTTTTCTAAGTTTTCTATTACTTTTTAGAAGGTTCTTGCGGAATGAAAAATTAAGAAAATTGGATAATTTCAGAAAACTTAACGATTTTGACAGCTCGCGAGTTTGATGAATGTAAATTTAGCAGACTTTTGTTTTCCAACGGATTTTGTTCAAATTTGGTAGACAGTATCCTGATATTCCAGGCTAAATGGTGATATACTTTTCATTGACCGCGCCCACTTTTACGCCTACTTTTTTAAAATGAATTCGCTATGTCACAATGGATTTTCGCAGAAACGAATAACGGTAGGGGTAACGGTATCGAATTTCGTTTGTTTCGATAACGGTATTTAAAACTGTTTCGGTAACGGTATACCATTATCGCAACAGCAGTACCGGTATATACCGGTATTAAAAATTACGTTAAAAACATACAGAAACACCCGAGCAAATAAGTTTATATATCTTATATATAAGAATATAAAATGATTTAGTTAGAACCCGAGTAAAAAAGAGTATATATAACATATATTTTTTAATATTAAAATATATGATAATATAAAATATTGTATGCGACTTTATATGATGATATATTAGAAAAACTTTTAGAAATTTTCTCATATGTAATCATATTAAATCATATATCAGTATGCTTTATTGCAAATTATTTATATAGGAATGTATAATTGATAAAACCGTTAAAAATTTTATATATAAATAGATACGAAAAATATTTTTGGTTTTATTTTATATATTACAATATACTAGTTAATCTCAGACACAAGTTCGAAACTCATTTCATCAAAAACAATTTTTTTTATATGTTTTACTGAATTTTTTCAATAAATTAATATTTTCTGAGCTTTTTTTATTTTTAAGTTTGTTTTTTTTAAAAACTCCAATTTAAAAAAATTAACATTTAAAATCATGACCCGGTTCGTAATGGGTTAATAAGTCTAGGCATGTTGCATACCATTGGCAAGGTATTTCAAGTACCTCTCCAACGACATATATATTTTATTCTGGTCCGATAAGTTTTGAGTGGAGAAATAAGCCATTGAATATTGTTATAGATTATTTTCAGTTCCATAAATCGGGAACTAGGAGCCTTCAACAAAAAGAAGTGCATTGCCGGGCTAATCATTAAAATTTTATTTAAAATAAACAAAAAACTTAATATATTTAAATAAAAAAAAATATTTCTAAGTCCAAAGAAAATTCCTATATTTCAGAAAAAATTATCTACACCCGTATTCAAAATGACAAAGTGTATGTTAACTAGGGGTTTTCTTTTCCCGGGACAGCGGGATTTTTTATAGAATTTTCCGGGATCCCGTTAGAAAATACATAAATCCAACATATGATGTACTTGAAAAATCCAATTTCTAATAGAACACCGTCCGACAAAGTCCATCTTTTGGTTGTACCCATGAAAAAATCTACTTACTACGAGTATATTCCGAAAGAAAGCCTAAATATAAAATATCCATATCTTCTACTTTTTCTATATCAATTCGTTTACAGCAGGGTTGGCAGGCAATACCGCTAAAATACCGTTATTGATTCAAAACCCTTTCTCTGACTACCGTTACCCCTAAAATACCGTTACCGAAATACCCGGAATACCGTTATCCTTAAAATATCGTTACCGAAATAACTGAAATACCGTTATCCTTAAAATACCGATATAAATGAAATATCAATACCCTTAAAATACCGTTACCGAAACAAATGAAATATTGTTATCCCTAAAATACCGTTATCGTTATTTTAAATTTTCTGCTTTTGCCTATTTCACGTGGTTATTGAATATTTTTTGTACATTAAGTTGATAAATTGGTTCTGTTTTTAATCTCGTTTGTTTTTTTTTTTTTAACAAATTGAGGGATGCATCGAAATAACTGACTACCGTTACTCTTAAAATACCGTTACCGATATAACTGAAATACCGTTACCCTTAAAATACCGTTACCGAAATAACATAAAATATCGTTACCCTAACGATAACCGCATTCGTTTCGTTTACCATCCATGATTAATATGCATTTTCATTAATTCTAATTTAGTAGGTTTGAGGTTAAGAATAAACATTTTTTCAAAACTTATAAACACATTATTAATTTGCAAATCAAACTAGATCTAGTTTCTGCCTTTTTTTATGGACAGGCTTCATCAGTGATTTTCCATTAAATTGTATTAAATTGTATTTTTATATTTTATTGTCAGATTGTCTCTATATGAAACTTGGAATTTTGTTTTATAATTTTAGTATGACATTTTTGTAATAATATAATATCGAATTATTTCTAGAAGGCTCTAAATTGGACTGCTCCCTTAAAAGGTATGCTACTAAATTTCGAAAGGTTAAGTTTCACTCGCAGAATTATATTGATTAAATCAACCACTATTGATGTCAATTTCATTTAACTTTTGTGTTTGTTAAACAGTTAGAAATAACTGCCATGCTAGATTATTTTAAATGGAATTGCAGTTCACCGTTACCGACATAATTACCTGAGTGTTGTGAATTTATGAAATTCGATTAAGTACAAAATTTTTTAATAATTTATAATTTAATTTCTTAACAAGAGACCCATATAAATAAATAAACAAGCAGACTCAAGAACGTACATATTATATTTATATAAGTGAACAAAATATGGCTGTGTTTAGGACAGTTTTTAGACAAATGTAGTTTACAATCTAAAGCACCGTAAGTTGTTTGAGTTTCACGTGAAAAAACTGTTATACTCCATATAAAAAAAAATTTTTTTCACGACAATGAGTTTCACGTGAAAATTCTGTAGACTTTGTTTTCACTCAAATTTAATATACAAGACTATTATTTTTGTTGTGAAAAGGTGACATTTTATGTTTATTGTGATTGTGTCTTTGTTTATAAATTTAAAAAATTGTTCATTTTTATAATTTAAATTGCAGTTCGAAGCCTTTAAAGTTCGAGTGAAATTTTTCCACATGAAAAACAACTTACGGTGCTTAAGGGTCGATTCTGTTTTGGTGTGAAGTGATAAAATAATACGATTGCTATCAATATTTTTTATTTTGTGAACAAAACATACACAGAATCGACGCTTTGGTATGCAATGAATTTCACTTTCGATCGTAATTGGAAATTTTTTTCGATTACAATCGAAAACCATTGACCATGTTATGTGTGATACTAAATAAAGTTTAGAAATTCTTTTTCAAAAGTTTTCACTTTCATTCTAAAGTGAAATACAGAACATGACGGTATAATTTTAGTTAGAAATGTTATATTTAATTAAAAGGAATATTAATCGATTTAGCTAAATCAGATATGTATTTCAATTTATGATATTCAAGCTTTATTAAATAAAAATAGGCAAAAATATACGGAATTTAAATCTACAGGCGAACTTTTTTGTTTTAAGTGAATTTGGATATGATTTAGAGGAGACAAAATTAACGAATACTTCTTTTTAGCGGCCCTAACTCAAGTTTTATGGGTAAACGTAGATTTTTTTGTATGAAAAAAATCATAAAATTCATATTTATCTGTACAAATAGTTGAAATACTCCAGAAAACAAAATCGCGAAAATAACACGAATATCGAAAAAGCTGAAACACTCCCTGGCTAGAATCGAATGACGTACAAAATACATAAATTTGGTTGCTGGACTCATACATTTGGTAGCTTATATAAAACCTAAACATAGTTCTTTTGAAATATCATTCGATAGCCTCTGAGAAAAATTAAGCAAAATATTCGAAGAAGTATGCCAAATATTAAGAAAATATTTAAACACGTGTATTTTCTATTTTCCATCTAAACTTTAGATCCTCTCTATAAAAAAAATCCAGCGCCGTTAATTTGTTCACCTCTATCATATATACATATATCTATATTTCAGTGCAATCAATGGGTGACTATGGAGATACCTTCCTTGTTAAGCATAGTAAGTTTTATGGGTTTCACGTGAAAAAACTGTAATACTCTATATAAAAAATATGATTTTCGTGATAATGAGTTCCACTTAAAATTGTGTTGAATTTTCATGCAAATTTAATGTACAAGACTATTATTTTTCTGGTAAAAAATTGACATTATAATTGTGCCTTCCTTTTAAAATAAAAAATGTTAATTTTCACAATTTAAATTGCGATTTGAGGTTATGTATTAAAGTTCCAGTGACATTTTCCCCTAAGAAAAATAACTTACTATGCTTTAGTTCGAAATGAAATTCACTACATACCAGACCAACTTGGCTTACTTAAGTTCTCATTTGCTTGATAATCAAACACAATACAATACATAGAAGAAAATAAGAAGCATAAAATAAAACTATTCGATATCACATTTATAGAAAATTTTAAATCGTTTACAATTGAAAAAGAATTTGTTAAAATTACAGGCGTAGGGTATCTAAGACACGTGGGCCTGCGGATACAAATTACCCGTGGCAAATCTGGACTAAAGTGAATGGAATTAGCGAAACGATTTCGTATTTTATACATTGCCATATTTGACACATGGGTAAAAAGATGTCAATTCAACACAAAAAAGTGGCATTTTCGGATTGACCATCTCCGATTTCAATGAAATTTAACACAACTATCGTACATGATAACAGCTCATTAGAGCATAAATTTCAGAGCCAAGACTCTTTTGGTTTCCGAAATGTGACGTCACGAAAATTGGAAAAAACCGTAAAATTTGACTAAAGTATGATTACTAGGGCAAGGAATTTCATGCACTTCAAAATGGAAAATATGCGCCTAAAATACGCGGTTAAAAAAGAAAAATATGCATTAAAAATATAAGAAATATGCACTAAAACTATTATTTTTGCAAAAATAATGCACTCTAAAACTTAAAAATGTATTTAAGTTAGTTATTTTGCAAACAGACACAGAACTCGAAGATTTCCCATAGGTCAAAAAGTTTTTAAGAATGTTATTTTGATTGAATCAAAATATGAAAAGTATAAATTTTTTATATTTTTTCACAAAATAAAAAAATGCTCCTAAAAATGAAAAATATGCACAAATATGCATTAAAAAGGCACCAAATATGCATTTAAAGTCAAAATATGCAAAAATATGCAACTACAAATCAATGCCATTTTGTTCTAAATTTGATGATTCGGATAAATATATAGTCCATATTAGTTTTGGACTATCGAGAAAAACATGCATTTGCATGAAATTCCTTGCCCTAGTAATTACATTGTATATACGTGAATAGATTTCGCAAGCTCCAATTATAATAAAATCCATTAAACAATTGTCTTAATTAGTTTTTGAGTGAGCAGTGCAAGTAACACAGATTTTTTCAATAAAAAATTTATAATTTAGCACACTAATAGAAAAAAGTGTGTAGAAAATTTAGTTAAAACTACACTCATACAAATAAGTCCGTAAAAATAGCAGAAAAAGTTACTAAAAATTAGTTAAAAATGATGCTGCAGAAAAAACTGCTAATATTAGCAGAATCAGTTTGCTAAATATTAATAAAATGAAAACAACAAAAAAAAACTGTTAAATTTATAGAATTTTAGTAATATTTGAGCTAAATTGTTGTTAATTGCAAATAACAATTTAACTTGCTGAAATCAGCAAAAAAAATTGCTAAATAATATCGGAATGAAAATAGCAAAATAAAAACTGTTAAATCTACAAAATTTTTGCTAAAATTTTCTGAAATCAACAAAACTTTTGCAGATTACTAGTGGACTGGAAAAAGGTAAAAAAGGAGCAAATGAAAAGAAAATTAATAAATAAAAATTAAATGTGTATTTAAAAACATACTTGGGACCAGTTTATTAAATGTGTCAATTAATTGAAATTTTTTCAATTGGCATTGTTCAATGCTTAAATGCCCATTTATAATTGATGAAAGAAGTATTTATTTTCATGTTTTAATAAAAGAATAAATTAAGAAAAAAAAATTAAAAATTCGCGTATTTCTAATATTTTTTTATATTACAATGCTTTTTCTTCAATTATGTGTACATTTCATTACCATTGTTTTCATCAATGCAAATTGAAAAAAATTTCATTGGCATTGAATGGTGATGAAATTTGTTGGCACTGACATTGAGATAAAGTAATGCCAATTATATTTCAATGCCAATGAAAATTCCCAAGAATGATTTTTTGTAAAAGTGGTAATATTTATAGACAATAATATGTTAACCATAACAAAATGTATTTCAGAGACCCTTCTTTTGATTTTCAATGTTTGCTGATCGGATATGTACTTCCGAATTTATTTGAGTTTCCATTTTCACCAATAAAGCTCCACCCATAGGAAAGAAGGTGTGGCCGATTAAAAATATCGTATTCTTTAAATAAGCTTAAAAGGTACAATATTGGGGGAAAAAAATAGGGTCATCTCCGTAAACTCCACTTGCTCCCCAGATATTCTTTTAATCACAATTTTCATATTAAAATGGTTCGTCCAAAATAAACCTTGATCTTTGAAAATTAATGTATTACGATAAATATAAACTTTTCTCATAAATTTTAATAATTTAGATATTTTATGAGTAGGACAAATTTTCAACCATTTCAATTTAGCTTTATTTAAAAACTTTATGCATTATTTTTGGCGAGTTAAAAATATGCAGTAATTTTTATGAGTCATTTAACATTCTGTTTATAAGCGCTCCAAAATTGGTGGTTTAGTTTAAAAAAATTTGTAAAATTAGCAAATCTTCTGTTAAAAATTAGTAACTAACATTCAGCGAAATACTGTAAAGTTAGCAAATTTATTGTTAAAAATTAGTAACTAATGCCCGTATTCTGGTAAAGTTGTTTTCTGTGACAATTTTTGGGCAGGTTTTAGAAGCACTGTATAAAAAAATTAAGTTTTCCAAATCTTTTATTGTTCTAAAATCATTTTTTTTTAATTTGAATTTAAACAACAAACTTTCAATTCCTCAGTAGCTCAATTGGTAGAGTTGTTGCGTACAAAAATTTTGTTTCTTTGCAGGCCTGGGTTCAAAACCCACTGAGAGCTATGACATTTTTTTAATTTTTTTATAACAATATTTGTTGTAATCCACAAGGCACATGACAATTTTTTCTTTGCAAATTATAATTTTAAAGTTTGCAATTACAACATAGAATAATTGCAATTAAAATGGTGAAATAATAAAGAAAATAATAAATTCAATGTTTTTATTGCAAAATTATTAACTCAGCATTTTGCAACATTTTTTTGTTATTTCGATAATTGAAGTTTTATTTGCAAAATTACTTAAGTATATAACAAATTAAAATGATAATTATTTTTACACTATAAAAGCGTTTGCAAAATTTTTAAAATATTAATAATTTTCCAAAACAAACACGCTTTAAATTTTTATTTATTTATAAAATAAATTAAATTTCTTTTATTTATTTATTTGGTGTAAAAGTTTGGCATTTATAATTTAAATTTTTTTATTTTAAAGCATTTTTTTGCAAAATTATTAATATTTTAAAGATTTTGCAAACGCCATTAGAGTGGAAAAGTAATTAGCATTTTAATTTGTTATAGACTTAAGTAATTTTGGAATTAACAATAGAATGAGCGAAATAACAAAAATTTTTGCAAAATGCTGAGTTAATAATTTGGCAATAAAAGCATTTAATTTATTATTTTCTTAATTATTTCACAATTTTAATTGCAATTATTCTATGTTATAATTGCAACTTTTAAAATTATATTTTGCAAAGAAAAACTTGTCATGTGCCTTGTGGAATATAACAAATATTGTTATAAAAATAAAAAAAATTGTCATAGCCCTCAGTGGGTTTTGAACCCCGGCCTGTAAAGAAACAAAATTTTTGTACGCAACAGCTCTTCCAATTGAGCTACTGAGGAATTGAAAGTTTGTTGTTTAAATTCAAATTAAAAAAAAAATGATTTTAGAACAACCCGGGTAAAAATAGTTATATATGGTCATATATAATGTGATTGTGCTATATATGGCTATGAATGGAGTCACATTAAGACACATATCAATATATACAACTACATCTGATATTATTTTTTGAACAAATTTTTTATATGGTAATTGATACTAGTATATGTCCCCAAATCTTACCCCATATATAACTACATAAGCCATATGAAATTAATAAAAATATATGTAGAGATCGATATGATTATATATGGTTCCATGCAAAGTTACATAAAAATGTATGTGACGCCATACTAAAAATATTTTTTTGTAATTTTATATAACTTTATATATAATCCTATACAAACTAATATATAGTTCAACATCAATTTTAGTTATCTATAAATTAAGATTTAAATTAACATGGCTTCACATATAACCATATAAGGCTCCATAAACAAATTAATTTATTTTTTTATATATAATTTCATATTAAAAAAGTTATGCGTACGTTTCCTAAGACAAAAGCATTCAAATGCATTTTTATAAAACACAACGAATTTTTGTAGGAAAATATTTAAACATTGGGTTATGTTTTCTAAAATTTGGGCCTTTAAAATTGTTTAAAATTTCAATTGTCAACTTAATAGCTGTTAAGCATAACTTCCAGTCATAAAAACCTACCTACTATCTGGTTTAATTATATAAAGTCAGATATATTTATATGGCAGTATATATAATTTGATATCCTGGATATGGACAAATCTCGGATCAAATTGCACCAAATTATATCTAATTTGATATAATTAGACACATGTAGATGACCCATTTTTCGGATCAAATTGTGTGTGGTTGTATATGGGAACTTATCAGATAAGATATAATTATATAAGACACCATTTTAAAATTTTTACCCGGGAATAAAAGCTTTGGAAAACTTAATTTTTTTATACAGTGCCTCTAAGACCTGCCCAAAAATTGTCACAGAAAACAAACTTTACCAGAATACGGGCATAAATTCAGCAAAAAAAAATAGCAAACAAATTTGTAAGTTAGTAATGTGGAGGTAGCAAAAAAATTAACTAAAGATTAAATTTTAACTAAAAATTAGTTAAAAATTTGTTAAATTGAAGTACTAACAGTTTTACTAACTTTTCTACCAACTTTTTTCTATGAGTGTAGAAACACGGTTTTGGCTATAACTCAGAGACGAATCGAGATACCACCTTAAATTTTTCACACAAATGTAGAAGAGAGTTTAACAATAATCATATATTTTTTTAAGAATTTAAAAAAATGGGCATTTCGAGCAATGGGAATTTGAACTCAAGACCCCAAGAAATGACCTTTGACCCTTCCATGAAAAAAATCAATATGTATACCATTTTAAAGGGTACATTCGTAACTAATTATACTAAAACGAATTTTATGCCTTGAATAGTTTTTAAGTTATTGTCGATTTTGTAATTATACTTTAGTCAAATTTTACCGTTTTTTCCAATATTCGTGACTTCATATTTCGGAAACCGAAAAGAGCCGGGCCCCAAAATTTATCCATCGTTTGTTTCTTGTAGTGTACCACAGTTATGGCGAATTTCATTCAAATCGGAGATGGTAAATCCGAATGGTGTGTTGAGTTGATATGTTTTCACCCAAATGCGAATCCAATTTTATTGACAAATAAACTTAAAGTCAAAATGTTTGCACAGCTTACAAATTTAAACTGCTTTAGGTCTAGTTTTGGATACCAATTAAATTTAGTTTAATGGGCTGTTTAGTTAATCTCAAAACAAAATTAAACCAAGTTTAACTGAGCGTAATATTTTTCAGTTCTAGTTTAAGAACTGTCAAATTACTTGATGTAGTCAATTTGACAGAATAATTTATGTTTTAATAATTTATAATTTAGCATTCAGTATTTTATCTGTCAATACATTGGCATCGCGTAAACAAATTATTGTTCAACAGCTGTTTTGTGTTGGCAAATTTATACTTTAGTTTAACTGGCCAATGCTGCTAAGTTAATTAAAAGTTAATTAAACGAGATCTGAAAAACAACATATTAAGTTTAAACAATGTTTAACTAATAAACAAAGTTAAAATACATCCAGCAAACTGGGCCTTAGACAAAGACAATCAGTTCAAGTTCTAAGTCACATCTATATGAAAGAATTATTTCACCTAGTCTAAGCTGCTTTTTGCTGCATCTGTCTATTTGTGCCCCAGCAATTAACTGTAGGACAATCATTCTTTATCGTTTTTAAATACATAATCTAACTTTAAAATTGTAAATTTAAAAATAATCTATAAGTGATGATATCGATTTTTTAGTGTTTTGTGTGTTATAAGTGTTTTTGTTTAGTGCAGACATATATAAACATAAAGACATTCGACTACAGTTAAATACAGTCAATCAAAAAAGTTACAAACTATTAGTTTGGAATAGATATATAAAATGCTGGCAGTTGAACCGCCTTATACTTCGTTAGCGGAAATTTAGGAAAATAACCATCTAAATTTCCGCCTACGAAGTATATCTCATGAATTTGAGGTGGTTTGCTACTTGCTCCATAATTATAGTAAGAGGTGAGATTCATATATAGAGAATAGGGTATTCAATAAATTAATCGTTATTCGATTAATCGAAAAATTTTGCCCAAATAATTATTCGAATAATTTAAAATGCCTAATTTCGAATAACTGGAATAATTTAATGTAATTAATCGATTAAACGGAATTGGTAAAAAATCATAAAGCTTCTAAAGGATAGAAAGCCACAACAATCTACTCCATAAAGGGCGATTAAAAAGGCAATTAAAAAAATTTGTTATATTTATATTCAGAAGATTTTTAAAATACTATTTAAAAAGTAATAAAAAGATATTTACAAATAAGTTATTTACAAGATTGTAGCAATGAGTATACACCTGATATAGAAATCGAGCCTTAACTACATAAAATGTAAAACTTATAAGGAAGGTCTGCGCTGTGAATAAAATTTGAATATTTGACAAATATGAATTTTTAAGAAATACGAACTCATTTATAAATTTATTATACTTATGAATTTTTATACAGTTACAGGAAACATATGGTTCCTTTTTTTAAATAAAATAATAATTTAAGAAAAATATATTTTATTTTATATAAAATTTTGTTAGATTAATCGATTAATTATTTGCTCGACTATTGGATTAAAATAGTCGATTAATTGAATACCCTAATAGAGAGCCAGGGTCTAGCCATTTTTCGTACAAAACAAACTATATTTTTCCTAATCTTCTATTCAGAATTGGATACAATAAAAAACATATATTAATAGAAAATATTAATTCTGGAAATCAGATGTTTCATTAAAAATTAAAATTTTAGCTTTTGGAATTATAAAAATAAATTAATAACATAATTATTTGATATTTGTCTTCTTTATTGATTTAAAAATAAGTTTTTCTGGTTTATATTGGAGATAACCTATTCATGAATAGATTTCCAAAACATTTTCAGTTTTCTATTCAAAACTTATAGATTTTTACATTTGTTACTAAACATTTTTTGATTGACTGTTTATACATTTTTATTTCAGCAATGCAAAACTATAAAACAAAAATCTACACTTTATATTTAATTAAAAGTATCTAAACTCGCCCTTCTTACCCAAATGTTTATTACGTATCCAATCGGCATTGTCATTTGTTGATGTACGTATATCAAAATTTTCCTAAATTCATAAACAATAATTATTTAGGTATATGTAGATACGATAGTGTCGAATACTCACGGTTGTACTAGAAGTTCTCGGTTTTATATAGTTGGATGTTTGCTGATGACCGTATAGATTGTTTTGATTACGCTGGACTGCTTCATTATAGGGTGTAACAATTGTATGTGGTACGTGCCCTATTTGTCCACGTATATTACGGGCTTTCCACCATTTTCGGGAGTCGTCTAAAATCTAGTGGAAATCCGTAATATAATAGTATGTGGGATTAGTTTGACATTAAATTAACTACATACCTCCAAATATTCGCCTCTAGCCACGCTCAATTCTTTATCGTTATTTGCAGTTCGCGGATACGTGACCAATACTATTTTAGCATCTGCCGTCTGCAGGTCTTCAAGCCACTGTTCAATCATTTGATCGTCTCCGGGACGCATGCCACTGGAGGATGTTTCAACGGGATGGTGACCAGTTGGTGAGGAAGAATTGGTTTGGTGATCCATGTTGGGATTAATAGAAGAACGCATTTCACGTGCGTAAATATTTTGGAAGCCAGTAGTGATGGCTTGCATACCTAGTGCGTCTGCTCCTCCAGATGTATTCATGACACCTGCAGCATTTTGATGATTTTTGGTATTATGCTGCTGGTGGACGTGATCACTCAAAGCGCTATGGCGTTCAACTGAGTCTATTGTGTTTTCGAGTATATATTTATCGCTGCTATCGTAGTCGTCATAGTTAAGGGCAGTATTGTCATGAGTAGCTGTACCAGTATTATTTCCTGCCATATCTAGCGCCACATCACGTCCATTGTCATTGTGAGAACGTTTACTGTTGCCACTGGCAACGGCTGGTGGTGGTGGAGGAGTCATAGCAACCGGTTTTTCCAATTCATCAATAATTAAATAGTCTGGTGACCAGCCATCTAAAAAAACAGGATGATATGAGCCTACATCTTCTTTCCATTGATCTCTTGGCACTGTCCAGGCGTCACCCAATGAACGCCATAATTCCGTTTCTTTGCTGGTTACACAATTGATTAACAAATTTACTGCTTCACGTGTAAGCAATGGATTAACTACTCGGGCAGGCAGTTGAGACTCATAATACGTGTCGCTAGCTGCCTCAACAATTAACGCCAAAGGTGTGAACAGAAAATGAACAAGTTCGGGAGCATTTGGGTCATGAATATGAGCCTTAAGTTTGGCCAGTAGGTTGAACGATAGCTTAAATTTTGCAAATATATCTATGAATTCTTTTTCGTGTGGTGGTCGTGTACGTAATGTTAAAAGGCCCTCTCCCGGATCCTTTTTCTTTGACTTTCGATTGCGCCTTCGACGCTCTAGCTCACGCGAGGCAGCTGCGGCATGTTGCAGGCGTGCTATAAACTTCTCAATGTCGTCGAAACAATGATTTAGAACATTAACATCACGTTCGTATTTGTCACTAGACACAGAACTGGTTTCATCATTCAAATTTACACCACCACCTAGAGTACGTGATTCATGTGCTCCGCTGATATCGGGTTCAGTTTCAGCTAAGTTTACTCCTATTTGTTCATTCTCCGTCGAACCACCAGCTACCCGCATGCCATAAGTATGCTGATCCTTGTTGACCGATCGTTGCGGGTAATGTCCGGTATGAATAGCTTTGTTAACTCCACCCCCACTGTTACTGTTGGAATCCATATATAACTGTTGGGAATGAGAATGTATGACATGAGGCATTTGTTGCTGCTGTATATGACTCTGTAATGCGGTTACTTCCCGCTGCTGTAGGTGAAAATTTCCTCTTTGCAAATTTTTCAAATCCTCCACCAAATGCACTGCTGAAACACTTTGTGACTGTACACAATAGTAAATAAACAATAATAAAAATCATAATTATGAATTCCTCACCTGGAAAATGTGCATCTCGGAACGAGCTCCACTACCGCCCGAAACAATAAATACTAAAATATTGTTGTATAATTCCATAGCATCGGTTGATGTAAAAGCAGTTGGTTCCTGTATAAGGGAAGCTGGAAATCTTTCGATTATATTCTGTAAGTCGAACAATTTATTATTGGTCATAAAATCTTATGTGGATTACAGAATGTGTGATGCTTACCCCTGTCTCAAAATCCATGATTAGCACCCAACGGTAATCCAAACATAGTTGCATCTTTTGCGACCAAATACCAGTAGTTTTTTCTAATTGTAGTAAACGTCGCATACCATCGGCAGGGTAAACAATACCTGAATCCTTATTTACCGTAAAAGTGGCTAAATGTTCCAGTAGATATGTGGGTTTGTCATGTAGTAGTAATTCACTCTCATCATTTCGCCCCACACTACCGCCATCTTCTCCACCGCTGCGTGACTCACGTTCATCACCAGAATATCCTCGGTGGCTACTGACATCGGCAATGCCGGCGCCACCATTTGTATGGTGATATGACATACTGAACAAGTCTTCAAACTATACGTTTTAGAATTCAGAGAGAAAAGCTGTTCTTTTTTATTTCACAGTTAAAAACAGTAATATTTGAATTCTATTTTCTTTAAAAAACCAGTCTTTTTTTTTAGCTGTAATCAAATGTAAAGTGCACACAAATAGTAAGTAAGAACAATCAGAAACAGTGACTGTGAAAACTCTCAACAAAGGACTCATCTTCACAAACGATTTAAAAAAAATAATAATAATAAACAAAAATTGTTTGATTTTACGTATTAAAGGCCTGCATAAGTATATTCGTTTTTTTTGACTTCACCGTATATCATGCTTCAACTGTGCGTGTAGAAAGAATAACAACTACACTGTTCGACTTAACAACATATAAAAACAAGTGAGAGTTAGTATTGTATATGAAAACAAATAAACGAACGATGTTAGTTTCATATACGATCGTTCCCTATCATAACCAATTACTTGCTCGTTTTTTATTGTTTTATCGCTTCAATCAACTATTTGCACCGAGTATTAAGTGAAACATGGGGTATTTTGTTATAATATGTAAATTCTTATTATCTTAGTGTTTTAATTTCTATTGTCCAATAAATGGGGGAAAATGGGTGGGCCCATCTGTGGCTGTTTCATAAAAATTAATTCCTGGGAATCACTCTCGGATCTACTTCATGTGAATAATAGGAGCGTGTACAAAACTTGCAAAAAATTTGTCCCTTTTGCTCTATCTCGTTTTGTTTTCGATATACAGGCCATTTTCTAAAATGGTGATTTTTTTAAAATAGATTGTATCCCGAAAACTAAGCGAGATAGAAAACAGGCCAGGTCTTGTAAAGCTTCTGCTTGATCCATTTCTATAAGACAGTCACGTGGGTCACCGAGACTGTTTCATAAAAATTGATTCCTGGGAAACGCTCTCGGACCTACCTCATGTGAATAATAATACGCAGTTACATACATAGATAGTTACATTCACAGGGTACATTGCTTGATTGTTATATGCATAGAGTAGATTCTTTCATTTCTCAGTGACTTGGTATGAAAACATTTTGTTGGCGTGTCGTTGCTTGAAAATCATTAGTTTTAAAGGGCGGTGCAACCAAAACGCACGATATTAATTGTAAATAAAATAAAAAGTTTTCAGAGAATTATCTTAATATTTTTTAGTCTGATAGAAGGATCTATAACACTTATGTCTGAAACAAAATATCTGCCAAATGCTCGCCACGGCTTCGGTGGCATACCTCTATCCGATGGTCCATATTTTCAATGACTCTGAAACATAATTGAGGTTCAATGTCGTTAATGTGCCGAATTATCTCATCCAAAGAAAGAAGTCCAACGGTGTCAAATTACATGATCGTAGCGGCCAATTAGCATCGCCACGACGTGAGATAACACGGCCATTGACTTTCTCGCGCAAAAGAGCCATTGTTTCGTTGGGTGTGTGGCAAGTGGCAACATCCTGTTGGAAGCACATATCGTCCAGGTCCATATTCTCAATTTCTGGCCACAAGAAGTCCGTTATCATTTCGCGATAGCGAACACCATTCACGGTAACTGCTTGGCCGAACACATTTTCGAAGAAGTACGGCCCGATTACGCCGCCAGGCCATAAACCGCACTAAACAATCACTCTTTGTGGATGCATCAGCTTTTCAACAATCAGTCGTAGATTCTCATTTGCCCCAAAGCGGCAATTCTGCTTGTTAACGAATCCACTGATGTGAAAGTGTGCCTCGTCGCTAAAGATGATTTTCTTTGTAAAGTCACCATTCACTTCTGTCTGTTCAACCAACCATTCGGCGTATTGACGACGCTTCAAATGGTCAGTAGGCTTCAGCTCTTGAGTCAATTGAACCTTGTAAGCGTGTAAATTCAAATCTTTATTCAAAATTCGCACCAGTGATGTTCGTGAGATGTTCAATTGTTGAGCACGACGACGAGTCGAGGTTCACAGCTCTTCTGCCAAACTATCGCGAACAACAGCAATGTTTTCCGCAGAACGAACTGGAAGAGCATGCACAGGTGTTTTCACATTTCATACAGACCCGGTTTGTTGAAATTTGTGAACAATTCTCCCGATTGTGGACACATTTGGTCGATTATGCTGACCAAAGAAATCACGAAGTGCATGAAACGCATTTTGATTTGAACACCCATTTTCGTAAAAGGCTTCAACAATCATAACGCGCTGCTCAATTGTGTACCTCTCCATGGTTTAATTTGTCAAACACTGAAACAAAGAAATGTCAAATTAAATTGGGCAAAAAACTTGACGTTAAGGTGTGACTCACAATTAACATCTTGCATTATGGTTGCACCACCCTTTAGGTAGATTTGATGATCAAATAGCGCAATTGATAATAGAGGATAAAATAAATACGGAGGGTATTCACGATCGTGAAAAAAGATACGATCGTATCAAATTTCCCATCCCTGATATCAGCAAAATTGTGCTATGAAGTGCCAGGCTACGTTATAAAACAACGCTAACGAGTGAAGACGCGTAATAAGAAAAAAGGTTATTTTTTTTTTATTAAATAATTAAAGTAATAAGGTAAGTTTTATAATATAAATATATATTTATTTACAGGAATATTAAAAAATTTTGTATTTATTTTCTTTCAGCTCTTTAATATATTCATCACTCTACCTGGAGAAAAAAAGGAAGCCAAAGAAACCATATTTCATCCCTCACAGACGAACATCTAGAACAATATCTTAATAGTGAACAATAAAAGTGATATTAATTGTAAATTTTGTTTTCTGAATTTTAAATTTATTTGAGAATAAAATTAAGAGTATTTACATACATTTGTTTAAATTAAATTAATAGTTTTTGCAATAATTTTTGTTTATGTTATTTTAACTACATTTGCAGTTGTTTGTACAGTTTTACAATAATATGCTGTACACCCAAAAAAGTTCGTGGTCGCATACAAAATCCATAGTCAATTCAGATTGTTTATAAATCAGCTATAATAATCAATAACAACTATTGATGTAGGCATTTTCCATAACGTTTTACATAGTCGATTTCGTAATTACTATATAATTGTGAAATACAAATTGTCAAATATAAAAATAAGACATCCAAAAAATCTTTAAAAAATAAATAAATTTCAAAGAAGTGAAAAAATATAAAGATAAATGCAAAATTAAGTTAATACAATAATTTAAAATCTGTGCTCTCTGATGTTGCAACACAATTTCGCACCTCATATGCTCGAATTGCAATTAATGCATTTATTTTTTATTGGATATAAAATTGAAAATCAAGTCCAAAACGAAAGGTAAATAATTGCAAACATTTAATTAAAAATAATTTACTCTTTTTTTCCCAGAATTTACAATCAAGGTCCAAAAGAAAAATCCTATCTGCAGAATATTAACATTGTCGTATATAATGGGAAATGCAAATAATTTTATATTAATAATATTATCCCGAGTAAAAACAGTTACATATAGTCGTTTAAAATGCGATGAAGTTATATCTGTATAAATATACTGTTTCATCCGAAAAATGGCCCGATGTAATTGTATCAGTTGTTTATCAGTTTTTATCTAATTGTATTATTTTAGATCTCAACTAATAAAATTATACATTAATCAGATGAAATTATATCCAATTTTTGACCTGATACAATTTTAACGTTTTATATGTAATGGTATCTGTTTAGATCGTAGTTGGTACAATTTTATATAAATAAAATATATTTGTATCCGACGTTTGCCTTATATAATTGTATCAAAGTTTTAAAGCAGATATAATTGCAACAGGTCAAAATTCAGATATAACTATATAAGTTTGTATAGAAATGTATCTATTTGGATCTAAACTAATACCATGCGACACAACCCCATAAAATTGTATCAAGTCAAAAATCAGATAATATTCATCTGTTTAATATATAATCTAATCAGTTGAGATCTAAACTGATGCAATTAGATAAAAAGTGATAACCAACTGACACAATTATATCGGGCCATTTTTCGGATGAAATGGTATATGGATCACATTAAATTATATATTACCATATAAAGCTCCATATTAATTTTTTTAAAAGGGATGTTTTTATTTAAATAAAAATATTGTGAATGACTGATTTCATTAAAATTTTATCTGTTGCAAAAAATAAGGTAAAAGTATAAGAACCGTAGTTTCTTTCAACAATGTTTTAATCGTTAGGTACCATGTTTAGATTTAATTTAATTTCTACTAGGACTTCATTGCCATTAACTTTCTCTATAGTTAATTTCTAGAATTTAATTAAACATATTTGCCTTCCACTACTTCATATCAATTATGTCATAGTGGGGGTTATTTCACCTATGAAATAGTTGAAAATATATTGATCAGCAACTACGTATTTTTTAGGGTGTATGTATGTTGTTTTAATTGCATTTGTAGTTATTTTTACTACATTTGTCAGTTGATTTTTAACAGTTAAAAATAACTTCATATTGTAGTTGATTTAAATGCAAATGTAGGGTACACATTTTTAACTGCAAATGTAGTTTTTTAACCGTCATTTGCGGTTGATTTTATTATAAAATAGTAACTTAATCATAAAAGAATAATCTAAAATTGTTGTAAACTGTCTATGTTCATTAAAAATTCCTTAATTCCATTAAGGACGGTATCGACTATAGAAGAACATTTTTTTCGATTTTTTTTATATTTTATTTGGATAGAGCATGCTCCCCTATATGCTCTGAAAATTTCGGTAAAAAATTCGGGGAAATAAAATTTCCACATGTTTTTTTGTAAAATATGTTTTAGTCTTAAGTTATATTCTAAGTGTTAAATTTGTGTATAAAATTGTTTGCAGTTTTATTTAATTTTTTTTTTATTATTTTATTTTTATCTAATTCTTTTATTTACTATATCGCATAACAAAAAGATACAAACTACATCCAAAGATGCAAGGATTGCACGCAGTTTTTAAAGAAAAGCCAATGACAATTCCTCGATGGTGGGCGAAGGTACGTTATATATGGCAGGTACTGATGGAGGTAAACAATGTATATAAAAAATAAAAAAAACAAATACAAAACAAATTATAAAATGTAGGAAATAAAAGCATTTTGACCAAAATGAAATGTCTAATAAATTCTCTACCATCGTTTTTTTTATTTGTTCTTCAATTACATAACCGAGCCCAAGGGCCACATATGTTTAAGAAATAACTACTACACAAAACCACTATAATAAGAATATTTGGGTTAATATATAAAATACTCTATAACTGATTCTTCCCAAATTCGGTACACGTGCAGAAAACTGCGAGGTATAAATTTTGTTCATACATGGTTTGTTGAAATTTTGATGTTTTCTTAGCGTAAAATTAATTTTAAACTTTTAACGCGTTTTCCCACAACCCTGAGTTCAAAATCGGAAATGTACAGCCAAGGCGGGTTAGCCGATTTCGATCCGGGTTTTTTCGTTCGTAGGCAACAAAAAACTGTAGTCCTTATCGTGGACGTTTTTTGAATTTTGGTCAAATAAATTTTATATCACCGAGAAAAGGTGTTTTTTATTGCCTTATTTGGAATTTTTAAGTTTGTGTGGCAACTTTGTTAAAAATATTAAAATAAATAAAAATCGGGCCACGATAAGGACTAGAGAATGTATCTGGTATTAAGAATCACTTTACATTTTAATTTTCCGATAATTAATGAATGCTGCACAGAGGCAGCCGATTTTGCATTTTTAAAAAAAGGCCAATAATGAAGTGGCAACCCTGTAGATTTTGGTTGGTAGAATGTAAAACTAATAATTTTCAAAACACCAAGATTGGCAACCGAAACGAATAACTGTATTGGTATCGATTTTTTGTTTGTTTCGGTAACGGTATTTCATTTGTATCGGTATTGGTATTATCGATACCGAAACATCAATACCGGTAAGTACCGGTATTATTGAAGAATTGTGCTTTCACAATAAATTATGTGTTGTTGTAAAAAAAACACAATGTCGCTAAACCAAATTAAAAAAATAATAGCAATGCGCCTGCTAGCAATACGTTTTTTTTACCAAGGTTGGTTACCGTTATCGTTATAATACCGTTATCGCTAAAATACCGTTTCAAATTGAATACCGTTACCGCTATCGATACCTCTAAAAAAATTTCTAAATACCGTTATCGTTACCGATACCGTTATTTTTATGCGTAGTTACCGGTATTTTACCGGTATTTATTTTTTTATATAAAAATTACAATTTTTTTATTTTTGATTTTATAATCTCGAGTGTTTTTTTTTACAAAAAATTTATAGATAATAATTTTACTTATTAAAACTACCAGTATTGAATTTATAGCTTAAAATCTGTATTTTCAGTACTTAAAATTAAAAATATGCCATGTTTTTACTTGTTTTTATATGTTTTTAACATCATTTTTAATACCGGTACGTACCGGTATTGCTGTTTTGATAACGGTATACCGTTACCGAAACAGTCTTAAATACCGTTACCTTTACCGTTACCTAAACAAACGAAATCTGATACCGTTACTGTTACCGTTATTCGTTTCGGTAACCAACCTTGTTTAGGATAATTAGGGGGCGATGATTTCAAATCTGTATGGTAACCAGTTTATTCAAATTGGCTCTCGATTTTGCACAATTTGCGATTCAAAATTTTCAGCCGATTTTTTCAATAAAAAATTTATAATTTAGTAACTATAGCTTCGGAAAGAAAGCGCTTTACACAGTTTAAGCTTAATTACGTGCTCTATTTTTAAACTTAAGTGTGTATCAATATCTCAATAACTTTTCTAAATATAGCCGCTCGAAGTCAAAATTTAAAAAATTTTTAAGGTTTTTTTTAAAAAAAATTTAAATATAAGACGAAGTCCGATTTTAAATATCAAAGCCAAATTGGAAAGAAAAAGGTCCAAAATTTGTATATATGTCATATTGCATTAACAAATTATGTGCACTTTTAGAGCTTTTTGTAATCAAATTTAGACCTAAAATGAACAAAAAATATTTTACTGTACTAAAAATCTACTGCACTATTACAGAATTTTTTTTCTATAAACATTTCATTCACTATTGATTTTTTTGTGAAATTATTACGATTTGCAAAGTTTGTGTTTAAACCACTATATTTTCGTACATATTCAAAACGAGTTCGTCGGGAAATACTTGTAGAAATAGTCCGAAGGCATTATTTCAATATAAGCTTTCAAAATCACAATAATTTCGCAAGAGTATCAATGTGAATGAAATCTGATGTTAAAAAGAAAATTCTGTAATAGTACAGTAGATTTTTAGTACAGTGAAATAGTTTTTTGTTCGTGTTAAGTCTAAAGCGGGCCATACATTTGCAATATTATGGTACAACTTTCCAAGTGGTGCAAGCATATTGACCGTGTATGTATTAAATTGAAGGTTGAGCAATATTATATAGTGAATCAAAAAATACTTTTGATTTTTATTGGACAACTTGAAATATTGCATAATCTATTGGCAACACTGTATAATTTTTATTTTGCGCTGTTTATGTTTGTGTGCATTTTGATGTTATGTTGAAATCATATATTGCATAAAATATTGTGGCGATATTTTGTTACATATATCGCTGTCTCAAAATACGGATGTCGTATGTAGCAAAACTTAACTTTTCAGGAGACGGTTTTAAATCTATAACATCATATATCCACAAAATGGCCCTATAGATTCACTTCAGTTTTGAACTGAATATAATCTGACTATTTTATTTTCCTCAGCCTAAGTCAAATCTACTGCAATTATAATTACAACGGCGTTATTAGCTCTTTTTCTCCGGAATACATTTGTCGTATGTTACATTTTGTCACAAAAAGTTATTTTCTTTGAACATACGACAAAAAGCTTACTGGAAATATATAATTTCATAAAGGAAAATTGCGAAATTTTGTTATAAAATCTTAAGAAAAGTTTTTATAAAAACCAATGGGAGCTATTAAAAAATTACATAATTAATTATCTACGGGAAATTATTACAACAAAGAAATTTTTTATTCAGTGAAAAATAAAATTAAAAACAATAAGTGCATAATTCTTTAATAATATGTATTAGAATAATATTATCTATGTATCTTTGAAAATAAAAATTCCGATCACTCTCTGTGCCAAAAAAGCACATCGTGCTTTTCAAATCTTTTACTTTGTTGACATCAAATTTTTTGGGTTTTAATAGTGATAATTTTATTTGGAAGAAGTTATCGGGTATCTCCCCCATTATGCGTCGCAATTTTTTTAACAGTTTTATATATCAATTCATCTTTACCATCACTTCCTGAATCTGTGAATGTCCTGGTTCCGAAAATTTTTGTATTACCCCTTTTAACGGCTTTGGTGTATGAAGTGCAGCAAAACTGTGGCAATTACTTATTTTAATTTTGCGGAATGCAACAATCAATCCACAAAGCTATTTCCTTTAGTTCGGGGTAGTCGTTCTCTATATTCATTAAAATTTTCATAAGCGCTTGCTATGTCATTTCCGCCTCTTCCAGCAAAACACTCATTCCATCTAAAATTGTAAATGCAAAGTTTCCGCTATAGTGAAGAAATTTTCTATTTTGTGGTTTTGTGTTATGGCATAAACAAATAAGAATGCTTAGCTATGTTTTATACACCGATAAAGGCCTCTCTCGTTCGACACCAAATTTTCCTAAAGTTACTTTAGAAGAAATATGAAATCAAACGATAAAACCGCAAATTGCGCCCTTTTTGATCCCATTTTTAACCCCAAATATGAGTTTGGGCAGCTAAAAAAATGCTTGTCCTTTAAATTTTTCTTCTCTACACTAATAAAAAAATTCCTGTACAAATAGGTCAAAATTGTGCTGGCGCAAATACATGTATTATTTCCTGTTATTTTAGCAGAATTTTTACCTATTTGTACGGGCTGTTTTAGAGAAGATAACAGAAAAATTAGTTCAACTTAATGAGAACGCGTTTAACAGACTTTTGTACTAACTTTTTTTATGAGTGTACATAATATCCGAAGGTCATTAAAATCTGCCGGTCCGCGTTGGGAGTCTTTCCTTGTTTGTATAAATGAGTGCAATCGAGACTGTATGCCATACAACAATCGTATTTTCAATAAGAAAAATCATTATTTTGCATAAAAAAATGTCGTATGACCATTTTTGGTGCACATACAATAAAAAACATGCTGAGGACGATAAAATATTGTGACGTACGACAAAATCCATGCTGAATATCTAGGAAGTTATAAGGTTTGGAAAGAAATTGATAATGCCATTAGAAAGAGCGTGCGAAGTTTATTATGAATACATAAAAATCTCAAAACCAAAAGTTTTCACTTACGACATCCGTATTTTGTGGTAGCGATATGTTACAAATTATTGTATGGTGTGTGGCAAAACGAGAAAAAAACTGCCATTATATTGGTCATAATATTGCAAATGTATGGAGGGCTTAGGTTTAATTAAAAAAGGCTCTAAAACTGCACATAATTTGTTATGCAGTATGACATGTTTAAAAATTTTGGACCTTTTTCTTTCCAAATTGGCTTTGATATTTTAAATCGGACTTCGTCTTATATTTAAGTTTTTTTTGTTAAAAAAAACCTTAAAAAATTTTGAAATTTTGATTTCGAGCGACTATATTTAGAAAAGTTATTGATATATTGATACGCACTTAAGTTTGAAAAATAGGACACGGAGTTAAGCTTAAACTGTGTTAAATGTTTTTTTCCGAAGAAAAAATTGGCTGAAAAATTAAAAAAAAATTAAATCAAGAATTGGGAAACGCCTAGAGCCAATTTGAATAAACTGGTTGCAGACTCGAAATCAGCACCCCTTAATTATCCTAAAACCACCGCAAAGTTGTGCAACTTATAAATGTTGTCATATTTTGTAGAGCTGTGTTATCAATTTGAAAGTGTGAAACGGATAACGGTATTATAAAGGTATCGGTTGCCAACCTTGCAAAATACTGCAAAAACATATATTTATTTTAAATAGAAAAATAAAATGATAAAAATATTGTTATTTAAATTTTTGACAGCCGTTCAATAAAGGTAAGGTTTATATTAAATTATATCTAAAATGACTTAGAAAATTTCTGCGATTTGGGTTTATATGTGCCCAAGTAAAAAAAAATGATATGGGGCCATATGAAGTTATATTTAATTATATATAATCTTTTACGTAATTAGATATAATTATATCCGAAAAATGAGAACGTATTAGTGTATCATATTGTATCGAATTGTATACAATTGTATACAATTTGGTACAATTTGATACAATTTTATGCAAATCGATACAATTGTATCCGAATTTTGTCCTCATCCAATTATATCAAATTATATCTTTTTATATAAAATTATATAAAATGTTATAAAAGTGGACATAGTTTGATACAATTATATCTAAATATTAACTTTATACTTTTTATCATATTATATAGGACCATATCTAATAATATACAAAAATTATTTTTTTAAATAAATTTTTTTTTTAATTACTTGTAATTGTTCTTTTTTGAATTGCAATAACAAATAATATGTAATTGTAGATGAGTTTTTTTTTCAATTACAATTACATGTAATTGTGTAATTGCATGTGTAATTAATTACAAAATGTAATGATTAACCCCAGGTCTGCTGGAGATCTTATAATTTTGATAAATCTTCCATTGCTTTTATACAGATTTATAATGACAGTGCAATAAACATGAAAAAAATTTTCTTTTAATTTAGTAATTTTAAAATAAAGTTAACAACACTGAAATTTTAAAGTTAATACCCAGTCAGAAATCGCCAGTGGTACAAAAAGTCAAGCACTGGCATACCACTGGGTAACCACGGTATTAAAAATAAATGACTGGCAGAACATTCATTTGGGACGCTTTGCCAGGGTTTGCGAAAAGCGTTTTACCAGTATTTGTTTTACAAAAATTTCGGTGGTTTATAAAAAAAACCACTGGCAAAGAATTGGCTTAGAGTGATATGCCAAGGTTTGCAACCAGTGGTTATCCAGTGCTACCTAGCCAATGCTACCAGACGTACAAAAATCAATTCACTGGTAGACCAATGATTATATAAAAATGCTGACGCTTCGTTAAAAAATGGTTGTAGTCGGAAGGTTCCGAGTTCAAATCCGGTTGCAAGCAAAAAATTTTTTTTGGATTTTTTTTAATTTAAAATTTTTTTTGTTTTATAAAATCAATTTTTTTGTTTGTGGGAAAGCTCCTTCAAGACCAACTTTTTTTTGCCCTCCCAACACTGGCATACTAGTTACATAAAATTGTTTGCCAGTACTAGCATTTTGGCACAGCTAGTAGTTGTCCAGCTATTATCACTCATTTATGTGTTTAGCCATTAAATATTATATGTCTCGTTAGCTCAGTGGGTAGAGCAATCGTCTGTCATTCTGACGGCCTGGGTTCAAATCACGGCAGAACCAAAAAAAATACATATGAACTTTTTTTAAATTTTATTTTGAAAAATATATTTCCAGACCACCTATTCATTGGTTTTGCCAGCGTTTTGCCAACGTTTAAAAATTTTGTTCCTCCAGTGCTTTTCCGGGGCTTTTTGAACAGCCGGTCCTTTTGTCTAATGATGTTATCATTTTGGGAATGGGAAAGCACTTTTTGCCAGTACTTGTACCACCTGTTAAAGTGCTTTGCCACCGCTTTCCCGTTTGTATTTTTCTGACTGGGTAGGATTGTGATATACAACCAATATATAAGAAATCAGTCAAGTGTACGTTATAGTATATAGAATTTCGTATTAAAGCTTCAGTGTTGTTAATGTTATGGGTGCGTAAGCCATTTTTGACTCATGCTCCTAAACAAAAACAAATTACTCACGCACGAGCATTTCGTTTCTTACTCAGCACACATGAGTATATTAAAAACTTACATTCAGAAAATTCTCACGCAAAACAGTAAAAATTACTAAAAACATATGATGCTAAAAATAAACTCACACACGAATCAAGCACGGGTTATTCTTACTCACGCTCACGCTCGAATCACTTAAGTATAGTAATTATTACTCACGATCACGTGTGAATATCGTGTCACGCGCCAATCCCTAGTAATTACTAAATTTAAAACTAGTTCAAAATCATTGATAACATTGAACAAAATATAATATAATACGGTTTTATATGGACCTTATATATTTTTATATAAAATCACTTTGAAAAAATTGCCTATATGGGATGATATATAATTATAGATGATTTTATAAAGAACGTTATAAGTTATATATGGGTTCATATTCGTCAATATATAATCATAACTAACACAAATTATAAAATATTTTTTATATGGATCCACATAGTTTTATATTATTATGTATAGTGTCATACTAAATTATATATAAACGTATATGTAATTATATCTTTTATATGTTACTTTATGTACTTATATATAGCACATACATATGTATGTAGGCCAGTATGTAATAATATGAAATCACATATGTCTCCATATTAAAACCTTTGAGGAAAAAATATCTAGTACATGACTATATAAAAGTATATATGCTTGAATTTAAAAGCATATGTGGCCATATGTAACTATAAGTTACTATATGCAATTACATAAAATAATATATGATTATATCAAAACTTTTTTAATCGGGTGATATGTATTGGATTATATCTTATTGTATATTAAACCTCAATTTATGGGATCAACCATATCTGGTAATATATAGTTATATGTAACATTAACACATTTTTTTGGTATATGATTTTATATGGTTATACATAAGAAAATTTCGGGAAATATTTGAAAGATATTATAATATATGAATACATATGGCTGCAAAGCCATTTTATATTACTATATTTTAATGTGTATTTTTGTATTAAAAAATATATTGTTATATATGAACTTTTTTACTCGGGACTATAAATGTTTGAAAAAAGGCTCAAAAGTTTAATTAAAAATTAAAAAAAAAATTAAAATTATAGTGCATAAACCGGTTACAACAATATTTGATTTTCGATATGTTTGTACCATTTCAGCTATAATTTTATACCACTATATAAAGTCTGATCAAATTATATCGCGCCATTACTCGGATACATTTATATCTGATATTATCAAATTATAACTGAATTGATGAAAACTTTTGAAATTATATGGGTCCATTTCTCGGATAAAATTGTATAAAAACTAATGTAAAATTACATATGACTGTATAAAGCCCCATATCAATTTTTTTTAATCGGGTATGAAAAAAAATCTTTAAAATTTCTTTCTCAAGTAAAAATATTAATATGGGGTAATATCAAATTGTATTAAATTAGATATACGACGAGGTGCAATTTGATCCGAAAAATGAGAACATATAACTGTATCTAAAATACATCATATTGTATCGAATTCGATGCAAGTGTATGGACTTAGATATAATTTGATGCGATTTGATACATTGTTGTACAATTTGATATATATATATTAGATACAATTTCATCCGAATTTTGTCCCCATACAAGATTGTGTGTATTATATATAATTATATTGAATTAGTTATAATTCGATATTATTGGTTAAAAGTTCATACAACAAGTTCCAATTTTTCAGAAAATTTTTTATCAAATTATATCTAATTTCACAAGATTATGAAAAGGCTTTTATGGAGGCCTTACATTCAATAGGTGCCATATTCAGTTTTCAATAAAATTAATTTTTGATTTCAAACGTTCAGTTTTACAGCTTTAATATATGGTATTAGTTTATTAGTACTTGAAAAATTATTCTAAAGCCTCAAGAAAAGGATAGTTCAGAGACTTTTTTTTGGTATTCATGTTTTATTGATCGGATATGTACTTCCGAAATCCTTTGAGTTTTAATTTTCAACTTTAGAGACCCAATCGAAAGAAGGCATTGCCGACAATAAAAATGAAATCAGCTCAAAAAGTACTACATTCTAAAAAAAAATCTTGGCTATGCCAGTAAACTGCGCTTATATTGTGCTTACGGTGGGTATTATACTAAAGGTTTAAATTTAACCCTCTAACCGGCAAGCCCGACTTCAGGCGGGGTATATTAAATTGACCAGAAATTCGCCAAAGGAGTATTTAATAATAAGAAATTATCCTTTTTCAACAGAAAACAAAATTTATTAAATTTTTTGTGACGAATTTTTTTGTACACAATGCACGGTTTGGAAGCGAGAAAGTGTCAAAGATAAAATTTCGTAAAATTTCAAAAATTAAATATTTTAAAACAACCAAAACTTTCAAAAATCTTAAAAACATATTTAAATTGACTAAAACAATTGATAGTGACCATGAATTAAGATTGGAGCTTGATCTATGCAAAAAGTTCCTTACTTTGGTCCAAGGACGCACAGGATTCCATAAGGATACCTTTAAAGGACATCGCCTTAACTTCAAAACGAATGGACGGATTTTTCTGAAATTTGGTAAAAAGATAATATTTGGTATAGGTAGCAAAGTTTAAAAGTTTGAATAATATATATAGAAGTTTTGGTGCATTTTCGCTCAATTTCGCGTTTTTCGAAAAACGAAAATCGCTACATCCTCTTAAGTAACAGCACAAAAAATGTAATTTTTTTATTGCAATTACATCTTGCTAAGAGAAGTAATTTGTGGCTAAATCTAGTAATTTTTATGTGCTAGTTTTCGAGATTCACCCTTAAACTATTTTGGCCCATATCGCCTAAAGTAGGCAACGAAACAAAATTTTGTAAAAGAACATATTGTTTATTTTTCTTGAGGAACACATGGTATAAATTTCATTACAAAAAAGCTTAGGCCGGTTAGAGGGTTAACAAAAATATTAAAGGGAATTGTTAATAAATTATATACAAAACAATAACGAATTTTTGGATTAAGTAATAGTTAACGCCCAAACTGTCACTATGAGACCCAGCCTTAATGTTTTAAAGGCTAAAAAATTTCGCTTGTCATCAATTTTGCAAATAAGATGTGCAATGATGAATCATTATGATTTTTTACATACTATTTTAAAAGAAATTATAACTTTGGTGATTAAGAGATAAATTAAAGCAAAAATAAAGTTTTTTTGTCTTTTAAAAAAGAAGATATGCAAGACGATTACTATTTTGCTATCGTGCATTTTGAATCGTTTTGACAATAGTGTTTGGATGATTTTGTGCTTATGGAAACCAAATTAGCTGCCAAAAAAATGATTACAAGAATTTCCGCTACGTGAAGCAGTGGAATTCTGGCTAAGGTCTTTCTATTCAATTGAAGTACTTGTCACTTAAGATCGTTTATTGGCTATCTTCTATGCTATACTGGATGAAAAAATTTGACTTGTAATCTTTATCACAAATATCAACTTTGGTACACTTGAAACTTTTAGGATTAGTAAGTGGTGAAAATAACATTATGGAAGGTTCAGCTTAACTTAAGTTTACTATAGGTTTGGAATTTGTTCATCAATATTAGTGTGATTTTATGCAAGTTAATTTAATGTATAAAGATGTTTTATTTTCATTTAATGTATAAAGATGTTCAATAAATAATTTGGTAAATCACTGATGTGAATGGTTCCACTCAAAGAAGTGTCACGACTACGTAGTTTCATTAAACCTGTTTTAATAGAATTTTCATCCAGCAGTATGGCATATGGCAGGTATGGGCACGTAAATGACTTGAAGAGCCAAATTTGGGCTTTCACAATCTTACTGAGGGCCGCACCAATTAATATATTACTCGACAAAAATGAATTTTTTGTACAGCCTTCTGCTAAAACCTTTATTTTGAGTATTTCAGCACTGAATTCATTCAATTTCATTCAGTGAATTAAAAAAAATAAAATTACATTAAGTGAATTAAAAAAATAATAAGTTCACTGAATTGAAAAAAAATAAAATAAGTTCACTGAATTAAAAAAAAATAAAATAAGTTCACTGAATTCAAAGCCTGTTTTCTTCCGTTCAGTAGAACAATAACGTACAAATAAAAGTTTTAAATAAGCAATTTTACAGCGTGTGCTAGTAACAAATTAGAAACCGGATGCTGTTTATCAACCTACATGATTCAAAAATAAAGCCTTTTACTATTAAAAATAAAAACTTTACAGATATAGATAAATTTGGAAAAAAATATAACTATTAATTTTTCAAACTAGTTATATAGTTATATTTTTTTACAAATTTATCTATATCTGTAAAGTTTTTATTTTTAATAGTAAAAGGCTTTATTTTTGAATCATGTAGGTTGATAAACAGCATCCGGTTTCTAATTTGTTTATTTTTACTAGCACACGCTGTAAAATTGCTTATTTAAAAATTTTATTTGTACATTATTGTTTTCTTCTACTGAACGGCAGAAAACAGGCTTTGAATTCAGTGAACTTATTTTATTTTTTTTTTCAATTCAGTGAAGTTATTATTTTTTTTTAATTCACTGAACGTAATTTTATTTTTTTTAATTCACTGAACGAAAATGAAATTGAACGAATTCAGTAGTGAATTAATTCAGTAAGGAATTAACTCACTTTTTTTCCGTTCGATTTATAAAATTGAACGCGTTCACCAGTGAATTAATTCATTTAATAAAAAGAACTATTGCAATTGAATTAATTCGTAACAAAATAAATCGAACGAAAGCAAATATGAATTAATTCGATTCAATATATGCTAAGTGAACTAATTCATCGAATTTTTAATTCAGAATTGAAAAATTGAATTAAGGAATTAATTCTTCAAAGCTCTGGTAAAAAGTACTTATTTAAACTAATACGAGTAAGTCATTATTTTATATTTAGAAACAATGAATACAATAGGCCGTTATTAGGAAGTCATTATTTTATATTATAAAATAATGCAAAAGGTAATGATATATCATTTTTGGTAATGCAGATAGTAATGAGGTGTCATTACCAATATTTTGCTGGGAATATTTTGCGAAAATTTATAACAAATATTAACCTCTCTGGTTGCATTAAATTAATTCTTAAATTTTAAATATTTAATCACAAGACTGAAAATCCAGTCAGAAAATTTGGATACTTTCATGAGGGTTCTTATTCAGTAAGTCAAAAATTATGCAAACAAAAGACGCACTCTTTTGGATGCACCGCTTTCATAGAAGTGAAAATTTAATAATAAGTATATTTTGAGCACTTTTCGGATTCATTTTTGGTCTCGTTTGCTGGCTGGAAACTCTAGAAAATATAAATTATGAAAACTTTATTCAAAAGTTTAATATAATCCTGTCAAAAGTGTGATGGTTGGTCAGATTAAGTACACTAGGGCGGGTCGATTTAATAATCGCCCATGGCTCAGTGAAAATCGTATTCTAGGGATCAAAATAAGAAACTTTGCAGAAGGAACCATACCTCAAACGAATTCTACTACCCCCCAACTGTTGACTTTTGTCCCGTAGGGTCAAGTTTTGAAAAATCCCACTTTGACCCATTTAGAGTGCCCCAATCGAGTCCAAATGTATGACCGACCCCCACTAACTTTGGAGGGCCGCTCCACCCATGCCAGTGGCACACCCCCTTGAACTCCTCTGGGGGGTTCCCCATACAAACATTTTAAAAAATCACCATTTTTGGCACTTTATTTTAATATTTTTTATTTATTTTATTTATTTTTATTATTTTATTTATTTTTTCTCTTTAGAAATTTATTTAGTCAGAACATATGTAAATGAAAAAATTAATTTAACTTAGTAATAGAAAAGAAAATAAAAAAAATTACTGTTTGAAGTCTTTTTTGCTTTCAAGTCTGGGCAATTTCGCACGGCTCTCTAATGTCGTCACCATAACAGCCTCTACATTTTCCGGTATAACTCGTTTGGAAACGATAGCTAGCAATTGAACGTGTCGTTCTGTTGCAGGTCGTAAAATAGGTTGTGTGGGTTTTTTAAGCCACCACAAGACACAGCTGCATGTCGTAAACTTACTTAAGCTAAATCGGTTACAGGTAGAATTGAGCATAAAATTATCATAAAGGATTTTCCAGAAGTAATAAAAGGCGCACTTGCTTAACAGAATTTGTGGTCAGATTAACGTTTAATTTACATGTAAGTACTTTATGGGCAGTTTTGACAACAAAATCGGTTACAGGTAGAATTGAGCATAAAATTATCATAAAGGATTTTCCAGAAGTAATAAAAGGCGCACTTGCTTAACAGAATTTGTAGTCAGATTAACGTTTAATTTACATGTAAGTACTTTATGGGCAGTTTTGACAACAAAATCGGTTACAGGTAGAATTGAAATTACCATTTCATTCTTATTACCTCGTCTCCTAGACCATATATAACGCAAACGTTTTTGTGAATGCATTAAGTCGTTGTGAAGAACTCGAAGTGTGAAGTGCTAATTTGAGATAAAAAAATATTTAAAAAAAAATCATTCCAAATCAAGAAGTTTACAATGAATCCACCATCCTCTACACCGCAAGATGAAGCAATAACAACATCAACAACTATCGAAAACCCAATGAGTCATATACCCAGGCATGATGTTACTGTTTTTGGTGTGTCTACTGATTTGACTGATCTTAATTTACCAACCCATCTGGATATCTTGAGATATTATTTTTACTTGAGCGAACAAAAAAAGTTGTCCTATAAAGCATTCACTATTCAAGTACAAGATAAGTTGATTGGAATTTGGGAAAAACTTGGTATGGAAATAATGCTGAAAAAAAGTGTATGTAATAAATTGAATAGATTGCTTGACAAATATCAAGAGCAAATCAAGAGAAGAAACAAACCCCAACAATTTACAGAGTATGTAAAATCTCTGGAAACAATTTTTTTCATTGGAACATGTAAATGCGATTTGAAGGCAGCTCCATGTGCATGCGGTTTGGTTCCCGAACGCCTCAAAGAGTTTATGCACGATCAACATAATCAGAGAAGTCTAACAATGGATGGATGGAAATTGAAGAGCAAGGAGCAAAGTCTATGTCATCAATGCCAACATACCAAGATCCCGATGATTCAACATACGCACCGCCACCGGTTCAAGAAGATTTGGATATAAGCACAAGTTCACAATACACACAGAGATACGATTGTTTTAACTTTGCCTTGGTATGTGACAGATTTGGCGTGCCTGATAGAGTAGCATCAGCAATGGGAACAGCTCTTTTCCAAGATTTTAAAATGAAAGATATCCATGGCAAACCTCTCATCATGGATAAATCGAAAGTTCGCCGAGAAAAAGAGAAATGCAGACAAGAAGTGCTTCGCAAACGGTTAGATGATACCAATTTGTTACCATTTTCATTCGATGGCAGAAAAGATGAAACTTTAACGAGAGATACAATTGATGAGAAGTATCATACTAGAATGGTAAAAGAACCTCATCTTGTTATTTTGAGAGAACCGAATTCTGAATTGATTGGTTACGTAAGACTGGAACATGAAACCGCTGAATACAAAACAACCAAATTAAATGATTTTTTCAACGATAAAAATATATCACTGGATGCATTAATTGGCATATGCACTGACGGTGAGCCAACAAACACTGGCCCAAACGGTGGAATTATACGACGATTCGAATTGCTGTTAAAAAGACCATTGCATTGGTTCGTTTGCCTTCTACACTTCAACGAACTTCCGTTTCGGCATTTGTTTGAAGCTTTGGATAAATCAACCAGCACTGGACCAAGATCGGCAACCGGAAAATTGAGCCGTCAAATCGAAACTTGTGAAACTCTTCCGGTAAGTTATTGCTATCACTCATTTATTATAATTGTCAACCGTTTTTAATTGTTTTATTTTTATATATTTTCAGGTGGTGGACGGCTTTCAGAAAATTGAGTTGAAAAATATGCCCCCTGCTCCAGAAAAAGTTTAATTTTCCACCGATTCCAAGTACTTATACGACATGGCCCATGCAATTTCTAGCGGCGTGGTTTCAGTGGATCTGGCAAACATCAAACCAGGGAAAATTGTACATTCTCGGTGGCTCACCAAGGCCGCTAGACTATTACGATTATATGTGACAACGGAAAATCCAGATGCAAATTTAAGAATACTGGTTGAATTTATAATTACATGTTATGTGCCAATGTACTTCAATATCAAGTATTACAGCTCTGTCGTGTACGGTAGTAGATTATTTTTCAAATTCATTAGTTGGTCAAGATTTCTAGAACCTAGTTTACGCAAAATTGTCAATAAAGTAATTACAGATAATTCATATTATGCGCATTCGGAAAATATCTTGTTATCAATGTTGTTTGATGATAGCAAAGAAAAGCGCGACTGTGCTATCAAGATAATTCTACGCTATCGAACCGATGTTGACGACCCAACGGGACTTAGAGCTTATAAAAAACCAGATATAAACTTTTATTGCACAAGTTACACGGAAATGATCAATATGAATGACATAAATGACGTATTTGAACCAACATTCACGCGAAGCATTCCATACGATACTTTGAAAGAATATTTAAATCAAGATGATCCACCGTTTAATGATCCAAAAATTCCATCACACATACAAGAAACAGCACGACACGTTCGATTGCTAGCTAGCGTTTCCAAACGAGTTATACCGGAAAATGTAGAGGCTGTTATGGCGACGACATTAGAGAGCCGTGCGAAATTGCCCAGACTTGAAAGCAAAAAAGACTTCAAACAGTAATTTTTTATTTTTTCTTTTCTATTACTAAGTTAAATTAATTTTTTCATTTACATATGTTCTGACTAAATAAATTTCTAAGGAGAAAAAATAAATAAAATAATAAAATTAAATAAAATAAATAAAAAATAATAAAATAAAGTGCCAAAAATGGTGGTTTTTTAAAATGTTTGTATGGGGAACCCCCCAGGGGAGTTCCAGGGGGTGTGCCACTATCATGGGTGGATCGGCCCTCCAAAGTTAGTGGGGGTCGGTCATACATTTGGACTCGATTGGGGCACTCTAAATGGGTCAAAGTGTGATTTTTCAAAACTTGACCCTAAGGGACAAAAGTCAACAGTTGGGGGTAGTAGAATTCGTTTTAGAGGTATGGTTCCTTCGGCAAAGTTTCTTATTTTGATCCCTAGATGCGATTTTTTTGCCTCCCCACAAATCGACCCGGCCTAAAGTACACTAATAGAAAACAGCCTGTAAAAAGGTTTGCTAAAGCTGCTAAAAATTAGTTAAAAATTACCTTGCTTAAAAAACTGCTGAATTGAACAGATTTTCTTTGCTAAATATTAGTAAGATAATAATAGCAAAAATAAAGCAGTTAAATATACAGAATTTTAGTTGTATTTAGGGTTTATGTCCCGGGAATTCCCGGGACGTGATTCCCGGGAATCCCGCCCTTTTTTCAATCCCGCAATCCCGGGAATTTTGTGCGGGATTTCCCTGGATTTTTTTTTATTCTTTTACAGAATTTTAGCTAGTATATTAAAATTTTGGAAGCTTTATTTAAATTAAAAACATTGTTTTAAAAATAATTTAAATAAAAAATATTTAAAATTAAAAAATGCGATTTAAAATTTAATAATATAATATAAAAAATATTATTTAGGCCGAATTTTTAGGGTTTAGTTAACCGAAAACAAATTTTATTAGACATTATCAAGTTTAAATACCAACAAAAATACTCGTACCTCGGAAATTTTATTTTTTTTAATGATGGTCTTTGTTCAAATAAAGCAATATACATATACAACATTTCAACATCAGTATTATATTTCAGCTCCAAATACCTCCAAAAAAAACTCGGCATTTTCGTATTTTCAATTGATTTAAGTGTTTTGAGTTTTCATTACTTCAATTAATTTCATTTAAATTTCAATTGCTATTCCTTTATTTCAGCTGTATTTTTAAAATTTTATGTTTTTGTTATATTTAATATTGTCATTGGAGTACCTAGACCATTTTTCTGGGGTGGGCAAGGGACCCATTTAAGTTTGGCTGTTTATTTACCCATTCTCAGACTCTTAATCTTAATAAACACTTTCGACATTATACTTACAATTTTTCCATACAAAGAAAACTTTTCAAAATGACTCCGTCACTTCTATTAAAATCTAATAATTCAATAATATTTTTATAGAAAACTCTGAAAAGTGCACCTATTTTTTTGAAGAAACCCGAAACCCCCGTACAAGGAATATATTTCAAGCTATATTCTCCGATTAGTATGAAATTTAGATAATTGATAGAGAAGAGAAATCTAAGATCAACCTATCTTGTTTTTTCGTCCCATTTCGAACCCATTCTAACCCCATATTTTAACCACTTAATTAATCGAGGTGGTCAAAAACTGTTAGATTTGTTTCTACAACTTATTGAAATTTTATCAAAATAGTAGTGTTTAGTTCGAAGCAAGGTTGGCAGGCAATAGCGCTAAAATACCCTTATCGATTCAAAACCCTTTCAACTGACTACCGTTACCCCCTAAAATACCGTAACCGATATAAGCGAATTACCGTTATCCTTAAAATACCGTTACCGAAATAACTGAAATACCGTTATCCTTAAAATACCAATACCGAAATTAATGAAATATAAATACCCTTAAAATACCGTTACCGAAATAAATGAAATACCGTTATCCCTAAAATACCGTTACCGAAATTTTAATTTTCCGCTTTTGGTAATTGCACGTGGTTATTTAGCATTTTTCGTAAATTAAGTTGATAAATTGGTTTTGTTTTTAATCTCATTTGCTTTTTGTAAAAAAAATTGCGGGATGCATGGAAATAACCGACTACCGCTATCCTTAAAATACCGTTACCGCAATAACTGAAATACCGCTAACCTTAAAATACAGTTACCGAAATAAACAAAAAACCGTTATCCTTAAAATACCGATACCGAAATAAATGAAATGGCGTTACCCTTAAAATACCGTTACCGAAATAATCTAAAATAGCGTTACCCTTACCGATAACCGCATCGTTTCGGTTACCATCCATGGTTTAAAGTAACTTCCTTGTTAGATATTAACTAACTATTTCTTTAAAAAATTATTAAATCTTAGATATTTATCTCATCAAAAAAGTTTCTGCTATATTTTCCAAGCAACATTTCTTATTTAATAAATATTTGGGAGAAAAATCGATCTTAGTTCTGACTATAAAATACCCTTAGATTCCAACAAATTAACTTCCAGTAGACATTTTCCCAAAAACACAGGATTAATTGATATTTAAAATAATAATAATAATATGTGATTCTTTTTGCATAGATACAAGAATTATATGTAGATTTTTTAAAATTCTGGGGTGGGCAAAGCCCACCCTAGACTGCTTTTTGCCCACCCCAGACCGGCCTAAGTCCGACAATGAATATTGTTGACCTTTGGTGTTGTTAAATTTGTAGTATTGTTTGGCTTTAAGTCATAAATTTTTAAAAAATAAAAATCCAATATTTTGTATTTTATTTTTCAATATTTTATTTTTTAATTTTCTTCCGATATTTCGATTTGCATTCCAAATCATCCTCTGGGATATTTAACAAATACAATATATTAAAAAATATATTTTTGAACGGGACTGAGTGGAAAAGTTATCGCTGCACTTAAAGCTTATTATTTTTTTTAAAATAATGCATCAGATGCTTTTTCAAATTATTTTGGATTTTTTATATGTTAATTTAAAATGCAACAATGAAAATTAAATAATTTTTTTTAAGTAGTTGTGGCATAAAAAATTTCTATTCAAAAAATACCGATTAAAGTTATACAACTATTTAATAATATTTTAGTGTCTATTTTTATAAAAAGATTTAGACGATTTGCCTAAAAATTTGTGTGAAAAATACTCACTTTTAAACTTTTTATTAAAAATAGACGAATACTTCTGAAAATCTACATAGAAACAAAATATCTAGAAATAAAAATTTTTGGATTCCATATTTAATCAAAAAATCGATCTTAGTTCTGACTCTAAACCTTGGGCCAGATTCCCGCAGTCGTAAGCGTTCGAAATTGTTAAAAAATCACGTTTTTAAAGTGCAAATAAAAGTTGGTTAGTTCGCTATTTAAACTGTTAAAAGAATTGATCCCGAAAAAGTGGAAGATATGGATATTTGATATTAGCCCTTATTTAAGAATATATTAAGTAGATTTTCTCATGACTGCAACCAAAAGATGAACTTTGTCGTAAGTTATTTTAATAGAAATCGAGTTTTTCAAGTAAAAATATGTCGGATATATATTTATTTTCTAACGAGCGGGAATTCCCGGGATCCCGGGAAATTCAGAAAACAATCCCGCTGTCCCGGGAAATGAAAAAGTCCGGGAAAAGAAAAACCCTAGTTGTATTTGAGCTAAATTTTAGTTAATTGAAATAAAAATTCACTCTGCTAAAATCAGTAACAAATTTTGCTGAATATCAGTAGAATAAAAAACACAGAAAAATTTTAAATTGCTCTAAGAGCATAAAAATCTATTTTTGTGAAATCAGTAGTCTACTAGTTTTCATCATATATTTCTGTTGATTTTAGCAGGATGACTATTATTATCAGGGTAGCGACTTTCTTGCACTTAAAAATTATAAATATGCGCTTAAAACATTCCCCACACAAACATTTTTTCATGTAAAGTGCCAAAAGTGGTGATTTTTTTAAATGTTTGTATGGGGAACCCCCCAGGGGGTTTCCAGGGTGCCACCTGCATGGGTGGGTCTGCATCGTAGTGTTAAAACCAAAAAATTTATCGATTTTCAAAATTCATATTTATTACTCGAGAGCGTTTGGTTAAAAATTAAGTCCAATATAAATGTCTAAGTAGATGACAACTTGATGTTTCCTTCTGCGTTAAGGGTTGGAAATTCTTCCTTTTCTTTATTTTTCATTAAATCTCATTTTCATATTCAACTTATTGAAAAAACGAGTAAAAAGGTTAAAGTCGGGCATGCCGACTATGCAATACCCTACACCAGTCTGGTTAAGAGCCAACTAATGTTTGGATCCGAAATTCGAATGGGTTAAAATGGGACTTGTTACAAAATTTTCTGTAAAATTATAAAAGAAGAGAAAATCGTAAATATAGCCCATATCTAGAATCTATCGGCTTTGTTCTCGGGACCATGTGAGTCAGCAAACCAAATTTCATTAAAATGTCTTAATATTTACGACCTGCAGCGTGTAACCAAGCCAATTTAGGGGGGACCCTTATATGGGCACTAGGTCTAAACATGGACCAGAGCTTTGAAGAATTAATTCCTTTTTGAATGAATTCAATAACAATCGAATTCAATTTTCTCTAGAATTGAATAAATTCCATTTATTAAGTAATTCACTGAATTCGTTCAACTGAATACGTTCATCAAACAACAAATTCAAAGAATTAATTCAATTGCTATAGTTCTTTTTATTAAATCAAATGAATTAATTCACCGGTGAACGCGTTCAATTTTATAAATCAACCGGAAAAAAAGTGAATTAATTCCTTACTGAATTAATTCACTACTGAATTCGTTCAATTTCATTTTCGTTCAGTGAATTAAAAAAAAAAATAAAATAACGTTCAGTGAATTAAAAAAAAATAAAATTACGTTCAGTGAACTTAAAAAATAAAATTACGTTCAGTGAATTAAAAAAAAAAATAATAAGTTCACTGAATTGAAAAAAAATAAAATAAGTGCACTGAATTAAAAAAAAATAAAATAAGTTCACTGAATTCAAAGCCTGTTTTCTGCCGTTCAGTAGAAGAAAACAATAATGTACAAATAAAATTTTTAAATAAGCAATTTTACAGCGTGTGCTAGTAAAAATGAACAAATTAGAAACCGGATGCTGTTTATTAACCTACATGATTCAAAAATAAAGCCTTTTACTTTTAAAAATAAAAACTTTACAGATATTGATAAATTTGGAAAAAAAATATAAATACCCAGGTGAAAATGTTCATATATGGCCATATATGGCAAAATATATGGGTTCATATATGGGTTCGGATCCGAAATTTGAGGGTATATGGCCATATATGGAGATATATGAATGTTCGTATAAATTTTTTTTTTATTTTTTAATAAAAATATTGCTTTTTTTATTCAAATTAAATGTTAATATTATAATTCTATTCATACGTTACTGATGAATTTGTACATTTGAATGAAATTGAGAAATTATGAAATTTTTAATGGACATAAACATTTTACTTCAAGTTTAGAAAATATTTTATAACTGATTTTTGATTATTTAATGATTGTTTATACACTAATAGAAAAAAGTGTGTAAAAATTTTAGTTAAAGCTAATAAAAATTAGTTCAAAATGAAAAACTGCTGAATTATCAGAGTAGTTTTGCTAAATATAAATAAGATAGGAACAGCAAAAATAAAACTGTTTAATATATTTACAAAATTTGGGTTATAATTGAGCTAAATTTCAGTAATTAGAAAATAAAATTAAATTGTACTTAGTAGTAGACAAAAAAACATCACATAAAATTTAAAATTTTCAAAGTTCCTTTTTCGTTTTTTGTTTTTAATGGAAATACAAAATCTGAAATCAATAGTTTAATATTTTCAGCAAATATTTCTGTTGATTTGATAAACTGCTATTTGCATTGAACAAAATTACACAAAAATTTTTTTAGATACAAGAGTTTGTTTTAGCCATTTTTAGTTTACTAATATTTGGCAAAATTTTCTGCAGATTTTCTAAATTTAGAAGTTTTATTTTTGCTGTTTTTATCTTACTGCAACATTTTCAATTGTATTTCAAAATTTATCATTTTATTTCAGAAGCTATCAATTGTTTTTCTGATTTATCAATTGTATTTCAGAAATAATCAATTGAATTTCAGTTTACTCAATTGTATTGTAGAAGTTATGAATTGTTTTTCAGATTTACCAATTGTATTTCAGAAATAATCAATTTATTTCCAGTTTTTTTATATCAGAAACTACCAATTGTATTTAAGAAATTAAAAATTGTATTTCAGAAACTGAAAATTGTATTTCATAAATTTATTAATTGTATTTCAGAAATTCGCAATTGCATTTCAGAAATTATCAAATGTATTTTACAAATAACACAGTACAACAGCCAATCTGGGGGGTGAGAAATTCCAAGTCAGGGTGATGGTACTAGGTCAGTATAGTAAAACCCTCAAAGGGTTTGGCGTTCGTATGTGTCATTTTTTTTATGACCTTTTAAATTTTTTCCTTATCTTGATGTTTTTTCGCTTAGTTGTAACTCGAGAACCACTTGTCCGATTTTGATGAAACAAATTTAAAAAAATTTAGAATTACAATTTCTTTAATCCGTTCATATAACATTTTTTTTTATAATCAACAGTTTTGCCGGTAAAAATAAATTTGTGGAGAAAAAAAATATTTTTTTGCCTAAAAATTAAAATTTTTTATGAATTTAAAAAAAAAAAAATTTTAATTTTTAGGCAAAAAAATATACCGTTACCGAAATAACTGAAATACCGTTATCCTTAAAATACCAATACCGAAATTAATGAAATATAAATACCCTTAAAATACCGTTACCGAAATAAATGAAATACCGTTATCCCTAAAATACCGTTACCGAAATTTTAATTTTCCGCTTTTGGTAATTGCACGTGGTTATTTAGCATTTTTCGTAAATTAAGTTGATAAATTGGTTTTGTTTTTAATCTCATTTGCTTTTTGTAAAAAAAATTGCGGGATGCATGGAAATAACCGACTACCGCTATCCTTAAAATACCGTTACCGCAATAACTGAAATACCGCTAACCTTAAAATAAAGTTACCGAAATAAACAAAAAACCGTTATCCTTAAAATACCGATACCGAAATAAATGAAATGGCGTTACCCTTAAAATACCGTTACCGAAATAATCTAAAATAGCGTTACCCTTACCGATAACCGCATCGTTTCGGTTACCATCCATGGTTTAAAGTAACTTCCTTGTTAGATATTAACTAACTATTTCTTTAAAAAATTATTAAATCTTAGATATTTATCTCATCAAAAAAGTTTCTGCTATATTTTCCAAGCAACATTTCTTATTTAATAAATATTTGGGAGAAAAATCGATCTTAGTTCTGACTATAAAATACCCTTAGATTCCAACAAATTAACTTCCAGTAGACATTTTCCCAAAAACACAGGATTAATTGATATTTAAAATAATAATAATAATATGTGATTCTTTTTGCATAGATACAAGAATTATATGTAGATTTTTTTAAAATTCTGGGGTGGGCAAAAAGCAGTCTAGGGTGGGCTTTGCCCACCCCAGACCGGCCTAAGTCCGACAATGAATATTGTTGACCTTTGGTGTTGTTAAATTTGTAGTATTGTTTGGCTTTAAGTCATAAATTTTTAAAAAATAAAAATCCAATATTTTGTATTTTAGTTTTCAATATTTTATTTTTTAATTTTCTTCCGATATTTCGATTTGCATTCCAAATCATCCTCTGGGATAATTAACAAATACAATATATTAAAAAATATATTTTTGAACGGGACTGAGTGGAAAAGTTATCGCTGCACTTAAAGCTTATTATTTTTTTTAAAATAATGCATCAGATGCTTTTTCAAATTATTTTGGATTTTTTATATGTTAATTTAAAATGCAACAATGAAAATTAAATAATTTTTTTTAAGTAGTTGTGGCATAAAAAATTTCTATTCAAAAAATACCGATTAAAGTTATACAACTATTTAATAATACTTTAGTGTCTATTTTTATAAAAAGATTTAGACGATTTGCCTAAAAATTTGTGTGAAAAATACTCACTTTTAAACTTTTTATTAAAAATAGACGAATACTTCTGAAAATCTACATAGAAACAAAATATCTAGAAATAAAAATTTTTGGATTCCATATTTAATCAAAAAATCGATCTTAGTTCTGACTCTAAACCTGGGGCCAGATTCCCGCAGTCGTAAGCGTTCGAAATTGTTAAAAAATCACGTTTTTAAAGTGCAAATAAAAGTTGGTTAGTTCGCTATTTAAACTGTTAAAAGAATTGATCCCGAAAAAGTGGAAGATATGGATATTTGATATTAGCCCTTATTTAAGAATATATTAAGTAGATTTTCTCATGACTGCAACCAAAAGATGAACTTTGTCGTAAGTTATTTTAATAGAAATCGAGTTTTTCAAGTAAAAATATGTCGGATATATATTTATTTTCTAACGAGCGGGAATTCCCGGGATCCCGGGAAATTCAGAAAACAATCCCGCTGTCCCGGGAAATGAAAAAGTCCGGGAAAAGAAAAACCCTAGTTGTATTTGAGCTAAATTTTAGTTAATTGAAATAAAAATTCACTCTGCTAAAATCAGTAACAAATTTTGCTGAATATCAGTAGAATAAAAAACACAGAACAATTTTAAATTGCTCTAAGAGCATAAAAATCTATTTTTGTGAAATCAGTAGTCTACTAGTTTTCATCATATATTTCTGTTGATTTTAGCAGGATGACTATTATTATCAGGGTAGCGACTTTCTTGCACTTAAAAATTATAAATATGCGCTTAAAACATTCCCCATACAAACATTTTTTCATGTAAAGTACCAAAAGTGGTGATTTTTTTAAATGTTTGTATGGGGAACCCCCCAGGGGGTTTCTAGGGGGTGTGCCACCTGCATGGGTGGGTCTGCATCGTAGTGTTAAAACCAAAAAATTTATCGATTTTCAAAATTCATATTTATTACTCGAGAGCGTTTGGTTAAAAATTAAGTCCAATATAAATGTCTAAGTAGATGACAACTTGATGTTTCCTTCTGCGTTAAGGGTTGGAAATTCTTCCTTTTCTTTATTTTTCATTAAATCTCATTTTCATATTCAACTTATTGAAAAAACGAGTAAAAAGGTTAAAGTCGGGCATGCCGACTATGCAATACCCTACACCAGTCTGGTTAAGAGCCAACTAATGTTTGGATCCGAAATTCGAATGGGTTAAAATGGGACTTGTTACAAAATTTTATGTAAAATTATAAAAGAAGAGAAAATCGTAAATATAGCCCATATCTAGAATCTATCGGCTTTGTTCTCGGGACCATGTGAGTCAGCAAACCAAATTTCATTAAAATGTCTTAATATTTACGACCTGCAGCGTGTAACCAAGCCAATTTTGGGGGGACCCTTATATGGGCACTAGGTCTAAACATGGACCAGAGCTTTGAAGAATTAATTCCTTTTTGAATGAATTCAATAACAATCGAATTCAATTTTCTCTAGAATTGAATAAATTCCATTTATTAAGTAATTCACTGAATTCGTTCAACTGAATACGTTCATCAAACAACAAATTCAAAGAATTAATTCAATTGCTATAGTTCTTTTTATTAAATCAAATGAATTAATTCACCGGTGAACGCGTTCAATTTTATAAATCAACCGGAAAAAAAGTGAATTAATTCCTTACTGAATTAATTCACTACTGAATTCGTTCAATTTCATTTTCGTTCAGTGAATTAAAAAAAAAAATAAAATAACGTTCAGTGAATTAAAAAAAAATAAAATTACGTTCAGTGAACTTAAAAAATAAAATTACGTTCAGTGAATTAAAAAAAAAAATAATAAGTTCACTGAATTGAAAAAAAATAAAATAAGTGCACTGAATTAAAAAAAAATAAAATAAGTTCACTGAATTCAAAGCCTGTTTTCTGCCGTTCAGTAGAAGAAAACAATAATGTACAAATAAAATTTTTAAATAAGCAATTTTACAGCGTGTGCTAGTAAAAATGAACAAATTAGAAACCGGATGCTGTTTATTAACCTACATGATTCAAAAATAAAGCCTTTTACTTTTAAAAATAAAAACTTTACAGATATTGATAAATTTGGAAAAAAAATATAACTACCCAGGTGAAAATGTTCATATATGGCCATATATGGCAAAATATATGGGTTCATATATGGGTTCGGATCCGAAATTTGAGGGTATATGGCCATATATGGAGATATATGAATGTTCGTATAAATTTTTTTTTTATTTTTTAATAAAAATATTGCTTTTTTTATTCAAATTAAATGTTAATATTATAATTCTATTCATACGTTACTGATGAATTTGTACATTTGAATGAAATTGAGAAATTATGAAATTTTTAATGGACATAAACATTTTACTTCAAGTTTAGAAAATATTTTATAACTGATTTTTGATTATTTAATGATTGTTTATACACTAATAGAAAAAAGTGTGTAAAAATTTTAGTTAAAGCTAATAAAAATTAGTTCAAAATGAAAAACTGCTGAATTATCAGAGTAGTTTTGCTAAATATAAATAAGATAGGAACAGCAAAAATAAAACTGTTTAATATATTTACAAAATTTGGGTTATAATTGAGCTAAATTTCAGTAATTAGAAAATAAAATTAAATTGTACTTAGTAGTAGACAAAAAAACATCACATAAAATTTAAAATTTTCAAAGTTCCTTTTTCGTTTTTTGTTTTTAATGGAAATACAAAATCTGAAATCAATAGTTTAATATTTTCAGCAAATATTTCTGTTGATTTGATAAACTGCTATTTGCATTGAACAAAATTACACAAAAATTTTTTTAGATACAAGAGTTTGTTTTAGCCATTTTTAGTTTACTAATATTTGGCAAAATTTTCTGCAGATTTTCTAAATTTAGAAGTTTTATTTTTGCTGTTTTTATCTTACTGCAACATTTTCAATTGTATTTCAAAATTTATCATTTTATTTCAGAAGCTATCAATTGTTTTTCTGATTTATCAATTGTATTTCAGAAATAATCAATTGAATTTCAGTTTACTCAATTGTATTGTAGAAGTTATGAATTGTTTTTCAGATTTACCAATTGTATTTCAGAAATAATCAATTTATTTCCAGTTTTTTTATATCAGAAACTACCAATTGTATTTCAGAAATTAAAAATTGTATTTCAGAAACTGAAAATTGTATTTCATAAATTTATTAATTGTATTTCAGAAATTCGCAATTGCATTTCAGAAATTATCAAATGTATTTTACAAATAACACAGTACAACAGCCAATCTGGGGGGTGAGAAATTCCAAGTCAGGGTGATGGTACTAGGTCAGTATAGTAAAACCCTCAAAGGGTTTGGCGTTCGTATGTGTCATTTTTTTTATGACCTTTTAAATTTTTTCCTTATCTTGATGTTTTTTCGCTTAGTTGTAACTCGAGAACCACTTGTCCGATTTTGATGAAACAAATTTAAAAAAATTTAGAATTACAATTTCTTTAATCCGTTCATATAACATTTTTTTTTATAATCAACAGTTTTGCCGGTAAAAATAAATTTGTGGAGAAAAAAAATATTTTTTTGCCTAAAAATTAAAATTTTTTATGAATTTAAAAAAAAAAAAATTTTAATTTTTAGGCAAAAAAATATACCGTTACCGAAATAACTGAAATACCGTTATCCTTAAAATACCAATACCGAAATTAATGAAATATAAATACCCTTAAAATACCGTTACCGAAATAAATGAAATACCGTTATCCCTAAAATACCGTTACCGAAATTTTAATTTTCCGCTTTTGGTAATTGCACGTGGTTATTTAGCATTTTTCGTAAATTAAGTTGATAAATTGGTTTTGTTTTTAATCTCATTTGCTTTTTGTAAAAAAAATTGCGGGATGCATGGAAATAACCGACTACCGCTATCCTTAAAATACCGTTACCGCAATAACTGAAATACCGCTAACCTTAAAATAAAGTTACCGAAATAAACAAAAAACCGTTATCCTTAAAATACCGATACCGAAATAAATGAAATGGCGTTACCCTTAAAATACCGTTACCGAAATAATCTAAAATAGCGTTACCCTTACCGATAACCGCATCGTTTCGGTTACCATCCATGGTTTAAAGTAACTTCCTTGTTAGATATTAACTAACTATTTCTTTAAAAAATTATTAAATCTTAGATATTTATCTCATCAAAAAAGTTTCTGCTATATTTTCCAAGCAACATTTCTTATTTAATAAATATTTGGGAGAAAAATCGATCTTAGTTCTGACTATAAAATACCCTTAGATTCCAACAAATTAACTTCCAGTAGACATTTTCCCAAAAACACAGGATTAATTGATATTTAAAATAATAATAATAATATGTGATTCTTTTTGCATAGATACAAGAATTATATGTAGATTTTTTTAAAATTCTGGGGTGGGCAAAAAGCAGTCTAGGGTGGGCTTTGCCCACCCCAGACCGGCCTAAGTCCGACAATGAATATTGTTGACCTTTGGTGTTGTTAAATTTGTAGTATTGTTTGGCTTTAAGTCATAAATTTTTAAAAAATAAAAATCCAATATTTTGTATTTTAGTTTTCAATATTTTATTTTTTAATTTTCTTCCGATATTTCGATTTGCATTCCAAATCATCCTCTGGGATAATTAACAAATACAATATATTAAAAAATATATTTTTGAACGGGACTGAGTGGAAAAGTTATCGCTGCACTTAAAGCTTATTATTTTTTTTAAAATAATGCATCAGATGCTTTTTCAAATTATTTTGGATTTTTTATATGTTAATTTAAAATGCAACAATGAAAATTAAATAATTTTTTTTAAGTAGTTGTGGCATAAAAAATTTCTATTCAAAAAATACCGATTAAAGTTATACAACTATTTAATAATACTTTAGTGTCTATTTTTATAAAAAGATTTAGACGATTTGCCTAAAAATTTGTGTGAAAAATACTCACTTTTAAACTTTTTATTAAAAATAGACGAATACTTCTGAAAATCTACATAGAAACAAAATATCTAGAAATAAAAATTTTTGGATTCCATATTTAATCAAAAAATCGATCTTAGTTCTGACTCTAAACCTGGGGCCAGATTCCCGCAGTCGTAAGCGTTCGAAATTGTTAAAAAATCACGTTTTTAAAGTGCAAATAAAAGTTGGTTAGTTCGCTATTTAAACTGTTAAAAGAATTGATCCCGAAAAAGTGGAAGATATGGATATTTGATATTAGCCCTTATTTAAGAATATATTAAGTAGATTTTCTCATGACTGCAACCAAAAGATGAACTTTGTCGTAAGTTATTTTAATAGAAATCGAGTTTTTCAAGTAAAAATATGTCGGATATATATTTATTTTCTAACGAGCGGGAATTCCCGGGATCCCGGGAAATTCAGAAAACAATCCCGCTGTCCCGGGAAATGAAAAAGTCCGGGAAAAGAAAAACCCTAGTTGTATTTGAGCTAAATTTTAGTTAATTGAAATAAAAATTCACTCTGCTAAAATCAGTAACAAATTTTGCTGAATATCAGTAGAATAAAAAACACAGAACAATTTTAAATTGCTCTAAGAGCATAAAAATCTATTTTTGTGAAATCAGTAGTCTACTAGTTTTCATCATATATTTCTGTTGATTTTAGCAGGATGACTATTATTATCAGGGTAGCGACTTTCTTGCACTTAAAAATTATAAATATGCGCTTAAAACATTCCCCATACAAACATTTTTTCATGTAAAGTACCAAAAGTGGTGATTTTTTTAAATGTTTGTATGGGGAACCCCCCAGGGGGTTTCTAGGGGGTGTGCCACCTGCATGGGTGGGTCTGCATCGTAGTGTTAAAACCAAAAAATTTATCGATTTTCAAAATTCATATTTATTACTCGACAGCGTTTGGTTAAAAATTAAGTCCAATATAAATGTCTAAGTAGATGACAACTTGATGTTTCCTTCTGCGTTAAGGGTTGGAAATTCTTCCTTTTCTTTATTTTTCATTAAATCTCATTTTCATATTCAACTTATTGAAAAAACGAGTAAAAAGGTTAAAGTCGGGCATGCCGACTATGCAATACCCTACACCAGTCTGGTTAAGAGCCAACTAATGTTTGGATCCGAAATTCGAATGGGTTAAAATGGGACTTGTTACAAAATTTTATGTAAAATTATAAAAGAAGAGAAAATCGTAAATATAGCCCATATCTAGAATCTATCGGCTTTGTTCTCGGGACCATGTGAGTCAGCAAACCAAATTTCATTAAAATGTCTTAATATTTACGACCTGCAGCGTGTAACCAAGCCAATTTTGGGGGGACCCTTATATGGGCACTAGGTCTAAACATGGACCAGAGCTTTGAAGAATTAATTCCTTTTTGAATGAATTCAATAACAATCGAATTCAATTTTCTCTAGAATTGAATAAATTCCATTTATTAAGTAATTCACTGAATTCGTTCAACTGAATGCGTTCATCAAACAACAAATTCAAAGAATTAATTCAATTGCTATAGTTCTTTTTATTAAATCAAATGAATTAATTCACCGGTGAACGCGTTCAATTTTATAAATCAACCGGAAAAAAAGTGAATTAATTCCTTACTGAATTAATTCACTACTGAATTCGTTCAATTTCATTTTCGTTCAGTGAATTAAAAAAAAAATAAAATAACGTTCAGTGAATTAAAAAAAAATAAAATTACGTTCAGTGAACTTAAAAAATAAAATTACGTTCAGTGAATTAAAAAAAAAAATAATAAGTTCACTGAATTGAAAAAAAATAAAATAAGTGCACTGAATTAAAAAAAAATAAAATAAGTTCACTGAATTCAAAGCCTGTTTTCTGCCGTTCAGTAGAAGAAAACAATAATGTACAAATAAAATTTTTAAATAAGCAATTTTACAGCGTGTGCTAGTAAAAATGAACAAATTAGAAACCGGATGCTGTTTATTAACCTACATGATTCAAAAATAAAGCCTTTTACTTTTAAAAATAAAAACTTTACAGATATTGATAAATTTGGAAAAAAAATATAACTACCCAGGTGAAAATGTTCATATATGGCCATATATGGCAAAATATATGGGTTCATATATGGGTTCGGATCCGAAATTTGAGGGTATATGGCCATATATGGAGATATATGAATGTTCGTATAAATTTTTTTTTTTTATTTTTTAATAAAAATATTGCTTTTTTTATTCAAATTAAATGTTAATATTATAATTCTATTCATACGTTACTGATGAATTTGTACATTTGAATGAAATTGAGAAATTATGAAATTTTTAATGGACATAAACATTTTACTTCAAGTTTAGAAAATATTTTATAACTGATTTTTGATTATTTAATGATTGTTTATACACTAATAGAAAAAAGTGTGTAAAAATTTTAGTTAAAGCTAATAAAAATTAGTTCAAAATGAAAAACTGCTGAATTATCAGAGTAGTTTTGCTAAATATAAATAAGATAGGAACAGCAAAAATAAAACTGTTTAATATATTTACAAAATTTGGGTTATAATTGAGCTAAATTTCAGTAATTAGAAAATAAAATTAAATTGTACTTAGTAGTAGACAAAAAAACATCACATAAAATTTAAAATTTTCAAAGTTCCTTTTTCGTTTTTTGTTTTTAATGGAAATACAAAATCTGAAATCAATAGTTTAATATTTTCAGCAAATATTTCTGTTGATTTGATAAACTGCTATTTGCATTGAACAAAATTACACAAAAATTTTTTTAGATACAAGAGTTTGTTTTAGCCATTTTTAGTTTACTAATATTTGGCAAAATTTTCTGCAGATTTTCTAAATTTAGAAGTTTTATTTTTGCTGTTTTTATCTTACTGCAACATTTTCAATTGTATTTCAAAATTTATCATTTTATTTCAGAAGCTATCAATTGTTTTTCTGATTTATCAATTGTATTTCAGAAATAATCAATTGAATTTCAGTTTACTCAATTGTATTGTAGAAGTTATGAATTGTTTTTCAGATTTACCAATTGTATTTCAGAAATAATCAATTTATTTCCAGTTTTTTTATATCAGAAACTACCAATTGTATTTCAGAAATTAAAAATTGTATTTCAGAAACTGAAAATTGTATTTCATAAATTTATTAATTGTATTTCAGAAATTCGCAATTGCATTTCAGAAATTATCAAATGTATTTTACAAATAATCAATTGTATTTCTAAATCTGGCAACTGTATTTTAGAAATTGCCAATTGTATTTAAGAAATTATCAAATGTATTGTATTTCAATATTTTTTGAATCCGCTCACGTAATTACCTCCATGATAAAAAAAAAACTTAAAACATTACCCATATATGGAATAATATATGAAGATATATGGAATATATGAACCAATATATGGACCAATAAATGCAGTATATTATCATATATGGATTCATACATTTGAATGTATTTACCCATATATGCTTCCATACATAACATATATGTTCATATATGATCATACATTAAACCATATATGCTCATACATGAAACCATATATGACAATATATGAACATATATGAACATTTTCACCTGGGTATATAACTACCCATATGAAAATCGAAATATATATGAACATACATGATCATACATTGGCTCGTATGTGATCATGCATGGGCATACATAGTCATATACGTACATGCATAGTTCAATGTATGATCATACATTATCTCATATATTTCCATATACCTTTGGATCCGAAATTTGAGGGTATATGGAGATGTATGGCCATATATGATCATATATGAGCATACAGGGATCATATGTGAGCATATATGGTCATATATGAATATGTACGGTCATATACCCTCAAATTTCGGATCCAAAGATATATGGAAATATATGAGATCATGTATGGTCATACATTGAACTATGCTTTTACGTATATGACAATGTATGCCCATGCATGATCATATACAAGTCAATGTATGATCATGTGTGTTCATATATATTTCGATTTTCACATGGGTAGTTTGAAAAATTAATACCCAGGTGAAAATATTCATATATGTTCATATATTGTCATATATGGTTACATGTATGAGCATATATGGTTTAATGTATGATCATATATGAACATATATGTTATTTATGGAAGCATATATGGGTAAATACATTCAAATGTATGAATCCATATATGATAATATACTGCATTTATTGGTCCATATATTGGTTCATATATTCCATATATCTTCATATATGAATTCATATATTATTCCATATAGTATGGGTAATGTTTTAAGCTTTTTTTTGTCATGGGGGTAATTACGAGAGCGGATTCAAAAAAATATTGAAATACAATACATTTGATAATTTCTTAAATAAAATTGGCAATTTCTAAAATACAATTGCCAGTTTCTGAAAAACAATTGATTATTTGTAAAATACATTTGATAATTTCTGAAATGCAATTGCGAATTTCTGAAATACAATTCATAATTTCTGAAATACAATTGGTAGTTTCTGATATAGGTACAATTGATAAATATGAAAATCAATTGATAATTTCAGCAAAAATAAAACTGCTTAATTTAGAAAATCTGCAGAAAATTTATATATTTGCTATAAATATTAAACGCTTGATTTCAGAAGGCTAGATTTGTATTTCCATTAAAAACAAAAAAGGAACTTTGAAAATTTTTAATTTTATGTGATGTTTATTGTCTACTACTACAATTTAATTTTATTTTCTAATCACTGAAATTTAGCTCAATTATAACTAAAATTTTGTAAATATATTAAACAGTTTTATTTTTGCTGTTCCTTTCTTATTTATATTTAGCAAAAATACTCTGCTAATTCAGCAGTTTTTCATTTTGAACTAATTTTTAGTAGCTTTAACTAAAATTTCTACACACTTTTTTCTATTAGTGTATAAACAATCATTAAATAATAAAAAAACAGTCATAAAATAATTTCTAAACTTGAAGTAAATGTTTATGTCCATTAAAAATTTCATAATTTCTCAATTTCATTCAATTGTACAAATTCATCAGTAAGAATTATAATATTTACATTTAATTTAAATAAAAAAAGCAATATTTTTATTAAAAAATAAAAAACAAATTTATATGAACATTCATATATCTCCATATATGGCCATATACCCTCAAATTTCGGATCCGAACCCATATATGTTGCCATATATGATCATATATGAACATTTTCACCTGGGTAGTTATATTTTTTTCCAAATTTTTCTAAAACTCTTATAATAAGTTAATACCCCGGTGAAAAATGTTCATATACGCTCAAACATGTTCATATATGGTTTATGTATGGACACATATGAACAAATATGGATTTTTTATGGACATATATGGATTTTATATGAACATATATGGAAGTATATGTGATTCCATATATGGAAAAAATTTCATATACAGACATATATGGAAACATCTGTTATTTCATATATGGAAATGGCACTCATATATGGACAAATATGAAAGTATATGTTATTCAATTTATGCAAAAGGGACTTGTATATGAACATATTTCGAAGAATACATTTTTCCATATATGTCAAAGGAACTCATATTTGGATAAATATGGAATTATATTTAATGCCATGAATAAAAAAAGGAACATGTAGCGCCTAATTTGAATGTCATACATAAATTTATATCTATCGTACAACCTTATAATAAAGGACAGCAACGTTCGCATGTATTCGCATATATTTAATAAATGTATATGTTCATATATGTCCATATATGAACATATACTTAGGTGTTACCTCATTTTTCGGATCCATACATATATGGTTGAACCATAAATGTTCATATATGGACATTTTTCACCGGGACTTTAATATACACAATTAAATATTTTTTTTTTCCTTTTTAACACAATTTTATGTTTTATTTATACTAATTTATTTTATTTTTTCACATCTTTCACAATAAAATTAATAAATAAAGGAAAAATATCACTAACAGGTTGCTTAGGAACCGCTGGTAAAAAGACCTGTTCTAGAACAGATTCAGAGGTAACCAGTTCAAAAAAAATTTGCTGGGGATGACCGTGTATGGTTCCATTAATGAACATTGACGAAAATTGAGGTAATATGTAGATTTATGACAACGTATGAAGATATATGATAACTAGGGTTTATGTCCCGGGAATTCCCGGGACGGGAATCCCGCCCTTTTTTCAATCCCGCAATCCCGGGAATTTTGTACGGGATTTCCCGGTATTTTTTTTTTTTTTTCTTTTGCAGAAGTTTTAGCTATTAAGGCCCTGTGCGAGGTGGCTAAATTTGTTCTAAACTAAATACAAATTGACAAAAAGGTTTAAAATTTCTTTGAAAATTAATTTAAAAAATTTTCTAATTTCAAAGAAACTTGTAAACCTGAATTTAGTTTAGAATTAGTTTAGCCAGTTCGCACCCACCCTAAGTATATATTGCAATTTTAGAAGCTAAATAAATTTAAATTTAAAGCTTTGATTTGAAATTAATTTAAATAAGAAATATTTGAAATTAAAAAATGCAATTTCAAATTTAACAAACTGAATTAGAATAAAAAAAATTATTTAGGCCAAATTGTTTTAGGATGTCAGCTGAATTTGCTCAAGTTAAACTGAAAGCAAATACTCGAACTCCGGATTTTTTTTTTTTCTTTAAAATGGTGATCTTTGTTCAAATAAAGCAATATATAAAGGGTTCTTCAACAGGGACGCTACAAAAGTAGAAAGACAGGGACAGCAAACGACGCCATATTTCTTGCCGCTCTTTTGACATTTCTCTTCAGTAAGGTTTGCCATTTCATGATGAGATATACGAGCCAACAACGAGTCGAAATTATTAAAATTTATTACCGACATTCGGAGTCAGTGGCCTCAACGTTAAGAGCGCTACGTCCAATTTATGGTCGTCATAATGAATGGCTTCGTCAATAAACAAAATATGCGTTATTGGTCAGACAGCAATCCACAAATTCTCCATGAGTCATCATTGCATCCCGAAAAAATTACGGGTTGGTGCGGTTTATGGGCCGGCGGCGTCATTGGGCCGTACTTTTTCCGTGATGATCAAGACCGGCACGTTACTGTGAATGGGAATCGTTACCGTTCAATGATAACCGAATATTTTTGGCCCCAATTGGATGATATGGACTTGGAGGACATGTGGTTCCAACAGGACGGCGCCACAAACCACACAGCGAATGTCACAATCAATTTATTGCAAACCAAGTTTGGAGAACGTGTTATCTCACGAAATGGTCCAGTCGATTGGCCGCCTCGGTCGTGCGATTTGACGCCGTTGGACTATTTCCTGTGGGGCTACGTCAAATCTATGGTCTATGCCAACAAGCCAGCGCCGATTGATGAACTTCGTACGAATATCGGCCGATTTATGCTTGAAAACCGTTGAAAATTGGGTTCAGCGTCTGGACTTCTGCAAGCGTGCCCGTGGTGGCCATGCAAAAGAGATCGATTTCCATACATAATGGCATCGAACGTACTTTCACAGGAATAAAGTATTTCATTGATATCCAAAACCGTTTTTGTTTTATTTAAAAAAAACTTTTGTAGCGCTCTTATTGAAGAACCCTTTACAACAGTTCAACATCCGTATCTCTGTTCCAAATACCTCCAAAAGAAAACAAGGCATTAAAAAATTAGTAATATTTTCGTATTTTCAATTGAGTATTTTGAGGTTTTTTACTTCAAATAATTTTATTTAAATATCAAATGCTTTTTCTTTATTTCAATTGTATTTTTTAAATATTGCAACTATGCAAATTAAATAATTTATTTTTAAATAGTTGTGGCATAAATACCAATTAAAGTTAAAAAAACTCTTTCATGAATGTTTTCCGTTCAATTTGAGAGCAAATATTATCACATTTCCTTTAAATTACACTATGCGACAGTCAAAATCGGGATGGGATGAAACCAACGGGAAATGTTATATCGGTCAAAAACAAGTTATACGTGTCCCGGCGTTTCGCTGGGTCACCCCTAGGAATCGAGATATATCTTTTTTTTGACATAACTCGAGAACCACTAGTCCGATTTTGCCCAAACAATTTTAAAAAAATTAAAAATTACAATTCCTTTAATCTGTTCATATAACGTTTTTCTATATACTCAACAGTTTTGCCGGTAAAAACAAATGTTTGTTACCGCTACCATAAAAATCAATAACCTTTTGTTTATTACTTTTTTTTAATATTTTAGGCAAAAAATATTTTTTTTTTCATACATTTATTTTTACCGGCAAAACTGTTTAGTATATAGAAAAACGTTATATGAACAGATTAAAGGAATTGTAATTTTTAATTTTTTTAAAATTGTTTGAGCAAAATCGGACTAGTAGTTCTCGAGTTATGTCAAAAAAGACCACCAAAGGTCAAATCGATATATCTCGATTCCTAGGGGTGACCCAGCGAAACGCCGGTAGTTTGAACCCTTCCCGATCACTGACCCCTACCATTTGTCTCACAGTGTTATTTGCAAATTAAAAGAGAGATGATAACATTTTTACAAGTAAATTACATAGAATAAAAATTTAAAAAATTCGATAAGGCCAACAGGATAAAGTACATATTTTCGGGTCCTGCTACAAACCCATCCTCAATATTCCATGACTTTATATTTATATTGAATTGAAATAAATAAGCAAATTGAAGCAACTCAACTAGACTAGACTAACAACAACGAAATTCTAACAATGTTATTTTTATCAAGCTGCTTCCTATGGAATTCAATTCTGATCGACAACTTACAAAGCACAGATTTATGAACGACAATGAACCGTTAACTTTAAATGCATTTCTAATTATTTTTTAACCTACAACATAAATCCGTGTTGATAGTAAACAATTAGACATACGAATTAAATTATGTTTTTCACTATATCTAGTGTGTTACTATGAATAAAATATTATTTAATAATACTCTAGTGTCTATTTTTATAAAAATCTTTAAGAGAATTTGCCTAATAATTTGTGTGAAGAATACTCACTTTTAAAATTTTTTATAAAATAATTCTATACGAATACTTCTGAAAATCTGAAAGAAACAAAATCTTTAGAAATACAAGTTTTTGGATTCCGTATTTAAGAAATACTTAAGCAAAAATCTATCTTAGTTCTGACTATAAAACTGGTACTACACAAGTTTGCACCCATTAACAATTCCAATATATCCTTAAAGAAGGGAAGAAATGAAAATACCCCTATCTTTCACTTTTTCTACATCAATTCGTTTAACTGTTCAAACCGCGAATTAATATTTAGTTAATATACTTCATTTTAAAATTAAGAAGGCCTTCGATATAAATGTATTACCTAAATAGTAATTCCCAATGTAAACTGTTAAGTGGACGTCATGCATATTTTATATTTAGCCCTCCTTTCAGAATATATTAAGTAGATTTTATCATGGGTAAAACCAAAAGATGAACTTTGTCGGACGGTGTTTTAATAGAAATCGAGCTTTTCAAGTACAAGATAGGTCGGATTTATTTATTTTCTAACGAACGGGAATTCCCGTGATCCCGCGAAATTCAGAAAAAAATCCCGCTGTCCCGGGAAATGAAAAAGTCCGGGAAAAGAAAAACCCTAATGACGCCTTGCGTTGCGTTGTTTTCCATACACATTGTTTTTGTAACAATACCCAGCAAAATATTTCATTACCAAATAAGTGGTTATATAATAGAAATTCATAGCTCCGCACAACTTATTTTTTGGCGTCTAAACTCATTATTGTTGTTTGGCGTGGTCGTTTTTATAAGTAGTTACGCTTACCCGCTCGCTTACGAAAAAATGAGAAATAAGTAGTTATGAGATTTTGAATAATAAGTGGTTACACACATGCTTACAAAAAGTTGAATTATAAGTGGTTATCCGATTGCTTACTTGATTCTTAAAAATAAGGACTTAGGCAAATACTATTAGCTTAAGGAAATACATTCAAAAAAATTTAAGTTTTCTCTAGTGTGTAATTTTAGGACTTGTCATAAAAATTTAAACATAAAACATATTTACATATAATAAATAAAAATGTATAAAATTTAACTGTGTAAAAAGTACTTGTTTAAACTATTACGAGTACGTCATTCTTTTATATTTAGAAACAATGAATACAAAAGGCCGTTATTAGGAAGTCATTATTTTATATTATAAAATAATGCAAAAGGTAATGATATATCATTTTGGGTAATGCAGATAGTAATGAGGTGTCATTACCAATATTTTGCTGGGTAACAATTTACACACAAATCAACGCAACGCAAGGCGTTGCGTTTTACAAAATAACCCATTTTCTTTCATTCATGCCTATTAGGGATGCCAATCGGAATTGGTTTTTTAAAATCTCGGGATTCGGGATTTTAAAATTAAAAAAACGGGATCCCGGGACGGATCGGGATTTTTCGGGATCTCGAATTTTTTTGGGATTTCGTGATTTTTTGCCATTTTGGAAATTTTTTATTTAAAAAATGTGTAAAAACCTGAAATTTATGTAAAAGAAATATAAACACTTTTAAAATTTATAAGTGACTTAAAAAACAAATTTTTCATACAAATTTCATTTTATAAATATGTTATAAGGTTTTCCAATTATTATGCATGAGCATTATAAAATATAACTGTTTTATACGTTTTTTTACATTTACATACTCTGGTTTATTTCTAAAGAACGAAAGAATTGAAAAAACTCAAGAATTAAGAATTTAACTCTGTCGATATGGTGTGTGCTAGTTTTGTTTATACTAATTTTATATTTACTATCCTTATATCATTGTAATTTAAAATTGTCAATTAAATTTTAGAATTTTCAATTAGTTTCAGAATTTTTTAATTGTTTTCCACATATAGTGCAGAAATTCAAGTGAAAAATTCTGAAATACAACTTTTTATTCTGAATTTTAATCGATGATTTCCGAAATATTATAAGAAATACAGCACAATATAGATTTATATAAAATTATATTTAACAAAAATGGTTTAAAAATATCACAGGGTTACAATTTTGTAAAAATCCCGGGATTCGGGACTCATTTTTATTGAATAATCCCAGGATTTCGGGATTGGCATCCCTAATGTCTATATATTGCTTGTTTTTTTATTTATTTTTTTTATTAAAAACATAAATTTTTAATAATAAAGTTGGCTTTTATTATATGTATTTTATTTTATATAAAGTATTTTATTTACATACAAATTGTTAAATAACATAAAAATACATGATTTTTCATTTGAAATTAAGATGAGGAGTAGCACATAAAATTTTGTTTGGAAAATTGTGTTCATCTTCATTAAAAAAACTTGAAAAATGAAGAGTTCTAAATTTCAAATAAAAAATCCTTCGAGGTAATAAAAAATGATATTTACATTTATATACCTCACACAGTAAATTCTCATACGTTTGCGATGTAAAACAGGTTTTCCTCATAGTTTAGGCTTCTTTAAGTATTGCTTTGCAGGCGGCTCAGCAAACGTTCCAATTGGCTATAACTTGTATGCGTAAAAACCGTAAAAACGTTTCTAGGAAGTTCATGTAAATGGCCATAGTCCGTGGCCCTAACATTTATTCATGTTCCAGAAGACGCTAAAGAGCCGTTTTTTAAAACACCATTTGGTTAATTATTATTTCATTCCATAGCTAGTTTATATGTTATTGCTTTCCTTCAGCTTGATTTTGATGAAGCCTTTAATAACTACAATAGTAATAAATAAAAAATATCACAATGAACATAATTCAGATAATGTACATAAATATTTCTGTGAAAACACTTACCGAATCTTAGGAATTTCTGATATAAAAAAATCCACTAGCCGCTATATATAATAACGAGTAAAAAAGTTAAAGTTGGGTAATTTGAATGGGTTAAAACGGACTTGTGTCAGAATTTTCTATAAAATCATAAAAGAAGGGAAAATCGAAAATATAGCCCATATGGGCGATAGGTCCAAATATGGACCGATCCTATCTAGAATCAATAGGCTTTGTCCTTGGGACCATGTGAGTCAGCGAACCAAATTTCATTGAAATATCTTCGTACTTGCGACCTGCAGCGTGTAACAAAGCCAATTTTGGGGGACCCTTATATGGGAACTAGGTATAAACATGGACCGATTTCAACCAAAATCAATAGGCGTCGTCCTTGGGTCGACGTACCAAATTTCATCAAAATATCTTAATATTTGCGACCTGTACAATAGTGGTGTAGGGTATAATAATGAAACATGTCCCTTAAAATATTTTTTAAACAAATAAAAAAAAGTACAAAATAAATAGAAAATTTTTGACATTGTAGGTTTGAAGCATGAAGCATTAAACACATAGACGACTGCAGCTACACGACTACAGCCTGTCAAAAATAGAATACACACGTTTATATGAAAACGATTATTTTGACACCAACACAGCTACACGGCTACACGACTACTTTTGCCGCTGTAGTCAACTTAGGATAATTTCTATTTTTGTTGGCTACAAAACAAAATATTAGTGTTGACAATATAACAAAATATGTAAAACAGGACAATTTTTCCCGCTAGAGGCGAAATAAAATCGCTAGTTCTGACTAGAAAATCACCGTTTTAGGAACACTGAAGAAACAGCTGTTTATATTTTACAATTGTTTGAAGGTTTCATTAATTTATATTTGGAAATAACTTTATTGTGATGTTTTGTAAAAAAAAATGGGTCTTACAAAATTAACAAAATATTCCTCAGCCATTATTTTAGAAGCACAAACTAAAAAAGATTAATATTTATCAAAATGTCAAATATTTAGGATTATCTGTTTACATGTTGCTGTCGTTTTCAAAAAAATTAAGTAGCTGACTACACGACTACAATTGCAGCCAGCAGCATTTGTAGTCGTGTAGTCGTGGAGCTGCAGTCGTCTATGTGTTTAATGCATGAAGCAACGAATTCAATCAATTTCGTACTGCAGAATTTTCCTCTGTCGGGAACACCTATTACAAGAAAAAAATACTTCCAGGCAATATGAAACTCCCCACTTTAAAACATTTATTATAACGATAAAAAGAAAACATTGCCGCAATTTCTTCGTAGCAGCATACGTTAAAGTTATTAAAGCGATATCTTCTATTTTTCTTTTGAATGAAATAATCTAGTAGTATTTTTTGAAATTGTTTTCCTTTTATCATTTGGAAGATAATTCGGCGATATTTGGAAAAAAATAATTAATAAATTGGCATTTTACGATAATATTTACGATAATATTGCGGGAATGTCACCTTTGTAACAACTGGAAGATAAAGAAAATTTGTTTGAAATTTTTTTTCATTTTGGAAAAAATAAAAACAAAATTTGTACAAAAACAATCAAAAGGTATATTTTAAATAAACTCGTTGAAAAACCAAGTTTTAATGTGCGGACAAAGTGGGCTATGATGAAATCAAAATAATAAATATGATAAATTCGTAGCACTTTTTTGAAAACGTCATAATTTTTTTAAAGTCTTAACAAAGTTTTTTTTTTAATTCAAAAAAATCTATCAAAACAACAAATTTAATTAATAAAATTCTTGCGTAAATTTTATTAATCGACGTGGACTTTTTTATGATGTAAGGCTTCAAAAGGAAAGCGTAGTGTTAAAAACATTAATTTGCGGCTAATGCAGAAGTTGAAGAAGAATACGATTATATTGAGTGTGACAAGTGCGCCAAGAAATACCGTGTACTTTGTACAAACTTAGATAAAAGAAAATATGAATACCTATTAAAAAACATGGAAGCGAAGAGTATGTTTGTCATTTGTGTTACGCTTAAAGCTGAACTGAATGACATTAAAACAGAATTGAAAAAACTCGATCAGCTGTCTCTTCTACAAGAGGGGATGAACTTTATGTCAAAGCAATTTGACGATATTATTAAGGGCATGCTGAAAAAAAATAGAAATTGTTCAAAAAAAAAAAAGGAAATTGTTTAAAGAAGTAAAAAATTTAAAAAAGTTCAGTTAAATTTTTAAACTATCAACAAGCAGGGCTGCCATAATTGCCGATTTTTCGGCATTTTGCCGATTTTTTATTAAAAAAAATGCAAAATGCCGATTTGCCGATTTTTGGTCGAAAAATGCCGATTTTTTGTTAAAACTCAAAAACACGAAATTTTAATTTTTGGTGATTTACAAATCATGTTAGGATTTGCACTTTATGTAGAACAATATTCTATTCTGATTTCTAAATATTTTTAAATTATTTTTTGATCCCGAATACAAAAATATCAAACATAAATCCATTTCTGACGATGATTAATGGCAATTTTCTATGTTTAAACTACTTTTAAAGACAAATATGAATTGATAATATTAAAAACGTTGGAAAAATCAATAATAAATTCATATTTTTAAAATTTTAAATGCATATTTTTAAAATTTTAAGTGCATATTTTTCGATTTTAATCAAACATATATCTTATGTACATAAAACACGATTATAAATGTATGAATATACGAGCCCTAGTAATAATAGGTCTTTTTTAATCACTCTATTTAGTTTTAGATTTATTTTATTTTGTTTTTTAATTTTCAAAATTTAATATTTTTACCAAATTCTACACTTTTCGCTAAGATAATGTAAAAGAAAAAAATTTAATTTTTCGAAAACGCAATTTCTGGAATTAAATTAAGCTAAATTCAAAACGGATTTATTTTATTTATAAATCTATTTTGGATTTAGTTTAATTCAATCCCGGTGTTCACATTTTTACAAAATTTAATGATTTTCTTTCACACTATATTAGCGAATAAGTATTAGATTTTGAGAAATATATTAAATTTTGAAAATTAAAAAACAAAATGTGAATACTTAAACGAAAGAAAATAAATCCAGTGATTAAAAAAGATCCAATATTTGCATAATATTTCAAGATGTACGGGTACCTTAAGTTCGGAGAAGAACTATTTTTAAAAGCTGTAAAATTAATTTATGTACATAGTATTGGTGAGATAATAGGTTTGTTCCACGTAATTCTGGGTAAAGTCTGGTAAAATGAGAGTAAACAAATAATTATCTCAAAAAATGGTAAAATTGCTCACAATACCTGGAACGCACAAAACCACATTTCAAGCCCAAAAATTAACGTCAAAGTTATTCATATAAACAAAAGCTATTTTTAAGAATAAAATATCGAAGGGAATAAAGAAAAAATGTTATAAAGTGGTATTTGTTAACGATATTAATTATTGTTTACAAGTTTTCTTAATATTTTAATTATTTTTACAAATTTAAAACAGCTGATTTATAAATTAGTGATTTGACAGTTTTACCATTTTACCCGCAAAAAAAGTACGGGTAACTTCTGGTAAAAAGAGAAACAAATTATTCTCTCATCAACGCTCTCATTTACCCAATTTTTAACAATAGAAACGCTTTTTGGTAAGATTGGGTTCCCGCGGGTACCCGCGGGTAACGTACGTGGAACAGAACTAATATCTGAATATGTATCATAAAAATATTCATAAAATTACAACTAATATTTTTTATTATCATTTCATTTATCTCTTAAGCCTTTATTTTTATTTAATTGTTAAACTTAAAACATATTATTTTACACGATTACTTTACATATTTTTTTATGTAAAGTAACCTAAATATTACATAAATGAATATTTTTGAAAATGCCGATTTTTTGCCGATTTTTTAAAATCAAAGTGCCGAAAATGCCGATTTTTTTGAGAAAAAGTGACGATTTTTCATCAAAATCATCTGGCAGCCCTGTCAACAAGTAAAATATGAGTGTTTAATAAGTGGTTTAAAAACAAAAACCGAGTAATCTACTGTAGATCAGTGGTCGGCACAAAGAGAGAATGTGAATGTATTGTGTTTCTACACTGAAATTAGTTTATCATTTTTAAATTTATATTTGTATATTAAGAACATGAATTAATAAAGAAATGTAATAATGAATGCATGAATGAATTAAAGAAATAAAAAAAAATAATTTATAGTATTTTACTTTTATAAAATAATTCATAATAAATTTTATTACACACATTATTTAAAAAATATGTATTTTTTTGTATATAAATTATTTATTCTTAAAAAGTATTCCATTAGTAAGTAAATTTTAATGAACTAAAGAAATGAAAATAATTCATAATAAATTTCCTGCTCTTGTAAAATTTTAAGAGTGTAATATTTTTCTAAAATTTCTTAAACAAAGCGTCGTCAAGCTGCTTTGTTGAAAGCTACCGTGCCACTAAATATATTCTGCGCTCTTAGTTGAGAGTTTTGCTGCCATTCGTGTTGTGTACGTCAGTGATGGTATTTGAGAATTTTCGTTTGGTGCCTAAATGATGCCAAAAAAGCTTTAAAAGTGCCAAAAACAATTACGCAACATGCAAATATTTCAAAAATTATTTTCAGCTTTTATTTCAAATATTTATACATTTACACCCTTATTCTAAACTTTATAACAATAACAAAAGTGTCACAAAACTGGTGTGAATGGAAATTATTATAATTTTGGTATTCTGAGAAAAATTGTCACAGCAAAACCTTGACAAAATTATCATGTAACAAAAAGCACATAACAAACAAATATTTTCATTTGTCAACAATTTGAAATATAAAAATTTTATTTTCTTTTGAAGAATTTTATAATGTTTCTTCACAGAAATAAAATATGAAATACCTAATTCATATTTTGAGATATTATTTTAAGATGCATCGAACCTTTTACCGATTCTAAAATTCCTGCAAATTCCTCCAAAATATTACGTATTAACATGGGATTTTTGGGGCTAAAGTTGTTAGGAATAAGCTCAGGACGCTTGATGCTAAAATTTAAGGGGTTCCATGACATTCGCGGCAGAGAAAACATACCTTTTTTTTTAAATTCATAACTTAGTCAAAAACAAACATTTTTCCAAAAAAAAAAAATTATTATTATTCGATTGGTTATTCATTCATTTTTTTCCAGATCGGACAATTTTTGCGACTCCCAGCGCCGCAACCACGAGGCCCCGTTTTTTCTCTGCCGCCAGTTTGGAGCTCTATAAAACCATGTTGGGATGAAAAATATATTTTTTTGAATTTTTTTTCTTGTAATTGGAAAAATGTTTGTTTTTGACTGAGTTATGAATTTTTAAAAAAAGGTCTGTTTTCTCTGCCGCGAATGTCATGTAACCCCTTAAAGGAAACTCCAAGTGCTTAGAACTAGTTGTCTTGTTTTCTGCGGTTCCTGGACATTTTTTTAAGTTTTCATTTCACTTAAGATTTCATAAAATTATCGAAAAAATCATAATTTTTTACAAATTACAATTTTTTGGTCGTTTTATTTTATTTTTGGCAGAAAAAGCTTTCACCATTGTATGGTGAAATTTTTAAAAATTTTGCTTGTCATAAAAAAACTAGAATACCATAACAAATTTTTGAAAAATTCCAGTGACAACAATAGAATCAATTAAAGTTTTTCTAATTTTATCTTTTATTTTTAAAGATCAAAATAATGATTAAATTGTCCCCGTAGAACTGGAAGCTGGTCCAGAAAATTGTATAAAGTTTTAGTGTAGCGATTGTTTTTTAATTTTGCCACCCGTTCTAAGTAGGCATGGCTTTTAATGAAAAACCAGCGACATCGACATTTTATCAAATTATATAGAAATTTTCTTAAAAAGTGCCAAAATTCTATAAAGAGTGTCATGCAGTGTTGCCATTTCAGTGCTTTTCGGGTATTTTTTGGTGCTTTTTTCCTTCCCGTACCCGGTGATTTTTTACAAATACCCGTTTATAAAAAGCGGGTATTTACAGTGCTTTTTCAGATTTCTGGCAGTGCTTTTTGTACAGTTTATATTTTTGGTATTTGTTCTCCTTTTTTAAATTTTTCTTGAATTTTCTGTCAAAGTTGAAAAATTAATACGAAATATACAAAAAATACATTTTTTCACAATTTTGTAGTACAATTTTAAATAACAACTTCGTTATATTTAAACTTCAAAATTTTGAAATATTAGTTTGGTGCTTTTTTACCCCTTTTTTAGTCATATTTTGAACCTTTTTTACACGATTTTACAAAGCTAAAATGTGTTTATAAAATCTTGACTTAAATTTTTCAAAAAATTATTATCGTACTTTTTTACCCCATTTTGGGTAAATTTTTACCCTTTTTAACCGTTTTCAAAATGCTCACGGTGCTTTCCTGCCTTCAAGAGTTGGCAACACTGGTGTCATGGTGCCATTGAACATTCAATAGTGCCACAAATGGCACTTTTGTGCCACTTTTACCAACAGTGGTGTACGTGTGAAAAGCCGATTATGCTCGGCCACTGGTGGCTATGGATGCCGACCAGTGCTGTAGATACTATTTTAAAGCTTACAACCAAGGTTGCCAACTCTAGGACATAAAAAATAGCTAGATTAAAAACTAAAAATCGCTAGAAATCGCAAAATTTTGAGAAATACAAAAAGTTTGGTATTTATTTCCTAAAAATTCACAATTTTATTTTCCTTTAAAAAACTTTTTTCTTTTACCGTAAAAACTAAAATTTTATATTCTATTTATTAGTGGTACATTCTACTGGAAAACGTTGCGGAAAATATGACAAACAAATAGCAATGGAAAAAGTTTAAATACTCCTAATTACTGGCCAAACATTTTTTTGTGTGTATTTTATTTTAGCAATTTCAGAAGAAAATTGTGGGTCAAGTGTTGCCACTTAGTTGAAACATTTGAAATATTCGTGAAAAAGGCGCTATGGGAAAAGTAGTCTTAAAGCTAAACAAGAGCGAATATCGAAAAAAGTACAGGCACTCCCTCGATTAAATTTAAAAGGCATTATTATGCGTCAATTTGAATCAAAACGAACAACAATTTCTCATACAAATGTGCTATTCGAAAAAATTAATACTTGAATAACAAAACCAGTTGGGCATGTTTTGTATACCTTTAGCTGCATCTTCAAAAAAGCTTTCACTTGATAACCAAATTGTCTATTTGCTTTAAAATTATAAAAAATAAATTCAAAACCCCAAAAATTGGGTAATTTTTGATCCCACTTTTTAACATCTAAACATGAGATAGGGAAGCTCTAAAAAAACCTGTACTTTATTTTTTCTCCTCTATCACATATCCGAATCTCATAAAGATCGTAGAGAATAAAGATAGTCCATGAACAAGAAAAGTATCCCATTTCTTGTTCATGGACTATAAAAAACTCCAAGTTTAAAAAATGGTTAAAAATAGCTAGTAAGAAAAAAAAAATAGCTAAAAATGGCTAGAAAGAAAATTTAATGGCTAAGTCTTCCGGCTAGATACAATATAGCGATTTTTTTATAGCTAGATGAAAAAAAAAATCGCTAGATCTAGCAGGAAAATAGCTAAAATGGCAACCTTGCTTACAACTGATGTCGGTGTAAAATTGCAGCCAGAAGGTATCGACCACAGATTAATACCAGATGTGAAACTAATGACAGGTGTCAAAAAAGTATTCTCGAACCGTATGGTTTTGTTTACATGGAAGTCAAGTCAAGAGGGAAATAACAATATAAAATCTCTATACATTTTGTATTACGCATTTTTGTATATATCTGTCTCTTTTTAGATTATTGTGCTTTATCTTTTGTGTTTTTCTTAAATTTTTGCGTTTTGTTTTGCTCACTTTCTGTCGGCCATATTGCCCAAATCAGCTGATTCATATCTGGTATAATTTGTGGTATCGACGATGCTTATTTTATTATAATCCGAAGAAATCAAAAGATGCAATGATGTCTGTGAACAGACACGTAGCCCCCCGAATTGATTTGAAAAAATTAAAACGTAACAAAATACGTCGAAAATAGCAATGTTTTTCAAAAAATTTAATAAAAAATATTAGTTTTAGTTGAAGTTTTCATAAATAAAATGGACTCGAAATATTTACAATTGCGAAAACTGTTTTCTAAAACAATTTTTCAGCTGTTTGGTGCCTAAAGAAAATGTTTTTGTTAAAGGCGTTTTTGTAGAAATCCTTATTAGTTATGTGTGCTAGGCATGATCAAAGAGGTTAGAAAATAAAGAAAATGCAATCCTCCAAGTTACTGAAAAAAACCTCTATAAAATGTGCCTCCAAATAGAGGCAACATATATAAACGATTTTGCTTTCAGCGATTCAATTAGCTAAATCGTAAAAATCCATATAAAACGCGAACAATGGTTTTAATATCAAGTTTTATGCATCAATTTTTAAGCCTAATATGAATACAGATCCTGTACCTACATTTAACCACAATAAATTTATATTGATTGCATTTGAAAATTTTTGTGTATAAAAAACTAAATGGAAATCCACCAAACTTTAAAGACATTTAGCGAAAAATCTGTACCTTAGATTGGAAAATAAAGTACGCCATTGTAATCAGAATGTCCGAAAAATATAGAATTGTGGTCAGAGCTCTATTAATTTTTAAAAGTCAAGATTTTGTCATGCAGTGTAATTAGTAGACGCTACTAAATTTTAGTAAATTATTGTAAAATGCAATTTAAAATCAATCTGCTAAAATTACCAAACACGGGTACTAAAAATAAACAAATTCTCAAATACTCGTATAAAAAAAAAAAAAAATATTTTTTTCAAAAAGGTGGATAAAAAATTTTTATTTTTAAATAAAAATTAAAAACCAAGACTTTAATATTTTTTCTCTTTCGATTGTAAAAAATATATAATTACTTCAACATATATAAAATTTGGAGTAAAAATTGCAAACGGTTTTTCAGTTATTACCTTTTTATGCATTGGAGATAAAATAAAATTTAATGAGTTTTATTTCCAAACTAAGAATATATCAATAACAACAAATATAAACTAAATAAGAATTCTAAAAAAGCCACAAATTCTTGTAAATAAAATTTCCTTAAAGTATCCACTTGTTGTTAAATTAGTATATTTTTGCTAAGTTTAGCACTCGGTTTTGAAAAACTAGTAATTTGTTTTGCTGAAATCAGCAACTAAAAAATCACTATATACTCCTAAATAGTAAAGTGCGATTGAAAACTATTTACAAATTTTTTTTACTAACTTTTTTATCTGATTGTTTTATAGGGTGATAATTTGGCATAATTTTGACATTTTACAATTTTGTTTCCACCATAAATTAAGCATTATAATGATGGCTTTTTATAATTTTTTTTTAAATTATTAACTGTCCATGAAAAATCGTACTTTAGGAGAAACAAGAAATTAATTCTGAAGGTGACTGTAAATTAAATACATATAAAAATTCGGATTTGTCCCAATAAGCTTCTTGCAGTATATTTAACAAAAATAGATTCTGCGGTTTTAGAAGACCTTGCTAAAACAAAATCCTCAAAGGGTTTTGCAAATCTAGCTCGGATGTCCTCTTGAAATTTTAATCACGTTCACGTAATAAAGACGCACTATCAGTTACTTATTTTTATTCAAATTTGTTGTTATAATCAGTTTGGTGTCAAAAATTTTCGGAATCGGTTTAGAAATTGTGAGTAAAAATGTCAGGAGTCCGACAACCGAAAATTTCCATACAAAATGAAAAATTTTGTACAAACAAACAATCGGAATAAAAATATTAGAACTGGGCATTATAGTTCACATTTCATTTCAATCAATTTTATTTCTGAGCTAGTGTGTTCTTTTAGTTCACTAGTTCATTCGAGAAAACAGCTGAACTCAGCGGAACATTTGCTAAACATTAGAAAAGTACAAACTGCAAGAAAAAATCTGTTAAATTTACAAAATTTCAGCTATATTTTAGTTAATCGAAAATGACAATTTACACTGCTAAGATCGGCAAAAATTTTCATGGATATTAGTCGACTAAAATATCACAAACAATTTTAATTTTTTTTTTTTAATTTCTTAATGCGAATAAAAATCTAAACTGCAGAAAGTACTCTACTATTTTGTAGCAAATATTTCTGTTTCTTGTAGCAGAAGAGACCGTTATTTGTATTAAACTCAAATAAATTTAAAGATAAATCAACTTTTGAATATATAACGATTTCTACTAATATCCATCAACATTTCTTAGCCGATATTAGCAAGGTAAATTTGCAATTCGCTTAAACAAAATTTAGCTCAAATATTACTAAAATTTCGTACACTTAACAGTTGCATTTTTCTGTTCTTATCTCACTGATATTTAGCAAAAAGGATTTACAATTTTCAAAAGCTTTCTTTGCAGGGCCCCTTTTAATTAATTTTGAGTATCTTTTTTGTTTGCTATTTCTACAGGATTTTTTCTATCAGTATAAGATTATATTATATTTGTTTGATTGATAATTCCGAATAAAATGAAAGAACCGAAAGGGACATTTGATATTTAACTTATTCGTGAACGAGAGAGAGTTTCTACTCTAAAAATGAGCAATATTTTTGGGGTTTCGCGCCACACAGATATTTCAAGAGGCCATAAAATATATAACCGAGGTAACTTTGCAAAATCCTCAGGAATTTTACTTTCATTTAGTATTGGAACCTGAAAATGCTTGGAAAAAAATTAGTAAAACAACATACCTACTCCATATCGCAAACGGATGGCAAACAATTTTAAATATTGAAAAAAAACTAAAATTTTTGAAAATGGAAATCACCTAGAAATTAAATTACACTTGAAATACATATATAAATTTAGTTTATAACTTATAAAATACGTTAAAAATTAACCCCTCAATTCATAAATGCTTTGTAAAATTATAGGAGGTTTATTGAACAAATTTTGTATGAAAATGACGTTTTGTAAACCTGCTATAACTTTACAAAGCATTTATGAATTGAGGGTAAATTTTCTTTTATGGGTATAAGCCATTCTTAATTGTAATATTTAAAAAGTTTCAAAAAGCTTTACCTTTTTGAGCTCTTGGAGATCCTTTTATAAAACTCTGTGCCTCTGACTAATATTTTATAAAAAAAATTTTTTTTTTTTTTAATTTTCGTTCTTTCTTTACCAGTATCAGACTTTCAGTATTAATAAAAGAAATTTGTCTTTAAATTTTTCTGCTGAATTATCACATAAAAGGTCTGTTCCTTTATGTTACCGCGGAAACCATTATTACCAAAAAGCGTTCCCGTGCTCGAAAATTGGGCAAATGAGAGCGCTCAAAATGGTGTATTTGTGTTTCTCTTTTTTCTATTAACTTCGGAAAATTGTAAAAGGGACAGCTGGTGTAATGATAAACAAATAATACCATTGTGAAAAAAATTTTAATTTTAATTAAGCAAAGAAATACGTAAAATAAAACTTTTATATATAAAAATTAACTGAACAAAGTTAAAAAAACTTTTAAATGCAAAAAATATGTGCATCTGTGCGATTTGTTAGCGTAAAACTATATGCATTTTAATTTTTTTCTTTTAACTAAGTTTTGGGCTAGAAAAGTGATTTTGTGCGTTCCAGTACACTTAACTTAACATAACGAGTTTTTGGTAAGGGTTGTGAATTTTTCAACTGTGTACATAGTATACCAGAAAAAAAAACAACACGGGAAAAATTAACCAAACAAATTTTAAAAAGCCCGCCCCGAAATAAATTCCTAGCTACGTGCCTGTCGGTAAAACCAATTTTGAAAGAAAATGATTCCACTAAAGGAGTTTTCGTTAATGACCTTTGGAGTAGAGAAACTCTAAGTTTATTAAATTATGCAAAATCATTGAAAGTCATTGGTTATCGTGCTGTGCATGCTGCTGGTGGAAGAGTTTTTGCAGAGGATCGAATTATCTGGAGCCAAAGTTATTGCTAATGAAGAAGAAATGGATAAGCTCTTATTGGAGCCAACCGTTAACATAACACGTAATCGTAGATCAGAACACGCAACAGAAGGTGATGAGGATGGTCAGGATGTTTATGTATCTCTTTAATTAAAATATTTATTAATTTCATGCTATTTTTTTATAATTGTTTTTCTATAATGATTAGTAATCAATATTTTTCCAATTAATATTTTTCCAATTTGAAAATTATATAAACAACAATACAAGTTCCTTCTTTAATATAATATCAATTAATGCTACACCCAAAAAAGTACGTAGTCACATAGTCAACAAAATCCGTAGTCAATATAGATTTTCTATAAATCAACTATAATATTTAATAACAACTATTGATGTAGGCATTTGCCATTTGCAATTGTAACCCAATAAAATCTTTCATTACCAAATAAGTGGAAAATTTGTATATCGATCACACATTTTATATGGGAAAAACATACCATCACAAAAGTGTGCGGAAAACGCGTATGCGTAGATATTTTTCGTCATTTTTTTCAAGAAACATCAGTAAAAGTAGACCTTTCCAACGCATGTATTGGTTTGTAAATCGGTTGAGTGGTTCTCGAGTTATAAAATGATGAACATATACCAACGTATTTTTATATATATAGATAACAAATTAACCTGTTAAATCAGCAAAAAAATTTTGCTAAATAATTAGCAGCCTAAAAAATCACGAAAAAATTAAAAATTTTCGATGTTTTTTTTCGATTTTTTTTAATGCAAATAAAAATCGAGCCTTTCGAAAAGAGCAGATTACAACTTTTTTTTCTAGCAAATATTTCTCTTAATTTAACATGATATTTGAATTCAACTAAATGTAGCTCAAAAATAAGAAAAATTTTTTAGATATAACAGTTTGTTTTTGCTATTTTTAGTCTACTAATATTTTGCAAAATTTTCTGCAGATTTTACAGTACAATTTGTCATTTTCAATTAACTACAAGTTAACTTAAATATAACTGTAAATTTAACAGTTTTATTTTCTCAGTTCTTATTTTACTAGTATTTAGCAAAAAATATCTGCTAATTTAGCAGTTTTCTCTGCAGCATCATTTTTAACAAATTTTTAGTTGTTCTTTCTGGTATTTTTACAGATTTATTTCTATGAGTGTACCGATAATTAAAATAGCGTTGCCCATACATTTGCAATATTATGGCACAACCATCCAAGTTGTGCAAAGGTATAGACCGTTTGTTTACCCTACACCACTAAGTGGATAGGGTATATATAATAAGTTTGTGCTGATGTTTGTAAAACCAAAAAAAATATTTGCCCTAGTATACTGGTCGGCTCAGAATCACTCTTTGTGTCCATGCCAGTCTGTCCGTCCGTCCGTCTGTCTTTCTGGCCATATATTTTTGTGCGCACTCTACAGGTCGCAAATATTAATATGTGTCTATGAAATTTGGTACACCGACTTACATCGACGCAAGGACAAAGCCTTCAGGTCCAAAATATTAAGATATTTGGATGAAATTTATATCGGCCAAGGATGGAGCTTATAAATTTTGGTTAAAATCGGTTCATGTTTAGACCTAGGGCTTTTTCTCACTCTACAGGTTACAATTACGAGGATATTTAGTTAAATTTGGTACACTGATTTACATGGGTTCATGCACAAAGCCTATTACTTTTAGTTAGAATCTCGGCCCATGGTTAGAACGAGTGCCCGTATAAAGGTCCCTCAAAAATGGGAATGTTTGCACACTACGTTGTATCAAATAAGATGAGTTTTTAATGAAATTCGGTATGCTGATTCACATTTCTATAAAATGCCACCACTACAGTACAAATAACTGAAACTGTTTTGCTATATGACAATTTAAAAAAATCGTCAAAAATTTATCATTCCGTTGCCGAACCCTGCTCGCTTAATCACTTTTGTTCGTGATGTTCCAAAGATAATGGGTAGTCATTACCTTCTCAATTACAGAAAAACCCAAAGTTAACCTCTCACTTACAAAAAACAACAAAATAATGAGTACCGATTACTTTTGGGACATCGCGAACAAATATAATTAATCAAGTAAATAAGCGGATAAGTAGTTAAACATTAAAACACTGTTACTGAAATGAGCGAAATACGGTCATTCTTAAAATACCGTTACCGAGATAATTCAAATAGCGTTACCCTTTAAACGCTGTTACCGACTAATCTAAAATATCGTTACCGCTACCACTACATTAAAAATAACCAAAACAGGGTTGCCATATGACAATTTTAAAAAATCGTCAAAAAATAAGTTTATAATTTTTGTTAAAATTATCAAAATTTGTGTGAAGTTGTAGACTTTTAAAGCGGAATAATTACAAAATTAAAATTTTGAAAAAAACAACCCGTGAGCGAACTATATTATATCTAAATTTTAAGTTTTAATTCCAAATATCTGCACTGTGTTGCGCTGGGAGTTGTCAAAATCAACAAAAAATACTTGCTGTGAATTGATCTAATCAGAAAGTTTTGCCTTAAAATATGGAGTTATTAAAATTAGGACACGAAAGAGTTTAGACTAGCTCGAGCTTATTGACAGAAAAACAATTATATGTATGTAAAAGTTTTATATGGATCTAAATAACCCAGATTAGCTTTATAAATTTCAGAATATTTTTCCATTTTTATAGTATTTACACAAATTTTTGATCGATCTTGTTGCATAGTATTGTGACGTAGGAATGCCTTTAATACATTTTCTCAATTATTAAGGTAGATAGAATAAGCCAAAACTTAATTGAACCAAAAGCGGCACACATATTTTTTACAAACATTAAAACGATTTTGATTTTTTTAAGTACACCAACTTTAAATCTATGTCGCCTATTGGACCTATTATTCTATTCTATTACATACATACTATGTTACGTTTGACCAATCGAGTCTTTAGCATTGGGTTTAGTTTTTAGTTGTTTTAAAAAAAAACTTTCTTTTTTTGGTTTTAAATGTTTACCTTGTTTTTATTTTTTGTATATTTAATTTAATGTTTTTAACTAAAACCTTCCGAACAATTTCGATCGATTATTTTATTTTTTGGTATTTATTAACGTATTTTAAATGAATTATATTTTAATTGCACATAAAATAAAGGTGTGTTATTATTAAAAACAACTTAGCATAACTACTACCACAGATTTAAACAACTACAAACGCTATTTATTATCTTTTCTACTTCAACTACCATTACTATACTAATACTACTATTACCTCTGCCCTCAACTGAGCCACTTGCTTTTAGTTCTCAACATCATACACATACAGCCAATATTGTTAAAACGGAATTCCAATGAACAACAACAAAAACTAAAGAATATAAAAGAGTGGCAATTCTACGTTCTCCCCCCTAACACGAATATTGGTTATAAACTGTGTTTACCATTACCATACTCTATTCTCAAAAAAAAAAAAAAAATGTGTGTAAACGTATTTCTACACTGTCATACACTGCGTATCATAACTATAGCCGCACTTATAAAAAAGCTGATATATGAGGTTCAGAATAATTTAGACATATAAAAGATCTTATAAATAAAAGTAAAATCTAAAATATATATGCATATTTCTAGAAAAAAAATTAATTTCTATAACGTAGATCTAATTTAAATTGCCATTTTTATACTTACTAGTGTTGCATAACTATAGACGCACTCTCAAAAAAATAGATTTTAAAGTTAAAAACATTTGAGTAACAAATTGAATAAAATAATTTAATGTGAGGTAAAGTCTATCTGATTTTCAATAATACCAAAAATCCTATTTGTCCACTGTCTGCCAATTTTGTTACCACGTGTGCATTCATTGGCCTTTAAACACGAATTTATGCTTTTTTGAGATTATAAACTGTTTGATACTATCGATTTTCTGGAAAAAATTTACCTAGCTTTAGCATTTTCAATTTGAAAGCATCCCTGAGTAAGTCGATTTTTAAGAGCTGATGAATTGCCAGGTTGAAAAATCAGTTTTTATGAACGGTTTTCTTAAAAAATTAATAAATTTCTCTTCCAGGATTTTTACTCCAATGAAAAGCAAAAATCAGTTTTCTATTACAATAAATTGTTCCCCGAACCGCTAAGAAATAACCTCGAAATGAATTTTTAGAGTTGGCAAGGTTTCTTCCGCAGATGCATCCAATAGTTATTAATATCATCTACACTTTTCAGAATTTGATTATTTCAATCGATTTTAACAGCGTTTAAGCGATGAATGTAAAAAACTCCACAATTTATATTGTAACTTTATTTATTTTGTTGTGAACGAATTATTTTGTTGTGACGGTATGGCCGATTTGGTGTTACCTGGTACGCAGATAAGATCATTGGAGTATGCTTAAATCTTGGAAGAGAAATTTATAAATTTTTTAAGAAAAACCATTCATGAAAACTGATTATTTAACCTGGCAATTCATCAGCTCTTAAAAAGCTATGGAATGATAAAGCTATGGAATGATTCCGGATAAAAGCCTAATCTAGAATACTAACGGAATTTTATTATGTCAATTTAATTTTTTATGGAAAATCGATAGTATCAAACAGTTTTTGAGCTCAAAATAGCAGAAATTCGTGTTTGAATCCCAGTGAATGCACACGTGGTAACAAAATTGGTGGATAGTGGACAATGGGATTTTTGATATAATTCAAAATCAGATAGCCTTACCTCACATTAAATTATTTTATTTAATTTTTTACTCAACTGTTTTTAACTTTAGAATAAATTTTCTTGAAAGTGCGTCTATACTAGTAAGTATAAAAATGGAGATTTAAATTAGATCTACTTTACAGAATTTTTTTTTTTTTGTAGAAATGTATGTGCTTTAGATTTTCCTTTTATTCATAAGGTCTTTTACAGGTCGAAATTATTTAGTACCTCACATATAAGCTGTTTTATAGGTGCGTCTATAGGCATGATACGCAGTATATTAAAAATATGATCTGTTCAAAACTAGTGTGTAAAAATTGTTATTTTATCTCTCACTCTCCTACGAATTGGAAAAAAGTATATACACAAATAAAGGCTGAGTTACCCAACCGTAAACGTATCTGTAACGAATCAGCTGTTCCGATACCACAAGAAGAAATGTATACGAATGGTTACTAACACGTAAATGTAAACGAACTTGCCGGATCATTCTGTTGAAATCAGAATTTTCTATCCGGCATCGAAACAGCTGATTGATTTTAGTCGGAAAAAATATGAAATGAATAAGGAAAATTGATTCAAACAACAAATAAGGAATAAAAATTAACAAATAAATGGAAAAATTTAGAATTAAATATAAAACCACATGAAATATATGCTAAATATTAATGTCGTTTACGGTAATCTATAAGTGTACTTTTTAGCTACGGCACGGTACAGTTACATGACATTTACGTTTACGGTCCCATAATCCGCCCTTAAGATAAAATAAACGGATGGCTCTCATTTTTAGAAATATTTAAAAAAAACTGTGAGACAAGATAAAATAAACGGATGGCTCTCATTTTTAGAAATATTTAAAAAAAACTGTGAGACAAGAGAATCAGTTTAACATTTTCTGAGAAAGAAAAATATTAAAAAAATTCTACAGTGTAGAAATGCCCTAAGCCTGGATTAGCGAGACGTAACATAGCGCTCTATAGTACATTCAATGAGTTCGCGCAGAAACAGAACAACATGGCTTATTTTCCAATACAAACTGATACATACATAAAATACGTCCAGCAATGCAGTTGTTAAGCGGTCTATAGACGATCAACCATGCTGTAGAGCATGTACATTATTTGTTCACGTACTGTTACGCGCTCTCCCACTGGCTCTGCCTGAAATTTTAAGAAGTTAAGGGGGGTATCGACTCTAGGAAAAATTTTGTTTTCAATTTTTATTTTATTTGGATAGAGCTTCAGTATATGCTCAGAAAATATTAATTAAAAATTCGAAGAAATAAAATTTTCAAATGTTTTTTTGTAAAATATATTTTAATCACAAAGTAATATTCTATGCATTAAATTTGTACACAAAATTTTTTGGGAGCGTTTACAAATTTTGGCGTATCGGGCAAGCCCGCTACGTTGTTAGCGTACCTTAAAGTTTAAAATGTAATTTGTTTTGTATAGGAATTAAATATTTTTATGAAAATAAAACAATGTTTTTTATTAATGTAAAAATTTTCAAATTAAAAGCCCCCTTCGATGAGAATGCTTATTAGAAGCTTATATGAAAAATAAATAATTTCAAAAATTATTATTCAGAGGAAGCTTAGGTTAAAACAAATTTTCTACTTTTTAAGTAAAAATAAAATTAAATAGACACACTTAATAATTAACAATAAATAACGATGACGATGTGAGAGCTGTGGTGTAATGGTTAGCGCCTTGAACTGTTACACATGTGGTTGCGGGTTCGATCCCCAGCGACTGCAACATCAATTTGGAAAAATAATGTGTATGATTTTTTTATCCCTAATACAGTGTTCTCCTTCACTATTCCCATAGCACTTAACCCCACCGAAGTAAAATAATATAACAGGGCTATGAAATAAACAGCCTCAACAAAAGTGCGCCAACTAATATTCTGAAACTAACATAATTTTCAAAAATCTGAAAAATATATTTAAGTTACTTTTAAACCATTGATAATACACACAAAGTAAGACTACATCATTAGCTTTTAAAAATGTCATTACTTTGGTCCAAGCACATAAAGGATTCTATCAGGATACCTTTCTGGGACATCGTCTTAACTTGAAAACGAATTATTATGAAATTAGACAAAAAGAATAAATTTAGTATTAGTACCAATATTTATTAAAATTAAGACCCGTTTTCGCTCAATTTCGTAGTTTCCGAAAAATGAAAATCGTTACATCTTCTTATTCACAGGCATAAAAAATTTAATTTTTGGATGTTATTTATACTTTGGTGAAAAAGAATAGGTCGGTTAGAGGGTAAAATAAGTCAGTCAGTCACTCTTATATGTATACACTATGACTCTCTTTGCGATTTGTTTATTGTCATTGCGAATCCATTCGTTCCCCGTTCTGTTTCATTTCGTTCCGCATTCCATTTCGTTCTCTGTTCCATTGCCATTTTGTCGAGTTTCAATTCCACTTGTTCCCCGTTTAATTTCCCCGTTCTTTCCCGAAAGTGTGTTAAAAAGTGTTTAAAAAAACAAACAAAAAAAAAATGGTCGTACACAAACTCTATAGTACTTTCCTTAATAAAAATGTGTGTTAAAAAAAATGTGTTTAAAAAAAAGTGCGCGTAGATAAAAGAGTGTTAAAAAAAAAGTTTACACAAAAAAAATTTCCATAAAAAAAAAGTGTTTCCACAAAAAAAATTGAGATGAGATAAATAAGATAGGATGAGCTGAGATAAGATTAGGTTAATGCTATAAGTGCTGCCTGGTTCTCATAGCAACACGAAAATTTTATATGTGGTTCATATCTCCGGAACCACTGGGCCAATTTCGTGCAAACTTCACATAAACCATCTGCAGACCATACCCTGAAATTTTGGTTGAAATCGGTTAACAGAAATCCGTTGAAAAATAAAAATTTGTATATCGATCACACATTTTATATGGGAAAAACACACCATCACAAAAGTGTGCGTATGACGCGTACGCGTAGAGATTTTTCTTAATTTTTTTTTAAGAACCATCAGTAAAAGTAGACCTTTCCAACGCATGCATTGGTTTGTAAATCGGTTGAGTGGTTCTCGAGTTATAAAATGACGAACATATACCAACTCATTTTTATATATATAGATATAGATATTGTTTTAATTCTATTATATATAAAACAAAATATCGGCCAAATGGTCACCGCGACCTCGGCGGAACACCTCCATCCGATGGTCCAAATTTTCGATGACGCTGAGGCATAATTGAGGTTCTATGCCGTTAATGTGCCGAATTATCTCATCCTTTAGCTCTTGAATTGTTGCTGGCTTATCGACGTACACCTTTTCTTTCAAATAACCCCAAAGGTCAAATCACATAATCTTGGCGGCCATTGAATTTCTCGCGCAAAAGAGCCATCATTTCGTTGGCTGTGTGGCAAGTGGCACCATCCTGTTGAAACCACATATCGTCCAGGTCCACATTCTCAATTTCTGGCCACAAGAAGTCCGTTATAGCGAACACCATTCACGGTAACTGCTTGGCCAACCTCATTTTCGAAGAAGTACGGCCCGATGACGCCGCCAGTCCATAAACCGCACCAAACACAAAAAACAGGTGTTTTCACATTTCCTACAGACCCCGATTTGCTGAAATTTGTGCACAATTCTCTCGATTGTGGACACATTTGATCGATTATGCTGATTTGAACGCCCATTTTCATAAGCCTGAATAACTTTAACGCGTTGCTCGATTGTGTATCTTTCCATGGTTCAAATTGAGTTAGTCTGAAATTGAGAAACGTGAAATCAAATTCAGAAAAAAACTTGACGTTTAGGTGTGGTTCACATTCAACATCGGCCCTTAAAATTTAACCACCCTTTAGTACATATAATTTGGAGTTTTTGTTAATTGATCGTCTCTGCTATATCTATATGTAAAAAATGTGTCTTTAATACCTTACATTGTCTACCTTACACCTTAATTTGTCTACCATACAACTGATTTTTTGGAGAAATTACTACACCTAAAAAAAATACATAGTTGTTGATTACTATTCAATTATGTCATATGTACTAAATATCTTTTTTTGTTTGACATCATACTAACCCGAGGAGCATATACATATATGTATACTCCGGAGACATTTTTTCGATCAACGGTTTACAATGGAGACATTTTGTTAGTTTGAGGACTGTCCTCAAACTCCTCCTGGGTCTTGCGAATACTTTGAAGACATTTTTGACTAATATACAGCATCGTTTAGGCACATTTTTCGCTATGTGCCCAAACTATGCGCTTTACATACAATATTAGGGCGGGTCAATGTCTGTCACAAAAAATCGTAGGGGTGACATGATTCTACTAAGAATTCTAAGCAACTTTGCCCTAGAAACCGTAGGTATAAAATGGATTTCGAGCTTGCGGAAATTCTAAAATATGTTTTAAGTAGTGCTTTATGAGTTTAAATAATGAGTATTATTAATTATACCCTGCACCATTATTTGGACAGGGTATAATAAGTTTGTGCTTATGTTTGTAATTCCAAAAAATATTGAAACGAGACCTATCCTTAAGTACACTGATTGATTCAGAATAACATTTTGTTTCGATGTAACAATATAGGTACATCTGTCTGTCCGTCCGTCCACATATTCTTATGCGCACGATACAGGTCTCAAATATTAACATATTTTTACAAAATTTGGTACACTGACTTATTTTGGCCTAGGGACAAACCCATTTGATTTCGGTTAAAATCGGTCCATGGTTAGACCTAGTGCCTATATAAAGGGTGCCCCAAAATTGAATTTTTTTTACACTACAGGTCGCAAATACGAAGATATTTTAATGAAATTTGGTACACAGATTCAAATGGGCTCATGAATAAAGCCTACTGATTTTACATGGAATCGGTCCATGTTTAGGCCTAGTGCCCGTATAAAGGTCCCCTAAAAATGAGCATATTCGCAAGCCAAAGGTCGCAAATATTAAGATAATTTGATAAAATATGGTACACAGACTTATAGCAGCCCAAGGACGAAGCCAATTGGCTTTCAATCAGACTAGTGTAGGGTATCGTATAGTCGTCATGCCCGAACATAAGATACCCTACAACAGTCTGGTTGAAAGCCAACTAATGTTTTGATCTGAAATTCGAATGACTTGAAATGGACTTGTGTCAAAATTTGTCTATAAAACGATAAAAAGTTAGAAAAACGGTAAAAAGTTTTGATTTTATCTAATGTTAGATGTATTTAAGAGAAACTCGGAAATATAGTCCATATGGGCGATAGGTGCAAATATGGACCGACAATATCTAGATTCAACAGGCTTTGTCCTTGGGCCCATGTTAAAGACGTGCACAGATAGAACTACTTGTACAAGTTTCTGTGTGTCTACTGATGTGAAGTAGTTTAGTGTTTCTGACAGTGACGTTCCCTCTAATGTGCGGAAGTGTTCTCTGCACACCTTAAAAATAATTCACATGTTTGTAAATTTAAAATTTTTATAAATTTTCCCAGGGTTCTATAATAATTCCGCACATTAGTCACTTACTGTATTTATACTAAGTAGATCGTGTACTGTTGTGATGTATTTTGTATACATACACGATGTTCAAGACTACATACACAATGTTCCTACGAAAATAAATGTTATTACCAGAGTAGGAAAATAAACTGTACACAACATGTAAGGTAGGGTACGGTTAAAGAACATATACCGTATCTATCATTTTAGCGGTTGTGTGTTTGCACACAAACCGAATGCGGTACACTACGATTGTCTAACGAACGAAACGCTACGATTATGAACTGTACTTTCAATACATATTCACACCCGTAGCGTACCGAATTCGGGTTGTGTGTATAAACGCAAACACTAATTGTAGAGAATAGCGTATATGTTTTCTACGCAACCAACATGCTTATGTACAGTGTTCGCGATGTGCGGTACGCAACCCTAAAAGTACGGTTCGTTAGAGTTTATTTTCCTACTCTGGTTATTACTACTGATATACATAGTAGTAGTATTAGTAACACACAAAAGAAACATTTGTTCAACAAAACAAACAGCACAGACCTGCTAGGAAAAAATATTTGTTGAGCAACATAGTTTAAACACAAATATAAGTTAGAAATGTGCGGAAATTTGTTGCGAACATATTAATTTAAAAAAAAACACACAATGTTGCAGAGAAAACACGAATACATACAAAAACATATTGTGCGAAGGAAATAACTGAACATTACTAATAAATAAGGCTAGAGCTTGCAAGAAATATTTATTTTTTGAATCAATTCGTATAAAAATGTATTCATTTTATGAATCAGTGAATAATTTATAGTCATAGTAAGTAAAATCTAAGAAAAAATCTGACTACAAAATATAGGAAATCAAAATAGCAAACAAATTAAATTGTATTGCCTCATTGCAGAGATGAAATTTTTGCTATTTATTTGTTATTAATTAATTTAATTTTTTAAAAATTTTCTTCATTTTGCGGAAAAGTAAATGTGAAATACTTAAGAATTAAATAAAAAGAAATATTTCAAACAAAAATTAACTTCATTATTTTTCATCTCTGTTCTATTGTAACTGAAAAAACCTAAAAATAATACACTACTTGTTATCCAAAAAATTACAATTAATTTCAAAATGGAAATCAAACTCAAATGATTCTTTCTGCAAATTAAAAAATTGCAATTTCTTTTTAAAGCATTATTTTAAATTAATAAAATATACATAACTAGCGGGCGCAGCCCGCTACGTTGTTAGCGTGCCTTAAAGTTTAGGGGGGGGGGGGTGCTGCGCCCCCCCCCCACATTTTTTTTAAATTCGTTTTTTTATTTAAAGTACAGTTTTTATAATAAAAGCCTTCACCCAGCCACCACAAATAAATAATTCTGCACAACAATGGGTTTAAAATAAATAAATATTTGATCAATTTTTCTCATGAAAGTGGATTGTTAGTAATGAATCCATAATAAATTGCAATATACGTGTGTATGTTAAGATAATTTGGTAAAGTGCGAACTTAGGTAGATAGACCCGTAAGTAGTTTTGTTCTTTTGTGTTTTGAATGAAAATAAATAACGTAAAGCAGGGTTGGAAAGCATTTTATAATATTAAAAATAGCGGGCAAAGTCCGCTACGTTGTTAGCGTGCCTTAAAGTTTTTTTTTTAATTCCAGTTTATGTAAAGGTAGACCTGGCAATTCAAGTAAATTCACAAATTCATTTGAAAAATTTACTGCGTCGGTTTCTTCCACCGCTTCGTTACCTGCAGTTTAAATATCGGAATATATAAGTTCCATTCCTCTTCTAAGGTTTTTTCTCTTTTAGAAAATTTGTTTAACTTTTTGGAGAGTATGTTTCAATGCTACATAAGTTTCATATTCCGTGTATAGTGTTTGAACAGGTAATTAAAAGGGATTCTTCGCCCCTTTTTGATCCACCCAGTAAAAATCCCAAATATATATAATCTTGCCTCAATCGCATGCGAAATTTCAAGTACCAAACTCCGGCAGTTTGAGTCATTCAAATTCCATTCAATTTTGTTTAACAATTTTAGTGTTCCAATGCAACTCCTTCCAAGATTCCATTTTGTTCACCATTCCATTGCATTTCGTTCCCATTATCTCTTATTCCAATTCCACTCGTTCCCCGTTTCATTCCATTTCGTTCCTACTGTCTTGTGTATCGATATTGATATCAGTCGCCTCTATTTCCATTTCTTTGCACTTGCTCCGTGCCATTCGTATTTTAACTGCAGTGTTCCAATTCCACTCGTTCCCTATTCTACGCCAACTCGCTTCTCATTCCTTTTCGTTCTATAGTCCATTCCATTTCGTTCCCTCTTCCAATCCATTTCCATTGTCTATAATTTCAATTCCACTCGTTCAACGTTTATATCCATTTCATTCCACTTGTGTAGTGTTTCAATTCCACTCGTTTCCTATTTAGTTTCTTAATTTTAGTGTTCCATATACACTTGTTCTTTAAGTTTTAGGTTTCTAGCTAAAGACGCAGACGTTAAGAGGGGGGGGGGGGGACAATTTTCCCCTTTGAACCACCATTTTTACTACGTTCCTGTCCAAAGTCCTAGAAATGCCTTGTCGGTAAGTTAGCCCATACTCCAAGGAAAACATATTATATAGCGGGCGCAGCCCGCTACGTTGTTAGCGTGCCTTAAAGGTTAGAATTAAATTTCTTTTATATAAAATAAAACAAAATATTTGTTGCTAAGGTAAAATAATTGTTAAGGTAAATTTATTATAGATAAGTCGTATTCGTGGTTGATGGGGGGGGGGGGGGCTGCGCTTTTGCTTTTTGTAAATACAGTTTTTTATAATAAAAACCTTCACTCTCCCAGCCACCACAAATAAATAATTCTGACACAACAATAATTCTTGACAATATACGTGTGTATGTCAAGATAATTTAGTAAAGTGCGCACATAGGTAGATGGACCCGTAAATAGTTTTGTTCATTTGTGTTTTAAATGAAAATAAAAAAACATTTAAAGCAGCCCGCTACGTTGTTAGCGTGCCTTAAAGTTTAGAATTAAATTTCTTTTAGATAAAATAAAACACAATATTTGTTATTAAGATAAAATAATTGTTAAGGTAAATTTATTGTAAGGTTTAAGTACAAACACTATTTTTTGCCTCTTCATTTTTATATAAATAAATAATTTAGTATACCAACACGTGAGCATGTAACAACTAATTGCCTGTTGTTCAAGCCATCGGCGTAGATAGGTCGTATTCGTGGTTGGGTAGGTAAATTCGCTTTGTTTATTTAAAGTACAGTTTTTATAATAAAAGCCTTCACCCAGCCACCACAAATAAATAATTCTGACACAACAATGGGTATAAAATAAATAAATATTTGATCACTTTTTCTCATGAAAGTGGATTGTTATTAATTAATCCATTACAAATTGCAATATACGTGTGTAAGTTATTTCAATGTCGGTATTTACTTTGTTTAAAGATGAAATTTATTTTTATTTAATTCTATGCATTATTACTAAGGCTGTTGAGCTCTATTTCTTAACTAACTTAATGAATAAAATAATCTACTTGAAGTGAGCCCATTTCATATTCGGTTCGTTGTCTACTTGCTGATAATGCAACATGTGTGTGGAATTATGTTACCATTTTTATGCGAAACAAACCTAAGCATAAAGCTTGAGAATATTTTGTTCAATGTGGTAGACATGGCGTAAGCATTATTTGGATATCACCTCATATGTCACATTTGCCATCGTTAACTTGTATGTCAAGATAATTTGGTAAAGTGCGAACTTAGGTAGATAGACCCGTAAGTAGTTTTATTCATTTGTGTTTTGAATGAAAATAAATAACGTAAAGCAGGGTTGGCAAGCGATTTATAATATTAAAGATAGCGGGCAAAGCTACGTATCTACGTTGTTAGCGTGCATTGAAGTTTTTTTTAATTCCAGTTTATGTAAAGGTAGACCAGGCAATTCAAGTAAATTCACAAATTCAGTTGGAAAATTTACTGCGTCGGTATCTTTCACCGGTGCTTCGTTACCTGCAGTTTAAATAACAGAATATATAAGTTCCATTCTTTTTCTAAGGTTTTTTTCTCTTTTAGAAAATTTGTTTATCTTTTTGGAGAGTATGTTTCAATGCTAGATAAGTTTCATATTCCGTGGATAGTGTTTGAATAGGTAATTAAAAGGGATTCTTCACCCCTTTTTGTTCCTCCAAGTAAATTTCCCAAATCTATATAATCTGCCTCAATCGCATGCGAAATTTCAAGTACCAAATTCCGGCAGTTTGAGTCATTCAAATTCCATTCCATTTTGTTTAACAGTTTCAGTGTTCCAATGCAACTCCTTCCAAGATTCCATTTCGTTCACCATTCCATTGCATTTCGTTCCCATTATCTGTTATTCCAATTCCACTCGTTTCGCGTTTCATTCCATTTCGTTCCTACTGTCTTGTGTATCGATATTGATATCAGTCGCTTCTCTTTCCATTCCATTTCTTTGCACTTGCTCCGTTCCATTCCTCTTTTAACTGCAGTGTTTCAATTCCACTCGTTCCCATTCTATGCCATCTCGCTCCTCATTCCATTTCGTTCTATAGTCCATTCCTCTTCCAATCCATTGTCTATAATTTCAATTCCACTCGTTCAGCGTTTATATCCATTTCGTTCCACTTGTGTAGTGTTTCAATTCCACTCGTTTCCTATTTAGTTTCTTAATTTTAGTGTTCCATATACACTCGTTCTTTAAATTTTAGGTTTCTAGCTAAAGACGCAGATGTTCAGGGGGGGGGGGGGCAATTTTCCCCTTTTGAGCCACCATTTTTACCACGCTCCTGTCCAAAGTCCTAAAAATGCCTTGTCGATAAGTTAGCCCATACTCCACGGAAAACATATTATAGATTACGGGTTTCTAGCCGAAGGGTTCGGTTAGGCCATCAAGGGGGAGAATTATTCCGTTTTTACCCCTCCCGGTAGGAATTTCCAAAAATTCCGAGAACGTCTGCATTGGAGGAGAAACCTACTACATACATAATTTTAGGTCTCTATATCCAGCAGTTTGCCCAACTCGGCAAGGGGGAAGTTTTTTCACTTTTTACCCCTCCCGGTATGAGTTTCCAAAATTACCGTCTTAGGGGACGTCTACACTAATAGAAAAAAGTCCGTAGAAAATTTAGTAAAAACTACTAAAAATTAGTTAAAAATGATGCTGCAGAAAAAAACTGCTAAATTAGCAGATTATTTTTGCTATATATTAGTAATATAGGAACAGCAAAACTAAAACTGTTAAATATACAGAATTTTAGTTATATATGAGCTAAATTTTTGTAAATGGAGATTAGCAAATTAACCTGCTAAAATCAGCAAAAAATTTTGCTAAATAATTAGTAGCCTAAAAAATCACCAAAAAATTTAAAATTTTCTAAGTTTTTTTTTTCGATTTTTTTTTTAAATGCAAATAAAAATCGAGCCTTTTGAAAACAGCAGTTTACAATTTTTTAGCAAATATTTCTGCTGATTTTAGCAGAATAGACTGCTATTTGCATTCAACTAAATTTAGCTTAAAAATAGCAAAAATTTTGTAGATTTAACAGTTTAATTTTGCTATTTTTAGTCTACAAATATTTAGCAAAATTTTCTGCAGATTTTACAGTACAATTTGCTATTTTCAATTAACTAAAAGTTAGCCTAAATATAACTAAAATTCTGTAAATTTAGCAGTTTTAATTTTGCTGTTCTCATTTTACTAGTATTTAGTAAAAAAATCTGCTAATTTTAGCAGTTTTTTCTGCAGCATCATTTTTAACTAATTTTTAGTAACTTTTTCTGCTATTTTTACGGATTTATTTCTATGAGTGTACGTTGGAAAAGGAACCCAAATACCGAATTTAAGCAGTTTGGCCAGGCCGTTAAGGGGAAGACTTCCTGTTTTTGACCCTACCTGTGGAAATTTCCAAAAATCTCATCTTAGCTGATGTCTACAATAGAGGAGGAACTTTAATACCAAATTTCAACTTCCTACCTCCAGCAGTTGGGCAGGCCTTTAAGCGGCACTTTTCGCTTCATTAATCCCCATTTTTGCAATGTCCCTGTCCAAAATTCCTCAAAGCACCTTCCCGATAAGTGAGCCCATACTCCAAGGAACATATGTTTTACATTTCAGGATTCTAGCCAACTTTTACTATTTGTGCCCCTCTGGGTAGGAATTTCCGAAAATCCATCGACAGGGAATTTCAGCTTCCTAGTTCCAGCAGTTTGAGCAGGCTGTCAAGTGGGACACTTTTTCTTTTTTTGTCCCTCCCGGTTGGAATTAGGCTGGAAGAGGAACCTAAGTACCGAATTTCAGCTTCCTAGTTCCAGCAGTTTGGACAGGTCGTTAAGGGGCCACTTGCCCTTTTTGAGCCCCTATTTTATAACGACCCTGTCCAAAATTCAAAATAATATCTTTCTAATAAGTCAGCCCTTACTCCAGGGACCCACATTTTAAATTTCAGGTTTCTAGCCGAAGGGGTGTTTACAGGCCACCAAGGGGAGGCTTTCTTCTTTTTGCCCCTCCCTTTAGGAATTTACAAAAATTCGATCTTCGCGGCTGTCTGCGATGGATGAGGAACATTCATACAAAATTTCAACTTCATTGCCTCAGCGGTTTGGGCAGGCCATTATTGGGGACAATTTTCCCTTTCAACCCACATTTTTACTATGTTTCTGTTCCAAAATAGAAAAATTACGTTGCCGGTGAGTTAGTCCTACTTCAGGGAATACATATTTAAAATTTTAGGTTGGCCAGAAGGGATTGGGCAGGCCGTCAAGGAGAATACTTTTCCCCTTATCACCCTCCCGATAGGAATTTCAAAAATTCCGTCTAAGCGGACGCCTACACAGAAGGAGGAACTCACATACCGAATTTCGACTATATAGTTTCAGCAGTTTGGGCAGGCCGTCAAGGGGGAAACATCCCCCTTTTGGGATATCCTGTAGTGAATTCCAAAAATACAAACTTAGTCGATGTCTACTACAGTGGAAGAATCTTTATGTCAAATTTCAACTTCTTCTCTCCAATAGTTTGGGCAGGCAGTTAATGGGGACACTTTTCCAATTTGTGAGACCGTCTATGGGGACGTCTATGCCGAATATCAAGAAACCTTGTTTTAGTTGAGATATCCGTGGAAAAAAAAATACTTTTTGTGAAATTATATTTATTTAAATGGAATTTTTTGTAAAAAGCGAAATTTTTTGGAGAAAGATACTTTATTTTTACAAAGTACTTTTGGAAGAAGGTACTTTTTTTGAAAAAGTTATTTTTAGGAAAATTTTTTTTTTTTGGAAAAAGGTACTTTTTGGGAAAGGGTCCTTTTTTGGAAAAGGTGTTTTTTTGGAAATATGTATTTTTTTGGAAAAATGAATTTTTTTTGGAAAAAGGTACTTTTTTTGGATAAGGTACTTTCTTTTGGAAAAAGGTAAATTTTTTTAGAAAAAGGTACTTTTTTTGGAAAAAGGCACTTTTTTGGAAAAAGGAACTTTTTTTGGTAAAAGGTACTTTTTTTTGGAAAAAGGTACTTTTTTTGGAAAAAGGTACGTTTTTTTTTGGAAAAAGGTACTTTTTTTGGAAAAAGGTACGTTTTTTTTTGGAAAAAGGTACTTTTTTGGAAAAAGGTACTTCTTTGGAAAAAGGTACTTTTTTTTGGAAAAAGTTACTTTTTGTGGAAAAAGTTCCTATTTTGAAAAAGGTACTTTTTTGGAAAAAGGAACTTTTTTTTGGAAAAAGGTACTTTTTTTGTAAGAAGGTACTTTTTTTGGAAAAAAGGTACTTTTTTTTTGGAAAAAGGTACTTTTTTTTGAAAAAGGTACTTTTTTTTGAAAAAGGTACTTTTTTTGAAAAAGGTACTATTTTTTGAAAAAGGTACTTTTTTTTGAAAAAGGTACTTTTTTTTGAAAAAGGTACTTTTTTTGGAAAAAGGTACTTTTTTTTGGAAAAAGGTACTTTATTTTGGAAAAAGGTACTTTTTTTGGAAAAGGGTACTTCTTTTGGAAAAAGGTACTTTTTGTGGAAAAAGGTACTTTTTTGGAAAAAGGTACTTTTTTTGGAAAAAGGTACTTTTTTTAGAAAAAAGTACTTTTTTCGAAAAAGGTACTTTTTTTCGAAAAAGGTACTTTTTTTTGGAAAAAGGTACTTTTTTTGGAAAAAGTTACTTTTTTTGGAAAAAGGTACTTTTTTTGGAAATGGTACTTCTTTTGGTAAAAAGGTACTTTTTTGGAAAATGTCCTTTTTGCCCCTCGCGATAAGAATTTCCAAAAATTCCGTCTCAACGGACGTCTACACCGGTCGAGGAACCTACATACCAAATTTCAACTTCATAGCTCCAGCAGTTTGAGCAGGCCGTCAAGGGGGAGACTTTTTCCCCTTTTTGCCCCTCCCTGTAAAAATTTACAAAAGATCCCGTCTTGGTGGATGTCTACGATAGTGGAGGAACCTTTATACCGAATTTCAACTTCCTACCTCCAGCGGTTTGGCAGGCCGTCAAGGGGGGCTCTTTTCCCCTTTTTAACCCCCATTTTTACAACGTCCTTGTCCAAAATTCTTGAAAGTACTTTCTAGAAAAGTTAGCCCCTACTCCAAGGAACACATATCTAAAATTTCAGCTTTCTAGCCAAAGGGGTTTTGGCAGGCCGTCAAGGGGGAGACTTTCGCCCTTTTTGCCCCGTTCCGGTAGAATTTCCAAAAATCCCGTCTTAGCGGACGTCTACGCCGAAACAGGAACCTACATACCAAATTTCAACTTCCTAGCTTCAGCGGTTTGGGCTGGGCGATGTTGAGTCAGTCAGTCAGTAACGTTATTCTTTTATATATGTGACGCGCAAAATAGAAAGGGACCTAGGGTTAAAACCGGTTTTGTTTAGGAGAGCCATTTTAAAGATTTAAATACGTGTATCTTTGGTGTACCATCACTGAGCGTGTTGGTATTGGTCTCATTTGAAAGCGACACATCTCATGACGTCAGGAACGTATTGGTCAACCTTGAAAACGCGCATAGGTCGTCCCTACCTCTGGTTTTGTGTAGTTGGTTTTTACTGTTTTCTACCTAGCGCGCTGTTTCCATGAGTTTGATATCAATTTTGCTCGCGGTTTTTCGAATCCAGCTTTATTTTCTGAAATTATTAATTGTGAATTATAATAAATACTCATTTATAATTCTTTTAAATCGTGAATATCATTCTGTTAGTACGAAAATTTTTTCACATAACCTTATTATGTTATTCGCGAAAATAATTTAAAACTGATAACAATTCTTACTGTTTGTTTTAGGATGAAATGATGGACGAATTCCCTTCTATCCCTTTCTATTTGCGCTTAGAATCGTCGACTTCACTTTCATAAAACGCGCATATCTCTGGGAAGGAACACTTTTGGTGCATGGGATCGGTCTCATTCGATGTTCAGATGTTGTCCACATCAAAAAAAAAATTGATTTTTTTACCCTTAGGTCCCTTTCTCTATGCGCTGTCACATATAGAGATAACCAAAGAACAGCTTTTGTATTTTGTAACTAGCAATTTTAAATGAAAAAATTTTTTTTGATGTTCAAAAAATACCAAATTGAAATTAAAAAACATTATTTCAAATTCAAAAACCACCATTTGAAATTAAAAAAAAAATACGGAATAAAAACACAAATGAAATTTAAAAAATACAAATTGTTATTCACAAAATTTTAAATGAAATAAAAAATACCAATACCACTTAATATTAAAAAAATATCAATTCGAAATCAAAAAATACGCTTTGCTATTAAAAAAAATACCAATCGAAATTAAAAAAATTTATCAATTAAAAAGCAAAAAACCAAATGAAATTGAAAAATATCAATTGCAATTCAAAAATACCAAATAAATTAAAAAACATAAATTTAAATACAAAACATACAAAATGAAATAAAAAATATCAATTGAAATTAAATAAATGTAAACTGAATTTAATTTGGTATTTTTTGAGCTTTATTTCGATTTTTTTTTTTTTTAATGTCAATTGGAATTTTTTTTGGCTTTATTTGGTAGTTTTTACCTTTAAATTTTATTTGATATTTCTTGAATTTCAAGCGGTAGCTTTTGAATTTTATGAATTTCAGGTTTTCAATTTTAAAAGTTTCATTAAAAAATCGTACTTTTTGTAATGTAAAAAAAGATAATGACAATTTAAAAATAATTAATTAAAAAGCTTAAAAAAGGGAAGGTAAAAAATAAAACTAAACAATAAAAATAAATTAAAAGAACAAAAAAAACGGCACCCCATCTGTAACGATCTGGTATTGGTATTGGAAGAAACCAAGACTAGAGTTATTTAAACCCATATGACACTTGCTTAATTTTGTATTGAATGGATATAGGATTGATGAAATGAAACAACAAATATTAGAGAGAGAGTAAAAAATATAATTTATAAACAAAGTTTTTTCGAACGGAAAATCGCTAAAAATTATTAAAAATCGTTACAAACACGGAAAAACGCTAGAAACAGAGAAAAACTTAGAAAATTTACAATATTCTCAACAATCAATTACTGATCCCCTGTTTTTCTAAAGCGAAAGGAAATATTCTTCCAGCGGAATGTATTTTATTCTTGTTACAATAACAAAATACACACATTCCTCTGGCGGAACTATTCCGCTCGCTTTATAAAAACAAGGGGGTAAATGTAATTTTAAGTTGCATTTACATCTGCACCCAAATCCCGAGATTTCGACTAAAATTTAGACTTCAATCAAAATCTCATGTAAAATCCCGAGATTCGCCATACAAATGAAATCCCGTAAATTCCCAAGATATGTAAGAAATCTCACAAATGTTTAGACTTTCATATAATACAATACTGCCTTGCATGTCTTTCTTCCATCAAAATATTGAAAAATCCGGCATCTAGCTTGTCGTCCTTACAAAAAAACGAATTAACTAACATAATTGGCGTTAGATCTTTACATAAAATAATGTAAATTGCACTTCGCCAATGAATAAAATAGTTTTTAGTAATATTTTTAATTTAAGGTTATTTTTTATGGTACTTTATTTACAAAAAAAAAATGCGGTTGTCAAATAGAAATCTCGCTACTGTCATAAAGTGCAAATGTAAACGGTCAAGAATTCCGGTCGAGATTTCCATTGAAATCTCGCGATTTAAAAATATAAATGAACGCAGCATTAAAGTTAAAATTTTTTTACCGTTTATCATTGATTACCCTGATATGCAAGTATGGTTGTACTTTTTGCACTTGTGTAATTTTCCTATGACCATAGATTTGCACTGTTCTCAAATATTTGTGGAGAACACCCAATTAAAAACTTCACCTCACGTCCCTGGTTTCTGGTATATGTTGGTATTGTTATTCTTTCTAGTAGATTGTGTGTAAATCAGTGGTGTTCAGCCCATAGGACAATTGTCCCTGCTCAATTCACATGTATTCTTACGCTCTTGCTTTTAGTCGTCACTGAAACAGCGACGAATTAACATGAGTACGGATATATGCTGATTTTTTTTTAATGTATGAAAAAAAAAATTAATAACAATGTACGACAAATATTTTATGATTATAAATACAGATTAAAGATATTTTATAAATATGTAAATACAATGAAATCATTGATATTGATTTAAAAAAATCGAAAACCTTTTGTTTTACATAGAATGAAAGAAGCCACCCTTATGTATGTATGTATTTTTTTTCTTTCAAAAATTGTATTTTGTTTATTTTTATTTCTTTAAAACAGTGTAGTATTTATTTATATTTTCCGAAAGTACCTACTTCGCTTTTTACACAAAACATTTTCATATTTTTAATAAAAAATAAATGCATACAGATTCTATTAACCCATTCAACATTTCTTACAGTGCAATTCTCATTTTCTCACCAACACAACTACATTTTTAGTTTTGAACACCACTGGTGTAAATGAATAAAGAGAAAATGAGCGTAATATATTTGTTTTTCTATGGTATGCTCAAACAAATAAAACAGATAATGAAGATTGTACAATAGATACTTATTGTACGCTGCCAATAAATATATTGTGAAAATTTCGACCAAATCAACCCCATGTCTTCCTTCGACGTCTTTTTCACTAATTTTATTTAAATTAAATACAATTTTTTGTTTTAATTGAATTTTATTAATTTTTAAATACAAATTTCACAACAAATTTAATCTTTAGTCACTTGATTATTTGTTTCCACAACAATTACTTGAAAATATTTGTGGTACAATAAGTATTTGAGAACAAGAAACAAATAAATGCGTCACTCAATGCAAAACAAGAAATAACTGGTATTGTTTTTATGAAAAGATTGAGTGCGTTGAAACAAAACGATACAATATCAGTTGGACTTCTTGTCTTATTTATACCAATAGTAACCAGAGCTTTGAAGAATTAATTCCTTAATTCAATTTTTCAATTCTGAATTAAAAATTCGATGAATTAATTCACAAAGCACCATATATTGAATGGAATTAATTCATATTTGTTTTCGTTCGATTTATTTTGTTACGAATTAATTCCTTACTGAATTAATTCACCACTGAATTCATTCAATTTCATTTTCATTCAGTGAATTAAAAAAAAATAAAATTACATTCAGTGAATTAAAAAAAAATAAAATTACGTTCAGTGAATTAAAAAATGAAATTACGCTCAGTGAATTAAAAAAAAAACGTTCATTGAACTCAAAGCCTGTTTTCTGTTTTATTTACAAATAAAATTTGCAACTAAGCAATTTTAAAGAGGTTTTCTTTTCTTAACAAAACGTTTTAAATGAAAATATTAACTGTAATACCTCATTCATACTGAGCTCGAAAACCCATTACTTGAGTTTTCGTTCCAAAGCACATTTGAATGCGTTTTCATATATGTGTTTTCATAAATAAACCCGAACAAAAATGGTTATATATAAAAATACATTTTATAACATTTTTAAATAGCTTTAGGTGTGTGGCTTAATATTGAATATATAAAGTAATATATATTCTTTTATTATCATAAAATCACAAAACTAGATTTAATTTTCACCATTTTCTAGAACAGTTTTCAATGTTAATTTTTTCTGTCTTGGTTTTTTTTACCCGGGTAATGTAATGAAAACTCCAAAATAATTTGTTTTCGATGAAAACATAATCGAAAACGTTTACATTTTATAGTAATACACTTTTTTACAACTCTGAACAAAAAAGAATAAGGGAAAATGGAAGAACGTCAAAATAAAAATTATTTTGAATTCATACAATTTTGTAAGTAGATATAAGTTTGTTTTTATTAAAAATTCTGTAAAATAAAAAATGCAATAATTTTTTTTCAAAAACAGTGTTAATTTAGAAATTTAATTTTAGTGATATTACTGTTAAAAACTTTTGAAACGTCAAGTTAGCAGTATGAACAGGTGAGTTTTCAAAATGTTTTCAACCGACAATTTTGTCAGTGAGAATGTACTATAACAGATAATCCGTATTTATATGTAATTTAATTTTTAAATAAACGACAAAAAAAGTTAAAAAATGTATTTCTTTTCATTTTAACTGTATAATCATTTAAAAATAAATGTGCGCATAACTTTTTAAATTAACTACAGTCAGTTACTGTAATATTATTTTCAGTGTAATCCATAGCCTTCTTCTTTGGGACAATCTAAGTCGGTGTACCAAATTTCATTAAAATATCTTAATATTTGCGAACTGTAGAGTGCGGATATTTAACTCTTTAGGGGACCTTTTTACAAGCACTAGATCTAAAAATTGATCAATTGTAAAACAAATCAATAAGCTCTGTCCGTAGGCCCATGTGAATAAGCGGACCAAATTTCATTAAAATTTATTCATATTTGAGACATGTAGCGTGCGAAAAAATAAATTTTGGGAGAAACCTTTATATGGGCACTAGGTCTAAACACTGAAAGATTTTAACCAAAAACATTGTAGAAACTTTTTTTTTTTGTGAAATATTTTTTTTTTTGGTGGAAAGTTTTTTTTTTTGGAAACACTTTTCTTTTGGGGAAACTTTTTTTTTTGTGTAAATTTTTTTTGTGTAAAAATTTTTTTTGTGGAAACTTTTTTTTTTGGGAAAGTTTTTTTTTTATTTGGAAAAAGTTTTTTTTTTGGAAACACTTTTTTTTTAGTGGAAACTTTTTTTTTGTTTGTGAAATGTTTTTTTTTTGAAAAAGTTTCTTCTTTTGGAAACATTTTTTTTTTGTGGAAAAAATTTTTTTTTTGTTGAAACTTTTTTTGTAGAAGCAGTTTTTTGTGAAAACTTTGTTTTTTTGTGGAAACTTTTTTTTTTTTTTTGGTGGAAACACTTTTTTTTGTGGAAACACTTTTTTTGTAAACACTTTATTTTGTGGAAACACTTTTTTTTATGGCAACACAGTTTTTTTTGTGGCAACACAGTTTTTTTTTTTGTGGAAATACGTTTTTTTTTGTGAAAACACTTTTTTTTTGGAAACACTTTTTTTGTTTAAACTTTTTTTTTGTGGAAACACTTTTTTTTTTTTGTGTAAAAAAATTTTTTTAACACACTTTTGGGAAAGAAAATTTGCCCACGGCCACTTTTTTTAACACTCTCTCTGGAAAGAAAATTTGTGTACGCGCACTTTTTTTTTAAAAACATTTTTTTTGTTTTTTAACACTCTTTCGGGAAAGAACGGGGGAATTAAACGGGGTACAAGTGGAATTGAAACTCGAAAAAATGGCAATGGAATGCGGAATGAAATGAAACAGAACGGGGAACGAATGGAATCGCAATGATAATAAACAAATCGCAAAGAGAATCATAGTGTTTACATATAAGAGTGACTGACTGACTTATTTCACCCTCTAACCGGCCTAAGCTTTTTCACCAAAGTATAAATAAAATCCAAAAATGAATTTTTTTGTGCCTCTGATTAAGAAGATGTATCGATTTTCGTTTTTTGGAAACTACGAAATTGAGCGAAAACGGGTCTTAATTTTAATAAATATTGGTACTAATACTAAATTTATTCTTTTTGTCAAATTTCATAATAATTCGTTTTTAATTTAAGACGATATCCCAGAAAGGTATCCTGATAGAATCCTGTATGTGCTCCAACATAGACATCTATAAGACGGAATTTTTTGACATTTTAATGTAGAGGCTTAGAGCTGGCTTTTACGAGCTGCACAAAAACCCATCGACTAGAAATCCAAATGTATGTACTTTGCGATGTGGGGTAATGTGCGAGATGTTGAATTTTAAAACAGTTGTTGCGCGCCATTTGATGGTGAGTTGGCGAACTTTTGTTGAGGCTGTTATATTATTTTACTTCGGTGGGGTTAAGTGCTATGGAAATAGTGAAGGAGGACACTGTATTAGGGATAAAAAAATCATACACATTATTTTTCCAAATTTTTTTTTTGGAAACACTTTTTTTTTTGTGGAAGCTTTTTTTGTGGAAACTTCTTTTTTTGTGGAAACACTTTTTTTGTGTAAAAAATTTTTTTTGTGCAAACTTTTTTTTTTTTGTGGAAGTTTTTTTTTTTTGGAAACATTTTTTTTTTGTGTAAACTTTTTTTTTTTGTAAATTTTTTTTTTGTTTGAAGAACCTTTTTTTTGGAATTTTTTTTTTTTTTGAGGAAACTTTTTTTTTTGGGGAAACTCTTTTTTGTGGAAACTTTTTTTTGTGCAACTGCACTTTTTTTATGCAAATATTTTTTTTGTGGAAACTTTTTTTTTTGTTGGAACTTTTTTTTTGTGTACATTTTTTTTTTGTTGCGGCAACTTTTTATTTTTTTGTTCAAACATTTTTTTTCCAAACACTTCTTTTGTGGAAACACCTTTTTTTTTGTGGAAACATTTTTTTTGTGAATTTTTTTTTTGTGGAAACACTTTTTTTTGTGAATTTTTTGTGTAAAATTTTTTTTGTGGTGGAAACACTTTTTTTGTGGAAACACTTTTGTTTTTGTGGAAACACTTTTTTTTTGTGGAAACACTTTTCTTTGTGGAAACTCTTTTTTTGTGGAAACTTTTTTTTGTGGCAACACATTTTTTTTTTTTTTGTGGAAATACTTTTTTTTTTGTGGAAACACTTTTTTTTTGGAAACACATTTTTGTGTAAACTTTTTTTTTGTGGAAACACTTTTTTGTGTAAACATTTTTTTTAACACATTTTTGGGAAAGAAAATTTGCCTACGGGCACTTTTTTAACACACTTTCGGGAAAGAAAATTTGTGTACGCGCACTTTTTTTTAAACACATTTTTTATTAAGGAGAGTTTGTATACGACCATTTTTTTTTTGTTTTTTTAAACACTTTTTTTTAACACTCTTTCGGGAAAGAACGGGGAAATTAAACGGGGACCAAGTGGAATTGAAAATCGAGAAAATGGCAATGGAACAGAGAACGAAATGGAATGGAATGCTAAACGAAATGAAACAGAACGGGGAACGAATGGATTCGCAATGATAATAAACAAATCGCAAAGAGAGTCATAGTGTTTACATATAAGAGTGACTGACTGACTTATTTTACCCTCTAACCGGCCTATGCTGTTTCACCAAAGTGTAAATAAAATCCAAAAATGAAATTTTTTGTGCCTTTGATTAAGAAGATGTAACGATTTTCGTTTTTTGGAAACTACGAAATTGAGCGAAAACGGGTCTTAATTTTAATAAATATTGGTACTAATACTAAATTTATTCTTTTTGTCAAATTTCATAATAATTCGTTTTCAAGTTAAGACGATATCCCAGAAAGGTATCCTGATAGAATCCTGTATGTGCTTCACCATAGACATCTATAAGACGGAATTTTTTTACTTTTTAACGTAGAGGCTTAGACCTGGCTTTTACGACCTGCACAAAGACCCATCGACTAGAAATCCAAATGTATGTACTTTGCGATGTGGGGTAATGCGCGTGATGTTGAATTTTAGGACAGTTGTTGCGCGCCATTTGATGGCGAACTTTTGTTGAAGCTGTTTATTTCGTAGCCCTGTTATATTATTTTACTTCGGTGGGGTTAAGTGCTATGGGAATAGTGAAGGAGGGCACTATATTAGGGATAAAAAATCATACACATTATTTTTACAAATTGACGTTGCGGTCGCCGGGGATCGAACCCGCAACCACATGTGTAACAGTTCAAGGCGCTAACCATTACACCACAGCTCTCACATCGTCATCGTTATTTATTGTTAATTATTAAGTGTGTCTATTTGATTTTATTTTTACTTAAAAAGTAGAAAATTTGTTTTAACCTAAGCTTCCTCTGAATAATAATTTTTGATATTATTTATTTTTTATATAAAGTCCTAATAAGCATTCTCATCGAAGGGGGCTTTTATTTTGAAGATTTTTACATTAATAAAAAACATTGTATTTTATTTTCATAAAAATATTTAATTCCTATACAAAACAAATTACATTTTAAACTTTAAGCTACGCTAACAACGTAGCGGGCTTGCCCGATACGACAAAATTTGTTTTCGGTTTAACTGACATCCCAAAAACTAGGCCTAAGGCACGCCGCTAAATCTAGCGGGCTTGCCCGCTAGTATATATATATATATTTTTCTTCGGTTATTAATAGTACCCGGAAACATCGACAAATTCGGAGCCATACGTGCTAATATTTTAATTTAGTATACAGTAGAAGAAGTCCGTAATAAGTATAAAGTACTTTAACTTTATAAAAAGTATAAAGTAGTAAACTTTATTTTGTTGTTTTAAATCTTTATGGTTTTGAGACCTTTATAAACACATTATTTATTTTTTACAGTAGTTTTGATTTTACTGCCTTTTTCTTAAGTGCACTTTATAACTGCACAAAATTTTGGTTTCGTTTTTATTTTACAAAATTATGTACGCAATTGCCTTCTTATTAACTAAATTTTTTGGAAAATGTATTTATTAGAACTAAATATGTGTACTTTTTTCAAAATTAAACATATATAACCTTTCCTACATTGCTTTTTCAGAGTGGTGAATATCGAAATCTCGAGATTTCGGTGCAGTTGTAAACGCAGCTTAAGTGCACTTTTTGTACCTTCGCATTTAAGATAAGTGCCTTATTTTTTTTAGCAGTTGTACATACATTATTTTCATTGTGTTTTGCTTTATTTTGCAATTCTAGGAAGAAAAAAATACACACATGAAATGTGTTGTCAACTTTTTGTGACAAAAATATCCTACTTTAGTTGTTTTGTAGTCATAAAAATCGCAATCTAATGCAAAGTACAAAGTTGTCATCATTAGCTTGATTTGTTTTCAGTCTTTTTGAAACCGTTATATGTTGTTGTTGTAAATATACCTGCACATTAAGGCAGGTAAACAATTTGACTTAGCAACGTTTTTGGCTTATCTGCACCAAAATTCGTACAAAAGTTGATTGTGCAGCTATGCCAAAACTACTGTAATTAAATAAAAAATATTCTCTAAATATAGTCGTCTGTGGAATATTTACAAATATCGCGAGTGTACGTAAATATTTTGGACTGACTGTATATTACAGAAGAATTTTTATTTTTACATGCATGTTGCTTTTAAGGAATTCAAGTCATAAATATAAAAGTGTTAATATTTCGGTTTTTTCTTAATGGAATCAGTAAGTTTAGTCATTATAAACCTAATTGCAAAAAATCTCTTCTACAAGTTGTCGCAATAACTTTTTTTGCACAATTTAAATTTTTTTTGTTGTAACGGAGTTTACATTTCTGCAAGCAAAAGATATAACAAAAAAAATTGCGTACGAATTTTCTTCAATTTATTAGTTTTATGTATTTTGATTTATAACTTGCTTTCCAATGATATATAATTTGTGTTGATCAAATTGGCGGTTTCGCGAATAAAAGTACAATTCATTCCGCGAAAAAAAATTTTTATTTGTTTTTAATTTTGTATTTTTGGTCCTTTTAAATGCTTTTAAAAAATATAAAATTTTTTAAAATCCAAACAGCGGTTGCGCAGTTACAAAATAATATATTAAAAACATAACATTTCGCGATCAAAAAATTCTTAAATTGTGTGAAACAAATTTAATTTGTCAAACTAATGTCAGTAATGACTCGAAATATCGATTCAAAACCAATGAAATGCAAAATCAATCGTTTTTCGCTCCAGCAGCTTAGGGTAAAAAACTGATAACTTTTTTTGATTTGACGCAAAATTATTAGTTGAATCGTCTTTTGACACATAAATATTAGTTGAATCGCCTCTGTTTATGGTTATTTTAAAATATTTTAAACATTTATCTGCATTTATTTGAATGAAATCTGATGCAAACAATTGTGGTTACGGAGTTTACATTTGGTTACTTTTTTCGGTTTCTTTCAGAAACGCTTTGTCAGAATTTTTTTTCCGAAACAAAATCGCATGATGCCTACAAGGTGAATCCAAATATGACATTGTTTTTCTTACTCGTTAAATAGTTTGGTGTAAAAATTTGGAACGGAATTTACAACATTTTTTCAAATCTTATTAAAGACATCCTTTTTCATCTCGAGAATGTTACATGCTGCAGAAAAGCTTCAAGTCTGTTATACTGGATGATTACTTACAGTCCAACGATCATTTGAGTATAAATAACATTATACTTTTCGGAATATAAATAATAGATAACTCCAAAATTCTGGTATATGCATTTTTATCAAAAATTATGGAAATAAAATTGGTCACAAATTTTATGTGTTAACCAAAAATTGGTCAGATTGTTATAAATTTTTTAAAACAGGTGACAATGCGCTGATATATATCAAAATATGTAACTCAAATGTAATCGATGCATTAGAAATTAGGTGGTTACACGGTTTTTATCACATTTTTTGATATCACCCGCATAGAAGGCAAAAACAAGTTAAATTTTTAATTATATCTTTCAGGGAAATTTGGAAATCTTAACTGAAATATGTATTTTTTTGTATAATTTTTAAAAATAACCGCGAATTACTTAACACTTACTTAATTTTTTAAAGTTTTGATTTCAAAATCCTTTTCTTCACATTAATTCAGACTAGATTTAAGAAAAAAATGTTAAACAATGACGTACAAGTTAAGAAATAATTCAATTTAAAATTAACCCTACTTTTTGTATAAATTACTCTAGAAATAAATTTCTAATTCTTAAAAGATGACTTTTTCTGCTACCTCTAAATTAAAGCGGATTTAGCTCAAACTTGGCACAGAGAGTTTTTAGACATTTAGGAATAGGTGTTTTTTGGACTTTTCTAATATATAATATATATGTATATTAGGGTGTTCCTTAAAAATAGATTCGTCATTACACCCCCCAGTTTTATTGGAAATGGTCCCAAATGGATGAAATTTTTTTTTTTTTTTGAAAAACATTATCCCGTACTGAAAGTTGGACGAAAATGTCTCATTTTGGAAAAAAGTGTATTACTACGAAATATTCCCCAAATTAGAAATTTCGAAAAAAATAATTTTTTATTTCATTTATTTTTTTAATATAGTCAAAATGATTTAGACATGGAATTTAGACTTCATCGGATATCATTAACCCACTTTAGCCTGGAATCCAAAATGACCCACGATTTGATAAAAATGCAAAAAAGTGTTTTTTTTTAATTAATTTTAAAGATTTTTTAAAATGCCTAATTTGGAGATGTCGATTGCTATTTGTACCACATAATAGTTGATATTAAAGAAAAAAAATAAACTGGAAAAATGATAATTCGAGTTTGTGTTTGGAGCGACTGTTTTCCAGGACATTTACAAAAATTGCTCATTTTGTAAAAAATTTAACAAAATTTGAATGTTTTCATCAAATTTTACACAGTTTTCGGAAAAACATCACTTAAATTTGTTTAGACTATATTTATCTTTACATTTGTTTTAAAAATCTTTAACCCTTAGTCGCCTGGGGTCAGAAAAGACCCATGAAGCTTAATATTAATTATGACTACGAGATTGTAGTCATTAAATTTGAAAAAAAAAACTCTCAGCTGGATAAAAATAATTATTTTATGTAACATGACCCATATGGGGTTAATTTGTGTACTTTTCGCCAAAAACGCCCCACTAGGAAATTTTCAGAATAACACCTTTCATAATTTTCGGAAAACAATCACTTTGAATGAATAAAAAAAAATGTCCACTTGAAAAAATTATTATTTTGGGCAAAACTTCACTTTATAGGGCACCCCTCAAACAAAAAAAATATGCCCCCTCTGGAATTAAAAAAGAAAATTTTTTTCTATATGGTGTTAAGGGGGCCGGGGCCCCTGGGACCCGCTAGGTCTGAAAAACCGAAACACGCCCAGAATGGCACGTGTGACGACTCAAATTAAAGAATTGAGTCGTCACGATTCCAAATATGCATTTTGTTTTAAGATCCGGAAAACAGAATTCGGGCTAGGCGCATTTTTGTCATTTTATGTGTTAAAAAATACTATTTTGAAAAATGTACGTAAACTTGTTGGTGATAAAAGTGTGGGATTTTTTAGGAAAAAGTGAAAATTTTACGAATTTTAGGGGGTTTTTTGTATATTATGGGACACAGCGTCGCAGGCGAAAAATGTTTTAAAAAAATCGCGGGATTTTTTCAAAAAAATTTTAATTTTTTGGTAAATATGTACGCTTTTTTTTGGTAAAAGTTGGTGTTTTTTTTTTTTGGAAAAATTAAAATTTAATGAATTTTGGGGGTTTTTTATGTATTGTGGGACAAGCGCCGCCGGCGTAGAAATTAACCCTATATGGATCATGTAACATAAAATAATTATTTTTATCAAGTGGATGCAACTTAACAGAAAAAAATCCAGCACGCGCTTTTTTTTTGCGGAATATCTTTTCTTCGCGAAAAAAATTTTTATAAAATTTTAATAATAATTTTAATTCAGTTTCTAGTAGATGTAAGGATAAAAATGCAACTTAACAGAAAAAAAACCCAAAACGCGCTTTTTTTTGGCGGAAAATCTGTTTTTCGGGAAAAAAAAATTATTATAAAATTTTATTTAGGGTCATAATATATTTAGATTTTTCTTAAAAAAAATACAGACACGCGTATTTCAATAAAATATTTTATTTAATAATAAACCTACAAAAAATTTCATAAATTTTTTTTTATTGAATTGGGGTAACTCCAAATTTTATCAAAATTTGGTCCAGAGCACCGTGAAAAATGTATTAAATTTGCAAAATTGTAAACTATATCCACTTAGCGATTATTTACTTATCAAAAGGAAAGTTTTTGTATCCATATTGCCCTATTTTAAACATATTTTCTCCACCATATTGAATTTCTGATAAAACGCGTACAATCGCGGATTTCAAAAAAACCTGAAACACGTGTTCACTTAAATCGACTAGATATTAAATATGTTAGACTGACATTTCAGTCACAAAATTCTTCATACAAAAGAGTTAAAAACTTGTTTTGTTTCCAGAATATCCTTGCAAACAGGACATTTCTAGAAAAGATTGAACATGTTATATATACCGCGTATATAAATACATTGCGTATATTGTCTTTAGCTAAATACCAAAATTCTGCAAAAACTAAAAAAAGGCCTTTTTAAAAACGGTCCAGCTCATGAGATCTCATTCCTAGACCCGAAATATTTTGGGAATCATCATAAAACAAACCAAGGTTTATTTTGATGGGGGCACTTTTTTTTTACTTTTTTTCTGTCCATATAAGGTGAGTGGCTCTAATGTATGTATTTGGAAAGCCCAACTATCTCTCCTTCTAGGTCCGTTCATAAACTAAAAATCCTAAATTTGTTATTTTTATCGATGAATTTAACTTAAAATTATTTTTGATTTGATAATTCCGAATTTTTTATACAATTTTCTACTGCTATATTTTGGAAAAAACCTTAAACATCTTTAAGTTACGTGTTTAATGTTATATCAAGCCGATCAAGCCGCCGCCGATTATTTGGTTGCGCCGCCGATTTTTTTCCGGCTCAACCTTAACCGCCGCCGCTGCTAATTTTTTGCATGCGCCGCCGCCGAAGATTTTGGTCGGCTTATTTCTCTGGTCTGGATCTAAACCAGGGATGATAAATGGGATTTCTAAAATAGTACTAACGAGCTTTAAAAATAGTACTTTTTTGACCTCTATAGTACCAAAAATTTTTTTCATTTAATTTTTTTATCATTATAAATTAACAAATAAAAACTCATGAAAAATAAATAGTTCTTTTATACTATCTAACTCATACAGCAATAGAAAAATGTAAAAATTTTAGTTAAAACTATTAAAAATTAGTTCAAAATTACGTTGCATAAAAAAATTCTATCAGATTACTTTTGTAAAAAATTAGTAAGATAACTACAGGAAAAACCAAGCTGTTAAATACATATACAAAATTTTAGTTATATTTGAATAAATTTTAGTTAACAAAAAATAACAAAAAGCAGGTTAAAATTAGTAATAAATAATAATTGGTAGACTAAAAATCACCAAAAATTTTAAATGTAGAAAGCTTCTTTTCTATTTTTTATACGAATAAAAATCTAGTCTTCTGAAATCAGCAGTTTACTATTTTTAGCAACCATTTCTGTTGATTTTTGCGGGACAGACTGCAATTTTCATTCAACTGAATTTAACTTAAAAGTAACAAAAAATTTTGTAGATATAACAGTTTATTTTTGCTATTTTTACTATACTAATATTAATTTTTGCAGATTTTACAGTATAATTTGTTATTTTCAATGTTAAATATAAAAATGTAGAAAAAAATCTGCTAATCTTAGCAGTTTCTTTTGTAAGGCCTTTTTTGCTTAATTTTTAGGAGCTTTTTCTGCTATTTTTACAGGTTTATTTCTGTGAGTGTAGGGTTCAGAATTTAAAGTCCCTGATTATCATACTTGACTTCGTTTTCAAGCGAATATTATTTTAAGGTTATTTACAGGTCTATTCCACCTTGTAATGTCATAAGAATATTTTCGATTGAACAGATTGATTGACAAATGAAAATCGAATGAGTGAATTCTTTAGGAGCTCAGATGGGGGAAAACATTTTTCCCGTTTAAAAAAATACAAAAATTTATAGATCTCTTAATTCTCCAGATTTTTAATAATTTCACACAAAAAAATACTAGAGGGCATATTACCATTGTTGGCATATGTACCATATTTTAGTATATTATTTGTAAAAATAGAGTTATTGCCTATGCCGAAAGGTAATTATATTACCTATTGGCATTGTAGATTTAACTATTGAATGTAGGCAACCCTTCTTATAATACTAAATGTCACAAATTTAAATTATGTATTTTGTTTACTTCTCAACGTTCAATAACTATTTATTTTTTCAAGATTTTTAATAAAAATTGGACTATATTTTATTTAAAGTTTATGATGAAAAAAGAACGAGGTAACGTATTGTTAATTGTTATAGAAAAAATTAAGTTTGAATCATTCTTTGATTTTTTAGATATAACATTGGTCCTGTCAAGACATTTTCATCTCAACAAGAAATAAACTTTTATTCTAACAAACACCATTTCTGCATTTTCAAATATTCTCACCGTCTTTAGTTTTGACGTGGTGGATAGTAAACCTTGTTATACCCTACACCACCACGTGGTCAGTAGACCTGGCGTAGCTAATATGGGGTTTTTTATATTTTGGAATTTTGATTGTGTGTAGCGATGAAAATATGCGATTTGATGCCAAAATTGATGTAGCAAATTTTCAGGTTGATCGGATGGTTCCAACCCGTGCCACAATGAGGTCAAAGGTCAAAATTTTAAAAATCCACCAAAATACTTTATTTTTTTTGCATTTTATAATTTTTTTTATTAAGTAATACCAAAAATAAAACTTCTTTAAATTAGAATATCATTTATAACTTGTAAATTAGTTAATAGTAGTATTAATGCTTAAGTATATAATGGCACCATAAGCAAAAACAAATATATGTATGCATTATAGTTTTTATTTAAGCTCTCAGTTGTAAAAATGTATGGCGTTTCTGCTATTATACTAAGAAAAAAATATTTATAGAATTCAAAATATGCTTACAATATATATCGTTACCTGAAATGGAAGAAGGTGTAAGTTTTTGACTGATTATGGTGCACGACATTAAACTACGTGTCCTCACAATTTTTTTGCTTTCTGATATAAAAAATAAAGATTTTATAAGCGAAATTCTAAACAACCAACTTTTCGCTCTTCTTCTTAATTTGGTTTTACTGTAGAAAATTTTAATTTTTTTTCATTGATTATGAAGCACATAATTAAGCTTCCTTTCTCCGCAAAATTATAGCCTTCCACAATAAAAAGTTTTGATTTCATTACTTAATTTCGTAAAATGTCGGAAAGTTTTTTTTTGCTTTTCTTGTAAAATAATGAATATGTTTGTTACGCCCTTTTGCATTTCAGGTAACGATATGTATTTCTACCAACAACTATTATTGAAAAAACGGTAAATTTTTTTTCGTCGCTGTTTTTTAAACATCCTCAATATTCCTAGCTTTGAGCTATCGTCAACTGCATTTTTGTCTAAAAGTACCGTTTTTTCCGCTCTGCTACTGAGCACATAGCAATGCTTATGATATGAATATGTAAAATTTTGTCATTGCGAATTTAAATATTGTTGAGAAAAGTGAAGTTTATTGTAAAATAAAATATTGTGTAACTTTACGTAATTCCATGGCTCAGAAGAAAAATTTATCGTTGGAACGGCTTCGATCTGCTGACACAAATGTGTACTTGATTGGTAAATGTGTACCTAAAATAGTTGGTGTGAAATTACCATCAAAGCAGCAAGTGCTTCAGTGTTTTTTTTTATAATGTGCGTTGTGAAAAGAAAACAGTTAAAGAAAGTGCAAGATTAGTGTTAAATGAAATATTGCCTTTTTGGGAAAGAGCTAGAATCCCAACGCCAGATCAAAGAACATGTGCTGCAAAAGTCATTAAACTTTATGAAGAGTGGAGAACAGTCCAAAAAGTATGTAAATCTCCGTTCCCAAGTCATCGCAAAAAAGAAAATTACTTTAAGGAAAATTTAAATAATTTATTTGACATTGCCCACGTTGACGCTCTGAAGCTTATAAGTATACAGGAAGATAGAGACTTCTTAATAAAGCAGCGAGAAAATGGGCGTGTTGGTAGCATGACTTGTGTCGATCAAAATGTCACAAATAAAGAAAAAAGAAAGGCACAAAGATTGGAAGATGAAAAACGTTGAAAAGAAAATTATGAAAAAAGAAAAGGCACTTCAGGTAATTATTATGTAGTATTTGGAAGCAAAGTGTCAATTTTTTTTTTGCTGTTCACTTAATTTCATGTGTAGACTTGACTATGGAACATGTTGAATTTGAGACTGACAACATTCCAAGTTGCTCCAGTAAGCCAATTCGAAAACGTGGAAAAAAAAGTTTATTGACGACAGAATGCTGGCTTGTATGGATGCTGGCAATATGTCATCGCCATTAGCTATACACTTTATCAGTGCAACTGCCAAAGCTTTGGGTCACAATATTGAGGATCTTGTCCTGAATTGCACAAGTTTGCGTGAACAACGTAAAAAATATCGTCGGCGTCATGGCAAAGAAATTGTTGAAAATTTCAAGGTAAGTTTTTTTATTTTGACCAAGTTATAAATTTTGCTTTGAGCTTAAGATTTTTTTAGATACCTGAAACATTTGTTTTGCATTGGGACGGAAAGCTACTTCCCGCAATTGCTGGAAAAACTAAAGTTGATCGCTTGGCTATTGTGCTCACGTCGGAGAACGTTGACAAATTAATAGCTATCCCCATCATTGAAGATGGAACTGGTGCTGTAGTCGCTCAATCAGTCTACGACAATTTGTTAAAAATGAATATGCTGAATTCATTAGAAATGATATGTTTCGATACAACTGCTGCAAATACTGGCTCTCATAGTGGTGCTGGAACTTTATTGGAACGCAAACTGGAACGCAGCTTACAATGTCGCCACCATATTGCAGAAATTCTCTTAAAAGCTGTATTTGAAATCAATTTCGGAAACTCAAGTGGTCCAGAGGTGGCGATTTGAACGTTTTGCACGGGAATGGAGCACACTAAATTCAAAGGGATACAGCACTTGTATGCAGGATGAACAAGTTTTGAGTGTCATATCTGTCGAGGAACGCGAAACAAGGAAACACTTTTGTCTTGAATATTTAGCGAAAGTCCACATTCGGCATGATTATAGAGAACTCTTACAACTTGCATTTATTTTTCTTGGTGGTAGCATTCCCAATTTCACATTTCGTGCACCTGGAGCGACATCTCATGCAAGATTCATGTCCAAGGCCATCTATTGTCTCAAAATGTATATTTTTAACGAGCACTTTAAAATGTCTGCGAGTCAGTTGAATGGAATTCGTAATACGTGCATTTTCTTAGTAAGTCTCTACATCCCATACTGGTTTAGAACCGCAAATGCAGTTGAAGCGCTAAATAGAGATATGCAACTAATAAAGGGGATTATTGGGTATTTTGATAAAAAAATATCTACAGTGCTTTTGGAAAAAATTCGGAACCACCTGTGGTATTTATCAGAGGAAGCAGTTGCACTTGCCTTTTTTGATCCACATGTAGACTCAAAAATAAAGGAAAAGATGGTTTTGGCGTTGCAAATAGATTCCGATGAAGACAATCATATCGGTGATGATGGTGATATTTTCACTTCTAAAAAAGTGTGTGCAAGCGTTGATGAATTACAATTATTCACATCCAAGGATTTAAACTCTTTTGTAACTCCTAAAACAAAAAAATTTTTTTCTCGTCTGGAAACTTCTACGGATTTCTTACGCTTTGATCCGTCAAACTGGCCTAAGAGCGAAGCATTTTGTAAAGGGGGACAAATCGTAAAATGCATTACTGTTGTGAATGATGCCGCCGAAAAAAAGTCACACTAATAACTGACTATAACAGATGCTTAACACACAACGAAGACGATAAACAGTACTTGTTACACATTGTAGAGGGCTACCGTAAGGACTTCCCAGCCTATACAAAATCTTCAATGATTTAAAATAAAAATAATAAGCCTATTAAATAAAAATTAAAGAAAAAACATTATATTTACAGTATTTCTTATTACAAAAATTTATAAAATGCAAAAAAAAAGTATTTGGGTGGTTTTTAAAAATTTTGACCTTTGACCTCATTGTGGCACGGGTTGGTACCCTCCGATCAGCCTGAAAATTTGCTACATCAGTTTTGGCATCAAATCGCATATTTTTATCGCTACCCACATTCAAGTTTCAAAAAAAAGTTTTTAACGCCAGGTCTAGTGGTCAGGGTATTATAAGTTTGTGCTGATGTTTGTAACACCAAAAAATATTGGTCCTAGACCCACCTTATAGTATACCGATCGGCTCAGAATTTTTTTTTATTTCGATTTAACGATGTCCGTCTGTCCGTCCGTGCGTCTGTCTGTCCATGCATTCTTGTGCGCACTCTACAGGTCGCAAATATTAAGATATTTTGATTAAACTCGGTACACCGACTTATATCGGCCCAAGGACGACGCCTATTGATTTTGGTTAAAATTGGTCCATGTTTAGACCTAGTGCCCATATAAGGGTCCTACCAACATTATATTGTTTATACGCTGCAGGTCGTAAATATTAAGATATTTTGATGAAATTTGGTACACAGACTTATGTTGTCCCAATAACGCAGCCTATTGATTTTGGTGAACATCGGTCCATGTTTAGATCTAGTGCCCATATAAGGGTTCTCCCAAAATTATACTGTTTATATGCTGCGGTCGCAAATATTACGATATTTTGATGAAATTTGGTACACAGAGCTATATTGGCCCAATAACGCAGCCCAATGATTTTAGTGAACATCGGTCCATGTTTAGACCTAGTGCCCATATAAGGGTCCTACCAAAATTATACTGTTTATACGCTGCAGGTCGCAAATATTAAGATATTTTGATGAAATTTGGTACACGGACCTATATTGGCCCAATAACGCAGCCTATTTATTTTGGTGAACATCGGTCCATGTTTAGACTTAGTGCCCATATAAGGGTCCTACCAAAATTATACTGTTTATACGCTGCTAGTCGCAAATATTAAGATATTTGTATGAAATTTGGTACACCGACCTATGTCAGCCCAAGGATGAAGCCTATTGATTTTGGTTAAGACCGGTCCATGTTTAAACCTAGTGCCCATATAAGGGTCCTCCCAAAATTATATTGTTTATACGCTGCAGGTCGCAAATAATAAGATATTTTGATGAAATTTGGTACACAGACTTATGTTGGCCCAAGGACGAAGCCTATTGATTTTGGTGAACATCGGTCCATGTTTAGACCTAGTGCCCATATAAGGGTCCTACCAAAATTATACTGTTTATACGCTGCAGGTCGCAAATATTAAGATATTTTGATGAAATTTGGTACACAGACCTATGTTGGCCCAATAACGCAGCCTACTGATTTTGGTGAACATGGGTCCATGTTTAGACCTAGTGCCCATATAAGGGTCCTACCAAAATTATACTCTTTATACGCTGCATTTCGCAAATATTAAGATATTTTGATGAAATTTGGTACACCGACCTATGTCAGCCCAAGGATGAAGCCTATAGATATTGGTTAACACCGGGCCATGTTTAGACCTAGTGCCCATATAAGGGTCCCCCCAAAATTATATTGTTTATACGCTGCAGGCCGCAAATATTAAGATATGCTGATGAAATTTGGTACACAGACCTATGTTGGCCCAAGGACGAAGCCTATTCATTTTGGTGAACATCGGTCCATGTTCAGACCTAGTGCCCATATAAGGGTCCTACCAAAATTGGCTTGGTTACAAACTGCAGATCGCAAATATTAAGATATTTTAATAAAATTTGGTGCGCTGACTCACATTATAGAAAATTTTGACACAAGCCCCATTTTAACCCATTCGAATTTGGGATCCAAACATTAGTTGGCTTTTAACCAGACTGGTGTAGGGTATTGTATAGTCGGCATGCCCGACTTTAATCTTTTTACTCGTTTTTTATCTGAAACTGTATTCATGGGTAATATCATTATACGTTTTATATATGTAGGTCTTCCGTTTTTCCAATAGATCAAAGTCACCACTTAGGGTTTTCTATTGGAAACACTTTTGTTTCGAAGGGATTTTCCAAATATCAGAGTGATTTGCTCCAGAAAATTAACTAAGAATATAAGAGTTTTTCAAAGAATAAATTCTTTGGAAACAGTCATTTTATATAGTCAAAATTTAGGAGCTATTTATTGTAATTATTTAATAGTTTTCATCTAATGGTTGGCAAACAGAACGATACGGTGTCGCTTATTGTAAATTTATTGTAGATTATTTTGCAAACGTTATTTTGAGGATAACACGTTTTGTTTATTTATTTTATCAACTCAATTTTATTGCAAACAACATTTCAGTTATTTTGCAATTGGTAATTTAATAGTTACGATATTTTAAGGCTAACGATTCCGTCTGTTTAAAAGGGAATCGATAAAGGTATTTTAGTGATTTTGATTCTAACACTGCTTTTTAATATGAAACTGTCATATTATGAGCTAATATGTTTTTTTTCCGAGTAGAATCGGACTATTTTTTCTCAGTAAAATTATCCCAGAATCTTTGGAATTATCTGTACAAAAAAATCTTTAGAATCATAGATTTTTTTGCAGATTAAAGAAAAAAATTCTTCAAATTTGATAATCTTTTTGTATTGGAAAATTAATCTAAAGAAAAGAGAAAAAATGTTTCTATACCCTTGGATTCTATAAACTTGTTCCTATAGGAATCAACTAGATCCTCTGGACTTTTCCTTATAGAAAACAACTGGACTTCTTCCTATGAAAAACCTTCAAATTCGGATTACTTTTTCCATAGGAAAACACTAATATTATCAGGAATTTTTCCTATAGAAAAACCCACAAATTCAGAGGACTTCTTCCTAGTTAAACCCCCTCAGATTCAGGTTTTTTTCTAGAGAAAATCCCTCAGAAAACATTTTCTACAAAAAAATGTGTTTTAAAAGAAATCAGCTGTTTTTGGTGACTTTTTTCTTATAGAAAAATTTTGAAATTATAAAATTTATTTTCTTAAGAATTTTTCTTAGTAAAAACCCCTAAGATTATTAGTAATATTGCCTTTACAAAAACCTTAAGATTCTGAGCACTTTTTCCCATAGAAAAACCCTCAGATTCTAAAAACTTTTCCCTTTAAATTCCGCTAAAAATACGTGTTTTTCTCTCTTACATAACATATCCAAATTAGGGTTCTATAAATCGACTTTCGACTAATCGATTAATCGACTTTTTGAAAGACGACTTTCTTGTGATGCAAAAGTCGAAAAGTCGACTTTTGCTTTCGACTTTTCAACTTTTTTACTTATTACCATATGGCTAAGAAGTAAATTTTGTTTTTGCTGATATAACACAATAGAAAAAATTAAGCAAGTGTTGCTAATCTATTGGAAAACAAAACACTGAAATATGACATAAAAAACTCTAAAATGTCTACGACACACAGTGGTTTTAAACTGGGAGAAGCGGTAATACACGCACAACTTCTAAACTAATCGTCCGATTTGGACAAAGTTTATAGAATATTGTAGAGTAGGAATAAGTCTTTTGTAAAAATTTGTAGTCACACATAGGAAACCTATTTAGCACCAGGGTGCAAAGTAGACCACCTTTAGTGTAAACAAGCTTTCGGAACCTTTGGCTTCTTAAATTGTCGGCCGATTTCAATGACTTTAGAATTTTTGAATTATACTTACGGCGAGTAACTTTTTTCCAATGTAACCATGGTTAAACGTTAACCCCAAATATTTTCATATAAATTTGAGATTAAAAACTATGTTTATTTTGGAATAAGTTAACAGGTCTTAATTAACAATGTTTCAACAAAACTTTTCGTTAATTTCAGCAGAGTAGAATATTATTGGCATTTAACTAAGTTTAACTTATAACAAAAAGTTTATAGAAATAACAGTTTTTTTGTTTTGTGTTTTGTTTCTAATATTGAGATAATTGTTTTGCTAATATGAGAAGGGTAGTTGTCATTTAAAACTAAAATATAACCCAAATACAGCTGAAAGTTTGTAGAGTTTACAGTTTTAAGATGAATGGGGGAAGTTACAGTTTTATTTTTTCTGTTTTATTTAACAAAAATTTACTAAACAGATTCGGCAGTTTTTTCTGCAGCGCCATTTTTAACTAATTTTTGGCATCTTTTTCTGCTATTTGTATAGATTTATTTCTATCAGTATATTAATATTGCTGGAGTAAGTCATAAAATCAAAGTGAAATTTAAAGAAAATGTAAGCCTTGACTTTAATTTCACTTAAATTTTTGTAGCGCTTATTGGGTAAAGCTTAAAGCATAATTTGTCAGAATAGGTATCTGCCGATAGCACAGATGATCGTAATCAAAACAGAGGACCCAAAAATTTAAAAGCCCCCCTAGAAAAATAGTCTAGCTACGGCGGTGTATGCAATCTACGCTCAGCATTTGTCGAAAGCGAGAAAATTTTTTAACTTAATTTTAAGTTTTCACAGATGCGTAAAATGTAGCTCCCCAATTGTTTTAGAAAGGGAAATTATTGTACTTGTTTACAATTAATCCAACCTTTTAACATGCATCGTTTAAACATGCATTTTTTATCAGTTAAAAGATTAACTGGACAGTTAAAAGTTTAACTCTGCCAGTTTAAAATACCAAGGTGACGCTCACGCTGTAATAAAATGCGGTGATTACAAAATTAGTTTTGTAAAAGCCTTAACTCTTATATGCATGATCTCTTCAATTTTAACCATTTTTTTGTATATGATTTCTAAATGCGTGTATATTTCCAGAAAAATACAAAAAAAAATTATTTTAGAAACAAGGTGACTTTTATTGAAAAATATGGTTTTTTGTCAAATATATTATTATAGCTAAAATGTGATTATTTTAACGAGTATGAAAAACAGAAAAAAATATTTAAACTATGAACTATACATTTATTGTCGTCAAAATTAATTTTATTGCGAGAATATCACTTTAAATATTTAAACAAACATTTTTTAATATTACACTTTTTGTAAAAAAAAAATGCGTGAGTTAGATTTTTCACAAATATACGAAGCAAAACCAAGATTTTTCCTATAACTGCTTAAAAAACCTGCACGAAACTTTGAGAACACTGTCTTTAGAACGGGCTCCAATGCCCAAAAATGCAGTTTTGTGCATCAAGTGGGTTTTTTTTATTAAAAAAACTGGTATGTTGCCATATAGATACACCATGCATTTAAAAAAAATAAGCCTTAATGTCTATAAGTTTTGCGCTACATTTTATGTTTAAGACCACTGTGCGATGATAAAAAACAAGGAAAATTTTTATTTTATATGCATATAAGTCGAATTTATGCTCATTATCAACAAGGTGCCAGTTCTACGTTCCGAATCTAGTTAACTGACCCCCAAATAAGCTAAAAAAAATATGATTTTTTGCTATTTAGAAATTTTCATATAAAAAGTTGATTAATCGACTTTTACCTATAAAAAGTCGGAAAGTCGAAAAGTCGACTTTTCAAAATTTGAAAAAGTCAAAAAGTCGACTTTTTGTTGCAACTATATAACCCTAATCCAAATTTCAGCGAAATCGGTGAGTGGCTTTGGGATACATTTCTTGTGAGTTATTTTTTTTATAAAAAACCGCTAATCTTATGTTGTATAGTATTGATATCTTTAATTTGGTTTAATTAAATCACTTGTATAATTGACATTTTTACCTATTTTTAATAAATAAAATTATATTTAATAAAATAAAAAAATTCATTATTAATGGGATTTTTGTAATAAAAAGTAACTAATATCAAGGTTATATTACCCATATTTTGCCTACGTTAACTTTGGCAATACACCTATTTTTCTCAGTCAATTTAACAAAGCTTATAGGTGATTTTTCGAACATAAAAGTCAAATATATATTACCTATTATTTATTGTAATATTGCCGTAAAGTAGGGCATACACGTTCAATATTATTGATAAATTTTTAAAAATCAACCAATCAGAAAATTTTATTTTTAAATACTTTGTTCTGATTGGTCGATTTTAAAAACATTGATCAATAATATTGAATGTGTATGTTTGCCTTAAAACATAGCAAACTCTATTGCCTTAGAAAATAGGCGATATCACCCAATTTTAGGCAATAGTACCTCTAGTATTTTTTTGTGTGATGTTTTGTATAACACACATACGTATTTTAATAAAAAAAGCGAAAGAACATTTTCTTGAGTTTTCAATAGTAACATTTTAAATATTTTCAACATAAGTATTTTATATTTAAAACTCCGATATTTGAAAACACAATAATATCTCTGAAAATTAAAAAAGCACAACAAATTTAACAATCGAAAAATGTGTAAATAGTATAGAGAGTCAGAGGAGTACCATAGTACTTTTGAGGTTCCAATAGTACCACAAAAAGTACTATAGTACTAACTTTATCATCCCTGATCTAAACCAGTGGTCGGCATCCATAGCCACAAGTGGCCGATCATTATCGGCTTTTTACACGTACACAACACGAATGGCAACAAAACTCTTAACTAAGAGCATAAAATTTATTTAGTAGCATGCATAGATTATATCATCTTACTCTTCTTCTTCTTTTGTCAACAAACACATTTTTTCACATACAATCAAATATTTTTTGTATAGGTATAGCACGTATGTCCAACACATTCTCATGAGTTACATGCACTGACAGCAAATGTTAAAGAGTAAGAGTTCTATGTAATCTATGATAGCATGGTAGCTTTCAACAAAGCAGGTTGACGTCGCTTTGTTTAAGAAATTTTAGAAAAATATTACAATCTTAAAATTTTACAAGAACAGGAAATTTATTATGATTAATTTTTCTTTAGTTCATTAAAATTTACTAACTAATGGAATACTTTTTATAAATAAATAAATTATATACAAAAAAATATATATTTTTTAAATAATGTCCCAGTGTAGAAACAGTAATGACATATCATTATTTTTTGGACTACCAGTAATGACACACACTTACCTTCTGCATTATTTTAAAACATATAATAATGAGTTACTGATAATGACTTATTTTTGTCATTATTTCAAATAAAAAATAATTTTCTAGATTTCTTTGAAAATTTTTTGAAATCTATTTTTAGACTCAATATTTTTTAAACACTGGTAGGGATATATGTAACCATATATTTTTTGATTTTTTGTATGTTGGCGAGTAAGCTTACTTGTGTGCAGCAGGTCAATTATATTTTTACCTATTAAATATTACATGTCGATATAGCTCAGATGGTAAAGCTATTGACTGGCAATCTGTAGACCCAGGTTCGATTCCCGCACCAGCAAATCTCTATTTTAGACTCATTATTTTTATCAGTACTGGTAAGGACATAGGTAACGATATATTTTTTGATTTTTCGTATGCTGGTGTGTAACCATAACTCATTATTTTTCGCGACATCGCCATATAAAGGTAATAAGAAATGTAATAACAAAAGTAACTAGTTACCATTACCAAGTAATTTAGCCATTAAATCTCTGAAAAATAACAAAAGCCCTGGAAGTGACAATATTTCCCCGGAACTCCTTAAGACAAATCCCCAGACAAGAGCTGAACTCATTTCTCCAATTATTGTAGATATTTGGGAGACGGAAATGGTACCAGAGGCACTTAAGGAAGGCATAATAGTAAAGATTCCAAAAAAGGTGATTTAACGAAACGAAACAACTGGCGAGGAATCACACTACTTAGTATGATAAATAAAGTATTAACCCATGTCATTACCAAAAGAATTTCAGACAACTTGTTGCCAACTCTAAGAAAACAACAGGCTGGGTTCCGTCCAAATATGTCACGTATTGACCATATTAATTCATTAAGAATAATCGTGGAACAATCAGTCGAATTGAGATCTCCATTATACCTTATATTTATTGACTTTGAGAAAGCATTCGACACTATAGCCCACAATATTATCTGGAAAGCTCTTGAATGTAAAGGCGTTCCACTGAAACTGATTCAAATAATCAGAAGCCTATATCAAGGGGCTTGCTGTCGGATTCTACACGATGGCCTGCTTTCTCGCAATATCGAGGTCGGCACAGGAGTTCGCCAAGGGTGTGTAATGTCACCAATACTCTTCAATATTATGCTGGATATTGTTATGAGTCAAGCAATGATCGAAAACCGAGGTATTGTTTGGGGGCTCCACGAAAGGTTAGAGGACCTCGAGTATGCAGATGATATCTGCCTCCTCTCCCACAGCTATTCTGATATGTCAATGAAGCTTCAGAAACTATCGGAAATATCAACAAAAGCTGGGCTAAAAATTAACATCAGCAAGACAAAGGTTATGAGAATTCGGTCAGAAAACACAAGTCCCTTTTTGATTAATAACGAAACACTAGAGGAGGTAGACTCCTTTTGTTATCTTGGGGCTGTTATTACCAATACTGGAGGTTTAAGCACAGACATCTCAAGTCGAATTATAAAGGCAACTCAATCTTTTGGGCAGCTCACTAGGGTGTGGAAAACGTCTTATATCTCGCGTCGTGTTAAATTGAACATATTCAACTCCCATGTGAAGTCAACATTGCTATACGGTTGTGAGTCCTGGAATGCTAACTCTAAAGATAACCAGTCACTACAAGTGTTTGCAAACCAATGTCTTCGTAGAATACTACGTGTTTTTTGGCCACACACCATCTCGAATAAAAACTTGTGGTTTGAAACTCGACAAACACCAATAGCCGTAGAATTTTGAAAACGAAAGTGGAACTGGATTGGGCACACCATCCGTAAAGGACCATCAGATATTGCTAGAAATGCTATCGAATGGAACCCACAGGGAAGCCGCAGACAAGGTCGACCAGCTCACACATGGCGCAGACAAATCCAAACCGAAGCTAGTAAAATGCGAAAAACCTGGCCCGAAATCAAAAGCATTGCGATGGAAAGATCCGAATGGAAGAAATTTGTTGAGGCCCTATGCTCCTTATAGGAACGATGGGAATATATATATTACCAAGTATGTACTTACATAGCCACATATCTGGTAAGGATTTTCTACACTGGGGTGTATAATAAAATTTATTATGAATTATTTTAAAAAATTAAATTACTATAAATTATTTTTTTTTTATTAATTTAATTCATTCATGCATTCATTATTACATTTCTTCATTAATTCATGTTCTTAATATACAAATATGAATTTAAAAATGATAAACTAATTTCTCACAGTGTAGACACACAATACATTCACGACCACTGATCTAAACGAGTCAGCAGAACTGGAAGAAGAATCAGATTAATAAACACATACATATGGGAAAATCTACGAAACAGGTCGATTTCAGATTTTCATAAATTTTTTTGAGTGCTAAAAAAGTTATAAACAAAAAACAGCACACATTTTCGCTAATAAATATTTTAAAATTTTTGGATTTTTCAGGCATGCGATCACACATTTTCAAGTAAATTTTCCGTGCTGAGTCCGAACTTGGTATCCAAATTTTTCCAGCACATCTGGTTTTTGAGCAAATTGAGGTCAAAGTTACCAAAAACCTTTTTTGGCTATTTTTGAGTTGTTTTTACACACTTTTGCCTCGATTTAATGAAAAAAGATGACACAGATTTTTCAATCATCACGGTAATTTTATTCGAAAATGCATAGTTGCATTATATTTCCATTATTGATTATAAGTAATGTTGTTCGTCCGTCTGTCTCTCCATGTATTCTTGTGCGCACGCTACAGGCCGCAAATATTAAGATTTTTTGATAAAATTTGGTAGACCGATTTATATCGGCCTAATGACGAAGTCCATTGATTTTGGTTTAAATCGGTCTATGTTTGGACTTCTGCCCATATAAATTTCCCTCAAAACTGCAGCACAGAATTGAATAGCACATCCACGGTTTAAAGAATTATGGGATCAAATATGTCTTGAATGGTACATATCTTCATTACTATTATTATCTGAAAGTGCTAAACGAATCGGACGAATTTCGTATTCTCTACAACATATCTTTCTCCAAAATTCGCTAAAAGGTTAAATTCAAATTGAAGGCACATCTACAGTTTTAAGAATTATGGAGTCCAATATATCTGGAACGGTAGATGTCATCATAACTATCATTATGTGAAAGTGCTAAACAGATCGGATTTTTTTTTTGGCTAAATTGGCAACTAAATTGACTACACTCATACAAATAAGTCCGTAAAAATAGCAGAAAAAGTTACTAAAAATTAGTTAAAAATTATGCTGAAGAAAAAACTGCTAATATTAGCAGAATCAGTTTGCTAAATATTAATAAAATGAAAACAGCAAAAAAAAACTGTTAAATTTACAGAATTTTAGTAATATTTGAGCTAAATTGTTGTTAATTGCAAATAACAATTTAACCTGCTAAAATAAGCAAAAAATTGCTGAATAGTAGTTTAATAAAAATAGCAAAAAAAACTGTTAAATTTTCAAAAATTTAATAATATTTGAGCTAAATTTTTGTTAATTGCAAATAACAATTTAACTTGCTGAAATCAGCAAAAAAAAATTGCTAAATAATAGTAGAATGAAAATAGCAAAAAAACTGTTAAATCTACAAAATTTTTGGTAAAATTTTCTGAAATCAACAAAACTTTTGCAGATTACTAGTGGAGCAAAGGGAGCAAATGAAATGAAAATTAATAAATAAAAATAAATGTGTATTTAAACACATACTTTATTGAATGTGTCAATTAATTGAAATTTTTTCAATTGGCATTGTTCAATGCCTAAATGCCCATTTATAATTGATGAAAGAAGTATTTGTTTTCATGTTTTAATAAAAGAATAAATTAAGAAAAAAAATTAAAAATTCGCGTATTTCTTATATATTTTTTATATTACAATGCTTTTTCTTCAATTATGTGTACATTTCATTACCATTGTTTTCATCAATGCAAATTGAAAAAAATTTCATTGGCATTGAATGGTGATGAAATTTGTTGGCACTGACATTGAGATAAAGTAATGCCAATTATATTTCAATGCCAATGAAAATACCCAAGAATGATTTTTTGTAAAAGTGGTAATCTTTATAAACAATAATATGTTAACCATAACAATATGTATTTCACAGACCCTTCTTTTGATTTTCATTGTTTGCTGATCGGATATGTACTTCCGAATTTATTTGAGTTTCCATTTTCACCTCTTAAGCTCCACCCACAGGAAAGGTGTGGCCGATTAAAAATATCGTATTCTTTAAATAAGTAGGACAAATTTTCAAACATTTCAATTTAGCTTTATTTAAAAACTTTTTGCATTATTTTTGGCGAGTTAAAAATATTCAGTAATTTTTATGACCCGAGTAAAAATAGTTATATAGGAAATTATATAATTTAATATGAATTAATATGTTTATATATAGTCAAGTGTAACACTATATCTTTGCGGATATAATTATGTATAGCTTTGAGTTTTTCAAAAATTTCTTATATGATATCATATATAGATCAGTATAAATATACATGTCCCCATATATATTTATATGTGCCATATCTATTTACATATGCTATGACAATTTTAATATATCGTCATATATAATTAAAAATGGCTTTATCGGAAAATATATAAAGTTTTATATAGCTCAATGTTGATTTTTTTTGTAAGTTGTTTTAGATATGTTTAACAGTGATGGTATTTGAGAATTTTCGTTTGGTGCCTAAATTATGCCAAAAAAGTGCCAAAAAAGATTTAAAAGTGCCAAAAAAAAAATTAAGCAACGTGCAAATGTTTCAAAAAATATGTTCAGCTTTTATTTCAAATATTTATGCATTTACACCCTTATTCTAAACTTTATAACAATAACAAAATTGTCACAAAACTGGTGTGAATGGAAATTATTATAATTTTGGTATTCTCAGAAAAATTGTCACAGCAAAACCTTGACAAAATTGTCATATAATAAAAACCACATAACAAACAAATATTTTTAATTGTCAACAATTTAAAATATAAAAATTTTATTTTCTTTTGAAGCATTTCAAAATTTTTCTTCACAGAAATAAAATATGAAATACCTCATTCATATTTTGAGATATTATTTTAAGATGCATCGAACCTTTTACCGATTCTGACATTCCTGCAAATTCCTCCAAAAGATTACGTATTAACATGGGATTTTTGGGGCTAAAGTTGTGCTTGATGCTAAAATTTAAAGGAAACTCCAAGTGCTTAACTAGTTCTCTCGTGTTCTGCGGTTCCTGGACATTTTTTAAGTTTTCATATCATTTAAGATTTCGTAATATTATCGAAAAAATCTTAATTTTTCACAAATTACAATTTTTTGATAATTTTATTTTATTTTTGGCAGAAAAAGCTTTCACCATTGTATGGTGAAATTTTTCAAACTTTTGCTTGTCAAAAAAAACTAGAATACCATAACAAATTTTTGAAAAATTCCAATGACGGACAAAATAGAATCAATAAAGTTTTTCTTATTTTATCCCCATTGCTTTCATTTTTAAAGATCAAAATAATGATTAAATTGTCCCCGAAGAACTGGAAGCTGGTCCAGAAAATTGTAGAAATTTTTAGTGTAGCGTTTGTTTTTTAATTTTGCTACCCGTTCTAAGTAGGCGTGGCTTTTAATTAAAAACCAGCGATATCGACCTTTTATCAAATTATATAGAAATTTTCTTAAAAAGTGCGAAAATTCTATGAAGAGTGCCATGGTGCCATTGAACATTCAATAGTGCCACAAATGGCACTTTTGTGCCACTTTTACCAACAGTGATGTTTAAGTATAGCGCAATGTAAAAAAAATTCTATGTTTTTTTGAGATATATTTATGTATGATTTCAAAATATAAAAGGCGTACTCATTATATATATATCATTATCAATTGCCATACTACCATTTTTGTCCAAAGTCATGGAAAATCTTATGCAGCATCAAATTAATGAGTTTTTAAAAGAGCGTAATCTTCTAACCGCAAAACAGTCTGGTTTTAGAAAGGGACGAAGCTGCATTACAGTGCTAATCGAAGTAGTTGAGGAACTAAGATCCAAATTGGATAATGATATGGTATCTTTTCTTGTACTATTGGATCACAGCAAAGCTTTTGATACAGTTGATCACTCAATACTTCTAACAAAACTGCAAAAGCTTTTCCATTTTTCTAATTCTGCAATTAAACTTATTTCATCATATCTTTTTAACCGCAAACAAGTTGTCTCCTTGAATGGTTTAACTTCCAATGCTGTTGATGTTGTTAGAGGGGTCCCACAGGGCTCTATTCTTGGTCCACTCCTTTTCTGTATATACATTAATGATCTTCCTAATGCTCTGAATCACTGTGACATTCAAATGTATGCGGATGATGTACAGCTGTACTTAAGCACCAAAATGGAAGATTTGCGTCATTGTATTGAATGCATTAACTATGATTTGAATAAAATTCATAATTGGGCGACTGCAAATGGTTTGTGTATAAACCCAACAAAATCAAAATGTATATTCTTATCAAAAAATAATAGGAAAAGACTTGCAAATGATGATCTGTTGATGATAAATGACAATAAAATCGAACTTGTCGATCATCAAAAAATCTGGGAATAACGTTTAATACTGAACTTTCTTAGAAAAATCATATTAACATTTCGGCTGGGAAAGTTCATGGAATGTTGAGAAACCTGTGGGCTGTTAAAGCCTCGACGCCCTTTGAAATACGGATGCTTCTGGCTAAAACATATTTAATACCTGTTCTACTATATGGGTGTGAAATATTTGCCAATTGTGACTGTATTGACTATTATCGACTTGAGGTCACGTACAACAACATAGCCAGATATGTATTTAATCGTGGTAGAAGGGATAGTATTTCATCATTTTCATATCAGTTAAATAATATGTGTTTCAAAGATTTGTTAAAATATAAAAGTCTCATGATGATGCATAAGTTAATTTATATAAAGGAACCTAAATTTCTCTACAGAAAACTTACTTTTGCCAAATCTCCACGTGGAAGAAACCTGATTTCCCAAAAATATAAATATCTTTTGTCTACAAGACAATTTTTCAATTATACAATCGGTCTTTGGAATGATTTACCCTCATATGTTCAATTGCTTAGCAACACATTATGTTTTAAAAAGGAACTTTTAAATTTGTTTAAAATTAATTAAATATATTTATTTTATTATGTTTTATGTTTATTTTGAATTTATATTTAACTATGTTTACTTTTAAATTTTAATTTAATTATAAATGCTATTGAATGACTAATATTAATATGAAAATTTGATTTGCTATCACTGTAATTTATAAGATTTATTCTTGTTGTGATAGCTATTGAAACAATAAATAAACTAAACTAAACTAACTCCTAAATTCCTTGTAAACCTTGTATAAATACAAGCCATATTTTTATGTATGGAATTTGACATTAAACTCATAAACATACCAGGTTTACACAGTTTACGGGTAGAATACAAGTTTATATGAGAAGGCTTGGTTACAATTATGTACAACTTCTAAATTTTTATTTAAATTTTTAATTCTTAACTTAAGGGTGTTATTTTTCAGTACTTTTTAATAGTTTTTGTTTTGATCTTGAAGTATGAAGCGTTATATAATTATGTCTTTCTACATCAAATTAGATATAATTATATCGGGTCAAAATCCGGATAAGATTCTTTATGATTCAATATATTTAGGTCTTATCCGATATAATTTTATCCACCATTTTTCGGACCATAGCATATCTCCAATTATATTAAATAAGATATCATTACATATAACATCATATTATTTTTTTTACCCGGGGAGTCATTTAACATTCTCCAAAATTGGTGGTTTAGTTTACAAAAAATTTGTAAAATTAGCAAATCTTCTGTTAAAAATTTCTAACTAAAATTCAGCAAAATACTGTAAAGTTAGCAAATTTATTGTTAAAAATTAGTAACTAAATTCAGCAAAAAAGAAATAGCAAAAAAATTTGTAAGTTAGTAATGTGGAGGTAGCAAAAAAATTAACTAAAAATTAAATTTTAACTAAAAATTAGTTTAAAATTTGTTAAGTTGAAGTACTAATAGTTCTACTAACTTTTCTACAAACTTTTTTCTATGAGTGTAGCACATCCACAGATAAAGGAATTAATGGCTGAAATCTGGCTTATATGATATATGTCGCAATTGGTATTGTTGTGTGTAAGTGCTAAAACGATCGGATTATCCGTTTGGTTTCTACATCACTTTTAGCTCCAAAAATCTATGAAAAGCTACAAAATTTAACCTGAAATGGGTCTGGACACCAAACTAATAGTACGATCCATTTAGCACTTACACACAATAATAGTATCACCGATATATACCGATCACGCAGGACTGCAACTAATTATTTCTCAAACTGCGGATGTGCCCTTCAAAAAATATCAAATTTCAAGTTGTTCACGCATAGAGGTGAAGAAATTATTATTGTCATATTTTCTTTATTTTTGAAGGCACACTTATTAATTTGATCTCAATGTTTTTGTTTACTTGTCAGTATCAAAAAATTTTCAATTGCATTGAGGCTGAAAGCGCAAAAATTAAAAATGTCTGAAATTACTCTTTATACAAAAAACAGAGTTACAGATTTTAAAGAACTACCATTTGTTCCTAAGTGAGGGCACCTGTTTTTTTCAACAAGTGGAAGATTTTGTAACATCATAAATATTATCCACCAAAGGCTTTGGGCGATTTCCTTTTATGCTGAAAAAGTTATAACCAAAAGAGTTGAAAAACTCTTGAAAGTTACAAGCAAAATTAGGGTAAATTAGGGTAGTTTTTAATTGAGTAGAGCACACTAGCAGTAAAAATATTAAAATTTAAGATGTTCGCCTGATTAAATTCGTTGCCTCAAAAATGCTGATACCATCAAAAATATTATATATTGTTATTAAAATGGTTTAAATCCTGTGTTACATGGAATCGCCCGGTTCCGTAGATTTGCCCATATATTCTAGGTACAGTTGCTACAACAACAACCCAGATATAAAAAATTACTAAAAATGCTTACTGTGAAACCGACTTTCCTTCAGTTGGAAAAAATTTATTTAAAAGGCAAAAATATTGGGTCCCAATTTATTTATTTATTTATTTATTTAAGTCTATGGATACAATATTATTCTTACAGACTAGCAATGTATATTTAGAAATATAAATAAGTTACAGTAAATTATTTAATAGAGCTTTAAACTGAGAATGGGAAATGCTTATGTCTAAATTATTACAATACTTATTGAATAATCGCATAGCTTTAGTAAGTGGTTCATTTAATGCATATTCAGTGCTGTGTATATCAATATGAAAAAACTTATCAATATTTCTTAATGGCCTTGAAGGGACATATATTGTAATTAATTCTAATAGTTTTGGGGAATCAATTACTCCACAAATAATACCGTGTAGGAAAACTAATGAGTATATATTCCTTCAAGCTTCTAGAGTTTTTATATAAAGAAAAATACATTTATCTTTATAGTTAGGGATACAAAAAGTAGGAGCAGAGACTGCTTGAATAGCAATTGTAGATTTAAAAAATGGAAGTGCAAACTTTGTAAATTTTACTTGAATTTTCTCAATACGATTTATATGAATTGCAGCGGTGGGACTCCATATAAAAGAAGCATATTCTAATTTTGATCTTACCAAAGAAGTAAATAAAACTTTTTTGTAAAATAATCAAAATTTCCACCAGCATTACGTCGAATAAAAGCCAATAAAGAGTAGGCTTTATTTTTAAATTTTCACAAAAAATATTTTTTAACCCCTTTTGGTTTGGCCATACACCACTTGTTGGAGGTTTTTAGTTTCCGCAGAGCAAGGCTAACGATTTTATGAGCGATGCTTTAGGTATAAAAGACAATATAAAGTGCCTGCAGTTGTGCGTAAAAACCATACGTCAGTGTGGCAACATTTGTGAAAAAGGTGACAAAGAGGAGATAAGAAGATAAACAAAAAATTTAAAGTAGAATGTTTGTATGTCTGTTTGATCACGTCTGACAGTAAATTATCCTATAGAGACAATCTGACAATAAAATATAAAAAATAATACAATTTAATGGAAAATCACTGATGAAGCCTGTCCATAAAAAAGGCAGAAACTGGATCTAGTCTGATTTGCAAACTAATAATGTGTCTATAACTTTGAAAAAATGTTTATTCTTCTTCTTAACCTCAAACCTCCCAAGAAACATTTTTACGGACTCTCCGGCATGTACGGAATCATGAATGCGGCTTTTACGGCACATTAACGGTCCGTAATACACGTATCCGTCAAAGCTTGTACGTATACGGAACATTAACGGACCGTGTTATCGGATTTTCGAACACAATACGTTTTAACTCCGTTTCCGTACTGTAAAATACGGATTTAATTGATTTTAATTTGTGTTCAAAATAAAAACAATTTAATTATTTTAAAAACCTTTTTGTGGCGAGAAATTTGTGGCGTTGCTGGAATAGGTCCAACACATCATCAATTAACTAACTTCAAGTCGCATACATATATTAGATTGTATGATTAATAAAATTTAGTGCGTGTTTTACAATGGTTTGTGTAAGATCGCTTGTTTTTGTAACAAAAGCTCTGTTCACGTTCGTTAACGCGGCTACCCAATTTTCCAAAAATTGTGTGTAAATTGTTGTTTCGAGTAAAACACCATTGTAAATGCAATCAATTAAACCATAACTAATTTATTTTTTCTTTTGCATGTAGATGATCGATTTTGTTATGGGTGACTATCGTGAATTGATGCGCAAGATAAAGAGGTAAACTCAAAGTTAAACTGATGTACTAAATATAGTGTAAATGTAAATAATATCGTTATTAATAAATCTATTAACAATAAAAAAATTTACTCAAAATTAGTCAATTTAGATAGATATACAAGTCCGTTTTTGGTCCGAAGTCACTCCGTTTATACAGGGTATGACGGTCCTTAAATGGTCCGTCATTGACGGACTTGTCCGTTTTTTACACGACGCAACCGTCCGTAAACGGTCCATCAATGACGGACTTTCAACGGACTTGTCAGTTTTTTACACGACATATCGGTCCGTAAACGGTCAGTCATTGACGGACTTTCAACGGATTCGAATCAGTTTCGATGTTCCTTAAAATCCGTTTTCTGGTCCGTATACGGATCCGGAAAACGGTACGTAAACGGAGTTGGATTCCGTTTATGACGGACCGAAAACGGTACGTAAACGGAACGATTTGTTTGTTGGGCTACTTTATTAAAATTAATAAAAATGCATATTAATTACAATATTAATTGCATTTGGTCTATATGACGCGTTTGAAAAAACAACACTTTACTGGAAAAATAAAAATACCCAGGCAGGCAGTCCGTCTCCGATACACACAAATTGCCTGCACTTGTACGTAAAAACCATACGTCAGTGTGGCAACATTTTTGAAAAAGGTAAAAATAGAGGAGATAAGAAGATAAACAAAAAATCTAAAGTAGAATGTTTGTATGTCTGTTTGATCACTTCTGAGAGTAAATTATCATATAGAGACAATCTGACAGTGTTGCCAACTCTTGAAGGCAGGAATGCACCGTGAGCATTATGAAAATGGGTAAAAAGGTTAAATATTTACCAAAAATGGGGTAAAAAAGCACGATATTAATTTTTTTAAAAATTTAAATTAAGAATTTAAAAACACATTTTAACTTTGAAAAATCGTGTAAAAAAGGTTAAAAAAATAACCAAAAAAGGGGTAATAAAGCACCAAATTAATATTTCAAAATTTGGAAGTTTTTTTTTTTTTTTTTTTGTAAGTAAAACAAATTTTTATTACAAATTGTTTTATCTTGTAGTCTCTTTCAAATGCTCTTATATACAAATTTAATTAATTTTTAAGACTATAGTTTTAAGAAATATTTTAAAATAACCTGTTTTTGTTAGTCTACCAACTATATATGGCCCTAAGGGCTCAGTTGGTTTATTTGAATAATAAATAAATAAATGTAACGAAGTTGCTATTTAAAATTGTACTACAAACATAATACTATTTATTTTTAATGCAATATTACGCCTTGAATATTATCCACCAGTATGGAAGGTCTCCCTCATTAAAATGATACCCAAGCCAGGAAAAGATCTCACTAAAGTTGAATCTTATAGGCCTATAAGTCTTTTATCTAATTTATCAAAACTCTTCGAGAAACTATTGGCAAACAGAATAACGATAACTGTAACTCAACATAACCTAATTCCTGCTCATCAGTTCAGTTTTCGTAAAAAGCATGGCACCATTGAGCAAGTTCACAGATTTGTTAGTGAAATACGAAAGGCCTTTGAGGATAAGAATTACTGTTCTGCACTCTTTATTGACGTATCGCAAGCCTTTGATAAAGTTTGGCACGAAGGTTTGTTATTTAAAATTAAAAATATACTGCCACGTAACACACATAATATACTCGAAAGCTATATAAGCAATCGTAAATTTGTTGCCAAGGAAAGTGATTTCTTCAGCTCTCCTCAAGATATTCGGGCCGGTGTCCCTCAAGGTAGCATTTTAGGCCCACTCTTGTATCTTTTGTATACTTCTGACATGCCAACTGATAGTAATACTCATACGTCTACATTTGCTGATGATACGGCTATCTTGAGTTGTCACAAAAACCCATATGAAGCCTCTCGAATATTGCAGGAACACATATTTGAACTGGAATCGTGGCTGAAAAAGTGGAAGATAAAGGTGAATGAACAGAAATGTATTCATTTCACTTTTACTTTAAGAAAAGAAACATGCTCTTTTATCAAAATTAATAATCACAAAGTGCCCCAACACTCAAATGTCAAATATCTTGGTATACATCTTGATCGTCGTCTCACGTGGAAGAACCATATCGACGCCAAAATAACACAAATAAAACTTAAAGCAATAGAACTTAATTGGCTAATTGGAAGAAATTCTAGACTTGGCCTTGATTGCAAGTTGTTGTTGTATAATTCGATTTTGAAACCTATATGGAGCTACGGCATCCAAATCTGGGGCACTGCGTCTACATCAAATATTCAAAAAATTCAAAGGAAGCTGAACAATATTTTGCGAACCATTGTCTGCGCACCACGGTATATAAGAAATGCGAACATACACTCAGATTTGAATTTTCCCACCGTTAATGATGAAATCGCAAGATACACCTTAAACTACTTAAAGAGGCTGCAACTGCACCCAAATTCATTGGCTCGTAAATTGTTTGAGGATCAAGGACACCGACGCCTCCTAAGAAGGACCACCGCTGATTTGGCTCTATAGAATAAATGTATATTCTTTATAACAAAATGTTGGTTTTTAATTTCTATTTAAAAAATTAAAAATTAGTTTTTTCGACCTTTTTAAAATTAAACTTCTAATTTATCGTTTTTAACTTTTTCTATACATTTACTTTGCATCAAATTGAAAAAATATTTAATGTTTAAAATTAAAATTTTGTCTGGCACTGGCTGGGCTTAATATTTTAGCTTTAGTACATAAGATTTGATAAACTTATTGTTAGTTCACTGTTGTGAAGATTCAATAAATAAAATTATGAAAAAAACAAACATTGTGCAAAAATGTATTTCTTGTATAGTTCGTATTATTTTTTTAATTTTGACAGAAAATTCAAGAAAAATTTAAAAAAACGAGAACAAATACCAAAAATATAAACTGTACAAAAAGCACTAAAAGCACTGCCACAAATATGAAAAAGCACCGTAAATACCCGCTTTTTTTAAACGGTTATTTGTAAAATATCACCGGGTACGGTAAGGAAAAAAGCACCAAAAAATACCCGAAAAGCACTGAAATTGACACACTGCAATCTGACAATAAAATATAAACAATTGGTTTGTTTTTTTAGAATTTTATATCTATATGCATTAATTGCCAACCATTGGTTCTAGGAAAGTTTTTTTCATAAGTTTTTTCTCTATTGGTTGTAAAATAAATTGTAAATTCTATTTGGAATTAGTAATATTTGTAATAACTCGGCTTTTCTTAACCGATTTAAGTTTTTTTTGCTTTATTAGAAAGCGAATTCACTCTAAATCACGATTCTTTAATGCTTTTAATTCAAATTAGTTTTAAAATGTCAATATTTTTGAGAAAATACACAAAAAGACATATTTTCACCTTGTAATCACTCTTCCAAATTTCAGGCCCGGTGCGGCACGCCTTCCTGATATCCGATTATCCTAAGGTTTTGGGGGACATATTTTCACACGGTCAATAACTTAAAAAATTTTTTTTGGAGAACCTAATGTATACGTCATGCGCGGCTCCAGGGGGGGGGGGGAATGGGAATTCTAAATAATTTGTGTTTTATTCAGAATCAACATCGCCCTTTAAAATTTAACCACCCTTTATTTAAGTTTTCCAAATGTATATTTTTGTTGAAGTTGGCTTTAGTTAAAATTTTGGGTGGCAGATCTAGTTTATTTTTGGAGCATTCTGATTGGTTAATTTATTTTCAGCCAATAAAAATGTTTGAAAATGTAGGTAAATATTTTTTTAGGATTTTCATACACAAAATTAACAAAACCATATATTTAAATATAAAGTCGACTTTAAAAGTAAAATACTTTTTGATAGTAAATCACCGGAAATTGTTCAGATTTCACGTGAAAAAATTGTTATACTCCATATAAAAAAAATAATTTTCCCCTACAATGAATTTCGCGTGAAAACTAAGTATATATTGTTTTCACGCAAATTAAATGAACAAGACTATTATTTTTCTTGGGGAAAAAATCACATTTTCTATAGTATATTGTTATTGTGTCTTTGATATAAAATTGAAAAATTGTTCATTTTTATAATTTAAATTACAATTTGAGGCCTTTAAAGTTCGAGTAAAATTTTTCCACGTGAAAAACAACTTACTGCTTTTTCCCTTAAGCAGTAAGTTGTTTTTCAGTAAATTTTAAAATTTATTAAGCAGTAAATTTTATTTTGAATTTTTTTTTTTTTCATTAAAATTGCAGAACTGAATTTCTAATGGAATTTCCTAAATTTGAAATGGAAAATGCTAATATATTTTAGAATTTTCTCATTTCAAAATCGAAATTTCTCTTCAAGTTTTCGCAATATTGTAAGAAAAGAAATTAATTACCGTTATTTTTGTTCAGTTTTAAGATCAAATTTGACAAATTCTAAATAGATTTCACAACCATACTAAAAAATATTATATGAGTTTTGATATTATATATAATTACATCCGAAAAATGAGAACATATAATTGTATCAAATTAGTTCGTATTATGGTCATATTAGATCTAATTTGATGGAATAAGATATGGTTTGATACAATTTCATCCGGATTTTGTCCTCATCAAAATGTATCAAAAATTGTATATGATAATATATGACTATATCAAAACTTTTTTACTTGGGAATTAATTTCACCTGAATTCTCCAAATTTCATTCGGAAAGAGTTATTTTTTAGATTTTTCCAAAAGATCGTATTGAACATATTCTAGTCAGTCTTTTGGAAATCATGAGCATACATGTTATCGTAGAGTATGCAGTTAAGTTCCTAAAATAATTTATTTTGAAATACTCCGCAATTTCTGATTGCATGCGAGTAATTGACTAGCGTTAAATCCTATAATTCCTCCCAACCTGCAAATTTGACTTTAAAAGATGGAGTGTTGGTTTAGCGTCAAAGCAAAGTTGACCAGTAATTCCTTTTGTCAATAACGACAGCTGGCTCCCACGGCTATATCAAAACCAATATGAAAATTTAATTTTACAACGTTTCCCAAATGTTGATCACGAACCTCTGAGCGTCCGTAATTGCATCCTAGGAGGTCTGCGAAACATTCCGAAAAAATACTTAAAACACAAGAATTTGTTTAATGTTAGAAGTTTTTAGTAAAAATTTATAACTAGCATAAAAAAACAGCTTTTAATAAATTAAGTGAAAATAAACAAAAATAATGAAAATAATTTTAAAACTTTTCAGGAAATAAAAACTTTGTTAACAAATAATCTCTGATTTATATCCTGGTAATCATCACTCTAATTAAATTCTGTTGAAATTTACCCAACTTATAGTAGGAAACTGTACTCCTACTATAAATTGGGTAAATTTACTCTGTGTGTGTGTAATTGAAAAAAATACGCACATTATGTTTAAGTTGGTGCTCAAATACTGAGTAATTTCACATTGCAAGTGCGTAAAAATTAAAAGAATTTTCGAAATTGATGTGTTAATTTACTAAATCTTTTTGTAAAAAATGCGTAAAAATCCCCCAAAAATGCGTACATTTACCACAGCAGTGTTTAAAGTTAAACCACCTAAAAACATTTTTTTTTAAATAAAACAATAAATTAATTGTTAGCACTTACTTTATTAATAATGAGTTGTATACTACAACAAAATAAATTAAATGATTTCAAATCAAAATAATGCAATTAATTTAGAAAGCAAAGACAAATTAAATAAATTAAATTTATATAAAATGTTAATACCTGTATCATTGGTATAACAAAAGATTGTCATAACTATTGAACTAACAGCAATTGAAAAGAGATTTGCACAACCACATGTGCCAACAATAATTACCAACAACAACTTCATTCTTAGGTTGATATTTGCTGTTCACAAAAAATATTCGCTTTTAAATTTTTTTAATTTCTTTTAAATTTTTTTCAATTAAAATTTTTCCAAATGTCAGAATATTTATTCCTATTACATGTTAGTATATTTACCAACTTTTTGCGTAAAAAGTTGATTTAACAAAAGGGGTATTAATCTTAGGCATAATGTGTTTATTTATAAACACATATTGCCTAAAAATACTTTGTGTGTGTATTATTGTATATGAAAGTGTGTATAAAAAAATTTTACGCATTTTTTGTTTATATTTACCGAATTTTCGTAAAATTGAACAAAATTTTACCCATTTTATAGTAGTAAAATTACAAGCATTTTTTAGGGTGATCTCAATAAAATTTTGAGGACTTTTTAGACTCCGGCGACGATTTTCGTAAAATTTTCAAAGTTTAATTTAATGAAATCCGCGATTTAAATCGCCATATATGGAAAAATGGATTCTTTAAAATTTCTGGCTCCTTTTTCATACAAATGCTGAAAAATCGAACTGTTGTTTTAATTTCTTTTTTAATTAAATACTATGTACACGCAATTTTGAGTACGGGAACGCCTTTGGGCTAGTTTGTGTAACTTCGGTAAAGTACGGGAACAGATATACTATGTACTATGATCTAGAATTTCCCACACTTTTGTAAATAAGAACTAACACAAAAATATTAAAAAGCTTTGATAAAGCATCCCGAACCGCGGATTAAGATAAAATGGCTTTAGACCTTTGATAACGATAAATGGTTTAAGTTCATTTCAAAATAGTAACTATTCACGTGGCTTAATCATGGCTTCAATTATAAAAAGATAGAAACATTTTAATTCATTGTAGAAAAATTCTCAAGAATTAAAAATTTTTTTTTAGAAATCAGGAATTATCAAATTAAAGAATGAGTTGGGTACCTACTTTAAGCATGATTTCGGAAGATTTAAAGTTATATATTAACCAGTCACATAGCTAAAATAATACAAAGGTTAGACCCAAATATGTTATGAAAGTTTATAGCAAATTTGATAACTGAATACCAATTTTAGCTGTACAAATTATTCCAAGTTATAGCAAGTTTGATACAATTCAAATATAGTGCGGAAATTTCAATTGTTGGTTTTATATGTTTCTAAATTATTTAATATAAACTTTTTTAGGCATCTTTGTTGGAGGTCAAATACGTATAAAATATTAAAGTTTTTTATTCACTCACAATATATTTTCCATAACCGATTGAGGTTTATTTAAAAAGTAAAAGTTTGATCACTTCTGAAATTATTCATATAGAGACAATCTGACAATAAAAATATAAACAATAATACAATTTAATGGAAGATCACTGATGAAGCCTGTCCATAAAAAGGCAGAAACTAGATCTAGTCTGATTTGCAAATTTAATGTGTTTATAACTTTTGAGGAAGGTTTATTCTTCTTCTTAACCTCAAACCTACTAAAATAGGTAAAGTTTGTTTTCAATTGAAGAATCAATTAAAATACATTGAAACATATTGTTTAACTTTTTATATTCGTCAATAAAAACAAACCAAAAAAATATGTATCGTCTGTAGGAGTTGTTATTTTCAGTCAAATATTCTATTTTTAGATTTCTATTTTTAGAAAATATAATTTAAATAATTTCGTTGTTTTCTGTTTTAAAACAAAAAATTCAAATATTTTCGGTTTTCTTTTTTGTTAAAATAGTTTGTTTATATACAAAATTATTTCAATTCAAATTACAAGAAATTCTTTACTCACACCAATAAAAAAAATATGAAAGTGTTTGTTGTGTATGGTGTAGTGTTTTGAATATCCAAACAAAAAAAACTTTTAAATATGAAAAAACAAACCACAAAATCGTTTTTTGTTTACGTTTTGTCAGTTAAAAATTGATGATTGTTTTAATAGACTTTTCAATTATTTTTATTTCTTTTTTGGATTGTTTAAACAATGTTTGAAAATAAATAGCAAAATGGTTTGAATATAATGAAAAATCAGTAGTCCTTTTTTAAATTGTGTTTTCAATTAATTTAATATGTATTTTAGGTTGTTTTTAAGGATTAAATATTGTGAGTGTGTAACTTACAATTTTCCGTTCGACTTTATATTGTCTTTTATACCTAAAGCGTTGCTCATAAAATCTTTAACCTTGCGGAGACCTAAAACGTCCAACAAGTGGTGTATGGCCAAACCAAAAGGGGTTAAAAAATATTTTTTGTGAAAATTTAAAAATAAATTGTGACCCGATATTTATGTTTTTAAAATAAATTTTTTCAAATAAAAAAAAAATTTTCAAAATCCCCCCCCCCCCTCCAGAGACTTGAGCTGGAGCTGCCACTGGTATACATATGTACGTATATGTATGTATACATACCCGTATCACAGAAATCGCTTTCACATAAAAAAATTCGTAGTGTTAATATGTATATGAGTTTTTTTGCTGTTCCAAGATTCCCATACGAACATTTCTTTTTTCGTTTTTGTGAAAATAAATCAAATGCATTTTGTTTCTAATAAATAAGTATGTGGAATATAATATGTTTATCATTTATAAATAGCATTTTTAAAAAATGTAAAACATCGTGTATTGCGAAAAATTAATTTTTAAAACTTCGTATTTTACATAAAAATTCTTACATGGTATGAAATATTACTTTGAAAATATGTACTTATTTCTTTATCTATTATAATGCAAACACATTCTTAAACGTTTTCAAGTTTATTTATAACTCATTTTGAAAAAAATATAATATGTGTATTGAGGAAGCCCAAATTTCAATTTAGTGTGATTTTACAATATCATTCGAATTGGAAACGCATGTTTTCTGGAACAGGAGTGATTTATAAAAATCCCTTTAGCCAAAAAGTTTGTGCTGCGGTTTTTTATGGAAAAGCGTTTTTTTTTTTAATTTTTGTGTAAACGAAAATCGTTCATATTACCCTAATTTTTTTTATTCGATATTGACCAGTGTGTATGTTATATTGCAAGGTTGTACAATATATTGGAAACCAAACATGACCAAACATGTTGGTCAAATTGTGCAATTAATTGTACGTCCCTCCTCCTGTTTTAAAATGTTGTACAACTTATTGCACAGTGTAGGTAAAAATCAACAGTAATATTGGCAATATTATTTGCACGCACAGTCACTCATCGATATTTTTTCTACTTACACTTGCTCCGCGATTAAATTGAGATTTCAGTTTTCGTGCTCATCTTTAATAGAAATTAAAAAAAACGTGTTGTCAAAGAAATGCATTAAATTCCTTTCTTGGATCGAAAAATTCATTTATAGGTTTGTTTTTTTCGAATTTTATACCTATATATATAACGACTTGTAAAAAAACGGCTATTCGTACTTACCTGATTTTCTTTTATTTTTTGTAAACAAACAAAATTTAAACATTTGGGGTCGCCTTTGTACAAAAGCTGTTTTCGTACAAAGTCTTCGCCGGAACTAGAAATGGAGCAATAATCTTGTGTGCCCTGCTGTACCTTTACCAACAAACGGATAATTCATTTGTTAACTTTTATTGTTTCAGATATTTTATGAAATAAAAAATTATAGAATTTCAAATATTTCTATGACAAATAGCCAAGAATTTTTAAGACCTGTAGTGCGATTCTCTAACTTTCTTAACGATTTTATCGATTTTTTCAAATAACGATAATTGTCGGTTGAGTTACCGAAAAAGCGATTCACTATATTTTTGTTAACGATATTATTCGCTCGAAAACTTTACCGACAAATTTCAGTAGAAATAAAAAATGTCAAACAAAAAGTATTTGTAAATAAAAAACAAAATGAAAAACAACATTTGGATGAATAAAATTTTTTTTTGAAAACCGGCGAATTAGAATATTTTTTCGTGGTTTTTTGCTTGCTATCGGGCTTAAAAAATATGGAATACCGTGCCATATTTTTTTTTTAATCGCGAAAGCCTAAATGCGTTAAATTTAAAGTGTATTTTTTCACCCTATAGCAGTATTATAATATGATCCATAAGGTAAGTGTATGTAATAAAAGCGACTTAAAATTTAATTAAGTGTCTTTAAAGGCGTTACGCGCCCCACCGCGGTTCTTGTTTTTTTTTGTAATTGTGAAACTGTTGGATCGTTAGTGAAACTAAGGCTATTCAAGTGAGTTGTAAGTGTTCGAGTTTGAACTAATCGCCGTTAATCAGTTACAAAGTCAGTGGCAAATTTTTGCGATTACCGTTATTTCCCCTGCTTTTCTATTTTGAATTTGTTCATTCAGCGACTAATTGCATAAAGTGATACGAAACTTTCGCGGTTTGCATAAGTGAGATTTTTCACAAATCTTGTATTGATTACGCGGTGAACCAAAAAGTTAAATAAGTTATTTTCGAATTGTAAAAGCACAAAGAAATCGCGTTAATCGCTAAAATGTGTCATTAACTTTGTAGCTGATTCACAGCTATTTTCCAATCACGTATACGCACGACTTACTTGAATAACTTTAATTTCACTAAGAATTACACAGTTTATCAATTAAGAAAGTAAAAAACCGCGGTAGAGCACGTAAAGTATAACTTCTTAAAGAAATTAAAAAAAATAAAAATGTTCAGTCGCATTTATAACATACTCCTAATGGAATTAATTCTAATACTTCTATAGTTTAAAAAATATACTTTAAATTTAACGCTTTTGGCGTTCGGCGATTCGAAAAAAATATGTCATTCGGTATGCTATATATTTATTTATATTTATTTTCTGTTTATTTTGAAATAGGTTATTTTATATCCCAGCAAAAAATATAAATGGTTTTAGCAGCACTGCAGAACCAGAAGATCATTTTTAGTGCTGCTTGTATCCAGCCTACGGGAAATTTTAACAAACTGTCACCGAACTGGCCCCTTTATTTGAAATAGAGTGGTCACTTTTACATGGCGTTGTCATAGGAGGGGGAAATTGACCCCTTGTGACATGTCATGTTACTGAACTCTCATAAAAAAACAAAGTTCAGGGACCTGTCCTGGGATTTGTCTTGTGACATGTCACAATGGGTCAATTTCTACCTTCTATGACAACGTCGTGTAAAAGTGACCACTCTATTTCATATAAAGGCGCCAGTTCGGTGTCAGTTTGTTAAAATTTCCCGTAGGGTAGAGATGGGCCAAAATTATTACCATTACATTTATATTACAGTTTCTTTATGTGATGGTAATGAAAGTTTTATCTTCATACCTATTATATAAAGTAATGGTTTGATTTTCATTTGCATTACTTTTTTGTAATATAATAAAAAAACAATTCATTAATTGTAATGAAATGAAAAATAAAATCATAACTTAACTAAAAGCGAAATACGTTTGATTTTTCTATAGTCGCGCCTTTATTGGCAAAGTTATAAATTTTCATATAAAATATTGTGGTTGAGTGGCGCTTATGGGGCATTTTATACTTTGAGCCCTCAAAATTTAAGCTTATTCGTTATTTGAGCTTTAAGCGACGAATCAGCATATCATGAATTCAAATTAAAGCACACGAAAAAAGAAAAATATTCACCTTTGTATAAAAGTAATGGTAATAAAAATCCATGTCTAATTTTGTAATAATTAAAATTAATTTCATTACAATTACTTGAATATAATGGAAATGAAAAATTTTTCATTACAATTACGTATATGTAATGGTAATGAAAGTGCTTGTATCTTTCGCTTACAAGCAGACCCACAAAAATGTCTATTTTTGTGGGGTTGATATTAATTATCACTACAAACAAATTCAAAAGCACGAAAAAAATTAAGTAAATACCTAAAAAAGCGTGAAAAACAGTCATTCATAAATGTTAATTAATGTTAAAATTAATCCAATTGAATTAATTTGATGCAATTGAATTAATACGATCTAATTGATTTAATTTTATTTGCACATGTAGGGTAAAAAATTATGTAATTAATTTTAAGCACTAAGCCGTTATAAATATTGGCAAATTTTATTTTTAAGAATATAGAATGGTATTCCATTTATATTCTATGAAAAGAGAATTACCTAAAATCCTAGTTTTCGCGATTTATAAAAATTTTAGTCGAAAAAGCCAGTATTTATTTAGTAGTATGTATCAAAGCACTTTTAATTCACTGATTCGCTATTAAACGAAAGCCATTGAATTTAATGCAAACGCCAGTTCCTTATTCTTAATGTAAATTATTAAGAAATTTGCAATAAAATACATTTCTTTAGCGCATTTTGAAATTATTTTACTCATATAGAAGAGTTCCGTTACATATTTGAGTCTTCCAATGTGGACGCAGTCTGTGTCTCCGAAACATGGTTCAACGCACAAGTTAAAGATGAATGCTATAAACTGCGGGGATATAAGCTCTTCAGAGCAGATAGAAAACAGAAAAAGTGTAATAAGGATAAAAAAGCTGGTGGTGTTGCCATCTATGTTAGAAATAATGTAAGATGTAAATTTAAAACTAAATCAAAAGATGGTGATCAAATTGAATTTTTGTTTTTAGAATTGTTTAATGGGAACGAAAAACTTTTGCTTGGGAGTGTTTATAGACCAAATAAAAATATTAATTCAGAAGCATTCTTTTTGGAGTTGTCTAATATTACCGTAGGGTATACAAATATTATAATAGCTGGTGATTTCAACAGCAATATTTTGATAGAAACTACGTTCTCAGATGGAATGCAATATATTGGCTTAGAAGCTGTAAATAAATCTATACCCACACACTATTCCACCAATTCAAATTCGCTCATTGACATATTTTTCACTAATGCCTTGTCAAAAATATTATTGTTTGAGCAAATATCTGCGCCTGTTTTTTCCAAACATGATCTTATTTTCATCACTTACGATTTTAAACCCAACACTATTGACGAAAGCTTCAGCTATCGTGACTTTAAACATATCAATTATTCAGCTTTATATGATAAAATTTTACATATCGACTGGGATTGTATATTTTACTTACCATGTGTTGACGATCAACTTAACTTTATTCAAGTAAACATCAAACAACTCTTCGATGAATTTGTTCCTATGAAAACAAAAAGGAAAACAACAACAGCGAACCCATGGTTTACGGCTGATATTAAATATCTAATCGAACAACGTAATATAGCTTATACGAGATGGAAAAGATTTAAGATCCCTGAACTACAAGCAACATTTCGCTTTCTTAGAAATAAAGTTAATACCAGTGTTAGAACTGCCAAATCTTCCTACTATAACACAAAATTTTCAAACTGCTTAAACGTTAAGGCGAAATGGAGCGAAATTCGAAATATTGGAATAGTTAACAAAACGAGAGGTTATACTACGGATATAAATGTTGATGATTTAAATAGAAAATTTACGGATTTGCCAGTACCTACCGCTAATGTTTCGTATTATAAGAACCAAAATAATGTAGGTGATCCAAACCAATTTTCTTTTAGTTGCTTTACTCAAACTGAAATATACAAAAGCTTTCTGAGTATCAAGTCTAATGCGACTAGCTACGATGGTGTTCATCCAAGATTTATAAAAATCATATTCCCTACTATAATACCATATATTACGCACCTTTTCAACTCGATTATTACTAAATCAACATATCCTACTAAATGGAAGCACGCCAAAATTGTTCCTATACCAAAAACCGAAAAAGAATTCCGCCCAATAGCTATACTACCCTTCTTGTCAAAAATAATTGAACGCTTAATGCATCACCAACTCAGTAAATTTATTCAGGATAACAACTTGCTTACTCCTAGACAATCGTGGTTTCGTCCTCAACACAGCTGTGTGTCTGCTTTGATTGATGTGGCAGAAAATATACGATCACAAATTGATGATGATAAAGTTTGTTTTTTAATTCTCTTAGACCATTCCAAGGCATTTGATACCGTCAATACTGAAATACTTACATTGAAGTTAAGTAAAATATTTAATATTTCTTCTACGGCTACAAAGTTGATGGCTTCATATTTAACTGGCAGATCACAATCGGTGTTCAATGGTGAAAATATATCTATTACAATAGAACTAGCAAGGGGTGTACCACAAGGATCTATTTTGGGTCCACTATTATACTCAGCTTATGCCAATGATCTTCCGAATCAACTACAATACTGTAATATCCAAATGTATGCAGATGATGTTCAACTATATATAAGTTGCAAAATTTCTGAAATTGATGACTGTACGCGCAAAATTAATGCTGACTTGGATAATATCAGATCTTGGGCTACAACTAACGAATTATGCCTCAATCCAAATAAGTCAAAATGTATGTTGATTACTAAAAGAACACTAATTATGCCATATATTCCCGTCATAACTTTGGGTGAGTCGAAAATCGATTTTGTGGATAAGGTGAAAAACCTTGGAGTCACATTTAATAAGTACCTGCACTGGAAAGATCACGTTATCGTCACAACTGGAAAAGTATACGGTATGCTAAGAAATTTATGGTGCACACAATGGTTCGTACCACTCAAAATCAGAATGCTTCTAGCTAAGACCTATTTAATACCGACTTTACTTTATGGTTGTGAGTTGTTTTCAAATTGTGATTCAATCAGTATGAGCAAATTGAACGTCGCTTTTAATAATATTGCACGATATGTATTTGGCATACAACGACGTGGAAGAATATCACACTACTCAAAGCAAATTTTTGGTGTCACATTTCAAAACCTTTTAAAGTGTAAGACATTAATATACCTTCATAAAATAATCTACTCTCGTCAGCCAGAATACCTTTACGGGAGACTTAACTTCTTCAGGTCTGAAAGAGGCCTCCGTATTATTCAGATACAACATACGACTACTTTTTCGGATCTACACTTCTATATTAATGCCATAAGAATTTGGAATAGTTTGCCCCCTCATTTACAGATAATTAGCAACGCAATGCAATTTAAAAAACTAATATATGAATATTATAAATAACATTTCAATTAAATTTCGACCAAATTTTTAGAAGTTTAACAATATAATTTTTTTATTTTCTACTTTTTTTCCTTTATGTATTATTATTATTATTTTGTCCATTATTTTTTTTTTTTATAAATTAATTTTTGTTAGTAAATATTATATGTATATGTATTTTGAATGCACATTGACAAATTTACCAATAATTACTATTCAGTGCTTTTATATAAGATTAAATCTTTGTACTGAATTATAAGAAATTAAATAAATAAATAAATAAATAAAAAATAAATATTTTATCTTATCTACAACTTTTTTCTGTTGTTAACTTAACAATAATTGTCGGAAGTTAACGATATTATTTAACGACAAAATTCGGTAGAATCAGTTTTAACGACAATTGTAGTTAATTATCGAATTTTGACAATCTAACTACCGATTTTTGTCGTTAAAAAGTTAGAGAATCGCACTACTGTAGTGGGATTCTCTAACTTTCTTAACGATTTTATCGATTTCGTTAACTAACGACAATTGTCGGTTGACTTACCGAATAAGTGATTCTCTATATTTCAGTTAACTATATAATTCGTTAGTAAAAGTTACCGCCAAATTTCGGTAGAAATAAAAATGCCAAACAATTTGATGGAAAATGTTAGTCAATAAATAAATAATTAAAAATATATTTTCTTATCAGCACATAAAATTTCTATATATTTTTTTAAATAAATTCTCTTTTTATCGAAAAATAAAACGTATTTAAAAAGTTAACAATAACGTCCCAGTGTAGAAACGGTAATGACATATCATTATTTTTTGGACTTTCAGTAATGACACCCACTTACCTTCTGTATTATTTTAAAACATATAATAATGAGTTACTGATAATGACTTATTTTTATCATTATTTCAAATCGAAAATAATTTTTTAGATTTTTTTTTAAATTTTTTGAAATCTATTTTTAGACTCAATATTTTTTAAACACTGGTAAGGATATATGTAACCACATATTTCTTGATTTTTTGTATGTTGGCGAGTAAGCTACTTGTGTGCAGCAGGTCAATTGTGTTTTTATCTATTAAATATTACATGTCGATATAGCTCAGATGGTAGAGCTGTTGACTGGCAATCTGTAGACCCAGGTTCGATTCCCGCACCAGCAAATTTTATTAAAAACAAAAAATACAATAAAAAATATTTTTTTTTATATAATTTTTTTTTTAGAAAATCTATTTTTAGACTCATTATTTTTGTCAGTACTGGTAAGCACATAGGTAACGATATATTTTTTGATTTTTCGTATGCTGGTGTGTAACGACAACTCATTATTTTTCGGGACATCGCCATATAAAGGTAATAAGAAATGTAATAACAAAAGTAACTAGTTACCATTACCAAGTATGTAGTTACATAACCACATATCTGGTAATGATTTTCTACACTGGGGTGGTATTATTTTCAACAAAATCCCTTAAAAATTCTTAAATGAATGGGTTGTAATAAATTAACAACTAAAAACCCCAGAGAATGTACCATTCAAAATTATCAAAGTCCAGGAATTTCAACTCAAATCAAATGTGCTGCAATCATGATAGTCGCAGACGTAGAAATCCACAATTTTAACAAGGACAGTAAAATCGACATTGATGTGCAGATCATCCAGCTTGATCTAGACCTTTAAAATCTGTAGTGATATATTTAAAATGTTGATAATATAATAGAAAGAGGCATAAGATAAATTGGAACAAACTTAAGAGAAACAATGTAAAATTTAGGTTTAAATAAAAATAAAAATAAAGGGATTTTCTGTACAATTTAAAATTTGGTGGTTATTTATTCAAACACCAAGTGTAATACATATTTATGCAATTTAAAATAAACGAGCTCTTCTTAATTTGTATAAAATTATAAGATTTTTGGTATGATATTATTTTAGCATACAGCAAAACATAAGCAAGGTTGCAAAATCTTTCTGAAAATCATATAATGTAAACCAGCCTTTACCAATGCAATTATTCGCGTTAACTATTCAATTTCTAAAAATGTATATGCTAGTTAAGGACAAAACAATTAACTGCAACGGTATTATTCTAAAATAGTTTGATAACTTTTACTCCTTTTTAAACTCATGCCCGTCGACCTAATATTTATCCCAAAATTACTATAAATTTAAATTTGGACTAAAATACATTGTGTTTTAACGCATTTTGCAATTTTTTACATTTTTTTGCTCATCCGTTACCTTATCTACAACTTTTTTTCTGTCGTTAACTTAACAATTATTGTCGGAAGTTAACTATATTACTTAACGATAAAATTCGGTAGAAAAAATTACGGAATCAGTTTTAACGACAATTGTAGATAATTTTCGAATTATGGCAATCTAACTACCGAATTTTGTCGTTAAAAAGTTAGAGAATCCCACACTGATAGCATTTTTAAATCTACTTAATTTTTAAGAAGCTAAATTTATACCTACCCTATTAAAAAAAATTAATATGGAGCTTTATATGATAATATATAACATAATGTGATCCATATACCATTTCATCCGAAAAATGGCCCGATATAATTGTGTCAGTTGGTTATCACATTTTATCTAATTGTATCAGTTTAGATCTTAACTGATTAGATTATATATTAAGCAGATGAAATTTTATCTGATTTTTGACCTGATACAATTTTATGGGTTTATGTCGCATGGTATTAGTTTAGATCCAAATAGATACATTACTATACAAACTTATATAGTTATATCTGAATTTTGACCTGATGCAATTATATCTGCTTTAAAACTTTGATACAATTATATAAGGCAAATGTCGGATACAAATATATTTTATTTATATAAAATTGTACCAACTACGATCTAAACAGATACCATTAGATATAAACCGGTAAAATTGTATCAGGTCAAAAATTGGATATAATTTCATCTGAATAATGTATAATTTCATTAGTTGAGATCTAAACTAATACAATTAGATAAACAACTGATACAATTACATCGGGCCATTTTTCGGATGAAAGAGTATATTTATACAGATATAACCTCATCGCATTTTATACGACTATATGTAACTGTTTTTACGCGGGTACTTAAAAGTTTTATAAATGCTTAAATTTGTATGGAATGTTTATACAAAATTCGAAAAAAACAAACCTTATTAATAAAAATTGTTCAATATATACACTCCAAAAAATTTTTGTAAATTTACTACTATAAAATGGGTAAAGATTTGTTTAATTTTATGAAAATTCGGTAAATATAAACAATAATACACACACAAAGCATTTTTAGACATTATGTTTTTACAAATAAACACATTATGCCTAAAATTATTACTCTTTTGTTAAATAAAATTTTTACGCACAAAGTTGGTAAATATACTAGCTTATACTAGTAATAAATACTTCTACATTCTAAATTGGAAAAAATTGAAAAAAAATTTTAACTAATCAAAAAAAGGTAAAACGGAATTCTTTTATGAATTACTACATTTCTACAATTACATTTTTATCTAAAAATAGCAACATAAGCATGAAATTGTTTTTGGTAATTATTGTTGACGCATGTGGTAGTTTAAACTAAACCTCTTTTCAAAATTCCTTTTAGTTCAATAGTTATGTATTAAAATTTTATGTAATTTTTCTTAGATTTTTAAATAATTTGCATTGCTTTTATCTTAATATTTTTATTTATTGTATATTAGTATGAGTACCCGAGTAAAAAAAATTATATATAATCATATGTGGCATATATTACAATATATAATTAGACATGTCGTTATGTATATCCATATATAATTATATATGACGTCTTTTTCCAAAAAGTTTCATTATATTATGCCATATATAATTTCATCTAATTAGATACCGGTCTTTATAATATTGGATATGGTATATATGATTATATATTACATAGCTTGGCTGATCTTATTGCATATATAGTTGTATATAGAGCTATATCTTAATATATATGGTGGCATTTTAGGAATATATAATTATATATGGTATCATTTAAACAATATATAACTATATATGGGGCCAGTTAAACCATATATTATGATATATGTTGCCATTTCAACAATATATGGTCATATATGGTACCTCATGAACAAAATCTTTAATACAGTTGCAGATATGATAATATATGCTACTATATATGGTGCAATACATATTTATATATGGTGTTATTTAAGCAATATATTAGCATATATGGTGCCATTTAAACAATATATGGTCATATATGGTACCTCATGATCAAAATTTGTAATACAATTCCAGATATGATAATATATGATACTATATATAGTGCCATATATATTTATATATGGTGTTACTTAAGCAATATATATATATTCGTTCCTTTTACTCCTGCAAGGAGCATAGGGCCGTAAATTATTTATTTAAGCAATATATTACCATATATGATGCCACTTAAACCATATATTATCATATATGGTGCCATTTCAACAATATATGCTCATATATGGGACCTCATGAACTACATTTTTAATACAGTTCCAGATATGATAATATGTTGTACTATATATAGTGCAATATATATTGATATATGATATGATTTAAACAATATATTACCATATATGGTGACATTTAAACCATATATTATGATATATGTTGCCATTTCAACAATATATGGTCATATATGGTACCTCATGAATAACATTTTTTATACAGTTGCAGATATGATAATATATGCTACTATATATTGTATAGTACCATATACTTTGATATATCATATCATTTAAACAACATACCATGTATGGTACCATTTAAACAATATATTTTCATATACGGTACCATTTAAACAATGTATTGTCATATATAATAACTCATCAGCAACTACAATATTAACTGTATTTCAGAATCTATTAATTGTATTTCAGAAATTATAATTGTATTTCAGAAATTATTAATTGCATTTCAGAGATAATCAAATCTATTTCAGAATTTGTTGATTGTATTTCATAGTTAATAGAGGAAAATTTCTGAAATACATTTCATAATTTCTGAAATACAATTGATAATTTCTGAAATACATTTTGAGAATTTCTGAAATACAGTTGTGAATTTCAGAAATACAATTAATAATTTCTGAAATACAATTGATAAAACTGAAATTCAATTGACTAGTTCTGAAAAGCAATTCATAAATCTGAAAAATAATTGATAAGTTCTGAAATACAATTGATTATTTCTGAAACACAATTGATAAATCTTGATACAATTGGAAATGGAGTAGAGCGTCAAAAGGATGTAAATAAAATTATTTTATTAAAAAAATTCAATTTAATAAAAAAAATATAATTTTATAAAAAAATTTATAGAAAAAAAAATATAATTTTATAAAAAGAAATTCATATTGCAAAAAAATAAAATTTTATCCGAAAAATGGTGGATCGTACTGCAGTAACTTAGATCCACCTTGGATCTAATATGATGAAATACGATCCGAAAAACGAGTTTGTCTAATTATATAAAATTGGATGTGACATAATGATAATCAAGAAGTAATTTCAATAGAATGGTCAATTTAATGCAATCTGAGCGATATCTGAATGAATTATTTTTGTCTAATGGTATCAAATAAAATGTAACTTTTTGTATTAAATCTAATTTTATATAATTAGATGAACCCATTTTTTCGATCTGCCATTTTTCGGATCAAATTAGATCTAAGTTTATCCCCAAATATATTGCTGGATCTAATTCGATCTGCCATTTTTCGGATCAAATTAGATCTAAGTTTATCCACAAATATATTGGTGGATCTAATTCGATGTGCCATTTTTCGGATCAAATTAGATCCAATTTTATCCCCAAATATATTGCTGGATCTAATTCGATCTGCCACTTTTTCGGATCAAATTATATCTAAGTTTATCCACAAATATATTGATGGATCTAATTCGATCTGCCAAAATTGAGATCAAATTAGATTTAAGTTTATCCACAAATATATAGCTGGATCTAATTCGATCCGCCATTTTTCGGATCAAATTAGATCTAAGTTTATCCGTAAATATATAGCTGGATCCGCCAATTTTCGGATCAAATTAGATCTACATTTATCCACAAAGATATCATTGGACCTCCCAATTTTGAGATATAACTTGATCTCAGTTTATCCCAACATATACAATGGGATCTAATACGATATGATTGGATACACCCAATTTTGAGATCTAATTGGATCACCTAGATATTACAGCAGATCTTAAACAATATCAAATTGGATATTATTAGATATTGCGCGAGATCAATTTTTTTTACTCGGGTATATAACTCATGATTAAAAAAATACTTATTAAAAACTAATTTATTGTTTTATTAAAAAAAAAGAATTTTTTATGTGGTTTAACTTTAAACACAGCTGCGATAAATATACGCATTTTTGTGGATTTTTACGCATTTTATGCGTACAATTGCACATAAAACGTGCTTTTCTACTCACAAATTTAGTAAATTAACACACTAATTTCAAAATTTCATTTATTTTTACGCACTTTCAATGTAAAGTTTCTCATTATTTATGTACCAACTTGAACATAATGTGCGTATTACTTTTTACAATTACACGCATAGAGTAAATTTACCATATTTATAGTAGGAGTACAGTTTCCTACTATAAGTTGGGTAAATTTCAACAGAAATTAATTAGAGTGTATACAAAATATAAAAAACAATGACCAAAAAAATAAACCCATCAACTTTAATTGAACTTCTTGAAATATCTGCAAAATTCAGTGCAAAAGCTATGATTTTTGATTGAAAACAATTATGAGGAACATATTCAAACAACGAGGGCGTTGCAAATACCCTGTGCCCATATTCTATAAACGATTATCGTCCACTTTTAGAAGTTTAATATCTAACATATTACATACAAATTTTGAAACATTGTAACAAATTAGGAAAAGACAACAATTTTGCACCATATATTTTAAGATTTATGAAACCTACATCTTTAAAATGTTACAAATTAAGCTTCGAAAAGTGGACGATAATCGTCAATATTTTATAGAATCCCTAGCCTGGCTTTAACGTATATAGGCCTCTTGACAATTTTGACGTGTCCGATTTCTCTGTGATCTGACTGTCAGTTATTATTTCGCAACGGGCTGCCAGATTTTCCGAATTTTCGTTAAAAAATTTAAATAGCTGTTGTTTTTCCTCCTTTTCGCACTCTTAATAAAACATTCGTCTGATAAGATAAGGATGTTTCTTAGTGTTATCTTTCCTACCATATATTCATACAAAGCTCAGCAATTAGAGTCTTCCGCGAATTTCCTTGTCAGTCATTAATATTGGGTTATCTTGTTGCGGCAATCAGTGTGGCCACAACTATTTAGACTATCATTTAGGCGTTGTCGTCTTCATTAACTATATATATGACCATCATATATAAATAAATATACATTGTGATGACAATAATTTACGATTGTTTTTTTTTTTTTCATTACGTATAGAATCATTTTTATCTTACAATTAGTGCACCGACATCTATCCATGGTTTTAAGAGCCAGTAGTGTTGTACATATTGTAAGAGATAAATGCGTGAATTATTTTGTTTTTAATTTTTTTATTTATTACTAAAAACAATTGTAATTAAAAATTATTTTTTTGATTATCCTAAGATTACATAGATGAGGAATTCTTCGTTAGCTTTGACTAATAGCAACCAAATATGTCAATTTTCCATTTAGAAATTAAATTTTCCACTTTATGTACCGCCGTGTGTTTTATTCTATTGATTCATCTTGTTACAACGACGGGTAAGTTTGAAATAACAAATTATCAACCACCACAACATCTATTGACTGCATTTATCTAGGCAGCAAACAGAATGCCCGTTGTATTTTTATTTTTAATACATAAAACTACATACTACATATGAACATTTGTATGTTAGCAGAAGCATGGTTGCACACATGTTGTGCAGACACTATGCACTAAAAGTAGACAAAATTTTAGTGGCTCTAATAGAGTGGATATTTTGGTTTTGAATACAGTAGTACCGAATTAAAATAACTACAGTGCTGCCATTTTTACTGTTTACTTATGAGGAGAACATTTTGGAGATAATTCAGCCATTTCTTATCGACTGGTCGGATTGCCATTGTCGCAGGCATGCGAAACTTTTGAATGCTAAATAATTTTCTATTAATGAACATATTTTAAAAAGCGTAACATTTTTGTAATCTGCTTGCAAATGCCAACAACATTCTTACATGTGTGGGCTATCTATCTAATCCTTTAGTGCATGGTGTTACATATACAGTGGTGGTCAAACATTTGGAACTGAAATCACATGTTACCTAATAATAAGTTTTTATAGTCAAAATACTTCCAACATAAGTTCTTATTTTATTTTATTAAATTCAGTTAATGTATATTATTTACAAAACCAAAAAAAATTCCTTAACTTTCAACGATAAAAAAATAACTTTTAACGAAACTTGTCGAAATTCAAGTGTTCAAAACATTAGTAGTTCTCAACGAGATTAAAAAACAAACCAAACAAAAAGCTTTAAATATTCAATATTTTATTGCATATCCATGGTTTTTTATTACTTCAGAACATCTCTTAGACTTATCAATATAATCTTTGAAATAGCATTCCACCACTTTTCCAATTCGATGAAATACAACACCGCTTCGGATTACTTTATTGCCGATATTGGGTTTTACAATCATCCACATGTCCTCAATCGGGTTGAGATCAGGAGATTGGGATGGTTACGACACAACATTAATTTGATTTTCCTCTAACCAGTCCAGTCTGTATGTTTGGGATCATTATGGTGCTGGAATGTCCATAAAAGTGGAATAACACCCCCATACCAAAATATTTCCACATCCGTGCTTTTCTGGGGCGGTTTTAGATCTGGGATTAAACCTTTCGCCTTGAGGTCGTCGAACATTGGCTCTTCCATCTTATCCCCGGATGTTAAATTTTGACTCGTGACCATAAAATATTTTCCCATTGCTGCTGAGTACAATTTAAATGGGCGTGCGCAAAGTCATGACGAGCTTTTCGATTTTTTTTGACAAGTAGGGTTTTTTTGTACATCTATAACTTCTTAAATTAAATTCTCGGGCTCTTATTTTTATAGTGGGATACTGACATCCAGCTGAATTTCTGTTTTAGATTCTCTGGGAACTGCTTTGGGATATTTCGTAAAAAAATTCTTTATTTTTCTATCTTTTCTTATAGTTGTTCCACGAGGTATTTCTCCTTTATGAATTGGATGTGGCCACTATTAACTATGCGACAAATCGTTGATTTGGGAACGGAATATTTTAAAGAAATTTCTTTTTGAGAAAGTCCATTTAAAAATCTTTTAAAATTTTTGACTTAAAAATGGAATTGTACTTGTTTCCAGCCATTTAAAAAAATATTATTTCGAACATAACCCTTTCAACACCTAATAAAACTCTTGAAGTGCAATAATTTAAATACATTTTTTTAATAAAATGTAAAAGCAAGAATGTGAAATAAATAAAAAGAATGCGATTACCGGCCTCTAGACGATCAAGCATGCTGTACAGCTTGGCTTGATGATTCCGTAAATTTGCTTTTGTAATTTCTCTCAAACAAGGCATTAATTACATGACTCAATGCTGTACATGTTGTACAGTATGTTGATCGTCTATAGGCCGCTTTAGGAGAATGAGAAATCACAGTTGTAAATATTTTGAACACTTAAATTTCGACCACCTCTATAACTATAATAGCCGCTTTTTCTAATCACTTGGATTTAATAAATCCAAAAAGTATTGTAGTTCTAAAAGTGCTCAACAGATGGAGTTAAATTCTCCCTATTTTAGAAAGAATTTTCTATCCGGTACTTCTTTCACCCTAATTTTTTTAATACCGAATTCGATGATGAAGGATTTTACTTTAAATTTTTAATATTTTATATAAAACAGCGATAAACAGTCTGCCTTTTCAGTTTTATCACTTCAATTTATATTTTTGCATAATCCACTGCAATATTGAATATTCACTAATTGGATTTAATTAAATTACTTACAGTAGAGTGATAAATTGCCATTTCTATTTCAGCTATTTCTCCATGTCCAAGATGGAAAATAAAGTATTTGGTGTGGTGTAGTTTTTTTTATAAACATATTTCAGACAAAAAGATTTAAGAAAAACCTTTTATTTGTTACCCAGCAAAAAAAGTCATTACAAAAAAGTTATTTTAAAAGCACTCCGAATAGCATCAACTGATTGTGAAGTAGTTACAATTTAGCTCTAACACTGATTTATTTTACACGTGATGTCCCATGTTGTCAGTAGTTCAATTTAAGCATTTTGTTAGTAATTTAAAAGTGATTACATGATGTTAATAAAAGTATGGTTTTTAGGTATACATTTTCATCACATCAATACGAGTACATTTTGCTTGCATTTTTAGAGTGATTTAGAACTACTCTTTATAATATATAATATAATACATTTTTCAAAGTGATTTAAATGTGCTTTTTATAATGTCTGAAATAGCATATTTTAGAGCCAATTTTAATGTTTAGCCTTTACAGAGCCTATTTCTGAACCTATTGTGTAACAAAAGCTTCAATTTTTTATTATTTGTAGTATTAAGGAAATACTTCTTTTGCATCAGAATCAATTCGATTAAGTCAAAATCAGACAAAACCAAAATTTTTGTTTAATTTTTGTTCCACAGTTTTTTGAAATAAGTTTGTAACATGTTATCTTCAGTCTTTAAATTCAAAAAGGATACGATATTTAATTAAATAATAAGTAATTTTTGGGATGTCAGTTAAACTTGGTTTAGTTACACCAAAAACGAATTATATCAGCCATTTCAATTTTATTAAGAAAAATTTTCCTGAACAACTTTTTCTCGTTTAGAATTTCGGTCTTCATTGAAAGAAAATAAAATATATCACCAAAGGAATTAAATATGCTAAAAATCCCAAACGTATTTAACAAATTGTGAAAAATAATCCGCTGCAGGCATGTCCCTATCCGGATTTCATTCTTGCCTAAGGAAATCGTCAGGGGACGACGTTTTTAGAATTTCTGGAAATATTTGTTAAGTTAAATTACAAACTCAATGAGAATTTTTTGTTCTCGTCTAGGAGCGTTATTAAACATTTAAAATATCAAAGAAAACACAAAAACAACAACAGAAAATTTTCCACAATTTGCTTTGTCATCTTACAATGTACTACTCTGTTGTTTTGACAGATCTAGCAATGTAGTGACATCCATTCATGTAGAAACAACAATAGAGAACAATGTTTTCTAAAGTGTCAGTAACATTTAAATTTGCACAAGCACTTGCATTAGTTTTCTTAATTTTATTTTATCGGGATATACATTAATTGCATCAAAGGAATTAAATATGCTAAAAATCCCAAACGTATTTAACATAAAATATATCACATTTTAGAAGCAGTATTCCAGTTATAAACTAAGTTTAAAGATAATCTACATCCTAAAAACTGGGCCTAAAAGTTATATATAACCTACTCTGATTAAATTTTTTAAAAACATTACTCAAGGAATTTTCAGAATATTAAAGCGTACTATGAAACTATTTTTTCATATTTCTTTTTTTTTTCATTTTAACAAATAAAGGAAAGAAAAGCATCTACATTTTACAAACTCTACAGTAATAAGGACATCATTATAAATTTGCTCAAGCCGCAGATCTATGATTGAAATTTTAGCTTTAAATTCATTAAGGAATCCGAAAACCGTTGGAGAACAGTTTTTTCAAAGACATATTTCGAAGGCGAATACCATGTCGTTATTTGAATTTTGCAAGGCAACCATCGTAAGCTGAAAATCAACGTTTTTAGAAAACGATGCATTAAGTTCCAATGCTATAATTCGCAATACGTTATTAGTTAAATTCTTATGTTAAAGAATTTCATTTACCAATTTTTAACTTTAATTAAAATTTGTAACCTTAATTGGGAAAATCCTCTTGACATTTTAAAGTTGACGGCAGTTATTTTTTAATGATCTATTTTTGAAGAAATAATATATTTTTTGTCACTATAGAATTATTTATTTAGTTTTATTTTACGACTTTCAAGGTGTAGAGTCAAGTAAAGCATATCGACATTTAAAGCAGGTGACATTTATAAATCTTTTTGTGTACAAGCAACGAGTAAAGGATTGTAGGATACTCAACCTCTGTTAACCAAACTCTTGACGGGTCTGTTTTAAATGATAAAATGTGTTAACATTGCAACAAATTTTATTAACATATTTCTTTGGTGTACGCGAGCGACTTACATAGAGCCTTAACAATACATTTTAATTGTTAAGTTTTATATATTTGCATTTAGTGAAAAGAAGAATTCATATTTGGGTCATAGTCCAGGATATTCAATGGGATCCAATGCTTTATTTCCTTCCCTTTTTCAATGGGAACTGCAATTGAAGTATTTTTTAAAGTATGTACGAATAATTAAAAAATATGTAAATAATCGTAAATTAATGAAGTACGTGAACTTTTGTTCATTTTTTTGTTTTTTTAGAGAAAAAAATTAAATCTCTAATAAATTCGTAATTTACAAACAAATGCATCTACAAAGAAAAAACAACATTATATATACATTTTTGAAAGTTGTTTTAAAGCACATACATTCGAAACAGATAAAGAGCACTTATCGCTCCATTGTAACCAATTTAAAAGTTGTTTGTTTTGAATGACTGGCACATATTTTTGCTGTGTAGTTTTGCAATTTTTTGTTTCTCTTTTAATTTTCATCCGTATTTTTTTATAACATAAATTAACAGAGTGTTTCACATATTTGTGTTTTTATTGTTATACTTGTGCTTTTATTGTTTTATGTAAACCCAGTAAATAAATCCAGCTATTTGTTTGGAGTTAAAAAATCCACTTTTTGTATGAAAATTTCTAAATCCAGGTGATTAAAAAAAACGCTTAATATTTTGTTGTTATAATTTAATTTAATCTGTTCTTTTTTCTTATTTTTTTAAAAGAAAAAATAAATGAAGTTGAGAAAAAATAAATATTTTGTAACGAAGAGTCATTTAAAGAAAATAAAACAATTAAATGCTCAAATGTGATCCCAGTTCCAAATGTTTTGAACACTACTGTATGTAAAGGATACTTTGAGCCTATGTGACTTCCTGTGTATCAGTCTAATTTAAAAATGTTTTTTAATAATCTTTTGATAATAATTACATTTTAATATATGAGACTTGACACAAGTCCGTCATTCAGTTGTTATTTCAGATCGTTATCTCAACTTACACCCTTCGATATTTGCTCACAAATATACTATATTTTTTAAAAATTAAAACATTGTAATCCATAATTCAAGATAATACTGTTTTTTGTTTTTATTTTAAACGAATTTATTACATGCATACATGTATGTAGAGGGCTAGCTGGCATGTAGCTAGGGGGCTAGAGCCACAAATTTTAAGTCGCAACACAATACCTCGAAAGTAGAAATGTTTTTTAAAAAGTGTAATAAAAAAATTTATTTTTAACAATTATCTTAATTTTTGCATTAAAAAATACAAAAATTGTTTTTTCGGACTTTCTATATTTTCATATATTTAGTTAGAATATTCTTCCACCTCAAGTCCAAATTCCAATATGATATTGTCATATTAGATTTTTATTTGTTGTTTCAAAAAGGGTTGATCATTTTCATGATAGACAATACAATTGTTTCGTAGACATCACTCTACTCTTCAGTTGTCCGCAATAAGAAAATTATAACTTTCTTACTCAAACCGAGACATTACATAAGGTACAAAAAACCAACGGGATGAGAATTTTGTACTTTCGTATATGAACTGTCTGATTTGGTAAAACCAGTTATAAATCAACTCCTTTTTGAAAGCAACAATTACATAAAAGTACCCTTTGGGTACTATTTATATGTATGTCTGTTGTCAATACATTTTGTAAAAACAACTAATTTTAAACTCAAAACAAAATAAATATTTGTATGAGATTTAAGCACACCACGGATAAAAAAAAGAGCGGTTGGCCTCAATGTTTCTAACGCGAAATGAAAATACAATGTTACTAAAACAACACCCTCAAAATATTTTGCGAATCTAGAACGGATTTTAATTTGATGGCCTCTTGAAACATGTATCTATTTTAATAACGTCCGCGGCACAAAGACGTACTATCAGTAGCTTATTTTTATTCAGATTGTTCATTATTAGCAGTTTGGTGTTAAAAATTATCGAAATCGATTCATTGGTTTAAAAATTGTGAGTACAAATGTGAAGACACCTCGAAATTTCCATACAAAATGGAGCATCCCAGCAAAATATTGGTAATGACTCCTCATTGCTGTCTGCATTATCAATAATGATATATCATTACCTTTTGCATTATTTTGTAATATAAAATAATAAGTTCCTAATAACGGCCTATTGTAGTAATTGCTTTTAAATATAAAATAATGACTTACTCACAATAGTTTAAATAAGTACTTTTTACAAAGTTAAATTTTATACATTTATATTTATTACCCAGCAAAATCTTTCATTACCAAATAAGTAGTTATATAATAGAAATTCATAGCTCCGAACAACTTATTTTTTGGCATCTAAACTCATTATTTTTGTTTGGCGTGGTCGTTTTTATAAGTAGTCACGCTTACCCGCTCGCTTACTAAAAAATGAAAATTAAGTAGTTATGAGATTCTGAATAATAAGTGGTTACACAAATGGTTACGAAAAGTTGAATTATAAGTGGTTATCCGACTGCTTACTTGATTCTTAAAAATAAGGAGTTACACAAATACAGAAAATACATTCAGAGATATTAAAGTTTTTGCTAGTGTGTAATTTTAGAACTCGTCATAAAAATTTTAACACAAAACATATTTGCATATAATAAATAAAAATGTATAAAATTTAACTTTATAAAAAGTACTTATTTAAACTATTGCGAGTAAGTCATTATTTTATATTTAAAAGCAATGACTACAATAGGCCGTTATTAGCAAGTCATTATTTTACATTAATAAATAATGCAAAAGGTAATGATATATCATTATTGGTAATGCAGACAGCAATGAGGTGTCATTACCAATATTTTGCTGGGTACTTGTAAATATGTTTTGTGTTAAAATTTTTATGACGAGTTCTAAAATTACACACTAGCAAAAACTTTAATTTCTCTGAATGTATTTCCTGAAGCTAATAATATTTGTGTAACTCCTTATTTTTAAGAATCAAGTAAGCAGTCGGATAGCCACTTATAATTCAACTTTTTGTAAGCATGTTTGTAACCACTTATTATTCAGAATCTCATAACTACTTACTTCTCATTTTTTCGTAAGCGAGCGGGTAAGCGTGACTACTTATATAAACGACCACGCCAAACAAAATAATGAGTTTAGACGCCAAAAAATAAGTTGTGCGGAGCTATGAATTTCTATTATATAACCACTTATTTGGTAATGAAAGATTTTGCTGGGATTTTGTGCAAACAAATAATCGGAATAAAAATGACCAGAACTGGGCATTTATAGTTCACATTTTATTACATTAAATTTTATTTTTGAACTACACTAAAAAAAGTTAGTAAAGTTAGCAAAAAATGTTGCTGTGTCAGCAAATTTTAATTCAGGAGCATGCTTGCAAAAAAGTTGGTAATTTCAGCAAAAGGTGTTTGCTGAAAATCAGCGAGCTGATTTTTACCAAAAAATAGTAATTTCAGCAAAAGTTTTGCTACACCGAAAATATTTCTCAATTACCAGCAACTAAATTTTTAACTGAGTCTCAGGTGAAATACCCCTTACTGAGTATCAGTTGATTGATTTAGTTGAATGTTACTAATTTTATTTCGAATGTGTAATTTAATTGGGTTCATAATTACCGGGAACAGTATGTTAGTTATAATGAAATTGATTTTGAATTTAGTAGCTAATTACTAATAAAAATCATTCATATGGCATCCATTTTTATTTGGGTGCTAATAAAATGACACTGCATTTTCCGTTAAATTTTAATAATAATTTTTATTAAAGATAAAAAAACATTTTTCCCCATTATTAAATATAAAAAAATACCTTTAAGGTAGAATATTACACGAATTTTCATTCTCAATGGAATTTTAGTTTCTGGTACATATTCCTCATTGTGTGGGTTTTTAGACATGTTTTCCCATTGAAATTGTACGATTTTCCTTCTAAAAAAAGACATTCAATCAATATTTTACTCTTATTACCAAATGAAATTAACTTACCAAACTGGACCAAATAATATCCATTAATAATATTGTATGTACCTATGTGGTATGTGTACCTTTTATATACAATATTTTTTTTTGTTGAAATTTTTGACAATACAAATTGAAGCGTATTTTTATAGGGTATCAAATAATTCGTTTTATTTGTCTCTTATAATAGTTGATTTCGATTATATCAGTTACTTTAAATTTATTTGGTTTCAACTGAGAATTTCTTTAACTGAACAACTGAAATATTTTTTCGGTGTAGTACTTAGTCGATTGCAAATGAAAAAAATCCTTGCTAAAATCACTAAATTTTTTTCTGAATATTAGTAGACCGAAAAAAGCTCAAAAAATTTGTAGAGAAATTTTATTTTAGTTAATTTATTTGCTGAATATTTAAATATAGAAATTGTGTAGAGTTGTTTTTTTTTTCTTATTATCATTTCCGTTGTCTGTACTACTACTACATTCATCCAGACAAACTGCGACATTTTGCCTATCTGGTTGTCGTCCACGCTATAAATGCGGTTATCAGCACAATTTTTGTAGCAAAATAAATTAGTAAAACATTAGTTTAAAATTAGTTTAGTGCTAAAAAAAAAAACATATGTATCATTCCATATTAAATGTATCCAAAACGAGTAAAAAGGTTAAAGTCGGGCATGCCGGCTATACAATACACTACACCAGTCTGGTTAATAGCCAACTAATGTTTGGATCCGAAATTCGAATGGGTTAAAATGGGACTTGTGTCAAAATTTTCTATAATGTGAGTCAGCGAACCAAATTTCATTAAAATATCTTAATATTTGCGACCTGCAGCGTATAAACAATATAATTTTGGTAGGACACTTATATGGGCACTAGGTCTAAACATGGACCGATATTCACCAAAATCAATAGGCTTCGTACTTGGGCCAACATAGGTCTGTGTACCAAATTTCATCAAAATATCTTAATATTTGCGACCTGCAGCGTATAAACAATATAATTTTGGGAGGACCCTTATATGGGCACTAGGTCTAAAAATGGACCGATTTTAACCAAAATCAATAGGCTTCGTCCTTGGGCCGACATAAGTCGGTGTACCAAGTTTCATGAAAAGATCTTATTATTTGCGACCTGTAGAGTGCGCACAAGAATGCATGGACAGACACACGGACGGACAGACGGACATCGTTAAATCGAAATAAAAAAAATTCTGAGCCGATCGGTATACTATAAGGTGGGTCTAGGACCAATATTTTTTGGTGTTACAAACATCAGCACAAACTTATAATACCCTGACCAAATAGGGTCAGGTATTATAAGTTTGACGCGGAACCTTTTTTAACGATATCGAAAATCTAAAGATGCAGTTCTTATTGTTTTTTTATGCACTACATGGTATGGATAGGGCCATTTTGATATTTTCAAAAATTGTAAAAAAGTTGTATCCCTACTGGACATTCAGTAATCGGGCCTAAGATGTGTTTAATGAAAGAAATACACCCGACTAAAAAAGATGTTGTATAATCTTATATCACCATATATAAACCCATATATATGTTCATACCTAATTAGATCCGAATATTGGAATATATAATTATATCAAGCGAGATAAGCATGTTATCTAACCTGATACAATTTGATCCGAAAAATGGGTATATCTAATTGGATCAAATTATATATAAAGACATATAATTTTATGAAAATTTTCAAATAAAATTTTAGTAAATATTGTTGAGATCACTTATTTTCATTCATATTAAATACCAATGTCCGACAGAACAGTTTGGCTAACAAAGTGGGTATTGGTCGATCTTTGGTATTGATGGAAAGATGTTTGAAATGAATAACGCAGTTTGTAACGGAAATCCTTCTTTTGAAATGTGGTTTATTTTGTTTTATTTCAATAAAGACCAAAATTCAAAACGAGAAAAAGTTGTTTAGAAAAATGTTCGCTAATAAACTTGGAAATAGCTGACAAAATAAATTTTCGGTTTAACTTAACTTTACAAAAATTTGTCGGAACAACTTTTTCTAGTTTGGAGTTTTGGTCTTTCTTATGAAATGTATGTCTTTCTTATAAAATAAAAGAAAATAGCTTTCACTATTATTTTTTGTTTTTTTTTCACTGAAAAAATAACTGAACTTAAACCGTATTTATTTAATACCACCACTTTCCAAAGAAAACTGATGAAGGGGACCTGGAAAATCCCCAAAACGATCGTATTTTTATTCCTGAAAGTGTAGAGGTTTTTATAGCAAAAACTCTGTGAAGTATTTGTCAGGAGAGTATCCTAATGAAGAAAAATAGTAGTTTTTTGAAAAAAGTACTTATTATGTTAATTCATAATAAGGAAATTGGCCTCGAACTAAATTAATAAATTTCTAATTAATCAATTGAAAAGGTCGAAAAAAACTATTTTTATTTTTAAATATAAATTAAAAACCAACATATGTTTGTCTAACTTTTATTTTTAAATTTAAACCTTTATTCCACAATGAAAAAATTTTTTTTTTCTTATTTATTTCTTTAAAATTATTTTTATTTTAATAAAGAGTATTTTGCCAAATATGTATTTGAAAAATAGATGTTAAATTCAATTATAAACATTAATTTATATGTCAAAGTGCAAAAGTCAAAACCAGATCCATAATTTCTAAGTGTTTTTTTTCTTCATTTTTATAGTGCAATTAAACTTTATAAAATTTTGTATAATTAGATATAATGTCACATATAATTATATATAAAACTAATATAATTTTCTATTAACTTTCCCAGCCAATATTTTTCTGAGCGCTCGGAAATTATGACTCATAAAGGACTTTAAAATACCAGCATTTTCAGAGTGCTCAAATGTTAGAGTCATAAATGAAACATAATAGATTCTTAAGTATTTATGAGTGTATTCAAAAAATTTAAAAAATTTTTCCAATACTCATAAATGACTCAAAAATTATTCGTAAATGACTCATAAATGGCTCAGAAAATTAAAAATTTTCCAGCAAAGCTCATAATTTTGAGTCTTTTATGACTCATAAAAGTGCGCTCAGAAAGAGGCTTCAACGGTAAAGGAAAACACCGACATATAGTTATGATTTCAGAAGCTCTAAGGGATCTTTTATGAGTCTTTTCGGACTCCAATTGTACACTGGGTTGTTATATATTTTGATAAAAGATTGTTTGTAGAATATATAATTATATATAAACTATATCGCAGATCTCTTAATATGTGGGTGGAGACCAAATCTCATATGATTATACATATATAACGTCGTATCGAACATATTTATAAAACCAAAGTGTTATTATAAATGTATATGTTTATATAAAGCCACGCATATAAATATTTATAATTATATCAAATCATATTAGATTATATGAAAACTTTTTTAGTCGGGACATATTAAAATTGCTGTAGTTTCTCATTAAATACTCGTACAATCAGGTATTTTTGTCAAACATTATGTGGAATTTAATAAAGAACTTTATAGAGCCAAACCTAAATTTTCTTCGGCTTTTTAAATCTGATGGTTTACAGAAAATTTTCTAAATTCTCTTTTATTTCCGCGAACGAAGTATTACATTTTGTATGTATTAAATTATATACATATGTAAAGCGGCCTCATTTTTTTGTATATATTGATATGAAATAGAATGAAACACGTATTGCCGTTCAAAGATGTTGCAATGCCTTCAATATAGATTGTCACCCAAAAACAAAACTAGATGCCCTTCGGAAAAACAGAGACCACCTTTACAGGAATATTATGACAGAAACAACATCGAAATTTTGAAGTACAGTTTATGGACCACTGTGGACAGATCAACCTCGGAGACAAAATTAGAAACAATAGACGACTTTATTGAAAATTTCATCACACGTTTGCCTAAATTACAATACTACAACATTCATATAATAACGAAACAACAAAATTTATATTTCAATCACATAAAACAAAAATTAAAGTTAAACGAATTTTTGGTAGTATTAGATTTTACGGAAAACTACACATTTACTATACTTGACGATATACAGTCATACCACTGGACGAACAAGCAACAATTTATCCTTTTGGCATATCAGACAGAAGACAAAATCGAATTTTCAAATGTAATAATAATATGCGATATTTCCAAACACAATATAGCGGTATTGAACCTGTTCATAGAAGAATTTATGAAGTTAATAACAGCAAATCTAAAAACGCATGAAAAAATTATTTACTTTTCTGATGGATCAGAAGCCATGTATCAATGCAGAGTGGAACTTTATCAATCATGCTTCGCAAAGCAGTAGCCGAAGGTTTAGTGATCTCAGGAAGATCAAAAAGTCTCGAAATATTATCGGAAAATATCAAACAGTTATTATCATAAACCCTTTTTAAACTGGCTAATGCTTTGGGGTAATTCTCCTCGCAAACGCGATAAGCTTGGACCGTACCCAAAGCTTCATTGGCTAGGCATGATACCAAATGATTGAACTTTTGAAAATCCGTTAGCATCGGATCATTGTGGACCAAATCTTCAAAAAGGCTTATGAAATTTTTAAATTCACAATATTTCCCGCTGAACTTCCCAGCAAAACCTTTCATTACCATGTAATGAGTTTTAGGTATTGAAATCTTAAGTGTTCACTAGTTACCTTTTAATTACTAACCCAGCAAAATCTTTCATTACCAAATAAGTGGTTATATAATAGAAATTCATAGCTCCGCACAACTTATTTTTTGGCGTCTAAACTCATTATTTTTGTTTGGCGTGGTCGTTTTTATAAGTAGTCACGCTTACCCGCTCGCTTACGAAAAAATGAGAAATAAGTAGTTATGAGGTTTTGAATAATAAGTGGTTACACACATGCTTACAAAAAGTTGAATTATAAGTGGTTATCAGATTGCTTACTTGATTCTTAAAAATAAGGAGTTAGGCAAATACTATTAGCTTAAGGAAATAAATTGAGAAAAATTTAAGTTTTAGTTCTAGGACACGTCATACAAATTTAAACATAAAACATATTTACATATAATAAATAAAATTTTTACAAAATTTAACTGTGTAAAAAGTACTTATTTAAACTATTACGAGTAAGTCATTATTTTATATTTAGAAACAATGAATACAATAGGCCCTTATTAGGAAGTCATTATTTTAAATTATAAAATAATGCAAAAGGTAATGATTCATCATTTTGGGTAATACAGATAGTAATGAGGTGTCATTACCAATATTTTGCTGGGTAAACTACTTATTTTAACATGGTGATGTCATTGGAGGAAAGTCATTACACTGATGTTACCTGTAAGTAGTTTATCAGCTGTTCTATAAATAGATGTTGAATATAGATTTCAAAAAATATAAAAATTTAAAAACCAATAGGAGCTGACACGTATTGATCAGCGTACCCCACGATTGTCAGGCAAACACTCTAACCATTAGACCACGACATCACTATGATTTTTATTGCTTTAACTTATATACACATTTATTGTGGCAACTGTTATACATGTCTATTTTTCACAAAACTTGTTTTTATTAAATACTGCTTAATGAACATCAACATTTCTATAAATAGATGTTTAATATAAATTACAAAAAAAAACAACAATGGAAGCTAACACGAGTTGAGCAGCGATCCTCATGTCTGTCAGGTAAAAACGATAACCACTAGGCTACGCCATAGTTATGGTTTTTAATGATTTAGAACATATATTATTGGTTTCAGCTATTGTGAAACAGTGTTGGTATTTGAGAATTTTCGTTTGGTGCCTCAATGATGCCAAAAACGTGCCAAAAATGATTTAAAAGTGCCAAAAAAAAAATTAAGCAACATTTAATGTTTAAAAAAAAATATGTTCAGCTTTTATTTCAAATATTTATACATTGAGTTTCTTAATAAAAAACGCCACTTGATGCATAAAACTCAATTTTTGGGCATTGGGGCCCTTTCTGCAAAAAGTGCTCTTATAAACTATAACTCAGATTTTTTAAACAGTTATAGGAAAAATCTTGGTTTTGCTTCGTATATTTGTGAAAAATCTAAATCACGCGTTTTTTTTTACAAAAAGTGCAATATTCAAAAATATTTGTTTAAATATTTAAAGTGGTATTCTCGCAATAAAATTAATTTTGGCACCAATAAATGTATAATTAATATTTCATATATTTTTTTTGTTCATACACGTTAAAATAATCACAATTTAGCTATTTGGCAATTTTTTTGGTATTTTTCTTGAAATGTACACGCCTTCAGAAATCATATATAAAAAAATGGTTAAAATTGTAGAGATCATGCATTTAAGGGTTAAGTAAAAAGACAAAAAAAAAAAGGCGGGCAACTTATCTAAAAAGTAACCCGAGTTTCACATTACCTACCACAAATATTTTCATATAAAAATGCCATTCTTAACTATAGTAAAGCACTAAACTTACGTTATTTTAAGATAAGTTAGCAGGTCCAAGACTTTCAAAAAATTTTACAATTAAATTTGACAATACAATAGAATCAATTAAAGTTTTTCTAATATTATTCCCGTTGCTTTTATTTTTAAATATCAAAATAATGATTAAATTGTCCCCGAAGAACTGGAAGGTGGTCCAAAAAATTGTAGATATATTTAGTGCAGCATTTGTTTTTTAATTTTGCTCCCCTTCATAATAGGCGTGACTTTTAATTAAAAACCAGCGATATCGACCTTTTACCAAATTATATAGAAATTTTCGTAAAAAGTGCCAAAATTCTATGGAGAGTGCCAAGGTGCCATTGAACATTCAATAGTGCCACAAATGGCACTTTTGTGCCACTTTTACCAACAGTGTTGTGAAATAGTAATGTGTGGGGTATAATTATCGGTAACTCATTACATTCAGTTTAAAAGTAATTCAACGGGTAATGAGATATGAGATCTAAGTAATGCATGTAGTAATGACCAGTCATTACCAAGGTTTTGCTGGGTAGGTCTAATTTCTAATAATCCTAAGACAATACCAAAAACAAAAACATAATGTACCAGTTGACGTTGGTAAAGTCAAAACTAAATACTTTTCATTCTCCCAAGAGGAACAGATTTACAATTTATCGTTATTATAAGCAATAATTTATTTGCTTTTTTTTAATTAACAATTAAATTGTGATATATTAAAATTAAATTAAAACGACAAAAAAGTTAAAGTCCGGCATGCCGACTATACAATACCCTACACCAGTCTGGTTAAAAGCCAACTAATGTTTGGATCCGAAATTCGAATGGGTTAAAATGGGACTTGTGTCAAAATTTTCTATAAAATTATAAAAGAGAAAATCGTAAATATAGCCCATATGGGCGATAGGTCCAAATATGTACCGATCCTATCTAGAATCTATAGGCTTTGTCCTTGGGACCATGTGAGTCAACGAACCAAATTTCATTGAAATATCTTCGTATTTGCGACCTGCAGCGTGTAAAAAAGCCAATTTTAGGAAGACCCTTATATGGCCACTAGGTCTAAACATGGACTGATTTGAACCAAAATCAATAGGCTTCTTCCTTGGGCTGACATAGATCGGTGTACCATGGGTCGGTGTAACCAAGGCAATTTAGGGGGGGGGACCCTTATATGGCCACTAGGCCATATAAGGGTCAAATTTCAATTTCAGCAAAATATCTTAATATTTGCGACTTGCAGCGTGTAATCATGCCAATTTTGGGGAGGATCCTTATATGGGCACTATGTCTAAACATAGACCGATTATAACCAAAATCAATAGGCTTCGTCCTTGGGCCGATGTAGGTAGGTGTACCCAATTTCATTAAAATATCTTAATATTTGCGACCTGTAGAGTGCGCACAAGAATGCATAGACAGACAGACGGACGGACGGACATCATTAAATCGAAATAAAGCGTGATTCTGAGTCTATCGGTACACTATAAGGTAGGTCTAGGTCCAATATTTTGTGTTACAAACATCAGCACAAACTTATTATACCCTGACCACGTAGTGGTGTAGGGTATAATTACATAATCGAAAAAACAAAATTAGTTTTACCTTTTAATATTTACTCCAAAAATAAAACATAAGATTTTTAAAATAACTCATATTTAGTGAAACTTTAAATGGTTTGTAAATACAATTTGAACAAAAAATTACTTTTTAGAAATGTTTGTGAATAAAATACATTTCTTAAATGACGATCTTGAAAATTTAGACATTGTTAGCATATGTATTTATAGCACTCTGCTAACTCTATCAAAGATATCTTTTTAATATAATATATTTTTGGCACAAAAATTATGTTTATTTGTGAAATTTCAAAAACTTTGTTAAAAAAAAGCGTTTTTCTTTTGCACCCATTGGCGTTCCAATTTGAAATTTTCACAGTCTGTAGCTGAAATATTAAGTTATCTGCCTCAAAAATTTAAAAAAAATTAAAGATGGGTTTTGAGATATTTGCAAAATAAGGATATTTTTCAAATTGTATTATCATTTTCGCATTACACAATTTATTTTTGCAATTTATTTTGAAAGTAGATTATATAGGAATTGCTTGTTGAAAATTTTACAACAATCGGACAACGCGTTCAAAAGTTGTAATCATTTGAACATTATGTATTTTTCACAAATTTACTGAAAAAAATCAACTAAAAACAGCGAAATAAGACGAGGCCTTCTTCCAATGACTGTATCGGTTCCCTTTGGAATAATTCATAACTAAAACTTTTGCAGAAAACGGAATTTGAGGAAAAAAAATTGCTAAAAACTAGTACACTTGATATACAAGACGTTTTACTAATTTTTCTACTAACTAATTTTTTTGAGTGTAGTATATTCTTCTAGTTCACTCGTTTATTCGAAAAATTTTCTCAATTGTTCATACACTTATGTTTTATTAAAGTATTTAACATTTTTTGCTAAAGATACTAAAATTTACTTTAACTTGAACTTAGCATTAGTAAGATACAAAATGCAAAAAACAATCTATTAAATTTACAAAATTTCAGCTCTATTTAGTTAATCGAAAATGACAATTCACCCTGCTAAAATCAGCAAAAAATTTTCCTACATATTAGTCGACTAAAACAGTACAAGAAATTTTAAAGTTTTTCTTAGATTTTCTTAATGCGAATAAATATCGACCCTGATAATATCAGGCAATCTGTTTTCTTGATATAAGCAAGATGAATTGTTAATTTATATTAACCAAAATTTAGCTCAAATATTATTAAAATTTCTTATATAAATAGTTACATTTTTGCTGTTCTTATCTTACTAATATTTAGCAAAAAAGATATACTAAATTAAGCAGTTGTTTGTGCAAGGCCCTTTTTAACTAATTTTGAGTACCCTTTTTTCGTTATTTTTACAGGATTTTTACAGATATATATCAGTTTAAGATTATGTTATGTTAATGGTTTGTTTGGTAATTTCAAAAAAATAAAAGAACCGACAGAGCAAAATCGGACTAGTGGTTCTCGAGTTATGACAAAAAAAAGACCACCAAAGGTGACAATTTCCACTATATGATAGTTACTAACTTCAAATCGATATATCTCGATTCCTAGACGTGACCCAGCGAAAAGCCGGGACACCTTTAACTTGTTTTTGACAGATGTAACATTTCCCGTTGGTTTTATCCCATCGCATAGTGTAATTAATGTTTTTAGTTCGATTTTAGATCATAAATTAATATAACTTTCTGTTTAAATTATTTTTCAAATTAAAGAGAGATGATACAATTTTCATAAGTAAATTACAAAGAATAAAAAATTTTTAAAGAATTCGATAAGGCCAGACAAGCAAAATACGTATTTTCGGCGTTCTCTACAAAGCCATCATCAGTGTCGTTTGCTTTGATGGGTTAATCATTGATGCTGATCTACTTATGCCAAAGTTGAAAACAAATGTAATATGTTAACAATTCAACTAGACTAACATCAACGAAATCTAACAATGCTATTTTTATCCTTTTGTTATTACTGTTTTTTGCTTTGAACTTTAATTTTTAAATGAAGACTTTAATACCATTTATAATTTTTTTTTAGAATTAACAAACAAATAAATTTTGTTATTTTAACAAAGGAAAAGACAATTGCTTTTTAAAACATTTGTGCCGGTAATATTAATGTGCATTTTGATACAATTGTTTTAACAAAAAATAATTGTTTTAACACTTCGTTTCTTCAAAAATTAACTAAATTTTTGAAGAAACTGCACTTACCACTTATCTTGGAAACTATTGAGCCCATATTTACGCAATGTACCAATTTACGAACTGAAAGATCTGGCCTATCAACAGCATATAATCCAAAAACCCAATCCGTTCTTATATGGGGAAAATCATAATTTGTACTCTTTAAAGGCATTTTTATAAAATTATACCCTACACCACGTGGTATAGCACATGCATATAGCTGATTTTTAGTAAAAAACAATTAGTAAATTCAGCAAAAGATGTGCTAACACTTAGTCCTTTGTCGAATATTAGTAGATTAAAAAAAAACTCAAAAACTTTTTAGAGATATTATACCTTAGTTAAAAATTGTGTTTTTGTGATTCTTTTGAAGTTATTTAGAAAATTTTGTGAAATTTAAAAATGTCCAGACTTCACCATTGTCGACATGATTTAAATAAAAACCTGAACATATATAAAAATAATCAGTGTGTTCCCGTACGTTCCCAATGTTACCGAAATTTACCCAAAGTTACCGAAATTTACCCAAAAGCGTTCCCGTACTCGAGAATTGGGTAAATGAGAGCGCTAATGAGAGTGTATTAGTGCTTCTCTTTTTACCAAAATTTACCCAGACTTTTTCTTCGGGTAAACTTTGGTAAAACAGCTGATGCAAATATAAACAAAAAACAATTGTGAAATTAAATTAAAAATTGTAATTAAATAAAGAAATAAGAAAAAGAAACTTGGTTTTTTGTTAAAATTAATTGAATAAAATCAAAAACAACTTTTAAATGCGAATAAATATGTCTATTTGTGCCGATTTGCATACTGAAATTATACGTATTTTCACATCAGTGATGGGATTTTTGGCACAATCTAAGATTGATTGGTACAATGGCACAATCGATACTATTTTGGCACATTTTGGTTATCTACAAAATTTAATAGAAAATGAATTTAAAAAATAATAATTCTTTAATTTTTAGTTTCTAAGCATTTATTTCGAATAAAGCAAAACTAAAAAATGACATCGAAGATATTACCGAATAAAGCACCGTAAGTTGTTTCTCATGTGAAAAAATTTCTCTCAGACTTTAAATGCTTTAAATTGTAATTTAAGTTAAAAAAATTAACAATATTTTAATTTTAAAACAAAGCCACAATCACAATTAACACAAAATGTCATTTTTTCACCAGAAAAATAATAGTCTTGTACATTAAATTTGCGTGAAAACTAAGTTTGCACAATTTTCACTTGAAACTCATTGTCGTGAAAAATAATTTTTTTTATATGGAGTATAACAGTTTTTTCACTTGAAAACTGAACAACTTACGGTGCTTAATCCATAGAATTTTAAAAATTCAAATGCTATAAATTTATCTCAGAGCTTCGAAAGAATTAATTTAAGTTTAATTCATAAAAAAATTAATTCAGTTTTAGAAAATGTTTATATGTATACCATTCCGTGCAACCATTCCTAAAGAATTCATTCATTGGCTGCATTCCCAAATCTTAAATAAGTATCGGATGAATTTAATTTATCATTCACCTTTTAATTGAAAGAAAATTTTAATTCATTCAAATATAATTAATTCCATAAGAATTCAAAATAATTCCATAAGAATGCATTGAAAATTGAGTTTTGGCACAATAAAGGCCCATTTGGCACATTTTAGTCACACACTTGGCACAAAACAAAATTTTTCAAGTCCCATCACTGTTTAACATTATTCTTTGAAATAAGTTTTTGGGCTAGAAAAGTGGTTTTTTGCGTTCCTGTACTATTGGGTAATTTTGTCATTTTGTGAGAGGATTTTGTGCTTACTCTCATTTTACCGAACTTTACCCAAAAAGTAAAGAAACACACCTAATGTCAACAAAATTGTATTGTAGTATCTCAATTACTTATATGCTTTTTGTTGACATCGAATATCAGTGAAGTAGATAATTCTAAAAAAAAACAAAAGCAAATAACAATATATCACTGTTATATCACTAAAACCCTGATTCTTTAAAAAGGGAACACAAAAGAATTTCCCAATGTCTTTATCAGCACATTTTTGGTGGCAAAATAAATTAGGAAAACATTAGTTTACAATTAGTTTAATGCTGAAAAAATAACCCTTTGCGGGAAACACAATTTTAGCAAAAAATTGCTGAAAGCTAAATATATATCGTAGTTGATATACAAAACCTTTTAATAATTTTTCTTTTAACATATTTTGTTTGAGTGTACAAAAAAACTCGTTATATTTATTGCACCGTTAATTGAAATTCCCTTCCCCGAATTTGGTCCGCTTCCCGGAATATGACTCAAATCCCGACTTTAATTTTCTTACTTGTTTTATTTATGTTTTTTCTATTTCTATTGTAGACGACATTTCGAATCATATAAAAAAATGCTGCAATGGCGGAAAAATATTGGCGGAAAAACAAAGCAATTGCGAATCATATGAATATGATTTAATGACCATATCACCTATTTGGCGGGGTCTGTGCCATTCAACATATGGGGTTTGTTGTTCGCATGAGTTGGAGAAGCAATATTGTTTGGCTGGTCGCTTGGCAGCTTTAACAGGATCACGCTGCAGTGAACAATACAATAACACAACAACAGCTTATTCGGATTGTTGTCGAGCGTGTCAGGTTGGCCTGGCTGTAAAAGCTTCCGGAAATATTTGTAATGATACCTTTTTCAGTTACTTTTCTGACATAGAGTCTTTTCGAGTTTGTTGTGGAGGAGATTCGGAAAGTAACAGGCTGCATAAGAACCCAATTGATCAATTAAGTGAAAACAATAAAGTTGTAGATGAAACTACTATTAAAGCAATGGAAAATTTAAGTGGTCCTGAAAATGGAGATGGCACAATAATTTTACAAGATGACGATGGTATGTATTAGAAGAACTGATACGATTTCAATATGTTGTTAAAACAAACGCGCTTATATATATTTTGGATTTTTAGATGATATTTGTGGGAAATTTCCGCTTTGTGAGCATATCTGTGAAAATACCTTGGAATCATATGTTTGTAAATGTCATTCTGGTTTTATGTTAAATGACGATATGGTCACTTGCTCGGCTATAACAACAAAAAATAATAATATTAAGGATTTGTCGTTGGCTCCTGCTGCTGCTCAGGCAACTCAAAACAGTCAAGAAGAAGAAGAAGAAGTAAATGATGACACCGAAGATGATGATGACGATGAAATCGTTGATATTACTAATGATGAGGAAATTACTTGTCCGCCAGGTTTTCAACGGGATCCCATACATTCTCAAAACTGTGTGGATATCGATGAGTGTTTACTAAAATTGAATGACTGTAAGACAAATCAGTATTGTTCGAACACTAACGGCAGTTTTCGTTGTTTAAATGCAAGTTCAAATCAATGCGAATTGGGTTTTGAGTACAACAAAGAATTGCAAAAATGTACAGGTATGTTTAACACATACAAGTACAAGTGAATCCTTTCACAGTTACGAAATTTTTTATATTCAAAGCACTGTACTTTGTTTTTCAAGTGTAATAAACTTCACTCGAACTTTAAAGGCCTTAAATAGTAACTTAATTTGTGAAAATTAAAATTCTTTTATTTTACAAGAACGGCACAATCGCAACAAACATAAAATGTTAATTTTTCACAAGTCTTGTATATTAGTCTTGTATACTAAATTTGCGTGAAAACAAACTCAACACAATTTTCACATGAAACTACTTATGGACTATAAAAGTTTTTTTATTTAACTCTTTCAGCCCCAACGTTGTCTACAGGCAACTTTGTTACTATGTGCCTATAACTCCCGTTATATTTAGTTTTTTTCCAACGAATTTTTTTATTCAGTAGCGTTGCAGTTCCACGATGCCTGTGTATAATTTCATATACATAGCAAGCTTTGACAGATTTCATTTGCGAGCTATTTTTCATAGTATCCTCACACATTTTTTCTTCCAGCAAAGTTTATTGAAAAATTAAATTTTTGTTAAAAAAAAAAGTTAAAAAAATCAAAAATTTTTGTGTATAGTTTAGTAATAGAAAAAATATATGTATAAAATATTATAAAAAAAATCTTAACCCATTCGGGACCGGCAGCATGTTAATATTTGAATTTTGATTCTAAATATCTCCGCTAGGGGGCGCTACAAAGCCATAAAGGCAATAAAAAATATTTCTTTGGCATAGATCTACATTTACACGAAGTTTAGTCGGAAAATTCCCAGCTATTTTAAGTTGGGGTCGAAAGAATTAAAATCGAAACAACTTAATGTGATTAAGATCCCAGCAGCAATTCGGAAGCGGTAAAAATGATTGGTGCTTCTTTTCTGCTTTTGTTTACCACACCTTATCGCTCTAACAAAGCACGAAAAAATGACAATGATAACCGAATTTAGTAGCTAAAAGCTGTGATTTCATGCCATTATTTGGAGCTAAGATAGAAGCGCATATCGGATATCAAAACAAGTGCTTTCACGCGAGCTATCTCGAACAAAAATCATGCCTTATATCAGCAATAATGCAAGCGCTACACTATTTTCTTTCCCTGACGAACCTGCTTCCAAGCAAGCAGTATTTTTGCTGGGATTTAAATGTTCAATATTTTGCAACAGATATTCCATAAAAAATATTATTAGGATCCAAAACTAATTATACTACTTAAAATTTATTTGAATAACCGGTGAAGGTAATAAGTGCGTTCCCGTACGTTCCCAATGGTACCGAAATTTACCCAAAGTTACCGAAATTTACCCAAAAGCGTTCCCGTACTCGAAAATTGGGTAAATGAGAGCGCTAATGAGAGTGTATTAGTGTGTCTCTTTTTACCAAAATTTACCCAGACTTTTTCTTCGGGTAAACTTTGGTAAAACAGCTGATGTAAATATAAACAAAAAACAATCGTAAAAATAGATTTAAAATTTTAATTTAATATAGAAATAAGCAAAAGAAACTTGTTTTTTTATAAGAATTAATTGAATAACATCAAAAACAAATTTCAAATGCGAATAAATATGGGTATTTGTGCCAATTTGCAAACTGAAATTATACGCATTTTCACATCAGTGATGGGATTTGTGGCACAATCTAAGATTGATTGGTACAATGGCACAACCGATACAATTTTGGCACATTTTGGTTATCTACAAAATTTAATAGAAAATAGATTTAAAAAACAACAATTCTCTAAAAATTCCTTTTCCTTTTCGAACAAAGCAAAACTAGAAAATGTCATCAAAAATATTACCGAATAACCCATAGAATTTTAAAAGTTCAAATGATTTAAATTTATAGTTTAAGTTTAATTCATGAAAAATTTAATTCAGTTTTAGAAAATGTCTCTATGTACACCATTACGTGTAACCATTCCTAAAGAATTCATTCATTGGCTGCATTCCCAAATCTTTAATAAGAATCGAATGAATTTCATTTATCATTCACCTTTTAATTGAATGAATTCAAGAAAATTTTAATTCATTCAAAACAGAATTAATTCCATAAGAATGCTATTACGAAATGATATTAAAGTTGAATTACACGAAATGAAATTAAAGTTGAAAACACGTGTACTGAGTGAAAATTGAGTTTTGGCACAGTGAAGGCCCATTTGGCACATTTTAGTCACACACTTGGCACAAAGCAAAATTTTTCAAGTCCCATCACTGTTTCACATTATTCTTTGAAATAAGATTTTGGGCTAGAAAAGTGGTTTTTTGTGTTCCCGTACTATTGGGTAATTTTGTCATTTTGCGAGAGGATTTTGTGCTTACTCTCATTTTACCGAACTTTACCCAAAAAGTAAAGAAACACACCTAATGTTATCAAGTTAAAGGTACATTGATTCCAAAACAATGCAAAGTTTCTTAGGGCTGATAAAATGCAAGAAACAGCCTGATCTTGTCTGGATACCCTCAATATGAGAATACAATTAATCGTACAGTACGGGCATTTTTCCATCGTGTTGGAAGGTTGCGAATCAGAGATCAGCAATGAGTAGTAAAAAAGTGAGTAGAGTTGATTCATGATTTATTATACTTATACGCATTTATACGTATTGAAATGTTGTCGAAACTCATACTTACTCTTAAGTTTAATGTATTCATCGTACTCATACCTAACAACATTTATGACGTTGCTGATGTCGACTCTGCTTGACTCAATGTGTATGCACGATGCAAAATCAGTATGACTCGAATACGAACATTAAAATACTATGCATGTCAGGGATAATAAATAGGATTTTTAAAATAGTACTAAATGAGTCAGAGGAGTACCATAGTACTTTTGAGGTTCCAATAGTACCACAAAAAGTACTATAGTACTAACTTTATCATCCCTGATGTATGTGTTTACTATATAGATGTGTTTACTATATATGTATGTGTTTACTATATATGTGTTTATACATGGATGAGTTGAATGAGCTAAATGATTCAAGTCAATAGTGAGTATTATAAGTATTTTTGCAAAATTATTAAATATAATGAATAGATTGGATGAGTCAAACAGATTTGCGGTGGTATGAGTATGATGACGACGTTGGATTCATATTTATTGCAACTTAAGATTATAAATCAACTTCATTGTGAGTATGAATGCGTCAGAGGGGTTGAATGTCAATGATTCTACTCACTTATACTTTAAATTTCATGAGTGAGTATGAATAGCAAAAAATCGATTCATTGCTGATCTCTTTTGCGACTGTCAGCCAATCCCTAAATACGTTGCGGCTAACAACCCTGACAGTTACCGCCCATGTTTAACTACGCTTTTGTTAATTATCGAGATTGCCACTCACTTCTTTATTAGCGACATTATGGCTTTCGTAGAAGTCATTTCACGAGAGAGCTATTGTCGTTTCTTTCGGAGCATTGAAGTCGGTCCATACACAGATTTGGTGAAAGCAAAGCAGTTGCTTAATATATTTCTAAGGCGTTTGATCACGTGTGAGCACTGCTGACAAAGCATTTGGTGTCAGTGATAACTTTCCTTGATTCATATGGAGTTGACCCATATCATTTCAACAATGTACAAGTTTTTACTTACTTAATTGCCATTTTCTTGAAAAGTGTTATAGGTACGCAATTCATTAGCGTCACATTTGAAAAGTTATTAAATTACCTTTGATTTGATATAGAATATGATTTTTTTCGGGAGTCGGGAGACTATATTTCTGAGCGATCTTTATAAAAATTGAAAAAAATGTATTAAAGATGGTTTCCTTCTCTACAGTTGTCCCAAATTTCAAAGTGGAAGTACTACTGGATCCAAAAATATAAACCAAATTGTATAGAAAGATATTTTCCATGGAAATTTAAACTATTCTAATTCTAAATTTGTTACATCCCTGCAAAAGAGAACATCCACTTTTTTATGCATGACTTTTTTCTCTACATTCAAAATAAGATAATGCAAAAATAAAATAAAACGAGTAAAAAGGTTAAAGTCGGGCATGCCGACTATACAATACCCTACACCAGTCTGGTTAAAAGCCAACTAATGTTTGGATCCGAAATTCGAATGGGTTAAAATGGGACTTGTGTCAAACTTTTCTATAATGTGAGTCAGCGAACCAAATTTCGTTAAAATATCTTAATATTTGCGAAAATATAAATCAAATTGTATAGAAAGATATTTTCCATGGAAATTTAAACTATTCTGATTCTAAATTTGTTACATCCCTGCAAAAGAGAACATCCACTTTTTTATGCATGACTTTTTTCTCTACATTCAAAATAAGATAATGCAAAAATAAAATAAAACGAGTAAAAAGGTTAAAGTCGGGCATGCCGACTATACAATACCCTACACCAGTCTGGTTAAAAGCCAACTAATGTTTGGATCCGAAATTCGAATGGGTTAAAATGGGACTTGTGTCAAACTTTTCTATAATGTGAGTCAGCGAACCAAATTTCGTTAAAATATCTTAATATTTGCGAAATATAAATCAAATTGTATAGAAAGATATTTTCCATGGAAATTTAAACTATTCTGATTCTAAATTTGTTACATCCCTGCAAAAGAGAACATCCACTTTTTTATGCATGACTTTTTTCTCTACATTCAAAATAAGATAATGCAAAAATAAAATAAAACGAGTAAAAAGGTTAAAGTCGGGCATGCCGACTATACAATACCCTACACCAGTCTGGTTAAAAGCCAACTAATGTTTGGATCCGAAATTCGAATGGGTTAAATGGACTTGTGTCAAACTTTTCTATAATGTAAGTCAGCGAACCAAATTTCATTAAAATATCTTAATATTTGCGACCTGCAGTTTGTAACCAAGTCAATTTTTGGGGGGAACCTTATATGGGCACTAGGTCTAAACATGGACCGGTGTCAACCAAAATCAATAGGCTTCGTCTTTGGGCTGATATAGGTCGGTGTACCAAATTTCATCAAAATATGTTAATATTTGCGACCTGCAGCATATAAAAAATATAATTTTGAGGGGACCTTTATATGGGCACTAGGTCTAAACATGGACCGATGTTCACCAAAATCAATAGGCTTCGTCCTTGGGCCAACATAGGTCTGTGTACCAAATTTCATCAAAATATCTTAATATTTGCGACCTGCTGCGTATCAAAAATATAATTTAGGGGGGAACCTTATATGGGCACTAGGTCTAAACATGGACCGCTGTTAACTAAAATCAATAGGCTTCGTCCTTGGGCTGATATAGGTCGGTGTACCAAATTTCATTAATATATCTTAATATTTGCGACCTGCAGCGTATAAACAATATAATTTTGGGGGGACCCTTATATGGGCACTAAGTCTAAACATGAACCGATGTTTACCAAAATCAATAGGCTTTGTCCTTGGGCCATCATAGGTCCGTGTACCAAATTTCATCAAAATATTTTAATATTTGCGACCTGTAGAGTGCGCACAAGAATGCATGGACAGACAGACAGACGGACGGACGGACATCGTTAAATCGAAATAAAAAAAAATTTTGAGCCGATCGGTATACTATAAGGTGGGTCTAGGACCAATATTTTTTGGTGTTACAAACATCAGCACAAACTTATAATAATGTTGTATAAAAATACAACAACACATAGCGGCATGGCGCACAAGCATAGTTTTCTACTGAAAAATTTTTAAATTTACAGCGGTATCGGTTCTTTTCTATGACACGTACGTTAGGGTGTCCCTTATATTGTGTTTGGTCGATTTTCGACACGCATACCCCCCAATTTTTTTACAAATGGTCCCAAATTAACAAAATCGATTTTTTTATTTTTTTTTTGTGGAAAACGTTAACCCTTGCCGAGTTGCGGCCCAAAATGGCCGATTTTGGAAAAAAATTTATTATTATTAAAAATTCCCAAAATTCGAAATTTTGAAAATTTAGTATTTTGTTTCATTTATTCATTTAATATAGTCAAAATGATTCAGGCATGGAATTTTGACTTCATCGGATATCATTAACCCACTTTAGCCTGGAATCCAAAATGACCCACGAATTTGATAAAAATGCAAAAACGTGTTTTTTTTAAATTAATTTTAAAGATTTTTTAAAATGCCTAATTTGGAGATGTCGATTGCTAGTTGTACCACATAATAGTTGATATTAAAGAAAAAAAATAAATTGGAAAAATGATAATTCGGCTGCTTTCCAGGACATTTTACAAATATTGCTTATTTTGTCAAAAATTTATCAAAATTTGAATGTTTTCATCAAGTTTTACATAGTTTTGGGAAAAATATCACTTAAATTTGGTTAGACTGTAATTCTCTTTACATTTGTTTAAAAAACATCTTTAACCCTTAGTGGCCTGGGGTCAGAAAAGACCCATGAAACTTAATATTAATTATGACTACGAGATTTTAAAGCCATTAAATTGATAAAAAAATCTCAACTGGATGAAAATAATTATTTTATGTAATATGATCCATATGGGGTTAACATTTATACTTTTGGCCAAAAACGCCCCAATAGGAAATTTACAAAATAACACCTTCAATAATTTTCGGAAAAATATCACTTTAAATGAATATCAAAAACATTTTTTACACTTGATAAAAATTATTATTTTGAGTAACTTGATCCATATAGGGTTAATGTTCTCACTTTTCAAAAAAAAGACCCACTAGAAAATTTACAGAATAACATTTATCAGATTTTTATTAAATTGGGATATTCGATAGAGGATACAAAACTAACGAAAAAGCACAATTCTCTATAGCTTTTGTCGAAAAGTAAAAACATTAACCCTATATGGTTCAAGTTACACAAAATAATAGTTTTTATCAAGTGGAAAAAAGAAAATAGCACTTTTTGGAAAAAAGTACTTATTATGTTAATTCATAATAAGGAAATTGGTCTCGAACTGAATTAATAAATTTCTAATTATCAAAATACTAAATTTTTCAAAATTTCGAATTTTTTTTTGTTGTTCAGGTCTCTAGCAATAATTTGGCTTTTACAGATTTAAAAAATATCAATTAGTCGACGAGTTATAGCCAAAAACCATATAAACAATATGAAAAAATTCGAACTAACATAAGCAAACGCCGCGATATGGGTCTTCTAATTTAGCCTCTATTTTCACACCTCACTCTCAGAATCGACCTAACTTTTGCTAACCTGAATTTGTTCCACAGTGTAATGGTAACGATGTTATAATTATTTCGATAACGGAGTTTTAGGGTTCACCAACCAACCAACCAAAGCCAACTGAAATAGGTTTTGAATCAGAAACCGTATTAGCGATTTTGCCTGCGAACCCTGGTTATTTACTGTTAAATTTTTTTTTGTTTTTTTTTCAGGAATAAAAACTAATTATATAAATCGAGCTCAAAGTGTTTTAAATAATTCATCCAGCAGCGGTAAAAGATGTCAAGATGGATTTGAATGGAAAATTGATGAGTGTATTGATATCAATGAATGTCAAATTGACGATGCAGCTTGCGATAGCAGTCAAGTGTGTTTTAATGATAATGGCGGTTATCATTGTGATTGCAAGATTGGTTTTAATTTAGATACTACGACAAATGCTTGTGTCGATATTAATGAGTGTTCAATAAATAATCACAACTGTTTGCCAACCCAACGATGTGACAATACTGTTGGTAGTTATGTTTGCACACGTTGGCAAAGTTGTGGCACTGGTTATACACTAAATGCTGATAGTAGCACTTGCGATGACAACGACGAATGTGCTCTTAATACTCACAATTGTAAAGAAGGATGGGATTGTTATAATACCAAAGGATCATTTCGTTGTTATCGAAGATCCACAACAACCACGACAACTACTACCACAACATCGACTACGACTACCACACAAAAACCCTTGACTACAACTACATTTAAGACAAACCCTTATTATAAATACTACAATTCATCTGGCCAAAACTACAGTTCTTATCGTCATCCTTCTCCTCGGTATATGTCGCACCAAACCTCGAGTCGTCAATCATACAATGACAACGTACCATCACCAACTTATTACAGCAAAGTCTTTATTCCATCATGTAGCACTGGATTACAAAGAAATTCATTGGGTGCTTGTGTTGGTATGCTTTAATTTTACAACGAACATTATAAGTTTGGAAATTATATAATAGTATTCTTTATTTTTAGATATTAACGAATGCTCACTGCCAAATAATCCTTGTAGTTCCCAGCAACGTTGCATCAATACAAATGGATCGTACCGCTGCCAGAATCATCTGGAGTGTCCCCAAGGTTATAAAGCAAATTCTGAGGCCTCCAGTTGCATAGGTAAGTAAACTTAGAATATTATGTAGTTAAATACCGCTGTAAATATATTTGAAAACAAATGAAATTCCACTTCAAAACAAGACCACTAACATTTCATTAAATTCAGCTTCATTTTCATTTGTTTTTGACTGTTCATAAAATAAACCTCTTAAAAGGCAAAACAAATGTTTTGTTAAATTATTGTTACTCTGAGTCTTGACGAGACATTGATTTGTTTGCCCAAAAATTAATCGTCGGCACAATAATGGGAAAAAATTTGTCCATTTGTTTTGGGTAGAGAATACGTAATGTCAGACAATTCATTATTTTTTGTTGGAGTAAGTCACAAATTAAACTATTTATTTTCATGTTTTCAATGTGTTTTTCACTAATTTTTTTTACAATAATAAAAAGTAAATATCATTAAATTCAATAATAATGTAAATTATTTACTTTTTCTTAGCATTTTATTCATTTTCTTTAGTTTTTATTAATGCCACTAATTAAAAATTAGATCTGGCATCGTGGTTGATGTTGCACATAGTTTTGAGAACAATTGTGCTGACAACGTTGTCTGAACAAGAACAAAACATGAACAAGAGTGGTCCACACGAGACAAATTCATGGGAGAACAAGAAATTTTTTGTTGGTTGAACAAATCGATGTCGCGTCAAGACACCAAGTTACTAACAAAAATGACTTTTGTTTATTTGACATGTTTAAAATAATATGAAAACGACAGCACAAAATTAATGTTACGATTTCTCAGTGTGCTTATGTGTTTTTTTTTTTAATGACTCACAAATGCAGTTAATAACAAATTTCTTCTACAAATGAATTATTTTCATTTGCAATTAACGAAACTGAAATAGAGTAGACTCTCACAAAATGGAGCCAATTTGTTCCTAATATAATATTTATATCTGAAATGTTATAATTTCAGCTTGTAAACTAGAACAATGGCTTCAAATTAAAGATCTTTTCTACATCAACTCACACAACTTAAAAATCCAGTAATTCAAACTATCCAGCAATTAGAACCACAGTACATTAAAATTGTAAGTTTTAATATCTGAACCGTTCGAGTAACTACTGTTCTAATCAAACAACTTCAAATCTTGAGCGATTTTCATATGGGATAACAAAAAATTCACAAATAAAACGTCATATATACACTCAACCAAAAAACTTTAACTGTTTTGTGCCCAGCGGTATTTTTTGCTAATTTTAGCAACACGTGTCTGCTGATCTGAAGTACAACAAAATTAGTAGAAAAAATTTAGTCGCTACTAAATTTTAACAAAATTGTTGTAAATTGCAATTCAAAATCGATTTGCTAAAATCAGTTAAAAAACTTACTAAATATCAATAATTTTAGTACAATGAAATTAGTATAAATAATTAGTTGCAGCTACTAAATTTCAGTAAATTGTTGTAAACTGTAATTTAAAAACAATCTGCTGAAATTAGCAAAAAAGTGTACTAAAAAATAATAAAAAATGGAAAATCTAAAAAAAAATTTATAAAAAAAACGTTTTTTCTTTCGATTGTAACAAGCGTATAATTACTTCATCGTACTTGAAATTTGGAGTCAAAATTGCAAACGGTTCTCCAGTTATTACCATTTTATGCATTGGAGATACAATACAATTTTCTGAGTGTTATTTTCAAACTAAGAATATATCAATAGTAACAAATATAAACTAAACAAGAATAGTAAAGTGCCATTGGAAATTGTTTACAAATATTTTTACTAACTTTTTCATCTGAGTGTAATAATGTATCCAAAAAATTTTTTACCGCTATATGGACTATATAAAATGCAATTACTCCTATTTGTATTTAATTCATTGTACAATATTGGTCATAATATAATAACTTTCTCAAGAAACATCTTTTAATACCAGAAATAGTTAAAATTTGAGAACTTCAGAATGCAGACTCGAAACCACAGAGCAAAGAGTTGAATATATTGGTTGTTTGGAATTTAAAAACTTACCAGAAAATTTAAAATATATTAATACAACTGTAACTTTTAAAGCAGCTTTAAAAGAATTTTTTTGAATAATTTGGAAAGGCTTTTAACTTAATATTTTTTTTTTTCTTTTTACAAATGCATTTTGTTAATTTTAAATTAAATGAAAATTAAATTGTTGTATATTAACTTATTTTTTTATATCATATAAAATTTCAACTCGCCTCAATAATGTCGTAGCACGCTGAGGCTAAACTGTGAAACAAAGCAATTTTTAAATAAATTAATGACATACAAAAAAAAAGTCCCCCTGAAGAAAGACACCCGAGAGACCACGCACGGACTGCGGTGCTATTCAGATATGTAATAGATTTTATCTTACCAGTCGTCTCAATCAAGTTTTTGAAAACTTCTTCTTTTACTTAAAGATTGTGGAAAACCATATGGTATTCAATTACCTTTTTCGTGTTCAAGCATTTTTGAGTTTAGTCGATTTTATTACTTGCTTAGCTGTCACAAATGTTAAGATATTTTCATGAAAATTGGTACAATGACTTAGGTATATCGGTGCGAAGACTATTGGTTTTGTTAAAATCTGCCTATTTATTAACAGTGCCCATGTAAAGGTCCCCCAAAAATTGACTCTTGTTCTCCCCCTACATCTTTTAATGAAATTTGGTACATGGACACATATGGGCCAAAGGACCTATGGATTTGCGTTGTAATCGATGCATGCTTAAACACAGTCTATCCTTGGACCTAGCATTCATATGGACTATTATTCCGATTTTCTTTTAAATATACCTAACATTCAGTGTTGCCAATTTAGCCATTTTATGGCTAGATTTAGCCATTTTTAAACACGTTTAGCCAGAAAAAATTTGATCTAGCCATTAGCCATTATTTTAGATAATGTTTAGCCATTTGTCGTTCTTGTAAAAAATATAATTTTTGACCGTGAATATATAGCTAAATTAAGGAATTTTGCTCAATCTGCCAAACTAATTGCATCAATTATGCTAAAATTCAAAATCTTATTTATCAAATAAGGCATGTCCGTTAGGGTTATGACTTTTGATTATTTTTTTTGCAAATATAAAATTACACGCCCTAGCCAAAAAGGCCATAAAAACATTACAAAACGCAATCTTACTTTTTCGCTGCTGTCAAAAAAGTTCCCGCACCAAAAGGGTTGAAATTTGGTCTATATTTTTTTAGTTTAATTAAAATATTTCTCCGAACTTTTAAACAAATGAGACTCAACTGATGCGTATTAAAAGCTATTTACGGTAAAAACTGCAAAACCTTTTTGGAGGGACTTTTGGATACATTTTTTGCCGTTTATAATAATTTTTGTAATAATTCGTAATGTAAATTAAGCAAAATCCCCGAGCAAAACTAATTTTTAGAAATTGCATTTAGTGCGGAAGGGTTTTTTGTTAAAATGCCCCGCAAATACGATTTTTATTATTAATTTCGTATTGCCTTTCACGTGGTGATAGGTAAAATTTTTGTTAAAAATTAGTAATAACCCTATTGTCCATATCCGGATTTAATTCATGCAAATAAAATTGAACACATAATAAGTATTGATACAAATTTCAAACACCTACTCTATATAAAAAAAAACCGAAAAAAATAAATTTCTGCACTTTGTAAAAGTTAGTTTGAAGAAACACTGTTTTCTTTTTAATTAAAAGAAAATCCAAAGTTTGTATTTAATTGCGTTAAAAATATCAGGATTTTATTATAACACGTACTTAAAGTCAACTGAATTCACTTAAAATAATACAGCAGTAAAAAAATCTGCAAACGGGTTTCAAATTGATTTTTAACAAATTTTTATTTGAAACACTGATTTAAACAAAGATTTCAGTTATGCTCATTTAACACAATACTGAAAATCCTCAGTACCTAAACTAGATAGAGCAAAATTGACGAAAATTTCGACTACTCCCAACCACGAAAACGACATCTCTATCCAGAAATGGTCCTTGGTAGAGAATTGGACCCTCAGAAAATAAAAATTAATAATAAATTTTTCATTTAATAAAATGGCCCATATCTCGAAAACTAAGCGAGATAGAGCAAAGCGGCCAAAATGAAAACATAATATTCGGTATTATTTAATTTTAATAAACAAATTGGTTTAAATAAAGTAAAAAAACAAAAAAAAATCGTAAAAATTCTTCGCTATTGAGAGGTATAAAATCCTTCAAAACTACAAAAAGTTAGTTTTTAAGTGTCTGCATTTGACTAAGAAATGATTCCCTACTTTTAGGTAATTTTTAACTCCATAATTTTCATATAAAGGGCAGCTGCTCAAAAATTGTCTGTTAAATGACTGTTGGAATGAATGTTGTTGGTAAGTTTCACTGCGTTTAGAAAAAATTTTAAAGAAAATCGGGAGATTCATATTAAAAATTGTTCAGCCATTTTTTTTAGCTTTATTTTAGCCATTTTCCCCAGAAATTTAGCCATTTGTGGTAACCAAGTTCTGGCAACACTGCTAACATTAGGCAAAATCATAATTTCTTACTGATTTTCTAATTATTTACCAATTTTAGACAAATTTTAAGACAATTCCATTGCAACCCATTAAATTTTCGGATTCAAACATTAGTTGAATTTCAACCAGACTGATGCAGGTTATCATATAGTCGGCATGCCTGACTTTTAATTTTTTACATTTAATAAAGGAATTAATATTGTTATTTATTTTAGACATTGATGAATGCGAAACTGGAGAGCACAATTGCATAGATAACCAACTTTGCCATAATCGAAATGGAGGTTTCTTATGCACTTGCTTACCTGGTTACCATTTATCCCGTTTGGCCAATGGTGAGTCACGTTGTGTGGATATTAATGAATGCGAACAAAGGGGAGCACCGTTGTGTCCGATGAACGCCCAATGCATCAATACCATCGGTTCCTACTTTTGTGAATGCAAATCTGGTTATCAAAAGAGTGAGGAAAATGAACGTATATGCTTGGATGTAGACGAATGTAATGAGATTCCTGGTTTGTGTCATCAGAAATGTGTCAACTTCTTTGGGGGTTACCGATGTACTTGCAATAATGGTTACGAATTAGGCCAAGACAATAGAACTTGCATTGATGTGGATGAATGTGAGGTACAGCATACACATAAACTGTGCATGGGATTTTGTAACAATGTTCCTGGATCATATGAGTGCTCTTGCCCCCGTGGCTACACATTAGCCAGTGATCGTAATACCTGCTTAGATATTGATGAATGCGCTACCCGTGAATTTTGTACTGGCCGTAATGATGTATGTACAAACAAAAGGGGTGGCTATAAGTGTACAACTATTCACTGTCCCTTTGGTTACACAAATGATCCCGACCAAAAAACGTAAGTAATACCCTTAAAAATGAACTCTCCTACACAGACAAAATAATTAACCTAAAATATCGAATTAAACATATGATAAAAATAAAAACTAATCAAATATTTAATTGAATCAAATAATCTGTTTTGGAACAAGATTTGATAAAAATTGCCTTTTATACCTCATTTGGAGAGGATAATTCCAAAAGCTTATTCCACAATGGCATTCATCAAAATAAATTGTAATGATTTCTCCGATCCCTGCACTCTTAAGCTTCTATATTCATCTTTTGTAAGATCAAAATTGGAATATGGATCAATAGTTTGGAGTAGAGTAGTTTGTAGTACTCATATTAATCGTATTGAGGAAATTCAGAAAAGGTTTATTAAATTCGCCTTATCTTCCATTCATAGAAATAAATCCGCAAAAATAGCAAAAAAAAAAGTTACTAAAAATTAGTTAAAAAGTATGCTGCAGAAAAAACTGCTAAAATTAGCAGACTAGTAAAATAAGAACAGCAAAATTAAAACTGTTAAATTTACAGAATTTTAGTTACATTTAAACTAACTTAATTAAAAATAACAAATTGTACTGTAAAATCTGCATAAAATTTTGCTAAATATTGGTATACTAAAAATAGCAAAAATCAACTGTTATATCTACAAAATTTTTGCTATTTATAAGCTAAATTTAGTTAAATGCAAATAGCAGTCTATACTGCTAAAATCAGCAGAAATATTTGCTAAAAAAAAGTTCTAAACTGCTGTTTTCAAAAGCCTCGATTTTTATTTGAATTTAAAAAAAATCGAACAAAAACTTCGAAAATATTATTATTTTAGTAGTTTTAACTAAATTTTTTACGGACTTTTTCCTATTAGTGTACCATACACTGACTAACGAGACAAAATGTATGCTTTTGGGTTTGGAAACATTAGAGGATGGACGTAAAATACAATCTGTGTTATTTATTTACGATTTAATCAATGCACAGTGGTTCCAAACTAAAAAAATGGTAATAATTATGGATCATCTAAACTACTGATCCAATCGGAAAAAAATGTTCACAAGAGCTGAAGAGAAAGACCTAGGCTTTTAGAAAATTAGTATTGTAGCCACCCTGTTATATCACAGGGTGTCAAAGTTGACCATCTCGGGTATACAAAAGTTTTATTGTCATACAACTTTTACAAATGTGAACCGATTTTGCTGATTTTAGACATTTTGTAATCTAGGTTATAAGGTGAATAAAAGCATGCTACAAGTACCATAGTATCTCTTATAGTTTAAAAAATATTTAACTTTGAATTTCAAAATTTTCATTTTTTACCTCGACTTTTTTTGGTTTTTTCCAATAAGTTTTTCATTATCAAACCAACATATTTGAAATTTTGTTTTGTCATTGACATAATCTTTCTAAATGGAAACTATTTTCAATTATCTCGAGCCGTTTAGCAGTGATAGTTTTTTAAAGTCAAAACTTTTAAGCGTGTCCTGAAAATGGCATTTTTTTGCAAAAAGGGAGGTTACTTCATTGGCTTTTATATTTAAGTTTATGAAAGCTTTTTAACTTTTTGGACATTTTCTAAAAGAACGAGTTTTAAAAATGCTTAATAGTCAAATTCAGAACATTTTTAAGCATTGGTCGAAAATGATGAATTTTTTAACTAAATTTAATGTTTTTGAATGTGGCAAAAAAAAGTCATGACACTTAGATCAATTTTTTTAATTTTGAAACATAAGCAAACATGTTCCAAAGGATTTGCCCCTAAATTTCCCGCCGCCCATTAAGAACATCGATAGGGGAGCAAATTTTGTGGAAAAGTTAATTTTTTCAAAAGCATTTTTTTATTTGTAAAAAGAATATATAAAAATTACTTATTTTTGTAAGATTTGATTTTTTTTAAAATTAAATGGTAAACAGTGGTCATACGCTAAAAAATCGTTTCGTTACTGTTAATAGTTATTTTTACATAAAAAGTTAAGTTTCTATGTAATAGTTTGAAATAAAATGGGTTGTAACTTTTTTTTTTTACCGGGGTGTTTAATATATGAAATAGTTTTTAATATTTCTTTATATATTAACAAATAAGAATTATTTATCTATTCAACGATATATAAAATGTTTATATAATTTATTCCATCGAGTCAAACTAATGCGCTCAAAACAGACATCTCAGGTCAAAATTTAATATTCGATAATTTTTTTTATGCTTAGTAGACTGGCTCTTATTTGTACCGTTATTCCGAATACCGCTACCCGCGGCTTATTTCGTGAGGTGACTAGAAAAACTATTCCAGAAAAAATTTCAGCTCAATCGAAGAAAGTTTTGAATGCGATTTACAAGGGGGAAAAATAGCTTTATTGGCTTATTTTGAAAATACCGGCTCTTAAATAACTGTATTTCTGGGAAATGTTAATAGAATCGTATTCATTCTGAAATTTAGAAAGATCATGGCAATAACACAACAAAATTTCAAACATGTTGTTTTGATAATGAATAACTTATTGGGAAAAAACCAAAAAAAGTCAAGGTAAAAAATGAAAATTTTGAAATTCAAAGTTAAATATTTTTTAAACTATAAGAGATACTATGGTACTTGAAGCATGTATTCACATTCACAGACATATTTTTCGACCAGTGCATATTATATTTAAGACTTAGAGAGATCATGCGCTTTACCCAAGATATATTGTTTTCCAAGGCTAATATATATAATCGGTGAGGCAATCTTGACTTTGACTACTCAAAAATTGGTCGAAAAAATTTTTTTATTTTTACATAAAAATTAAAAACCAATATTTTGACAACACCATAGTGCGGAGAAAAAATGTTTTTGCCTCGTCTTTTATTAACAAAGAAGTAAGGTAAAACTAAAATTTGTATTTATTTATACCGATGGTATGCAATACAAAAACAAAAAACTTTCATAATATTTCTATTGTTGGTTATGCTTTGCAGAAGACTTTGAAAACATATTTTATTGTTTGCTTTATTCGCATTTTGTTGAAGTAGCAGACTACATTTAGTATGAGATTTTGATGCTTCAATTTGCATTGCACTACTGCCACCACTTTCTGATGAAGGAGACCTGGAAAATCCCCGAAACGATCGTGTTTTCACTCCTGAAAGTGTAGAGGTTTTTAAAAGCAAAAACTCTGTGAAGTATTTGTCAGGAGAGTATCCTGATGAAGAAAAATAGCAGTTTTTGAATTAATCTAATTAATCAATTAAAATGTCGAAAAAAAACAATTTTTATTTTTAAATAAAAATTAAATATTGTGCGTTTTATATATTTCAAATGCAAATTTAATGTGAAAAGATGGCAATCCTCTATACCCAATTCAAGAGAAAGGTCGTAATTTGGTGCAAATTTTAGCAATTTTAGTATTTTATGAAAAATCTTAGTAAATGAATGTTATTTTAGTTTGACTCAAGATCATAAATTAATATCACTTTCTGTTTAAATTATTTTCAAATCAAAGAAAGATGATACAATTTTTACAAGTAAATTACAAAGAATAAAAATTATTTAAAAAATTCGATAAGACCAGCAAGGCAGAATGCGCATTTTCGGCTTTCGCTACAAAGCCATCATCAGTGCCTTTCGCCTTTGAGTGGGTTAATATTTTGATAATCGTCTACTTATTTGGCTGTTGAAAGCAAATCGGGTTTGTTATCAACAACTCAACTTAGACTAACATCAACGAAATTTAACAATGCTATTTTTATCCTCTTGTTATTATTACTCTTTTTTGCTTTGAACCTTAATTCTTAAGATATCTCAGCTGATCCTATTCAACTCTGTGTATGATAAACACAGATTTTTGAATTACAACGAACCGTTAAATTTAAATGTATGTTATTAAGTTGTCTACTTCTTCAAAATCTGAATGACCCCAGTTTTGTTCCATACGATTGGAATGACACGCAGCATTAAAGGTATGAATTTTCGATTAAAAAGAAATGAAGTTTTTACTTGTAAATACACATTTTGGAGTGATTGTCATACCAGATAACTGTTTTCATTTACTTTTTCATTTTCAATAAAACGAACCATTTTGCATGTAGTTTGAACTATTTGAACATTCATTTTAATAAATATTGTTTTGAAATTTACTCTCTTCAAAATTTTATAAAGAACGGTTTCGAAAAGTGGTGAAAGAAGAAGAAAAAGTCGACTGCTGTTTTAATAATTCAATTATGTTGAACTCAAATATGGCCACTTTAATTCTTTAAACCCATGGGAAATATATAAAAATCGGTCATATTCAAGGCCGACGAAAACGACGTAGTAAGCATTTTTAATTGAGTTTGTATCTTTAAGTATCAATTATATCGATAAAAGAAAAACTAAATTCAATAGATCTATAGCAGCAGATTTTAACGATACATCAATGATTAAAAGAAACAAGAAAAGTGATCCTCAAAAAACTAAGCGAAACTTCCCAAAATTTGAGCAACTGTGATTCACGCGTGATCGTGAGTTAAAATGATACTACTCACGTGAATCGTGCGTGAGCGTGAGTTAAAAAAAATTTTCGGGCGTGAGTTTGCGTGATTATATTAAACCAGATTGCGATAATTTACAATTTTGGAAAAATTCCAGAGATCTTCCCCTCCTTCAAATAATCTGTATTCCAGTCAGTTCAGGTATTAGCGAATGGGTGTTTTCTACTTCTGCCAGAATTCTTATGTAAAGAAGAAATCGACTTCTTGTACAAAACATTGAAAAATTTTGTTCCTCCACAAAAATTTGGATTAACATTTAAAGATTTACACTGAATTTTTTAAGTTATTTAAAAATTTTAAATATAAAATGAAATTAAAGGAATTAAATAAAAATCCCAAAACCTAATTAACAAATTATGAAAAATAATCTGTTAAAAACATGTCCCTATCCAAATTTTTTTCTTGAATAAGGCAATCGTCAGGGGGCGACGTTTTTAGTATTTCTAGAAATATTTGTTAAGTTAAAGTGCAAATTCAATGAGAATTTCTTCTTCTCGTCTAGGAGCGTTTCTAAACATTTAAAATATCAAAAAAAAACACAATTTGCTTTGTCATCTTCCAATATACTACTCTGTTGTCTTGACAGATCTAGCAATGTAGTGACATCCATTCAAGTATAATCAACAATAGAAAATAAAAGTTTTTCTAAAGTGTCAGTAATAATATTTACATATATTTGCACATACACATGCATATTAGTTAAGTTTTTAACAACATTTTTTTATAGTTAAGTTAATTTTAATTCTAACCACCATTAACAATAAATAAATAAATAACCTGAAGTTAACACAAACTGAAAGTTAAAAAATTCAAATTTGTATGGAATTTGACATCTGTAACTCTAAGTTAGCTCAAACTTTAGGTTAATTTGTTTATTGTTAATGGCCCTAAATAAATAAAACTTATATTCAATAAAGTTTCCTTAAATAATAAAGATAAAAACAGGGTTGGCAGGCAATAACACTAAGATACCGTTATCGATTCAAAACCCTTTCGACTGGCTACCGTTACCCCTAAAATACCGTTACCGAAATAACTGAAATACCGTTACCCTTAAAATACCGATACCGAAATAAATTAAATATCGATACCCTTAAAATACCCTTACCGATATAAATGAAATACCGTTACCGATATTTTTAATTTTCTGTTGTTGGCAATAATCCAGTATTGAGTATTTTTCGTACATTAAGTTGGTAAATTGGTTCTGTTTTTAATCTCGTTTGTTTTTCGTAAAAAAAATTGAGTGATGCATCTAAAAAACTGACTACCGATATCCTTAAAATACCATTACCGAAATAACCGAAATACCGCTTACCTTAAAATACCGTTACCGAAATAATCAAAAAACCGTTATCCTTAAAATACCGTTACCGAAATAACTAAAAAACGGTTATCCTTAAAATACCGATACCAAAATAAATGAAATAGCGTTACCCTTAAAATACCGTTACCGAAATAATCTAAAATAGCGTTACCCTTACCGATAACCGCATCGTTTCGGTTACCATCCATGGATAAAAACAAATTTCATATTTTTCGTGAGTATTTCGTGAGCGTGAGTACTTCGTGAGCGTGATTCAAATTAAAATTAATCACGTAAGCGTGAGTGAGCATGATTATAAAAAAATGTTCGTGCGTGAGTCGTGCGTGATTACTATGTTTCTTTCGTGAGCGTGAGTCAAAATTCACTCACGCGCCCATTTCTAGTTTATACTATCCGATTTTGGCTATCTGGATCACTTTTTGTATAATGTAAACCCAGGGACGTGCGGTGAAGTTTTTAATTGGGTGTTCTCCACAAATATTTGAGAACAGTGAAAATCTATGGTCATAGGAAAATTACACAATGCAAAAAGTACAACCATAGTTGCATATCAGGGAAATCAATGACAAACGGTAAAAAAAATAAAAAATTCTATTTAGAATTTGTAATATTTGATCTTAAACCGAACAAAAATAACACTCATTGAAAAATATAAAATTTTAACTTTAATGCTGCGTTCATGTCTATTTTTAAATCCCAAGATTTCAATGTAAATCTCGGATTTCTTGGCCGTTTACATTTTCACTTTATGACAGTAGCGAGATTTCTATTTGACAACCGCATTTTTTTGTAAATAAAGTACAATAAAAAATAACCTTAAATTTAAAATATTACTAAAAACCATTTTATTCATTGGCGGAGTAAAATTTACATTATTTTATGTAAAGATCTAACGCCAATTATATTAGTAAATTCGTGTTTTTGTATGGACGACAAGCTAGAAGCCAGATTTTTCAATATTTTGATGAAAGGAAGACATGCACGCAGTATTATATTAGCTGTTTTCGGGTACTCAACATTGGGATCCAGCGGGATCCCAATTTTACCAAAAAGCGTTTTCTTACTACACAATTGGGTAAATGAGAGCTGTCATGAGAGAGTAATATTCTTGTTCTTCTTGCACGAGAAAGCCCAGACTTTTTTTCGTGTAAATTTGGGTAAATTGTTTTAATCAGCTGTTATATCATCAGTTGGGTGCAACTAGTTCAATTGAACTCTTCACTGATTTGAACCAAAGACCTAGTTCACAACTAATAGCTCTTTTAGTTCAATCGATCATTTCATTCATTCAGAAAATATGTTTATCATTTACAAAAATTAGTATAATAGTTGCAAAAGCCTATCGGTGATTTTACAACTCCATAAAATTACCGACAATTTTGTGAAGACGCTTGTTTAAATGTGTTAAAGAGTTAAATATGTAAATAAATCAAAGCTTTTGTTTAATATTAAAATCTTTTCCAAATTTAATAAACTATGTATTCCTTTTTGTAAATAGAAATGCCTAAAAAGGAAATTTTTATTAAATTTTTGATTTAAAAAGGGGTTTAACTAGAAATGCTATCTAGATTTTTACAACAAATTGAACAAGAACTAGAAAGAGCGCTCACCAAAACGAACTATAATGCACAAATCTATTGACATTTGTTTTTCGGGCTTCAAATGTGGTTTTTCGCATTCGTTTACTTTTGTGCATTTTTTTTATTTCGGGAGAGTATTTCTTGTTAACTCTCATTTTACCGAACTTTACCCAAAAAGTAAAGAAACAGAGCTATTATATGAAAGTCTAAACATTTGTGAGATTTTCATGAGTTTTCTTACATATCTTGCGAATTTACGGGATTTCATTTGTATGGGGAATCTCGGGATTTCATATGAGATTTTGATTGAAGTCTAAATTTTAGTCGAAATCTCGGGATTTGGGTGCAGATGTAAATGCAGCTTAAAATTACATTTACCCCCTTGTTTTTATAAAGCGAGCGGAATAATTCCGCCAAAGGAATGTGTGTATTTTGTTACTGTAAGAAAAATGAAATACATTCCTCTGGAAGAATATTTCCTTTCGCTTTAGAAAAACAGGGGATCAGTAATTGATTGTTGAGAATATTGTAAATGTTTTAAGTTTTTCTCTGTTTCTAGCGTTTTTTCCGTGTTTGTAACGATTTTTAATAATTTTTAGCGATTTTCCGTTCGAAAAAACTTTGTTTATAAATTATATTTTTTACTCTCTCTAATATTTATTGTTTCATTTCATCAATCTTATATCCATTCAATACAAAATATAGCAAGTGTCATACGGGTTTAAATAAGTCTATTCTTGGTTTCTTCCAATACCAATACCAGATCGTTATTAATGGGCTGCCTTCTTTTAATTTAATTGTTTTAATTTTACCTTCCATTTTTATGCTTTTGAATTAATTATTTTTAAACTGTCATTATCTATTTTTTTACATTACAAAAAGTACGATTTTTTAATGAAATTTTTAAAATTCAAAACTTGAAATTCATAAAATTTAAAAGCTACCGTTTGAAATTCAAGAAATATCAAATAAAATTTAAAGGTAAAAACTACCAAATAAAGCCAAAAAATTCCAATTGACATAAAAAAAAATCGAAATAAAAAAGCTCAAAAAATACCAAATTAAATTCAGTGTACATTTATTTAATTTCAATTGATATTTTTTATTTCATTTTGTATGTAATGAATTTAAATTTATATTTTTTAATTTATTTGGTATTTTTGAATTGCAATTGATATTTTTCAATTTCATTTGGTTTTTTGCTTTTTAATTGATACATTTTTTTTAATTTTAATTGTTATTTTTTTAATAGCAAATGTTGTTTTTTGATTTCGAATTGATATTTTTTTAATATTAAACGGTATTGTTATTTTTTTTATTTCATTTAAAATTTTGTGAATAACAATTTGTTTTTTTTTTTTAAGTTTCATTTGTGTTTTTTTATTCCGTATTTTTTTTTTTAATTTCAAATGGTGTATTTTGAATTTGAAATAATATTTTTTAATTTCAATTTGGTATTTTTTGAACTTCAAAAGACATTTTTTCATTTAAAATTGCTAGTTACAAAATACAAAAGCTGTTCTTTGGTTATTATGTATATTTTATTTTCAAATAAAGCTTTAAAAAGAAATTGCAATTTTTTAATTTGCAGAAAGAATCATTTGAGTTTGATTAATTTTTTTATTAATTTGTTCACAACAAATTTCAGCACATTTCTAACATATATTTGTGTTTAAACTATGTTGCTCAACAAATATTTTTTCCTAGCAACACTGTGCTGTTAATTCTGTTGAACAAATGTTTCTTTTGCTTGTTACTACTAGTAGCACAGCAGCAAAAACATTTATTTTCGTAGGAACATCGTGTATGTAGTCTTGAACATCGTGTATGTATGCAAAATACATCACAACAGTACACGATATACTTAATATAAATACAGTACGTGACTGATGTGCGAAAATATTATATAACCCTGGGAAAATTTATAAAAATTTTAAATTTACTAACATGTGAAATATTTTTAAGGTGTGCAGAAAACACCTCCGCACATTAGAGGGAATGTCACTGTGTAAACCCTGCTTAAACATTTTTAGTAAAAAAGATCGCGACTTGTCATCGCATGAAAAACCTCAATCGTGATTACAATTAACTAAACCTCAGTTAATAAATTGTTTCTTTTGCTTGTAGATATACAGATGTATGTATATTGGATTTATTTTGTGAGTGCTGCTTCTTATTTTTTGCTGCACACTGTTTTACTTTCGGATTTTTTTTGTTTTAAAAATTTTAATAGAAGAGAGAGAACAGAAGTTGACGAAATAATTTCAAACTTTTTATTCAGAATTTTGAAATTGTGCACGTATAGTCGGAAATTTGTGTAATAAAATTTTAATATTAAAGAGTCTAACAAAAAGCGTTTGGATTGATAATTGGTTAATAGCTAAACCAGACAGTTAATGCTGTGTGATAATTTATTGTCTAACTTCGGTTTAAGATTGTAAAAGATTGTTTGATAACTGCTAAAAACATTATTGGTTGGCAGAGAATTTGCTGCGAAAAACGCTTTATATTATATGATTTACCTCGTCAACAAAATTTGGAAGAGGGATATTGGCGTATAATTGATAATTTTTTTTTCTTTCAATTGCCAGTCTACGGAAATTAAATATCTTATTCGACAGTCAAACGATGTGTTTACGGAAGTTAAACATTAATTGTCAATATTTTGATTAACGGCGATTTTGTTTTGGTTGTCACTCATTAAAGAGAAAAAAACCGTGTACCATTTTTATCTCAACGTGGAACTGGTTTGTGAATATTTAATAAGATACTTAATTTGAAAATCGATAACGGATCAGTAACCAAAAATAATCGAAAATTTTAAATTATCAGAAAAGGAACCCGGAGAGTGTATACTGTTTCGATAAATTGGTATTTTATTACATACACTTAAATAAAAGAGGAAAGAAAAAAAAAGAAGAAAAGGAGAAGAGGAAATTGGTGGATTCCATTTTGTTATAAAGGGAAAGAGAAAAGAGAAAAGAAAAAATAAATAAAATATTTTTTTTTACATTGTGGTCATTCAAATTTTCCAAAGTAAACTGTCACATTGTACCCCAGTCACACAGATTCATTCATATGTTCACCAGCATGCATACTAATCAATAATATTAGATTTTTCACTTGAAAACAAATAATATCAAAAATCTAAATTTGAGCGATAACTTTTAAGGCGAAAGCACCATCTTCAACTGTCAACAGGCCTGTCGTCAACGAAGAAGTTTAACTCTAAAATGCTCTTTCTTCTGATTACAATAATATTTAAACCATATATTTGGCGTTGAAAATCTACTATGAAACATATATTAAAATTTTAATTTATCGCTTTATTTAGGCGACCCTATGCTGCCCTATGCTCCTTGCAGGAGTAAAAGGAACAAATATATATATATAGGCGATATAGCACATCAAAGGTTGAAGACGTATCTTGAATCACAGAAGTCAAATAGTTTCGGTTTTTGCTGTAAATAACGCTATCAATAAAATAGTATTACGTACCGAAAATTGTTGATCAACTGTTGTTATTTCAAAAGCTATATCGATTTTCGCTTTTTGAAAATTACCTCTAAGTAAATAATCTGTGTTTAATTTCAAGAAAATCTGCAGGCTAGTTTTTGAGTAAGAGAGATATTTGTAAAACGTATCATGGCGCTATCCTGTGAGTCCTGGAGAAAAAAAAATTTAATTGATCTTACAATTAGAGACTCTAAACTAGCTTTGTTATTATCGGTAATGTACGCCAGATCGTAAATGTATTTTTTGGCAATTTTTCAAATAATTTTTTCTGTTTTAAAAAGTTAATTTTTTAAAATTTTCTAAATTTTCATTTTACATGCTTCTCGCTTGAAACCCGTTCCTTATACAAAAAAAGTTTAAAGGCAAAAAAGTATGTAGTTAAGTTTTCTATGGATATAATATTGTTATTTAGCCAAAAAACTATTAAAAATCTGAAGACCGCCTTTAGGCGGCCTTGGTCATTAGAGGGTTAACTGGTGAGTTTTTTTATTTTTGATTCCAAATTTGTATGAAAATAATGTTTTATGTATGAAAAATCGCTGTAACTACATTTTTGGTCCGATGTTAATGATTTGTATGCCACGTTTAAAGACCCTGCAGGGTGCAGTTAAATATAATATACATATAGTAAATATTTTAATAGTAAGTGACACAAAAGAAGGAAACTACTTAAATTTTGGGAATTTTCGCTTAGTATTTTGAGGATCACTTCTCTTGTACTTAAGATATTTTGGCCATTGATGTATCATTAAAATCTGCTAGTATAGATCTATTCATTTTAGATTTTTTATCGCTATATTTTACACTTCAAGATACAAACTCAATTAATGATGATCACGGCGACGTTTTTTTATATGCTATAAATTATAAATTAATATATAAATTAACTAGAGCTGATTTATAGGAAGAAGAAGAAGAAAACATTTTTATTGAAAATTTTAACAGACACAAGGAAATCACCAGACTGCCGCAGTTTCGTCTCCCCCAAAGACTCGTCAGTGGTTAGTTTATGTGTCAACTGATCAAAGTAATTTTTAATTGTTAATTTGTCTCTATATGAAAAACGATTTCCATGAGAGATAAAACTTATTGTTTTCTCAACGGAATTTCTTATTCTCCTGTTTTTACTCTCAGATTATTTTACTAATGCCGCCAGATTTTTACAAAATTACAATCACAGTTAGGGAATGCATCCCGGGATTTCCCGGGAAATTAGGCATTTTTAAATTCCCGCATTCCCGGGAATTTGGGCCGGGAATCCCGGGATTTCAAAAAATGCAGTTTAAAATAATAAAGTTAATTATTTCAAATTTACTTATGCAAAATTTTCCAACGTTTTGAAAATCTTACATTAGGCTTGCTCATTTACTTACAAAATTGTAGTAAAAGTAGTAAGATTTTCGAGTAAACAAACACACTGTTTAATTTGTGTACTTGATCGAACTTTTTAAGTTCTTAACTTAAAAAATATATTTTTTAAAAAAAACAACTCAACTAAATAAGTAGTGTTTGTATAAAAAATTTTGAATCGAACTTATTATGTACAGAATTAAAGACAAATTTGTCCATTGATTTTTAAAAATTTTCAAGTAAGTTAGAATTTGTTCCCATAATTTTTAAATTTTTTTTCGAATTTTCTATAATTATTAATTAATTTTTTTATTTATTTTTTTTCCGGACAAGTGTTTTATTCTAAAAATTAGTTTTAGTTTATCCTTTTTTTAAAAATACATATATAATTAGTCTTATATAATTTCTAATATAAAATTAATTCTTTCCCTCTACGAAAATTCCAAGAAAAACCACCTGAGCTTTATCACGATCATAAAAATTTGAGGTCTTTAAGACATTTTATTAATAAAAATTTTTAAATTACTATAAAATATTTTCTAATCTATATCCCTTGCGGGATCCCCGGACATGGCAATACACAAAAAGTTTTTATATAGTGACAAATTAACAATTGAAAATTACTTTGATCAGTTGACACATAAACTAACCACTGACGAGTCGTTGGGTGAGACGAAATTGCGGCAGTCTGGTGATTCCCTTGTGTCTGTGAAATTTTTCAATAAAAATGTTTTCTTCCTATACATCAGCTCTAGAAAAAATTCCTAATAATTAATTCTAATATAAATTACGATTGTCAAATGCGAAGGTTACAAACACTTAACTAAAATATAAATTAACGTTGGGCTGAAAAAGGTTAAGTGGTATTTTTTTATTTGATCTATACATTTTTTAATAAAAAAAATAATAATTCTGTAATATCATTTTAAGTAATTTACCTCACATAAGACTCGAAACTGTTGGGATAAACGAAGTTGTTCGAAATGATGGCAGCCCTATTATTTCGGGTATCTCTTTTGACGTTTATCTTTTATTGCTAGTTTTTCTTTTATGCTTTAATGTTACACCTTTGGAATTGACTTTGTACCTGATTTTTAAGTTAAGTCTTAAGTTGAACTCTGTCGAATAAAGCACGCAATTTAAATTAATCTAAAGGAGTCCCAATTTATTTAATTATTCCAACAGAAACTAACATTTTTTAGAGTTTTCTCAAATTTTTTACCCATTTTCGTAAATTCCAGGTCCATTTTTGGTATCGGCTTTAAAAGGAAATAGAATTGAAAATTCCGAACTTGTTCACAACTTAAGTCAGAAGGAATTTCAAAAATATAAAAATCTGAAAAAGGCAGCTTTTTAAAAATATGTTGCCGTAAAAAAAATCTAAGGTAATTTTCTTGAATATAACCGAGTTTTAGGCTTTTCCCATGGATCTAGAGAATTAAAGTATCCATATTTGAATTCAGCACAGTCGAGTTATTAAAACAGCAGTCGAGTTTTACGTCTTCCTCCTTCGCAAAAATCTCCACTTTTTCAATACCATTATTTTCCTTTCAATCAGAAATTTTCTATATATTAATAAATAGTTCTTTTATAAAAAAGGATTCCTCGCCCAATTCTTTTCTTTAAGAACATTTTCTTGCAACTGTATTGCTTTGTAGTCCGCAAAAAATGCTTTGAAGTCCGCAAAAAATGCACACACTTTCTTTTTTTCTTTTAACTTCAAGTGCACGATTGTGGTTAAGTTTCAGATATTAGACATCCAATTTTTCTCATGGATTCATCTTGGAAACCAATTGGAATTTTGTTTTCCTGTCTTCGGCACAATTGTAGCTGTAGACTAAACTAAAAAAAAAGTTAGTATAACAATTAGTAAAAGGGTTTCCAATTTTATTATACTAGTATTTTACTAATTTTTAGTATAAAGTTGTCTTTTAGTAAAATAATTTGGTGTTCTCATTTTACAAATTACAGAATTTTTTACTAATTTGAGTTTAATTTGAGCTAATTCTACAAATTTAATTTTACTAAATTTTGAAACCCGATTAGCTAAAATTAGGAAAAAAAATTACTAATATTTTTTTATTTTAACGGTTAAAATTTGTTTGTTTTATTTTTTGCAACAATCCTCAACCAGATGGTTAGATTTCCCCTTTAAAATTCTTTTTTTACTCATAATCAGTGTTACCGTTGTGCGACTAAAGTTGCAATTTGCAACCTTTTTGACGGCCTTTGACTTTATGGGCGACTTTTTCAAACTAGCCTAATTTTGCCACTTTTCCTAACTTTGTGCGACTTTTTCCCCCTTTTTTGTAAAGTCAGTAATAAAATAATTATATAGAATGATATTTAATTAGATCTAACAGATCAGGTCAAATCTGATCTTTTTCACACGTGTAGACTAAATTTTAGCAAGCTGCTAAATATATGGACAATTTAAGTAAAAAATTTAGGTTAAATTCAAGAGAAATTTTACTTGGTGTAAAAAATTTCTAGTAAAATATAGCTTAAAATGTGTATTTTTGGACACTCCGGATCCAACCCAAGATATTACCATATTTATTATTGAGAGTTGTAGATTATAAAGACACTTTTTCACGCGAGAAAAAACTACTGGAGATATAGCAAAATACACTTCGAAATATCTCTATTGTGAATGATTTAAGCAAATTGTAGGTGTTTTTGCTCTATCTCTAGCAGTTTTCTCTCGTGTGTAAATGTAGTTTAAGGAAAAATTTATAGGTACGGAGGGACGAATTTTTGGCCACTGTGCTGTATCTCGCTTAGCTTCCGAGAAATAAGGTATTTTCTGATTATGAAATTAAAAATATGGGAAATAGCGCCACCCATATGTGACCCTGATAGCAAAGACATGAATATATAATAAAGGAATTCAAAGTTTAAGTGTTAATCTGCTATCGTTTTAAAATACACAGAGAGAATACCTTGGACGAGTTTTAATGAAATTTTTTCACTAAACTCATGAAGTGTTCTTCACAATAGGAATGAAAAATGACAAATTTACGACAAATGCTAATTTAAAACTTAATATAGCGCAGTGTGAGTTCCATCAATGATTTAAAAACAAATATTATTTGAACTAACTAGCAAATTTTTAAAATTAACCCAATAAACCAAAGAACGATATGATAGCGAAATCGCTATCACCTTAAATATCCGAACCCGATATAATATTCCAATAAGATTATAATATCGTTTTCGATAAAGTTTGCAGAAACAAATACAATTTATAAAAACTTACAATTTTTACTTCGTTTGGCTATTTATACTCCTTGTTATTGGACAATTATAGTTGGAAAATCTACGTGAGTTCGACTTTTCTTCTGAATATGAAGATTTCACTATCAATTTTTCATTATGGCTTCATTTCAGCTCATTTTAAAAGAATTCCGGTTTTGCAATCATATATGATATCATTTTCGATATCGAAATCGCCTGGAATAACGATAGTGTTTCGAAGCTGGACCAGATTTTGGCGATTTTACTATTTCGATAGCGAAAACGGTATAATAATTCCTTGGAAATATGATATCGTTACGAAAGGTACAATTTAGAATAAAAAATCTATCGTTTTCGTATCACAAGTGATTATCATATATGAATAAATATCACCTAGGTGATATCGTTTCGATATCGTGACGATATCGTTTGGTTTATTGGGAAGAAACACAGATTACTAAAAATTAGCCTTCAAAATTAGTTCAAATACGAATGAAATTAATAGCTATGCAAAATTGGAATTAAAAAAAATATTAGTTTAATCCTAAATTTTAAGACAAAATAACATAAAAATTTGTTCAATGGAATAAGAACGCATTTTTAACGAAAATTAATTTAACCAATAAGTTAAAAGTCAAAACCTGTGACTCGATGCTATCAACTCCGAATTTGCTAGATACCGAAATAGAAGACTGAGTTCCCATTAATGAACTTGTAAAACAGACAGAAACAAATTTTCAAAATAATAAATTTTTCGGTGGATTTCTTATTTTTTTTTTTTGTTTAAATTGTTATTTCTTTCCGTTGGATGTGTTTTTTGTTTAAATAAAAACCGTTAAAAAAAGTGTGCTACTTTTTTTTGAAAAATTACTTTTTTGTGCCACTTTATTTTGAAAAAACGACTTTTTGTGCTACTTTTTTAAAATTCTCAGCGGTAACCCTGCTCATAATAATTGTTTTGTTCACTAATTTTTTTTTGTTTTTTAACGGTTATATTTTCAACGGTTTTTTGCTGTTTTCCAATATTTCTAAATACAATTTAGCTTTGCCATTTTTTCAATATGTATTTTTATTTGATCATATTTGGTTATCCATATTCGTACACAGAGAAACAAGCCAGCCGCCGTGAGCCGTTTAAGCCGCCGCCGCCGGTCATTTTTGCCTCAGCCGCCGCCGCCGATTTTTTTCGGCTCATTTCGGCTGGAAGTATCAATTTTCAAATATAAAAAATTTTAAAATAAATATATTTTTTAAAAAGAATTTACTAATTCATTAAACTTGAACAACCAGAGCTAAAAACAATTTTTTTATATGAAAAGAAAAAAGTTAAAATCTTCTAAATATTAAATTTTTATAAATATAATTTTTTTAAGCTGTAAATTTATACTGTGAAAAATTTAAAAAAAAAAAGTTATTAATGGGTTAAATAATACTTCAGAATGCAACTCTTTGCAGATGTGTAAAAATTGCATTTAAAACTCAATATATGTATTTGGTGTATGCATTTTTATCAAAAATTATGACGAAAAATCGTTACAGAGTTGAAATCGTGTTAGCATAGATATACGAAAAAGTTTGTAAAATGTATTAATTTTTGTTAAAAGCGTTACTTATCCTCTTCATATAAATTCTTACAGTTAGTGTTTAGCTTCATTGGTTATTAAAATATAAGCTATTAAAGTTAAAACACCTTATGAGTTACTGGTTATGGAGTTTACATTTGGCATATAAAATTGGTTACAAATTTTATGTATTAACCAAAAATGGTCAGATTGTTATAAATTTTGTAAAACAGGTGACAATGCGCTGATATATATCGAAATATATAACTCAAATATAATCCATGCATTTGAAATTAGCTGGTTACATGGTTTTTATCACATTTTTTGATATCACCCATATATGTTTTTTCAATTCTAAAATACATTTTTAAAAATGGTCCAGTTGAATATTTTGGATAAATTAAACATTTTGTAACAAATAAATGAAAAAGTAAAGATAAAAGATATTGTAAAATTCTATAATATAATATAATATCCCTACAAGATATGTGCATCCTGCCCAAACTTTCTAACAAAGCCTCCATTCAAAAGTCTTCAAACAAGTTTAATTTCTTAAATCAATCGATATGTATTTTTTTCTATGGTCTTTATTTATTCCTTAATTTGTTAAAATTAAAAAGAATAAATAAAAAAAATTGATTCCCAGTATGCTTTAATTGTCTGAAATTTCTATAACAGGCAAAAATTGTTTTGAGTTCCAAGGGGGTTACATTTTCCCAATGTTGGGATTACTTTGGAGCCCTTTACATTGGCAAAAAAATATGTTTCAACGAAAACGACTTGGTACTAAAAGGGTATGTTTATAATTTATCAAATAAAACTTGTATGTTATATTAAATATTTAGGACCATTTGTTAGATATAGCCATGGATCTGTGCGAACATGAAACAAATGACACGTGAACCAACAACAAATCTTATATAAATTGATTTTATATATTTTTTTTTCGAGTGATTTTCTGACCGTGATAAAGTGCAGAAGTTAATTGTGATCTCTTTTCTATAATTCTATTTAAAATTAAAAGCAATAACATTTGTTATTGTTTTAAGAAAAAACTTTTTTTTTTAATATATTGTATATTGAAATCAACAACAAATTATTACTTATTATTAAGTAGTAAACAAAGGGATTAATATTCTGCTATACTAATCCTCTGCTGATACAGCAGAATAGATAATAGCAGCGAGTCTACTGAAGAAAGCGATATTGTCTGGTAGACAGTCGCTGAAAAAAACAAAACAACGAAAGGACGACAAAATCGATCACCAGAATTAGTTAAGCATGCAATCAAAATAACAAAAACTACCAACAATGATGATTAGGGCAAGGATTTCCATGCAAATGCATGTTATTCCTCGATAGTCCAAAACTAATATGGACTAAACATTTATCCGACTCATCAAATTTAGAACAAACTGGCATCGATTTGTAGTTGCATATTTTTGCATATTTTGACATAAATGCATGTTTTTGCATATTTCGACTTTAAATGCATATTTGGTGGCTTTTTAATGCATATTTGTGCATATTTTTCATTTTTAGTAGCATTTTTTATTGTGTAAAAAAATATAAAAAATTGATACGTTTTCATATTTTGATTCAATCAAAATAAACATTTTTAAAACTTTATTGCCCTATGGGAAATCTTCGAGTTCTGTGTCTGTTTGCAAAATAACTAACTTAAATATATTTTTAAGTTTTAAAGGTCATTATTTTTGCAAAAATTATAGTTTTTAGTGCACATTTCTTATATTGTTAGTGCATATTTTTCTTTTTTAACCGCATATTTTAGGCGCATATTTTTCATTTTTAAGTGCATGAAATTCCTTGCCCTAATGATCAAGTGCTTTAAATTTAGCTTGAAGTAAAGTATATTTCAAATTCTAGCACTTGTTTTTTTAACAAAAATATTGAATTTTTGTTTCCCCTTTGCTGGAGTCTGCTATTGAAATAAAATGTAATAAAAGTTGAATTCAAGCCTTGAAACTGGAAAACAGGGCTGGAATTGAACTTGATTTCAACTTGAATTCCAGTGAAAATGTTTATAGGGTACCTACTAGCAACAACATGTTTGCTGCACTTGATGTAGACAATAATGATGATGATAATTATATTAACGATAATGCTAACAAAGAGCTTTCTGAAGAAAAACCGCCTCCAATAATTATTCCAAATGTTTCAGATATAAGAGCGATGATGAATAACTTTTCAAAAATAGTAAACCTTGAAGATTATTCGTACAAATCTTTGAGAGATGGTCAGGTAAGAGTAAAACGTAAAGGCATATAGAGAGAGTAAAATATCTATCTTTCGTAAAAAAACTTAAACGTTTTCAAATCACATTACAAAATGTTGTTTTCAGCCGATCAAGCCGCCGCCGCCGATTATTTGGTTGCGCCGCCGCCGCCGATTTTTTGCTTGCGCCGCCGCCGCCTATTATTTTGGTCGGCTTGTTTCACTGTTCGTACACTCAGGAAAAAAGTTATCATATTGGTGAAACTGTTTCATGAGTTTCACGTGAAAAAACTGTTACGTGAAAATTGGGTAGACTTTGTTTTCACGCAAATTAAATATACAAGACTATTATTTTTCTTGTGAAAAAGTGACATTTAGCACTGTTTTCACCAATTTCTTTGCTTTGTCTGCATTGTGGGCTAGGATCGCCGTTTTTTGGCCAAAAGTACAATTCAGCTAAAGGGAAAATGTGTTTATATATTTAAAATCTAGGATTGTTGAATATTTTGTGAGTGAAATATTGTAACATTGTGGTTACTCGTTGTTAGTTGGCGAGAGTTCAAAGTCAAAGTTTTTTAATTTTGCGACATTTTTTATTTTATTGTAACGACGTGTTTTCACTTTTTAAAATGGGGCATACTCAGCGTGCCCAGGATCCGTTACAAACTATTTATATTTCGATAAGAGAAGAAAACACTGCGCAATTTAATATTTTTTCATAACACGTTATAAACTTTATTATTTAATTGTTCTTAACACGTTGACAAGTTGACACGACACGAATGTTTATTTTTTTGCAGCCAGCAGGAGTCGGTGGCGTAGAACGATAGTTCACACACACGTCGATTATTGAGCAGAGCGATAACTCACGGCGAAGATAGAGCAGAGCGATAGCTCACGCTCACGGCGAGATTGAGCAAAGCGATAGCTCACGCTCACGGTGAAGATAGAGCAGAGCGATAGCTCACGGTGAAGTTGGAGCAGAGCGATAGCTCACGGCGATATTTGAGCAGAGCGATAGCTCACGGCGAGAGTTGTCACTGAGCAGAACGATAGTTCACGCTCCCGTTGTTAGTCCGTATTATGGCAGAGAGCGATATCTCACGTTGCCGTCCCTATCGTCAGCTGTCTTAGGTGGTCGAGTTGGTTAAAGGTGTTGAACGATAGTTAGACACCTTCAAGCTACTTTGTTAAAATCTTCTTTAAATGCAGAAAGATATTTCACGCACTTATAGAAGGTCTTACCTCGTTGCCGTCCACTGGCTAATTCCTCCAAAATCGATCAATGCAGCAGCTTTTATACATGTTGATCGATTACAGATAAACATTCACACATATGTATTACACAGTTGACAACAATTACATGAGTGTTACAATTAGTAGTACAATGATGCATTTTATAGTATTTTCTAATGTTCAATGTTATGTTTGACATCTAGATGGCATTTTAAATAAAATACTGTTAAATTTAAATGTAATTTAAATAAATTAGGATACTGATAAGGAACCAATAATAAAATTAATTTTATATATTTACATGAGACGCAAAAACGAATTCACTGACTTTTGCTTGTCTCATTATAATAATACAAAAAAAAAACATAAATAAACATTAATTTGTTCCAAAAACAACCTCAAATTGTAAAACTGAAACTAGTTCTCAAAAAAAAATATAGAAACCTGTTAACCCTCTAATGCTCTTTATTCTGGTTACAATAATATATAAACCATATATTTGGCGTTGAAAATCTACTTTGGAACAAATATTAAAATTTTAATTTATCGCTTTATTTAGGCGATATAGCACAACAAAGGCTGACGACGTATCTTGAAACCCAGTGGTCAAATAATTTCGATTTTTGCTGTAAATAATACTATCAATAAAATAAAATTACGTACCGAAAATTGTTGATCAATTTTTGTTATTCCAAAAGTTATGGCAATTTTCGCTTTTTGAAAATTACGAAATTTGGCGAATTTGGCATTAAACATCAATAAATTTTGACGAAATTAGTTCTGCTTACTACCTCTAAGTATATAATCTGTGTTTAATTTTAAGAAAATCTGTTGGCTAGGTTTTGAGTTAGAGAGATGTTTGTAAAACGTATCCTGGCGTTATCCTGTGAGTCCTGGAGAAAAATTTTTAACCGATTTTACAATTAGAGACTTTAAACTAGCTTTGTTATTATCGGTAATGTACGCCAGATCGTAAATGTATTTCTGGCAATTTTTCAAATATTTTTTTCTATTTTAAAAAGTTAATTTTTTAAAATTTTATAAATTTTCACTTTACATGCTTCTCGCTTGAAACCCGTTCCTTATAAAAAAAAGTTTGAAGGCAAAAAAGTAGATACCCGGTGAAAAATGTCCATATATGAACATTTATGGTTCAACAATATATGTATGGATCCGAAAAATGAGGTAACGCCTAAGTATATGTTCATATATGGACATATATGAATATATACATTTATTAAATATATGCGAATATAGGTGAAAGTTGCTGTCCTTTATTATAAGGTTGTAATATAGATATAAATTTATGTATGACATTCAAATTAGGCGCTACATATGTTCCTTTTTTATTCATGGCATTAAATATAATTCCATATTTAGCCGAGTAAAAAAGAGTATATATAACATATATTTTTTAATATTAAAATATATGATAATATAAAATATTGTGTGCGACCTTATATGTTTTTATATGGTGATATATTAGAAATTTTTTTAGAAATTTTCTCATATGTAATCATATTAAATCATATATCAGTATTTGCTTTATTGCAAATTGTATATATAGGAATATATTATTGATTAAAACCGTTCAAAATTTTATATATAAATAGATACGAAAAATATTTTAATTTTATTTTTTATATAACAATATCGTCGGCTTGCCTGCAAGTAGTGTTATGTGTTCTTTAACAGGTTTTCAGGAGGGCGAAAAAACTGGTTTATATTATCCTTTTAATATATTTCATTGACATCATATGCCGTAATAATGATTGTAATAAATCATTAGGGCATATGATGTCAATAAAATATCTTAAAAGGATAATATAAATCAGTTTTTTCGCTCTCCTGAAAACCTGTTAAAACCAAAAACATAGCACTTCTTGCAGGCAAGCCGACGATATATTAGTTAATATCAGACCGTTGTTCGAGATTAACTAATATATTCGGGATTAATGTAATATTTGATCAAAAACAATTTTTTATATGCTTTACTCAATTTTTTCATTAAATTAATATATTCTGAGCTTTTTTACTTCTAAAAGTTTTTTTTTTAATTTAAAAAATCCAATTTAAAAAAATTAACATTTAAAATCATGGCCCGGCTCGTAATGGGTTAACAAGTCTAGGCATGTTACATATCATTGGAAAGGTATTTCAATTACCTCCCCAACGATATATATATATTTTGTTCTGGTCCGATAAGTTTTGCGTGGTATTTCTCCACTCAAAGTCCAAAGAAAATTCCCATATTTGATAAAAAATTATCTAGTATTTAAAGAATAACAGATTTATACATTAACGTCTTTAATAGTTACTCATTATCAACAGTAGCCCTCGGCTGACAGACAGGCATGTGATGAATATCGAAAACGATCTGATTTTCAATGGTAAATATTTTAGAATCTGTACAATACCAATTTATATTTTATTTCCTAATTTAGATGTCCGGCGTCAAAAAAAACGATAAATAATAATTTGAAGCCAATTTGATTTTCGCGAAACAAATTATTCTAGATTGAAAAACTGTTCGTTTTCGATTATCATCACACCCCTGAGTGTGTAGCACCCGAAATCCTGCTGCCCTCCAATTCAAAGTTTTTTTTTTATCATTTAAATTTAATCATATCGTATTGGATTAACTTATATCCAATTTGATCGGGACAAAATTCGGATGTAAGTTTATCATTTGATATAACTTTGTATCCTTGTAAATACAATTATATCCAATATGATACAATTTAATATAACCATTTTTCGGATGAAATTATATCCAGTTATATATTGCAAATATATCCATTCACATATAATTTTATATACACTTTTTTACTCGGGTATCCAAATATGAGTTCCTTTTACACATATGGAAAAATATATTCTTCCAAATATGTTCATATACAAGTCCCTTTTGCATAAATTGAATACCCGACTAAAAAAGAGATTATATAATCATATATCACCATATATAAACCCATATATACGTCCATATCTAATTTGATCCGAATATTGGAATATATAATTATATCAAGCGAGAAAGCATGTTATCTAAACTGATACAATTTGATCCGAAAAATGGATCTATCTAACTTCATCAAATTATATATTAATACATATAATTTGATGAAGATTTTCAAATAAAATTTTAGTAAATATTGTTGAGATCACTTCCCGGGTAAAAAATCTTAATACGGTGTCATATATAATTATATCTTATTTGATAAGTCCCCATATACAACGACATACAACTTGATCCGAAAAATGGCTCATCTACTTGTGTCTAATTATATCAAATTAGATATTATTTGATATAGTTTGATCCGAGATTTGTCCATATCCAGGACATCAAATTACATCTAATTCGATATAAAAGTATCTGATTTTATATAATTTTGTCTAATAGTAGGTACACTTTTTATGCATACCGGCTTTAAATTGATATTGAAATTTCTATAGCTTAAACAATTTTAAAGGCCCAAATTTTTATAACATAAAATAAAAATGTAATCTATATCGTTTGCATCATTTTTAATTTAATTTAATATTCAAAAAAAATCACGTGAAAATTATTTGGCTGTGGATAAATTAACTCTTAATTTATATTAATTTGTACGAGATCATATAGAAAGTTATATAAAATTACAAGAAATATATTTTTAGTATGACGATACATACAGTGTTATATAACTTAGTATCGAACCATATAATCATATCGGTCACTACCCGAGTAAAAACAGTTACATATAGTCGTATAAAATGCGATTAAGTTATATCTGTATAAATATACTCTTTCATCCGAAAAATGGCCCGATGTAATTGTATCAGTTGTTTATTAGTTTTTATCTAATTGTATTAGTTTAGATCTCAACTAATAAAATTATACATTATTCAAATGAAATTATATCCAATTTTTGACCTGATACAATTTTACCGGTTTATATCTAATGGTATCTGTTTAGATCGTAGTTGGTACAATTTAATATAAATAAAATATATTTGTATCCGACATTTGCCTTATATAATTGTATCAAAGTATTAAAGCAGATATAATTGCATCAGGTCAAAATTCAGATATAACTATATAAGTCTGTATAGTAATGTATCTATTTGGATCTAAACTAATACCATGCGACATAAACCCATAAAATTGTATCAGGTCAAAAATCAGATAAAATTTCATCTGCTTAATATATAATCTAATCAGTTACGATCTAAACTGATACAATTAGATAAAATGTGATAACCAACTGACACAATTATATCGGGCCATTTTTCGGATGAAATGGGATATGGATCACATTATGTTATATATTACCATATAAAGCTCCATATTAATTTTTTTTAATAGGGTACATATATTTTGATTAGTTTTATATGGCTTATATAGTTATATATGGAGTCAGATTTGGGGATATGTAATAACATCAATTACCGTACAACAAATTCATTGAAAAAATCATATCAAATGTTTTTGTATATAATGATATGTGTCTTAATGTGAATCCATTCACCGTCAGATATAACCCAATCACATTATATATAACAATATATAACTATTTTTACCCGGGTTATTTTCATTCATATTAAATACTAATGCTTAATGTTTAGAAAAATTTTTGTTAATAAACTTGGAAATAGCTGACAAAATAAAACATTACAAAAATTTGTCGGATCAACTGTCTTATAAAATAAAAAAAAATAACTTTCAGAATAAATTTTTGCACGGAAAAAATAACTGAACTTAAACCACATTTATTTCAACATATGTTTTTCTAATTTTTAAATTTAAAAATTGCAATTAAACTTAATAAAATTTTGTATAATTAGATATCATGTCAGATATAATTATATATAAAATTAATACAATTTTCTATTAACTATGTTATATATTTTGATATAATATGGTTTATAAAAGTTTATATGCCATTATATATAATTATGTATGAACTATATTTGCAGAACTCTTAATATATGGCTGGAGACCAAATCGCATATGATTATATATAACGTTATATCAAACATATTTATAAAACCAAAGTGTTAATATAAATGTATATGGTTATATAAAGCCACGCATATAAACATTTAAAGTTATATCAAATCATATAAGATTATATAAAAACTTTTTTAGTCGGGTAACATATACTTCAATATTTGTCAATGTTTGTATATGAGTGCATTTTCCATATATGAATTAACAGATGCCTCCATATATGTCTGTATATGAAATCTTCCATATATGGAATCACATATACTTCCATATATGTTCATATAAATTCCATATATGTTCATAAAAAAATCATATTTGTTCATATGTGTCCATACATAAACCATATATGAACATATTTAAGCGTATATGAACATTTTTCACCGGGTTAAGTTAAGTTTTCTACACCGAAAAAATTTCTTAGTTACTGGCTACTAAATTTTCAACTGAGTCTCAGGTGAAATACCCCTTACTGAGCCTCAGTTAAAAAAATTGATTGAAGATTACTAATTTGTTAGTTGAAAATAGTGCCAACTTGTGTAACTGAGAAATCGGTTACTTGCAACAATTTTTTGGTTAAAATATATTAATTAACACCTTTTCAGCAACTTTTATAGTAAATAAGAATTTTATATAAATTATTTTAACTTTTTATTTATATTTTCATTAATAATAGTTTAACAAAAATGTCAAACAACTTTTTTACTGGCAATGACCATGCAGGGAATTCGTGAACAGTTCTTCTTGATTGCTTTCTTCCTCACCTTTCTCTATAAAAAAATAAATTTTTTTAAACCCAATAAGCTGCAATAAATTAACAAAAACTTATCTTAAAATGTGGTTTTCCATCTGCACTTTTTCTAACCACTGTATTCCATTTGTATTCTAATTAATGGCGATCAAATACGTTTTTAAACGAGAGAAATAGTAAAACAATAAAATTAATTTCAAATTATATTTTTATTTTTATTAACTTTGTCGTTGAAGAACAATTGACAGTTTGAAAAATGTGTATTTGTATTTACAGGGTAACAGAAAAAGATTTTTATTTAACTAGAACTTTCGTTAGGTATAATTATTTCAGTTATTTTGAATATTTTCAGTTTTGACTGAGAAATTACTTAACTGAGGAACTGAGAAATATTTTCGGTGTATGGATATAATACAATTTGTTTAATAAAATATTGTTATTTAGCCAAAAGCTATTTAAAATCTGAAGACCGGCTTTAGGTGGCCTTGTGCATTAGAGGGTGAAGTATTTACGAAAAAAGTAACATAATTATTAATTTTACCTCAAAAATATGGGTTTCTTTGAAAATCCTAAATTTTCAAAAAAAAAAGCTCTAAAATGTTCCAAGAGATATTTGAAAAACTTGAATGCCAATGTGTTTCAAAAGATGCCTTCTACCTAGGTTTTTGCGGCCGTTCATAAACTTTCGTGATTTTGCGCTTTAACTGAAAAAGTACCTTCTCGCTGATTTACAGCATTCCAGAGTTTTAGTAAAAACTAAAAATAGCACTAAAAATTACCTTAAATGAAGGTTCTGGTTTTATCACACAGACTAGCCCCCTAAAGTCCAGGTTTTTGTGACATTTGAGTGCCAATTCTGAATAAGTACGAAATTAAGTTGTGACTTACTTCTGGCATTGAAGTTAAATTTTCAACTTTGATGTTGTGACTTACCAAGTTGTGACTTACTTCTGGCATTGAAGTTAAATTTTCAACTTTGATGTCTTCAGAGACTTATAGTAGAATTTCATGACAAATATTTTTGCGGAACACTTTAGCCCTCTAACTCTTCAACTTATGGGTCTATTTTGAGACTTTTTAAAAAGGGCCAAAAGAGTTATAGTGTAAAAATATTCTACAAAAATGTCCCTCGTAGTGTTTTACATAAGTTCGCGAAACATATCCTATACCTAAAATGGAAGATTCACATGGTTTCCTATGCCGATTCACAATAAATATTTTCAAAAGGTGGGAAAGTTTAAACCGCCAAAAACATAGGGCCAGACGAAAACTTTTAAAACGCCGATACACTTATATTTTTCTTTGGTCCCTCTGCCAGAATTATTTGTCATCAGAACCTTTTTTTTTTGTACAGTGTAATTTATTTTCCAACACATAACAATTTTAAATGTGTGCCCGCCATATTGGATCCGCCATGTTGAATTTTATATTTTTTATTTCAGATTTGTGATCAGCAATAACCAAACCCTCCTATTTGATATCCTTTAGTCTCATATACTCAATATTCTAGTTTTGGCCAAAATTCGATGATGCTGGCCCACTGTGGTCTGGCTGTACACGATTCTTTCCTAAAATGCCCTCGTTTACAGCTTTTAGTGAGTGCATCCCAGGCTCTCCGGTGGTTGTTTGTTAGCACGTTCGTAAATGTTTCGCTTTTCATTAATTTTTTTGTATCCGGCCCATTGAGAACACCTATTGAAAGTAAAAAACTGAACAAACATAGATACGAAAATATTTAAATAGGCAACAATACCTTTTTTAATTTTGTCATTGCTGAGTTTTGGAAAAATGTTTTTCAAACAGTCAAAAAGTTCCTCATTATCTTTGACGGCCATTTCGATGAATTTATTAGCAATTCCCAATTTTATATGCAGTGGCGGCAGCAATATATCATCGATATTCTTTATTAAAGGTTCATTAACGAATTTTAACCGTTTACCGTTTTCGATAGTTATCTTTCTCCAGTCCCCAGTGTAGAAACGGTAATGACATATCATTATTTTTTGGACTACCAGTAATGACACCCACTTACCTTCTGCATTATTTTAAAACATATAATAATGAGTTACTGATAATGACTTATTTTTATCATTATTTCAAATAGAAAATAATTTTCCAGATTTTTTTGAAAATTTTTGAAATCTATTTTTAGACTCAATATTTTTTAAACACTGGTAAGGATATATGTAACCACATATTTTTTTATTTTTTGTATGTTGGCGAGTAAGCTTACTTGTGTGCAGCAGGTCAATTATGTTTTTATCTATTAAATATTACAAGTCGATATAGCTCAGATGGTAGAGCTATTGACTGGCAATCTGTAGACCCAGGTTCGATTCCCGCACCAGCAACTTTTATTAAAAAAAAAATACAATAAAAATAATTTTTTTTAATATAATTTATTTTTTTGAAAATCTATTTTTAGACTCATTATTTTTGTCAGTACTGGTAAGCACATAGGTAACGATATATTTTTTGATTTTTCGTATGCTAGTGTGTAACCATAACTCATTATTTTTCGCGACATCTCCATATAAAGGTAATAAGAAATGTAATAACAAAAGTAACTAGTTACCATTACCAAGTATGTAGTTACATAACCACATATCTGGTAATGATTTTCTACACTGGGTCGTTACGCTGATAGTGATCGAATTTGCTTCGCGAATGCCAATCACAACGGAAACAAAAAAATTTCGGAAAACCACCTTTTGAAATAACTCCCTGCAATATGTTCACAACTTGCAGGTCTCAGCAAATCTTTCAATTATTTTCATTATAAATGATTTTCTTCAATATTGTGCCCATTGCTAAAGGAATTGACGGTTTTTTGTCTGTTTTATGAAACAGCACAACCTTCAAACTTAAAACTGAGGCGTCAATGAATAATCACCAGTCGCCAGCGTTATATTCCATTCCCAATTTATTCACTAAACCTTTGATGTCATTGCAGTAAGTGAACGCATTTTTATTATTAACGGTATATAAATGCTAAAATTCGGCTTGGCGTTTCCGGTATGCCGTGGCGCTAAAGTCTTGCTGTGTGAAATTTCTGCGCTTCAAAATGAGGTAAAAAATTCTGAATTCCGTTGCGATAATCTCAACTTATCTCGCAGTTCGTTCTGGCTGCTCGCCCAGTTCGTTCTGGCTGGCGGCGTCATCGGGCCGTACTTCTTCGAAAATAAGGTCGGCCAAGCAGTTACCGAGAATGGTGTTCGCTATCGCGAGATTATAACGGACTTCTTATGGCCGGAAATTGAGGATATGGACCTAGACGATATATGCTTTCAACAAGATGGTGCCACTTGCCACACAGCCAACGAAATAATGGATCTTTTCGCGAGAAATCCAATGGCCGTGTTATCATATGTAATGGCGATGTTAATTGGCCGCCACGATCATGTGATTTGACACCGTTTGACTTCTTTCTTTGGGGTTATTTGAAAGAAAAGATGTACGTCGATAAGCCAGCAACAATTCAAGAGCTAAAGGATGAGATAATTCGGCACATTAACGGCATAGAACCTCAATTATGCCTCAGCGTCATCGAAAATTTGGACCATCGGATGGAGGTGTGCCGCTATTTGGCCGATATTTTGTTCCAAACATAATTGAACCATACTAAAGGATGAGATAATTCGGCACATTAACGACATTGAACCTCAATTATGTCTCAGAGTCATTGAAAATATGGACCATCAAATCGAGGTATGCCACCGAAGCCGTGGCGAGCATTTGGCCGATATTTTATTTCACACATAATTGTCATAGATCCTTCTATCATAATAAAAAGTATTAAGATAATTCTCTGAAAACTTTTTGTCTATTTACAATTAACATCGTGCGTTTTGGTTGGACCACCCTTTATTATAACGAATATTTTTTCTGAAGACTACTTTACTGAATTCCCCACAGTTTGGCAGCTATGGGCCAAAAATCATAAAAAAGACAGAAAAAATTAAAATTTTTGACATTTTAGCAATTTGGGTTTTCTTCCGATTAGTTTGTTTTAAACTTTTTTCTCCTAGTATATAGCTACATTTGTGCCGAAGACAGGAAAACAAAATTCCAATTGTTTTCCGAGATATAGCCGTGAGAAAAATTGCATGTTCTTCGGAAAAATTAAGTTTTAGCCAAATATACATGAGGCCATAAAATCCGAACAGTAGCTATACTAGCAAACCCCAAATGGGGTTTTGTTAGTTTCGATAAGTACCCGAGTAAAAATAGTTATATAGGAAATTATATAATTTAATATGGACTAATATGTTTATATATAGTCAAATGTGACACTATATCTTTGTGGATATAATTATATATAGCTTTGAGTTTTCCAAAAATTTCTTATATGATGTCATATATAGATCAGTATAAATATACATGTCCCCATATATATTAATATATACCATATTTAGTTAAATATGCTATGACAATTTTAACACAGCGTCATATATAATTAAAAATAGCTTTATCGGTAAACATATAAAGTCTTATATAGCTCAATGTTAAATTTTTTTCTAAGTTGTTTTAGATATGTTTAAGTATAGCTCAATGTAAAAAAAATTCTATGTTTTTCTGAGATATATTTATGTATGTATGATTTCAAAATATAAAAGGCGTACTCATTATAACTCTTAAATTCCTTGTAAACCTTGTATAAATACAAGCCATATTTTTTATGTATGGAATTTCCTTTATGTATGGAATCCTCCTTGCCAAGTCATACCTGATTCCTGGGTTAATATACGGATGTGAAGTATTTGCAAGTTGTGATGATACTAGCAAACGTAAGTTAAATGTTTTATACAATAATGTTCTTCGATACGTTTATGGATTGCGAAAGTTTGATCATATTTCTGAAGTTGCCAATAACTTATATGGTGTATCTTTTGAAAATCTCCTTAAGATACGAGTACTTGTATGTCTACATAAAATAATATATACTGAAACACCACAATATCTTTACGACAAAATACGATTTGCCAGATCACGAAGAGGAAGGAAAATTATTGTCCCTTTACACCACTATCTTGTATCTGAATGGAATTTCTTTGTATATGCAGTACGTCTTTGGAATTTACTTCCACATACCCAACAACTCAATAGCAACGCAAATAGTTTTAAAAAATTCCTATTTGCATTTTTTGCCTAAATGTACACATATTATTTCGTTTAAATATGTTAACTTTTATTTTTCATTAAACTCAATGTTTGTATTAGTATGTACTTAATAATTTTGTAAACTGTCCTTTAAGAATATTGGATTCCTGTACTATAATTATAAGATTCACTCTTGTTGTACAGGAAATGGAAAATAAATAAATAAAAATAAAATAAAAATAAATTTGACATTAAACTCATAAACACAGTTTACGGGTAGAACACAAGTTTATATAAGAAGGCTTAAAATGCTTGGTTAAAATTATGTACAACTACTTCTAAATACTTATGTGTAAATTCATAAATGCTTTATAAAGTTATAGAAGGCTTGTGAAACAAATTCTGTATGGAAAATTTGTTTTGTGAACCTCCTATAATTTTATAAAAGATTTATGAATTTAAACATTAAAGTTTTATTTAAATTTTGAAATCTTAACTTAAGGGTGTTATTTTTTAGTACTTTTTAATAGTTTTTGTTTTGATCCTGAAATATAATGCGTTATATAATTATGTCTTTCTACATAAAATTAGATATGATTATATCGGGTCAAAATCCGGATAAGATTCTATATGATTTAATATATTTAGATCTTATCCGACATAATTTTATCCACCATTTTTCGGATCATAGCATATCTCCAATTATATGAAATTAGATATCATTACATATGACATCATATTATTTTTTTTACTCGGGTATTTCGAAAAACCGCACACGAGAAAGAGTTTGCATTTTATGTGTTGCACTAATGGTATGCATTACTTCAAAATACAAAAAAATGACTTAATAACTCACAAGTATTTATATATTCTTAAAAAGTAATCACTTACTGGTAATTGATAAATAAGTACAGATTTAATATTTTTTTATATTAAAATTATATTAATTTTTTTAAATATTTTTACAACTTAAAAGAAAATTTTCGAGGATAAAAAGTTATTATGTAAAGTGACCAAATATTTCACAATGTTTGGTAACCATTTATTTCCTAACTTCTGGGTAACCGCTTACTCTATTTTTGTGAAAATCAGTGTAGAAAATCATTACCAGATTTGTTGTTATGCAACTACATACTTGGTAATGGTAACTAGTTACTTTTGTTATTACATTTCTTATTACCTTTATATGGCGATGTCTGAAAAATAATCATTACCAGATTTGTGGTTATGCAACTACATACTTGGTAATGGTAACTAGTTACTTTTGTTATTACATTTCTTATTACCTTTATATGGCGATGTCTGAAAAATAATGAGTTATGCTTATACACCAGCATATGAAAAATCAAAAAATATATCGTTACCTATGTGTTACCAGTATTGACAAAAATAATGAGTCTAAAAATAGATTTTCAAAAAAATAAATTATATAAAAAAATTTTTTTTATTGTATTTTTTTCTTTAAATAAAATTTGCTGGTGCGGGAATCGAACCTGGGTCTACAGATTGCCAGTCAATAGCTCTGCTATCTGAGCTATATCGACATGTAATAATTAATAGATAAATACATAATTGACCTGCTGCACACAAGTAAGCTTACTCGCCAAAATACAAAAAATCAAAACATATGTGGTTACATATATCCTTACCAGTGATTAAAAAATATTGAGTCTAAAAATAGTTTTCAAAAAATTTTCAAAAAAAATCTAGAAAATTATTTTCTATTTGAAATAATGATAAAAATAAGTCATTATCAGTAAGTCATTATTATATGTTTTAAAATAATGCAGAAGGTAAGTGGGTATTATTACTGGTAGTCCAACAAATAATGATATGTCATTACCGTTTCTACACTTGGCACTTATTCTATTAGTAACCATGCTGGTAAGTCAATATCCTCACTGTTTGTCAGCGAGAAAGTAATGACCACCCATGAATTTTGGGTCATTGCGAACAAGAGTAATTCACTCAGTAAATAGCCTGGTAACTAATGAAACCCTTTGTGTGCTACTTGCTCGCTTAATTACTTTATTATTTAGGTGTTATTAATGTAGGGTGACCATTTGTACTGATTTGATCAGTACATGTACTAATTTTTGGTTACCTGTACTGATGAAAAAACCGTGTACTGATTTTTTGAAATTTGTACTGATTGTACTCATTTTCAGCATTTAAAAAAAAATTTTTTTTCAATAAGAAAATATCAAAATACAAATTCAAATATTATTGAGTCCCCATTAAATCTAATAAAATTTAGGTCTAAAGTGAGTTAATTCAATATTTACTGAAATCAAGTGAAATCATTGACCGGCAGTAGTTATTTAAATCGCTTTTAACTGCAGTAATGATTTAAGAATTAATTCAGTTCTTTTTATCAAATCCAATGAATTAATTCACTGACGAATGAGTTAATTTTTTATAAATCGAAAAAAGAATTCGCTCAGTTTATAAAGCTTATAGTGTGAACGGAAAACTTCACTCAACCGTTCAAAGATTAAAAAAAAAATTCCCTTTGATGACTGCAAACGAATTTAAAATAAATTTTTACCGTTCTGTTAAAAAAACAAAATATTTTTTTTAGTAAAGTGTTTTTTTTTCAAACGTGTCATATAGACCAACAACTGCAATTAATATTGTAATTAATATGCATTTTTATTAATTTAATAGGTTTGAGGTTAAGAAGAAGAATAAACATTTTTTCAAAAGTTATAAACACATTATTAATTTTCAAATCAGACTAGATCTAGTTTCTGCCTTTTTTTATGGACAGGCTTCATCAGTGATTTTCCATTAAATTGTATTATTGTTTATATTTTATTGTCAGATTGTCTCTATATGATAATTTTTCCAACAACCTGTCGGCTGTAGGAATCGAACCCATGCACTCCCACATTACAAACGTGGCTATACTAGAGTTCGACAGCTTAGGCATCTCAACCACGTAAGGCCTTGCTTATAGTGTGGCGAATTCATTGTTTTCTTTCCTATTGAGCTTTCTGTTATTGCTTTTACTCTCAGAAATGATCAAACAGACACACAAACATTCTACTTTTATAATTTTCAATTGCGAATTGTTTGACTGTGAAAACAAAATTTCAATTGTTCTTACAAGTACTTCGTTGTGGCAACCGAAACGGTTAACAGAGCAATTGCAGTACAATTCTGTTATCTTGGTGTAAAAAATGTCATCAAAAGCTAAAGATCTTCCGTGGAAAAAGTGCTTAAAATCTGTATGTGAATATTTCAAAAGGAAAATTGTATAGAATCTGTGTGTTTTTCGATAGAAAAAAGTTCATAAAACCTTTTGAAAAAAAAAATTTGTTTTTTTAAATTTTCACAAAAAATATTTTTTAACCCCTTTTGATTTGGCCACACACTACTTGTTGGACGTTTTTGGACTCCGCAGCGCAAGGTTAACGATTTTATGTGCGACGCTTTAGGTATAAAAGACAATATAAAGTCCAACGGAAAATTATAAGTTATATTTTTCATCAAAAACTTTAATATTTGATACGTATTTAACATCCAATAAGGATGGGTTAGTAATGCCTAAAAAAGTTTATATTAAATAACATATAAAATCAACAATTGAAATTTCCGCAAATTAATACGCGGTTCGGGATACTTTATCGTAGACTTTTAATATTTTTGTATTAGTTCTTAGTTTTTTATCAATGACACTGTCAAATATCAGTTTGGTACTCCTTTTGGTTCCTGAGTTACAGTATAGTATTAAATAAAAAAACAGTTCGATTTTTCAGAATTTGTATGAAAAAAGACCCAATAAGAGTGCGAGTATAAGATTTCGTAAAGGCAAAAATAAAGTAATGAGGGACAACATAAGCGTCTTCGTTTACTTACTACAAGTTACTACTTTTACTACAGCTGCAAAATTTCAATATAAAAAGTAAACAAAACTTTCCAATTGTAGTAAAAGTAGTAAGAATTTCGACTAATCGAACACACCGCATATGTTTCTTCAGAAATTTTAAAGAATCCATTTTTCGATATACATATGACGATTTAAATCGCGGATTTAATTAAATTAAACTTTTAAAATTTTACGAAAAACGTCGCCGGAGTCTGAAAAGTCCTCAAAATTTGATTGAGATGATTACAAGGATTAAACTCAGAGATTACTTTTTAACAACAATACAAAAAGTTAATATTTCCTGAAGAGTTTTGAAATTATTTTCATTATTTTTATATTCACTTTATTTATTAGAAGCTGATTTTTTATACTTCAGTCATAAATTTTAACTAAAAATTTCTAATACCCAGCTAAAAATCGACATATATGAATACATACATTTAACCTGTAATTCATATATGTCGATTGATAGCTGGGTATTTAAAAAATTATTGTTTTTTAATTATTTTTTCGGAATGTTTCGCAGACCTCCTAGGTTGCGATTAGGGGAGCTCAGGAGTTCGTGATCAACATTTGGAAAACTTTGTATAATTAAATTTTCATATCGGTTTTGGTATAGCTGTGGGAGTCAGATGTCGTTATTAACAAAGAGAATTACTGGCCAAATTTGCTTTGACGCTACACCAACATTCCGTATTTTAAAGTTAAAACACTTTGCAGGTTGGGAGGAAGTGCAGCATCTAACGCTAGTCAATTACTCGCAGGCAATCAAAAATTGAGTATTTCAAAAGAAATTATTTCAGGAACATAACTATATACTCTACTATATCAACATGTATACTCAGGATTTTCGAAAGACAGACTGGAATAAGTTCAATACGATCCTTTGGAAAGACCTAAAAAAGAACTCCACCATATCTTTCCGAATGAAATTTGGAGAATTTCAAGTGAAATTAATTGTGAATTCTATTTGGAATTTGTCAAATTTGATCTTAAATTTGAACAAAAATAACGGTAATTAATTGTTTTCTTACAATATTGAGAAAATTTTAAGAGAAATTTCGATTTTTTATTTCGAAATGAAAAAATTCTAAAATATAGTAGCATTTACCACTTCAAATTTAGAAAATACCATTAGAAGTTCAGTTCTGCAATTTTAATGAAAAAATTCAAAATAAAATTTAGTCTTTTTCCCAAAAACACCGTAAGTGGTTTTTCACGTGGAAAAATTTTACTCGAACTTTAATTTTACTCAAATTTTAATTTAAATTATAAAAATGTACAATTTTTCAATTTTATATCAAAGACACAATCACAATATACAAAAAATGTGATTTTTCCCCAAGAAAAATAATAGTCTTTCTTGTACATTAAATTTTCGTGAAAACAATCTCTACTCAGTTTTCACGTGAAATTCATTGTCGTGGAAAATTATCATTTTTTTTATATGGAGGAGTATAACAATTTTTCACGTCAAATCCGAACAACTTACGGTGCTTTACTATCAAACAGTATTTTACTTTTAAAGTCGACTTTATATTTAAACGGCTTTGTTCATTTTGTGTATGAAAATCCTAAAGAAATATTTACATTTTTAAATATTTCCCTATTTCCCCCCGCCCCTGGAGCCGCGCATGACTATTACAACCTTATTTAGCGTGTTGCTTTATTTGGAAAGGGGATACAGAAGAGATAGGAGGTGGTGAAATATGAAAGGCCTCAAATATGGCAACACTGTAATTGCGCGAGATGTTGAATTTTAGAACAGTTATTTCGCGCCATTTGATGGTGAGTTGGCGAACTTTTGTTGAGGCTGTTTATTTCAAAGCCCTGTTATATTATTTTACTTCGGTGGGGTTAAGTGCTATGAGAATAGTGAAGGAGGACACTGTATTAGGGATAGTAAAGTCATACACATTATTTTTCCAAATTGATGTTGCGGTAGCTGGGGATCGAACCCGCAACCACATGTGTAACAGTTCATCGCGCTAACACCACAGCCCTCACATCGTCATCGTTATTTACTGTTAATTATTATGTGTCATACATGAGACTAATTAATTATTTGGACAAATTAATTGGCGATTTCATTACCATTAATGCTAATGAAATTTTTGGCATCATTATTACTTGGACTAATGCTATTGCTTTGAAATACATCGATTTCATTACTAATGCCAATTGTTTAGTAAATTCATTACTATTACTAATGCCGCAATTATAAGAAAGAATTGGCATTTGTAAACGTCATTTTTTAGATTTCAAATCATTTCTGAGCTTGCAAATGTGGAATGTGAAAAGGGTTTTGTGGTATAAAAAATTAATTAAAATACTTAATCAGCGATTTACATTGTGCAAAGGAATATATTGATGCAAGATTTTACTTTTTGCAAAATTATTTTCGCAAATTTTCTTTTGCAAACTAACCACCAGTCTTTGGTACGAGTTATGGGTAACCAGATTCTAATTTTACAAAAACCACACTTAAAAAATTGCGAAAAAAAAGCTTTATGGTACAAAAACTTAATCAGCGATTTTCATTCTGCAATCAAATGTACTGATGTAAGAATTTTCCTTTTTGCAAATTTTTTTCCGCGACATTTTTTCGCGATTTTTTTTTTCAACTAGCCACCGAACTTTGTTCTATGAAATGGGTGTTATAGTCCCTAGATTATAAATTTAAAAAACCGCACTTAAAAAATTGCAAAATAATCGCGGAACATGAAAAAAGACTTTATGGTACAACAATTGAATTAAAAAACTTAATCAGCAATTTTCATTCTACAAACAAATATACTAATGTAAGAATTTTCCTTTTTTAAATTTTTTTTTCCGCGACTTTTTTCGCGATTTCTTTAGGCTTTATGGAACAAAAATTAATAAAAAACTTAATCAGCAATTAACAATCTGCAAACAGAAATGCAACTTTTATACCATAAAGCCTTTTTTCGCGTTCCGCGATTATTTTGCAATTTGTTAAGTGTGGTTTTTTAAAATTTATAATCTAGGGACTATAATACCCAATTCATAGAACAAAGTTCGGTGATTAATTAAAAAAAGAAATCGCGAAAAAAGTCGCGGAAAAAAAATTTACAAAAAGGAGAATTCTTACACCAGTATGTTTTTTTGCAGAATGAAAATCGCTGATTAAGTTTTTTAATTCAATTGTTGTACCATAAAATCTTTTTTCGCGTTCCAAGATTATTTTGCAATTTTTTAAGTGCGGTTTTTTTAAATTTATAATCTAGGGACTATAACACCCATTTCATAGAACAAAGTTCGGTGGCTAGTTGAAAAAAAATCGCGAAAAAATGTCGCGGAAAAAAAATTTTGCAAAATGGAAAATTTTTACATCAGTATATTTGTTTGCAGAATGAATATCGCTGATTATGTTTTTCAATTAAAATTTTGTACCATAAAGTGTTTTTTCGCGTTCCGCGATTATTTTACAATTTTTTTAGTGTAGTTTTTTAAAATTTATAATCTAGGGACTATAATACCCAATTCATTGAACAAAGTTCGGTGATTAATTGAAAAAAGAAATCGTGAAAAAAGTCGCGGAAAAAAATTTCCAAAAAGGAAAATTCTTACATCAGTATGTTTGTTTGCAGAATGAAAATCGCTGATTAATTTTTTTAATTAAATTTTTGCACCATAAAGTCTTTTTCGCGTTCCGCGATTGTTTTGCAATTTTTTAAGTGCGGTTTTTTAAAATTTATAATCTAGGGACTATAACACCCATTTCATAGAACAAAGTTCGGTGGCTAGTTGAAAAGAAAGCAATCTATCCATCCCCTATTTTTTGTAAACAAATGCTTTTGTACACTCATAAAAAAAAGTTAGTACAAAAGTCTGTTAAACGCGTTCTGATTTTATTGAACTAATTTTTCTGTTATTTTGTCTTAAAATTTAAGATTGAACTAATATTTTTTGTAAATCTAATTTAGCATTACAACTACTTTCATCCGTATTTGAACTAACTTTGTATGCTAATTTTTAGTAATTTGTGTTTCTTAACTTTACAAATTTTTCAGCTAATTTAAAGCACAATTATTTGCTAATTATTATATTTTTGTGTCTCTGCTATCAATACCACATAGAGATGGCGCTATATTTTAATTTTTTTATTATATAATCGTAAAATGGCTTGTATCTCGGAAACTAAGCGCGATAGAGCAAAATGGACAAAAATTCGTCACTCTGTACCTATAAGGTAATCATTATAAAACACCTATACTCCCAATAATAAATATGGGCCTGTCTAGGGTCATAGCCGGGAAATCGAAATTTTAAGCGACATTTTAACAGAAATTTGTTGTTAAATCAGGTAAAATTTCTGCTGAATTCAGCTCAAATTTCCTAGCTAATTTAACTTAAATTGTTTGTATATTTAGCAGTATGTAAAATTCAGCTTACCTAAATTTAGCAGACCATGATTTTCAACTTCATTGAAAATTCTGCTGGCGCAAATACAGGTAATATTTCCTGTTATTTTAGCAGAATTTTGAACTATTTGTACGGGCTTTTTTTTATGAGTGTACTCAATTGTTAGTAGTTTTTAAGGCATTCGTGCGATTTCATTAGCATTAGTATTACAAATTCTAATGCCAGAAAATTTCAGTACCATTAAATCGTAATAAAATTTTTTTGCCATTAGCATTAGTCAACTAATGATAATTAAATTTCAATGCCAATGAAAAAATCCCAAGTATGTTATGTGTGTCTATTTGATTTTATTTTTACTTAAAAGTAGAAAATTTGTTTTAACCTAAGCTTCCTCTGAATAATAATTTTCACAATTATTAAGTTTTTTTTATAAGCTCCTAATAAGCATTCGCATCGAAGGGGACTTTTATCGACTTTAGTTAAAATATTGGGTGGCAGTATGCCTTGACTTGATTTATTTTTGGAGAATTCTAATTTGTTAATTTATTTTCAATCAATCAAAATGTTTGAAAATATGAATATTTTTACAGGGTTTTCATACACAAAATGAACAAAACCATACGATTAAAAATAAAGTCGACTTTAAATTTAAAATACTCTTTTATACACGCAGAAAAAAAAACAGGTGTATCTTTTAAAAAGCCTGCTATGTAAAATATGCATAGTATTGCACTAATTCAAAAATACAAGTCCCAAATTCCTGGTAATTAATTTATATGCATTTTTGCTAAATTACGAATGCTTTTTATACCCTACACCACTATGTGGTCAGGGTATTATAAGTTTGTGCTGATGTTTGTAACACCAAAAAATATTGGTCGTAGACCCACCTTATAGTATACCGATCGGTTCAGAATTTTTTTTTATTTCGATTTAACGATGTCCGTCTGTCCGTCCGTCCGTCCGTCCGTCCGTCCGTCTGTCTGTCTGTCCATGCAATCTTGTACGCACTCTACAGGTCGCACCTATTAAGATATTTCGATGAAATTTGGTACATAGACCTATGTTGGCCCAAGGACGAACAAGTTTGATTTTTTTGAACATCGGTCCATGTTTAGACCTAGTGCCCATATAAGGGTCCTACCAAAATTATATTGTTTATACGCTGCAGGTCGTAAATATTAAGATATTTTGATGAAATTTGGTACACAGACCTATATTGGCCCAATAACGCAGCCTATTGATTTTGGTGAACATCGGTCCATGTTTAGACCTAGTGCCCATATAAGGGTCCTACCAAAATTATACTGTTTATACGCTGCAGGTCGTAAATATTAAGATATTTTGATGAAATTTGGTACACAGACCTATATTGGCCCAATAACGCAGCCTATTGATTTTGGTGAACATCGGTCCATGTTTAGACCTAGTGCCCATATAAGGGTCCTACTAAAATTATATGGTTTATACGCTGCAGGTCGCAAATATTAAGATATTTTGATAAAATTTGGTACACAGACCTACGTTGGCCCAAGGACAAAGCCTATTGATTTTGGTGAACATCGGTCCATGTTTAGACCTAGTGCCCATATAAGGGTCCTACCAAAATTATATTGTTTATACGCTGCAGGTCGCAAATATTAAGATATTTTGATGAAATTTGGTACACCGACTTATGGCAGCCGAAGGACGAAACCTATTGATTTTGGTGAACATCGGTCTATGTTTAGACCTAGTGCCCATATAAGGGTCCCCCCAAAATTATATTGTTTATACGATGCACGTCGTAAATATTAAGATATTTTGACGAAATTTGGTACACAGACCTATTTTGGCCCACGGACGAAGCCTATTGATTTTGATGAACATCGGTCCATGTTTAGACCTAGTGCCCATATAAGGGTCCTACCAAAATTATACTGTTTATACGCTGCAGGTCGCAAATATTAAGATATTTTGATGAAATTTGGTACACAGACCTATATTGGCCCAATAACGCAGCCTATTGATTTTGGTGACATTAGTTGGCTTTTACCCAGACTGGTGTAGGGTATTCTATAGTCGGCATGCCCGACTTTAACCTTTTTACTCGTTTTTTGTTAAGTTGGCTAAGTACGTGATTTGTTAACTTTACATTGGTGAAATTTATTTAAAAACGTACTATGTAAAATTTGCATTGATCAAATTTTGAAAACAAAAGCAATACGTATATTTTTCTAATAAGACAGGTAAATGTCAAAAAGCGCTTAGAATTTCCTTTGACGTATGCAAATCAATATGGTGGATGTACATACATCTCTAATATAAAAGAATAATGATGCTGGATTTTCTCAAGTTTGTATCTTATAATATTATTAATGCAAACAAAAATAAAAAATATTAATGCAAATAAAAACAAAAATAATATATTTTTATTGTAATTTTCATGTCGAAATTGCTAACTTGTTGAAAAAATACAAGCCTAAAAGTATTGAGTAATTACTTTTCAGCATTGGGTACCCTAAAAAGAAATCGGAAATAGTGTACTCGGTATTCAACACTTTTACAGACATAGTAATTTTTTATTTAGTCAATTTTTTTTTGCAAAATGTGTCTTATAATTCTCATTTGTTTTTTAGACAAATAGTTTTTATATATACATCATTATTATACCTACAGTTATTGAACGGAAAAGACGAATAGAGCAATGAAGGGTTAGTAAACACAAAATACAATTACAGTTCGGCCGCAGAGGAATTTAGGACAAAGAAACATATTAAAATATAAATAAAATTAATTAATTAAAATTAAACAAACTAAAATAAAAATACAGAATTTGCAATTTTTCTTTTATTTATTTAAAAAATAAACCATGTTTTTTTTACTAAAAGAAAAAAGTTTATTTTCCTTTGCGTGTTGTTATATTAAACAAAGGCTTCGATTTAATTACATATATGTATATCTCTTTGAAAATTTACCTAAGCGTCTTGACAAATTTGTCGTTAATTTTATGTAGTTGTATATCTACCACGGAACTTTGTAAACTTTTACTCTAATTTTTGTAAATCTTACACCTTTTTTTTCTGCGTGTAGTAAGACCATTGTATTTTATTTTCATAAAAATATTTAATTCCTATACAAAACAAATTACATTTTAAAGGTACGCTAACAACGTAGCGGGCTTGCTCGATACGACAAAATTCGTTTTCGGTGTAACTGACATCCCAAAAACTAGGCCTAAGGCATGCCACTAATTCTAGCGGGCTTGCCCGCTAGTTATTTAAAAACAAATTTACTGATTTCAAGTCTGAAAAAGATGGTCACCCTATATTAATGAGCATCCATTATTGTAATTTTGCTATAGTTGCCGACAAAAGAAAAAAAAATAATTTATAACGGGTTTCCGCGTTTATTTCTTCTCCCGGAAAGGTTTCGAAATGGCGTTATTGTCTTTAAATATTCGAGTGAGAAATGCAATCGAATCGAATTTTAAAAGATATCTTGGACATATTAAACTATTTAATTTTTATTCATATTTAATTATCATATATTTAGTTAGAATATTGTTATATTTAATTATTTTGAAACAATTCCAATAATATCACAAGAAAACCGAAAACGCAGTTTTTATAATTTTTAAAAACCGAAAGCGGGGTTTCCAAATTTTTCGGTTTCTAGCAAACTCTACATATTTCTGCTGTACTTGAACTAATTTTCCCTCCTGATATTCAGTTATTTTTTAAAATGATTTTGACAATGTATCAGCTAATCTAGATATATTTGTTGGCAAGTTTTTTAATGTTTGTGTTTTCAAAACAAAACGATAGGGGCGGTAGTGTATAGTGATTAATGACTAGGGCAAGGAATGTCATGCACTTAAAAATGAAAAATATGCGCCTAAAATATGCGGTTAAAAAAGAAAAATATGCATTAAAAATATAAGAAATATGCACTAAAAACTATAATTTTTGCAAAAATAATGCAATTTAAAACTTAAAAATATATCTAAGTTAGTTATTTTGCAAACAGACACAGAACTCGAAGATTTTCCATAGGTCAATAAGGTTTTTAAGAATGTTTATTTTGATTGAATCGAAATATAAAAATTTGAATTTTTTATATTTTTTTACAAAATAAAAAATGCTCCTAAAAATTCAAAATATGCACAAATATGCATTAAAAAGCACAAAATATGCATTAAAAAGGCACCAAATATGCATTTAAAGTCAAAATATGCAAAAACATGCATTTATAACAAAATATGCGAAAATATGCAACTACAAATCGATGCCATTTTGTTCTAAATTTGATGATTCGGATAAATTTTAGTCCATATTAGTTTTGGACTATCGACAAAAAATATGCATTTGAATGGAATTCCTTGCCCTATTGATGACCATTGATGACGCTTGCTTAAGAATGTGTTGGTGTGTTTGTCGATCAATAAAAAACAAAAACAATATGGCGCTTGTTAAGAAATTTCTAGTAAATAAAATAATATGATAAGAATGTTTTCTCTTGTTTCTTTAGTCTAGAAAGGAAAGCTAAAGAAAAACGACTTATACTCGTACATTAACATTTCGTAAATATTTTATTAAAGAAATAAAATAATGGGGTTTGTTTTATAATATAAACTATTTATTTGTGTGAATACTACTAAATATTGTTTTTCTTTTATTTCAGCCTTTTAATATTTTCATCTAAATTCTACCTTCAGGTAGACGATAAAAAGGAACCAAACAATACATCTTCCGCTGGCACACATATTGCCAAGGAAATAAAAGTGATATTTAGTGCAGATGTTGTTTTTCGATTGTATAATTTATTCGAAAATAAAATTAACAATATTTACATAAATTTGTTTTTATTCAATTAATAACAAAAAGTGATTGTAGTTTCAACAGCATGTTTTGCAGATTTAAACTGGCTCACTTTCATTTTAATTAAACGAACATTTTTCTAAATAAATTTTTGAAAAAATGTTGGGTTTTAATTTTTATTCAAAAAAATAAAAATTGTTTTTTCGACCTTTTTTTATTAATTAATTAGAAATTTATTAATTCAGTTCGAGGCCAATTTCCTTATTATGAATTAACATAATAAGTACTTTTTTCAAAAACTGCTATTTTTCTTCATCAGGATATTCTCCTAACAAATACTTCACAGAGTTTTTGCTTTCAAAAACCTCTAACACTTTCAGGAATGAAAAGACGATCGTTTCGGGGATTTTCAGTTTTCTTTAGAAAGTGGTGGCAATAGTGCAATGCAAATTGAAACATCAAAATTTCATATTAAACGTAGTCTACTACATCAACGAAATGAGAATGGAGTAAACAATAAAATATGTTTTCGAAGTCTCTGCAAAGACATAACCAACAATAGAAATATTATGAAAGTTTTTGTTTTTGTATTTCGTACCATCGGTACAAATAAAATACAAATTTTATTTTTACCACTTCTTTGTCAATTACAAGGAAGGGGCAAAAAACATTTCTCCGTACTGCGAGTGTTGTCAAAATGTTGGGTTTTAATTTTTATTCAAAAAAATAAAAATTGTTTTTTCGACCTTTTTATTAATTAATTAGAAATTTATTAATTCAGTTCGAGGCCAATTTCCTTATTATGAATTAACATAATAAGAAAACTGAAGAAGGGGACTTGGAAAATCCCCGAAACGATCGTCTTTTTATTCCTGAAAGTGTTAGAGGTTTTTGAAAGCAAAAACTCTGTGAAGTATTTGTTAGGAGAATATCCTGATGAAGAAAAATAGCAGTTTTTGAAAAAAGTACTTATTATGTTAATTCATAATAAGGAAATTGGCCTCGAACTGAATTAATAAATTTCTAATAAATTTTTGAATGTTAACTGCATTTTTTAAGCTGTTTTTAATCAAGTTACACTTAGCAGAAAACATGTGCTCATTTCGACTGAGTAATTTTCATTTCCATTAAACAACATTTCTTCTAAATTATTGTATTTGAACTAACTTTTTCAGCTAAAATTTATCTCACCTAAATTTAGCAGACCACGATTCTCAACATCATTGAAATTTCTGCTGGCGCAAACAGAGGTACTATTTTACGTTATTTTAGCCGAATTTTTAATAATTTGTACGGGTTTTTTTATGAGTGTAGTTTTATGAAAATCTGATAAGATACCAAAAAATGGCGAGCGCTCAAAATTTTTTATGGAAAAGGTACACTGTTATATTGCCATCCCAGGAGGGTCTGTGAGGTCCAACTTAAGTTTAATATTACCTCAGCAATATCCGTTCTAAATTTCATTGTTATCGAACCAATAAGTTAGAAATTAGCTAAATAATTAATCCTTATAAACCACCTATACTCCCAATAATAAATCCTAGTTTGTAAGCGACATTTTAGAATAAATTTTCAGTTAAATAAGGTAAAGTTTCTGTTGAATTTAGCTTAAATTTGTTAGCTAATTTAACTGAAGTTGTCTGTATATTTAGCAGTGTGTAAAATTTAGCTAACCTAAATTTAGCAGACCATAATTCTCAACTTCATTGAAAATTCAGCAGGCACAAATACAGGTACAATTTCCTGTTATCTTAGCAGAATTTTCAACTATTTATACGGGCTTTTTTATGACGGCCGTTTTCATATTAAAAAACTAAATTTAAAGCAATTTTGATTATTCCAATCATATAAAATAAGAATTAACAAGCAATTTTGAATTTAGCTCAATGTATAATGTTCAATTATTCACAGGCGCTGTAGACTGATAAACAACATGTGCGAGGGAGAGGACTGCTATAATAAACCGTCAGCTTATACCCATAATTTTATAACATTTGTTTCGAAGCTATTGGTACCTCCCGAGGGTCGGACTTTTTTTAGTTTGAAAGGACCCGAATGGTATGATAATATTGAGTTTGATATGAAAATTGTTAAAATACAGGCCGCAGCAAACATTGAAAAAGCCAGCTATAATCATTTTGGGTAAATTACGAATTTTTATTCAAAGCTTTGGAAAACACCCTAACAATTTTGTTTTTATTTGAATTTACAGAACTTCTAAAGGTCATCATGAAGTACATTTAAGTTTAAAGCGTTCATTAGAAGGTCCACAAGAAATTGAAATTGATTTAACAATGACGGTATTTACAAGAGGTTTGCCACGTGGAAAAAGTGTTGCAAAGGTGTTTATAATCGTCTCACAATATACGTTTTAAATAAAGTTTTTAAAATACATACTTTTCAATTACATTTATTTTATTTATTTATTTTTTTTTTTTCAATAAAGCATTTTAAATAAATTTTCAACATATGCGGTTGTCCCAAAAATAAAAGTTTTAGAGCCACATATAGGGTTTATGTCCCGGGAATTCCGGTAATTTTTTTTTTCATTACCATTGCGTTAAAAAATGGTAATGAATATTTTTTTTAATTTTCATTTGTTTTGAAAATTAAAATGAACCTTTTTTAATTTTCATTACTTTTACCTAATGTTTACATAGTAATGAAACACCCATTTGTTTTTCATTACAATCCGTTTTTGTCGAAGTTTTTTATTTTAAAAATATGAGGTTTACAAATTACTAAAATCATTTTTTAGTTCATAATAGGGTTCCATTCTCAGATGCTGAGTTGGTTTCGTTTTTATTTAACTGGTAGATCTACTGCTGTTTCTGTAGATGGAGTATATTCTGATGTTTTTATCCCCACCTCTGGTATACCTCAGGGTAGCATTTTAGGTCCTTTGCTGTTTAATATTTTCATTAATGATATTTGTCATTGTTTTAAAAAATCTCAGTACCTTATGTATGCTGATGATCTAAAGATTTTTAAGCCAATATCTTCATTTGGAGATATTGCAGACCTGCAGGAGGATTTGTCTAGAGTTATTTTGTGGTCTGAACGTAATGGTTTACCTCTTAATATTGCGAAATGTTTTTATATGGTGTATCATAGATGCCGTAATGTTTTACTTTCTCAATATAGAATGAAAGGTCATAGTCTGTCATCTGTGGATGAAATATTGGATTTGGGTGTAGTCTTTGACGCCAAACTGACATTTGGCAGCCATTTAAATTTTATAATTCCTAAAGCTTACTCACTATTAGCTTTTATACGTCGCAATTCTACTAATCTCTTTGACTATTTTACAAAAAAAGTTTTATATGTTTCTTTTGTTAGATCTAAACTGGAATACGCGTCATTTATTTGGAGTCCTAATGCGGTTATTCATAAAAGCCGTATTGAGAAAATCCAAGTTAAGTTTGTTAAATTTGCTCTTCCTTTCTTCAATGTTTTAAATTCCACTCTTTCTGCTCCTGTTCCTACATATTGTGTTCCTTTCTATGAAGATAAATGTGACTTTATCTTCTTGAAAACTCTGGAAACTCGTAGAAAAATTTTTGCGTTAACTTTTATACATGGTATTATTTGTGGCGCAGTTGATTCCTCTGAATTATTAAACTCAATTAAAATCTATGTTCCTCCTAGATCCCTAAGGATTATAGATAAGTTCTTCTTTATTGATTTTCATAAAACTAATTATGCACTGAATGAACCTCTAACTAAAGCATTGAGATTATTTAATGATTATTGTAATCAATTAGATATAACTGTTCCTCATTCTCAATTTAAAGTTTTATTAAATAAGTTATTTTAAGTTATTTACTATTGTTCTAGTTGCTAGTCTGTAAGGATAATTATTGTATCCATAGACCAAATAAATAAATAAATAATCTGAGGCATATTTGATACCAAGTTTTGGTGTCTAGTTGCAAAAAAAAAATCGCGAAAAAAAATTGCATAAAGGAAAATTCTGGCATCAATATAATTTGTTTGCAGAACATAAATAGCTGATTAAGTTTTTTAATTCAATTCTTTTACCATAAAGTCTTTTTTCGCGTCCCGCCATTATTTTGGAATTTTTTAAGTGCGGTTTCTTAAAGTTTATATTCTAGTGACTATAATACGCGTTTAATACAACAAAGTTTTGGGGCTAGTTAAAAAAAAACCGCGAAAAAAAAATTTACAAAAAGGAAAATTCTTACGTCAATAGATTTGTTTGCAGAATGTAAATCGCTGAATAACCCAGCAAAATCTTTCATTACCAAATAAGTGGTTATATAATAGAAATTCATAGCTCCGCACAACTTATTTTTTGGCGTCTCAACTCATTATTTTTGTTTGGCGTGGTCGTTTTTATAAGAAGTCACGCTTACCCGCTCGCTTACGAAAAATTGAGAAATAAGTAGTTTTGAGATTTTAAATAATCAGTGGTTACACACATGCTTATAAAAAGTTTAATTATAAGTGGTTATCCGATTGCTTACTTGATTCTTAAAAATAAGGAGTTAAGCAAATACTATTAGCTTAAGAAAATGCATTCAGAAAAATTTAAGTTTTTTCTAGTGTGTAATTTTAGGACTCGTCATAAAAATTTAAACATAAAACATATTTACATATAATAAATAAAAATGTATAAAATTTAACTGTGTAAAAAGTACTTATTTAAAATATTACGAGTAAGTCATTATTTTATATTTAGAAACAATGAATACAATAGGCCGTTATTAGGAAGTCATTATTTTATATTATAAAATAATGCAAAAGGTAATGATATATCATTTTTGGTAATGTAGATAGTAATGAGGTGTCATTACCAATATTTTGCTGGGAAGTGTTTTAATTAAATATTTTTACCATAAAGCCTTTTTTCGCGGCCCGCCATCATTTTGGAGTTTTTTAAGTGCTGTTTATTAAAATTTGTAATCTAGGGACTATAATGCCCGTTTCATACAACATAGTTTGGGAGCTAGTTAAAAAAAAAACCACGAAAAAAATCGCGAAAAAAATATACAAAAAGGAAAATTCTTACATTAATAGATTTGTTTGCAGAATGTAAATCGCTGAATAAGTGTTTTAATTAATTTTTTTTTACCATAAAGTCTTTTTTCGCGTCCCACCATTATTTTGGAATTTTTTAAGTGCGATTTCTTAAAATTTGTAATCTAGGGACTATAATGCCCATTTCATACAACAAAGTTTGGTGGTTAGTTGCAAAAAAAAAAAATCGCGAAAAAAATTTGCCAAAACGAATCTTTTTGCATCAGTATATTTGTTTGAAGAATGTTAATCGCTGATTAAGTTTTTTAATTGAAGTTTTCTGCCATAAAGTCTTTTCTCGCGTTCCGCCATAATTTTGCTATTTTTTAATTGCGGTTTTTTTAAATTTATAATCTAGAGACATACATCAAAGTTTGGTGGCTAGTTGCCAAAAAAAAATTGCGAAAAAAAAATTTATATAAAGGTAAATTTTTAGTGTAGAACAAAGAACAAAACGTTCTTTACATCATTATGTTAAGTAATGGTAATGAAATTTCATTTGTCTACCTAGTGTAGAAAAAATGAAAATGATTTTTTGTTTTTACTACCATTGCGTATTGTAATGAAAATTATAAAAACGTTTCATTACATGTAAAGAAAACAAATGAAATTAACATTTTTTTCATTGCAATTACATTTTGTAATGGTAATGAATTTTTTTTTTAATTTTCATTTTATAGTTTTAATGGTAATGAAAATCCGCAATGGTCATTACAAAGTAATTAATTACTCCCATCTCTGATTGAAACAGATCCAAATTTATATGTTTAATTTAACTATGGCTTATCGTTGATAGATCATAATTTTATTTTTTTTAATTTTTAAATAAAAAAAAATTTATTCAAGCAACTCATAAATATTTGCAATAAAATTTTTATTTAAAGTAGTCATTTTAGAATCTGAAAGATTTTTGTAGGAAAACTAACCCAGAATCTGGTAACTCTTTTTATTTAAAAGGGTTTTTCCTAAATCTCTAATGATCATATCGGACTCTTTTTCATGCAAATTCTTTAGTAGGTACCTGTGAAATATCTCTATAGTAGAGGCTACGGTCAGAACCGGTCGACCGGGTAGACCGAAAGACCGGGTAGACCGGGTTTTAAAACCGGTCGACCGGTCTACCCGGTCTTTACGGTCTAGACCGGTCGACCGGACGACCGGTCGACCGGGTAGACCGGTCTACCCGGTCAGACCGGGTTTTAATACTATTTACAAAAGGCAGGTTTTTGGTACTTTTTAGCATAATATACTACAAAATATAAAAATTGCTAAAATTATGTAAATTTTATATAAAAAAATCGAAAATTTTTAAAAATTTATAAAAATCAATAAATTTTTAGAAAAATTGATAAATTTTTAAAAAATTGACGAATTTTTAAAAAATTTACAAATTTTTGAAAAATTGATAAATTTTTGAAAAATTGATAAATTTTTGAAAAATTGATAAATTTTTGAAAAATTGATAAATTTTTGAAAAATTGATAAATTTTTTAAAAATCGATAAATTTTTGAAAAATCAGCAAAATTTTTAAAAATCGATAAAATTTTGAAAAATCGATAAAATTTTGAAAAATCGATAAAATTTTGAAAAACCGATAAAATTTTAAAAAATCGATAAATTTTTAAAAAATCGATAAATTTTTGAAAAATCGATATATTGAAAAATTTTACAAAAAACCGATAAACTTTCAAAAATACCAATAAATTTTATAAAAATTGATAAATTTGTAAAAATCGATTCATTCATGGATATATTTATAATAATGTATAACAAAATAATGCGTATTTCGTATTATATTTATATGAGAGGCCCACGGTCTTTTTCGGTCCCATGCACGGCGTTTTTTTCTCCTGGGTCTCCATAGGCTAAACTTTTGGGAAAATAATCTACACGTAATTCTGATTTAGAGCTGTAAACTTTTTTTCAACGTGTGGAACAAAAATATTCAGAAACAGGCTCTTGAATTCAGAAAGTCTTGCAGTTTTCATACATTTATATGAAACTGCGACGGTCTTTTTCGGTCCCATGTACGGCGTTTTTTTGTTCGGGGTCCTTATGGGCTAAAATTTTTCAGAAATAATCCAGACGTAATTCTGACTTAGAACTGTAAACTTTTTTTCAATGTATGGAGCAAAAATATTCCGAAACTGGTTCTTGAATTCAGAAAGTCCTGCACTTTGCATACATTTATATGAAAATGCCACGGTCTTTTTCGGTCCCATGTACGGCGTTTTTTTGTTTGGGGTCGTTATGGGCTAAAATTTTGCAGAAATAATCTAGACGTAATTCTGACTTAGAACTGTAAACTTTTTTTCAATGTGTGGAGCAAAAATATTCCGAAACTGGTTCTTGAATTCAGAAAGTCCTGCACTTTGCATACATTTATATGAAAATGCCACGGTCTTTTTCGGTCCCATGCACGGCGTTTTTTTGTTTGGGGTCGTTATGGGCTAAAATTTTGCAGAAATAATCTAGACGTAATTCTGACTTAGAACTTTAAACTTGTTTTCAATGTGTGGAGCAAAAATATTCCGAAACTGGTTCTTGAATTCAGAAAGTCCTGCACTTTGCATACATTTATATGAAAATGCCACGGTCTTTTTCGGTCCCATGTACGGCGTTTTTTTGTTCGGGGTCCTTATGGGCTAAAATTTTTCAGAAATAATCCAGACGTAATTCTGACTTAGAACTGTAAACTTTTTTTCAATGTATGGAGCAAAAATATTCCGAAACTGGTTCTTGAATTCAGAAAGTCCTGCACTTTGCATACATTTATATGAAAATGCCACGGTCTTTTTCGGTCCCATGTACGGCGTTTTTTTGTTTGGGGTCGTTATGGGCTAAAATTTTGCAGAAATAATCTAGACGTAATTCTGACTTAGAACTGTAAACTTTTTTTCAATGTGTGGAGCAAAAATATTCCGGAACTGGTTCTTGAATTCAGAAAGTCCTGCACTTTGCATACATTTATATGAAAATGCCACGGTCTTTTTCGGTCCCATGTACGGCGTTTTTTTGTTCGGGGTCGTTATGGGCTAAAATTTTGCAGAAATCATCTAGACTTAATTCTGACTTAGAACTGTAAACCTTTTTCAATGTGTGGAGCAAAAATATTCCGAAACTGGTTCTTGAATTCAGAAAGTCCTGCACTTTGCATACATTTATATGAAAATGCCACGGTCTTTTTCGGTCCCATGTACGGCGTTTTTTTGTTCGGGGTCCTTATGGGCTAAAATTTTTCAGAAATAATCCAGACGTAATTCTGACTTAGAACTGTAAACTTTTTTTCAACGTGTGGAACAAAAATATTCAGAAACAGGCTCTTGAATTCAGAAAGTCTTGCAGTTTTCATACATTTATATGAAACTGCGACGGTCTTTTTCGGTCCCATGTACGGCGTTTTTTTGTTCGGGGTCCTTATGGGCTAAAATTTTTCAGAAATAATCCAGACGTAATTCTGACTTAGAACTGTAAACCTTTTTCAATGTATGGAGCAAAAATATTCCGAAACTGGTTCTTGAATTCAGAAAGTCCTGCACTTTTCATACATTTAAATGAAAATGCGACGGTCTTTTTCGGTTCCATGTATGGAGTTTTTTTGTTGTGGGTTAACATTTTGCAAAAATAATCTAGACGTAATTCTGACTTCGTTGTTCCAAAACTGTTATCCGTTTTCATTTATCTGATTTAGTTTTCAAGATACGGGCGATAAACCAAATAAAAGCCCTTTTCTCTCTAGGAGGCTTAGTTTTCGAGAAAAACGCGATCTTAAAATCTAGCAATGTAAGTCGAAATTTAGTTTCGGTATCGGGGTATTATGGGCGGGTTTTGACTTGTGGTGTAAACATTTTTCCTCTAGCTTTCTTAGTTTTCGAGATATGGACCATCAAAATTTTATTAAAGCGATTTTCGCATTTATTTTTCCACATATAATTCATTATGACTTCCTTGTTCCAAAACTGCTGTCCGTTTTCATTTATCTCACTTAGTTTTCAAGATACGGGCGATATTCCAAATAAAAGCCCTTTTCTCTCTAGGAGGCTTAGTTTTCGAGAAAAACGCGATCTTAAAATCTAGCAATGTAAGTCTAAATTTAGTTTCGGTATCGGGGTATTATGGGCGGGTTTTGACTTCTGGTGTAAACATTTTTCCTCTAGCTCTCTTAGTTTTCGAGATATGGACCATCAAAATTTTATTAAAGCGATTTTCGCATTTATTTTTCCACATATAATTCATTATGACTTCCTTGTTCCAAAACTGCTGTCCGTTTTCATTTATCTCACTTAGTTTTCAAGATACGGGCGATATTCCAAATAAAAGCCCTTTTCTCTCTAGGAGGCTTAGTTTTCGAGAAAAACGCGATCTTAAAATCTAGCAATGTAAGTCGAAATTTAGTTTCGGTATCGGGGTATTATGGGCGGGTTTTGACTTCTGGTGTAAACATTTTTCCTCTAGCTCTCTTAGTTTTCGAGATATGGACCATCAAAATTTTATTAAAGCGATTTTCGCATTTATTTTTCCACATATAATTCATTATGACTTCCTTGTTCCAAAACTGCTGTCCGTTTTCATTTATCTCACTTAGTTTTCAAGATTCGGGCGATATTCCAAATAAAAGCCCTTTTCTCTCTAGGAGGCTTAGTTTTCGAGAAAAACGCGATCTTAAAATCTAGCAATGTAAGTCAAAATTTAGTTTCGGTATCGGGGTACTATGGGCGGGTTTTGACTTCTGGTGTAAACATATCTCCATATCTCGAAAACTAAAAGAGCTACAGCAAAAATGTTTTCAGCAGAGGTCAAAACCCGCCCATAGTACCCCGATACCGAAACTAAATTTTGACTTACATTGCTAGATTTTAAGATCGCGTTTTTCTCGAAAACTAAGCCTCCTAGAGAGAAAAGGGCTTTTATTTGGTTTATCGCCCGTATCTTGAAAACTAAATCAGATAAATGAAAACGGATAACAGTTTTGGAACAACGAAGTCAGAATTACGTCTAGATTATTTTTGCGAAATGTTAACCCACAACAAAAAAACTCCATACATGGAACCGAAAAAGACCGTCGCATTTTCATATAAATGTATGAAAAAAGTGCAGGACTTTCAGAATTCAAGAGCCAGTTTCGGAATATTTTTGTTCCATACATTGAAAAAAAGTTTACAGTTCTAAGTCAGAATTACGTCTGGATTATTTCTGCAAAATTTTAGCCCATAACGACCCCAAACAAAAAAACGCCGTACATGGGACCGAAAAAGACCGTGGCATTTTCATATAAATGTATGCAAAGTGCAGGACTTTCTGAATTCAAGAACCAGTTTCGGAATATTTTTGCTCCATACATTGAATAAAAGTTTACAGTTCTAAGTCAGAATTACGTCTGGATTATTTCTGAAAAATTTTAGCCCATAAGGACCCCGAACAAAAAAACGCCGTACATGGGACCGAAAAAGACCGTGGCATTTTCATATAAATGTATGCAAAGTGCAGGACTTTCTGAATTCAAGTACCAGTTTCGGAATATTTTTGCTCCACACATTGAAAAAGGTTTACAGTTCTAAGTCAGAATTAAGTCTAGATTATTTCTGCAAAATTTTAGCCCATAAGGACCCCGAACAAAAAAACGCCGTACATGGGACCGAAAAAGACCGTGGCATTTTCATATAAATGTATGCAAAGTGCAGGACTTTCTGAATTCAAGAACCAGTTTCGGAATATTTTTGCTCCACACATTGAAAACAAGTTTAAAGTTCTAAGTCAGAATTACGTCTAGATTATTTCTGCAAAATTTTAGCCCATAACGGCCCCAAACAAAAAAACGCCGTGCATGGGACCGAAAAAGACCGTGGCATTTTCATATAAATGTATGCAAAGTGCAGGACTTTCTGAATTCAAGAACCAGTTTCGGAATATTTTTGCTCCACACATTGAAAAAAAGTTTACAGTTCTAAGTCAGAATTACGTCTAGATTATTTCTGCAAAATTTTAGCCCATAACGACCCCAAACAAAAAAACGCCGTACATGGGACCGAAAAAGACCGTGGCATTTTCATATAAATGTATGCAAAGTGCAGGACTTTCTGAATTCAAGAACCAGTTTCGGAATATTTTTGCTCCATACATTGAAAAAAAGTTTACAATTCTAAGTCAGAATTACGTCTGGATTATTTCTGAAAAGTTTAGCCCATAAGGACCCCGAACAAAAAAACGCCGTACATTGGACCGAAAAAGACCGTCGCAGTTTCATATAAATGTATGAAAACTGCAAGACTTTCTGAATTCAAGAGCCTGTTTCTGAATATTTTTGTTCCACACGTTGAAAAAAAGTTTACAGCTCTAAGTCAGAATTACGTGTAGATTATTTTCCCAAAAGTTTAGCCTATGGAGACCCAGGAGAAAAAAACGCCGTGCATGGGACCGAAAAAGACCGTGGGCCTCTCATATAAATATAATACGAAATACGCATTATTTTGTTATACATTATTATGAATATATCCATGAATGAATCGATTTTTACAAATTTATCAATTTTTATAAAATTTATTGGTATTTTTGAAAGTTTATCGGTTTTTTGTAAAATTTTTCAATATATCGATTTTTCAAAAATTTATCGATTTTTTAAAAATTTATCGATTTTTTAAAATTTTATCGATTTTTAAAAATTTTATCGATTTTTCAAAATTTTATCGATTTTTCAAAATTTTGCTGATTTTTCAAAAATTTATCGATTTTTCAAAAATTTATCAATTTTTCGAAAATTTATCAATTTTTCAAAAATTTATCAATTTTTCAAAAATTTATCAATTTTTCAAAAATTTATCAATTTTTCAAAAATTTATCAATTTTTCAAAAATTTATCAATTTTTCAAAAATTTATCAATTTTTCAAAAATTTATCAATTTTTCAAAAATTTGTAAATTTTTTAAAAATTCGGCAATTTTTTAAAAATTTATCAATTTTTTTTAAAAATTTATTGATTTTTATAAATTTTTAAAAATTTTCGATTTTTTTATATAAAATTTACATAATTTTAGCAATTTTTATATTTTGTAGTATATTATGCTAAAAAGTACCAAAAACCTGCCTTTTGTAAATAGTATTAAAACCCGGTCTGACCGGGTAGACCGGTCTACCCGGTCGACCGGTTTTAAACCCGGTCTGACCGGGTAGACCGGTCGACCGTAAAACCGGGTAATGGGGGGCTCTACTCTATAGAAGTACTTTTAAATCTAGAATTTTTCCGATACGAGAAAAGTTTTTAAAAGTGAAGTTATTCTTTCGAACAAAAAAATTTTTTTGAAATTTGGAGTATTATTTTCTAAAACACTTCGGTGAAGTGTTGCGTTATTTCTATAGAATTTTTCTTAAATTACAGCTGACACCAAACGGTGATTTTTAAATTTTCTGTTATGATTTTAGGGTTATAATAATAAAAATATGTGATTATTAAAGCTTCCGCGATTTCTAACAATATTTTGACAATATTTCAAAACACAATGACGATTTTGACGATTTTTTAAAAAATAATTGACGATTTTGTGCCCAATTATCCTGGCAACACTGGCTGTGACGTAAAATTTTGTGTCATAACTACGTTTTCTGCTCTAGCTAATCTGGGGAACCACTTTTATTGTTTTTTATTTTACATATTCTCTTTAAATTGTGACACATATAAAACTACATTTCAATAGTTTTGATTTTTTTTTCGTTTTGCGTAGGAGCTATACTCAGATAAATATTTTAATTTTAAGTGGTTGAAATAAGCTGTTAGCCACTATAAGTACAAAATGGATTATCTTGAATATTTTCAACATTTTTTTGTGACCTTTTCTTTGATTCTCCATTGTGAACTAGTAAAACGCTCGAGCAATATTATTTTAATTAAAGTTTTCGATATTTAATTAAAATAATTTTGAGAAAAATATACGTTACACTTCTTATATGCCACAAAAAATAAACATTTTTGTGGCATATAAGAAGTGTAACGTAAGTTTAATTCTAAAAAACACAATCCCTGAAATTAAGTAAAAACTCAAAATCTTCTCCCTTCGATAATCTGTCCGCAAATCACAGTTAAAATTCCTAATTTGAAGAAGAATTCTCTTATCGGGCTTAATATGGATTTTTCTTAACTTTAATATTATACATTTTCTGTTTCAGTGTAAGGTTGTGATATAAATAGTTTCTAATTATATACTAATGGAAATTGTTAACATAAGTAAAAACAAAATATTCCATCCTACATATTAACTACTAAAATAATAGGTACATTTTATTCACATCTACAGTTTCATGCAGTTAAGGGATATCAACTAATGTTTGCTATCGTATGTAGACTTCTCTGACATATCGTATTATAAACGCAATCACATAACTAAACCAATAAACTTTAACAAAACAAACCATTATTATGGCAAAATAAAAAAAATGCGAAAAGAGTCTTGCTTGAGTCACTCGCTTCATAAAGCTTCCACCCGAGATTAACTAATGTATATTTGACGTTCACACGTTTAAATACCTAAAATGGGATCAGACCGACTATGGCAGCTAAAATCATTTTTTGTTTCTGTTAGTTATTTCGTCGCACAGATGGTTTGTCGGTCTGTTAAGTCAGTTCAGTAAACTGTTAGACACTCTTTTTGGCATTAACCTATATTCGCACGCCGTTCACATATGAGAACACTTACATTTTGCACATTTTTTCGGATAATATTCATAATTTAATTAAATGGTAAGTGCATTAATTTAGATAATGAAATCTTTAACAGTGAATACTTGAAAGTTTTTATGAAAATATTCATTAATTTTAGTTCAATTAATATTAGTTTATATTTATCCAAAATTCCATAGATATAAAATAACCTTTTTTATATTTAACAAGTGACTCTTTTCAAATTTGTTTTTTAACGAAGGAAAATAGTCATATGGGATCCTCTTCGAACTTTTTTAAAATTAACTTTGTAAAATTTATGCTCGAAGCACATTAATAGGCCATATAAAACTCTCGAGACCTTACAAAAATGCGGGATAGACAGACTTCTGTCAGATTAATTTTTTTTTTCAATTACTATATATTTGTAAAGGTAGCCATACACTACGCAATATCATCGTACAAGATATGGCAAAACTGTTTTCTTCTATATAAAAATTATACAATATGACCTGCACATTACAAAATATTTTTCACTTTTCATGCTTGCGCAATCAGAATCAAATCGGTTTTGATTTTTTCAAATATATTGTACAACCTTCCAATATGACATACACACAGGCAGTTTCTTCCACAATATCAAAGGTTGCACAAGAATATTGCGTAGTGTATGGCCAGCTTAAAACTTTTTGCAATATTATTGACAATTCCTGGATTTTGAATTTAATTTTTTTTGTATTTAAAAACAATATATTGAGGGTGTTCACGATTGTGATTATCAGACAATGAAAAAAGCTCAGACCGGTATTTGCATTTTCTTAGCTTTGAGTAGTTTGTCGACTCACTGCCCTTCTTGTCTAAAATAAAACAAATTTAATAAATTTAAACTGTTGACAGATAGGGAAGATACTTTTACGATCATCGACTTTAAATACCTTATCAAGTGATACACAATCACAAATCTTTCAAAAGAATTAATTATAATAGTACACTATAAATGCAATACCTTGCAAACAACATCTCAGAAGTTGAATTACAGCAATCAACAACTTACTTTATGTATAATGTCTTCTAAAATTCATTAGTAATTAAAACGAATAACTTCAAAACACATGAAGGAAGCCCAAATATTTCACCATACAGTGGGCGAAAATTTGATTTAACTACCCAGTGTAGAAAATCATTACCATATATGTGGTTATGTAACTACATACTTGGAAATGGTAACTAGTTACTTTTCTTATTACATTTCTTATTACCTTTGTATGGGGATGTCGCGAAAAATAATGAGTTATGCTTATACACCAGCATACAAAAAATCTAAAAATATGTCATTACCTATATGCTTACCAGTACTGACAAAAAATAATAGCTCTACCATCTGAGCTATATCGACATGTAATGTTTGATAGATAAAAACGTAATTGACCTGCTGCACACAAGTCAGCTTACTCGCCAACATACAAAAAATCAAAAAATATGTGGTTACATACATATATCCTTACCAGTGTTGAAAAAATATTGAGTCCAAAAATAGATTTCAAAAAATTTTCAGAAAAATCTAGAAAATTACTTTCTATTTAAAATAATGATAAAAATAAGTTATTATCAGTAACTCATTATTATATGTTTTAAAATAATGCAGAAGGTAAGTGGGTGTCATTACTGGTAGTCCAAAAAATAATGATATGTCATTACCGTTTCTACACTGGGTAAGGCCTCCAATAACATTTATTAAGACTTGTTTTTTTCTAACCCTTAAAGTTAGTAGATTTTCAAGATTTATTTTTTATATTGATACATTTAGTTAGAATATTGTTTTTAATTACATAGTTTTTAAACCAAATTGTATAAGTGAATTTTGTAAAATAACACAGTGTTATTTTAATAGCTTAAATAAATTGAAATATTTTATACACATTTTTTAGGTGTTGAATGAAAAGTGTTGCATTTAAACACAAAAAATGTTTAAAAAGCAAATTAATTACGTAACGATAATTATAATTAAAGGAGTAGCGGATCTTATCCTGAAATTTCCTCATTAAATTCGTATAGAGAGGATTTATAGAATCCAATATTGGAAATTTCCGTTTAAAAGTTTTCGCAGAAAAAAAAATATGAGGAAATTTTCTACATTTTTCTTAAGGAAATTTCTTATTGCTTGACTCCATAAATCCATTCTACGGATTTAATGAGAAATTTTCCGATCAGACTAAAATTTGTTTCTTAAAATAACAAGTTTTGACAGCCAAGTTTTAGAGTTATTTGTTACACATATTTAAGTATTAAATATCCGATTTCATACAGACCACGACAAAACGATTTGTTTTTTTTTAGAATTATAAATAAGAATAAGAAAATAAGTATTTAAAATCACAATTTACTTCTAAATTTCAATTAATTTCTATTTAAAAAAAAATTAAAAATATTTGTTTTGTTTTTATTTCTTTCTTTGTTTACTTTTTTGTTCTATTTTTAATGAATGCCAATACTCGTACTAAATTATAAGGACCCCTACAAAAAAGGGGTTAACATTTTTACGAAGATGGCAAGTTTTAAATATATTTGACAATTTAAGTGATAACACAAAACTCAATTACGAAGACGTAGCGATTTATGAACTAACATTTTTAAATCTCCACGTCAGGTGAAGAGTCAGTGATGTGTGATGAACGCAGGTGATTAACAAAATAAGGCAATAAATAAAATCAAGTAAAGTAACTGGGTTCACATTCTTCTTGATTTTGGTTCTCTAGTGTCCTTTCCAGGCGGCCATTACAGTTCGCTACCAACCGCCATCGCAGTAACAACATCCAGTTTTTTTTTTAAAGAAAAACCAATTGTGATTTTAATTTTAAATCTCAATAAAATTCAAAATTTTAATTTATTTTATAACGTTGCCGAAAAAACCGCCTTTCTTTTAATCCAAAGTGTACTGTCTGTAAGTAAACAAAGCTTTTTACATACGCAGGGTACTGAAACTCACACGAGTGGGTTCTTCATATTTTACTCATATTTTAAATAAAAAATATATTTACTGCAACATTTCATAATGGGTTAATGAAGATGAGATGAAAAAAGAATAATAACAAAAACTACATAAAGTACCGTTAACCATACCAGCGAAGCTTAAGCAGAAATGGGCATAGGGTGGGCCGATTTGTAAGGACAAACATTTGTCGATATTGTGCCATCGATTTTTCGATAGCTTTTGGTATGAGGAAAAAAAGTTCCAATACGACAATCAAAAAAATCTTTTTCGAGGCGCCCAAATTTCGTCCCAAACTCGTCTAAAAAGCCAAAAAGCGTATAATTTTACCTTGGATAGGATATATTTAAAAAATCTGAAATCGGCGATTTTTTTCCTAACAAACCAAATATAAAAAACCTTAAAAATTAACGCGTAAAAACTCGTCCAAAACCTCAAGAAAAGTATTTTTTTGGAAAAACTGCTATCGCCATCGTTTTTAGCGTACAATTTCACCTTGGAAAGGTAATATTTAAAAAAAATTAAATCAGACGACTTTTTTTTTGTTACCTACTAAAAAACCTTAAAAATAAATGTTGAGAAAAAGTCAAAAAATTGAAATTTGGGCGCCTCGAAAATGATTTTTTTGATATGTCGTAGTGGAACTTTTTTTCCTCAAGCCAAAAGCTATCGAAAGATCGATGGCACGATATCGATTGCTAAATCGACCTACCCTAACCATAACCTTTGAATATCAGATGAAAATGTGCAATTAATTTCTTTCTTTTAATAACCCAGCAAAATCGTTCATTACCAAATAAGTGATTATATAATAGAAATTCATAGCTCCGCACAACTTATTTTTTGGCGTCTAAACTCATTATTTTTGTTTGGCGTGGTCGTTTTTATAAGTAGTCACGCTTACCCGCTCGCTTACGAAAAAATGAGAAATAAGTAGTTATAAGATTTTGAATAATAAGTGGTTACACACATGCTTACAAAAAGTTTAATTATAAGTGGTTATCCGATTGCTTACTTGATTCTTAAAAATAAGGAGTTAGGCAAATACTATTAGTCTAAGGAAATACATTCAGAAAAATTTAAGTTTTCTCTAGTGTGTAATTTTAGGACTCGCCATAAAAATTTAAACATAAAACATATTTACATATAATAAAAAAATTTAACTGTGTAAAAAGTACTTATTTAAACTAATACGAGTAAGTCATTATTTTATATTTAGAAACAATGAATACAATAGGCCGTTATTAGGAAGTCATTATTTTATATTATAAAATAATGCAAAAGGTAATGAAATATCATTTTTGGTAATGCAGATAGTAATGAGGTGTCATTACCAATATTTTGCTGGGAAAGGTCTTAATACGATAGTAAGGATACTAAAATAGAGATAGTGTTTTTTCATTTGTTTTTAATAAACAAAATAAAATCCTGAACACGGATTTGACAACGATTCTCAATGCCGAATGTAATGATTATCCTTAAGGTGACACCCATTTTGTTTGTATTCCATAACTTTTAAATTTTTTAAAGCATAATTGCCGAAATATAGAAATTTAATATTTTCACAACTCGGCCATAAGAATTTGGTCCAAATCTCTAAAATAGTGTGGTGTCCGTTATTGGGGGAGATTTCTCTGCATATGTAAAAGTTTTGCCCATCATATAAACACATTAACATAACGTTTTGGCTCTGGAGTTTATTTTGGGCGTGAATGGGTTAACGTATTGCCAACAGTAGTTTTAACAGTTTGTTTAGCGGGCCGTTTCAAGTTAAATAAAGTCTTTTTTAAATAATAACAACACAAAAGCTGGTCTTTATCAATTGTTAACTTTATTGAACAAAGTATAAATACCGGTGTTTGAGCAATTTTCAAATTTAATTCAGTGCTCACTTTCGCTTGCAACGGTTCGTGTGATTTTTTTTTTTTTGTTTCTTTTTTAAATATTTCTCAATACTCCAAAAATACAAAAAAAATAGAACGTTTCCGTTTCTGAGTCAAAAGGGTGTATCTGCAATTCAAAGTCTTAAAAAACCCTTCTGTCACTATAATTTAAAAAACCCCACAAAAAATTGATTTTTTTTCAAAATTCTCAAAAAACTAAGATAAAATGAAGTCTTTATTCTCGAGTGTTGCTATGTTTGTTATTGTAGTCAGTGTTTTGGCTGCTGGGGAAAAGGATAAGTTGTCCCAAGCTTCCACATCAACTGCATCAGAGGGAGAAATCAAAATATACAAACGTTTGATTCCAGCTGATGTACTAAGAGGTGAGTTAAAAATGTCTCAAAATAAACATATTCGAGATAGACAGTTAGATATGGCCTGGCTTAATGCAAACATTTTTAAATTTAGATTTTTTTTTTCAACACCATATTAATTTAAGTAGAAATAATTAATAAATCAGTGATTGAGTAATAATTTTCGTTTGCAAATTTGCAAACTAGACATTTGCATTTTGAAAAAGGCCTTTTTCTCACTATTAGTTGCGAATGAATGCGAGATCAGGGCTGCAATATCATTTTTTTTTTTTTAAAGAGAAGCAACACTCAGGGTATTCTTCCTATTAATTCACGTGTTGCTTCCTTTGGAAAAGGGATAGAGAAGAAGTGAAAGGTGGAGAAAGATGAGGGGATTCAGATATGGTAACACTGTAATTGCGCGAGATGTTGAATTTCAAAACCAATACACCACAGTGTAATGGTTGGCGCTGATTTAAAAAAATTGGAACAATCAAAAATATTCATTTAAGTAAAATTTAATTCACTTTTCTTAAAAAAAAATATAAGAAGGACATTTCAGTAAAACTAACATGCTTTTAAACATATAAGTTCAAAAATTAACAATGGTAATTCAGATATTATCGAAATATAAAAATAAAAAATCACGACATTTTATTACAGAAATCTTATGCGAATACTACATAAATTAGTTTCACAGTTTTTAAAGATATTTCTTCTCTGAACTTAAAGTACCCAAACACCAGAGATTGAAAAAGATAATTTTTTTTTAATAAATTTACAGAAAAATGTTTTCTTTTTATGAATCAGTGAATAATTTATAATAACTATAAATAAATGATTTGATATTGAAAAGATTTAGATATTGGTTAAGTATATAATTTATATTGATTCAATTTTGATTCGAGTTATTTGCTAGATTAGATAATTAGCAAAGTATAAATTAAATTATCCATTTTTAGTTGAAATAGTTTTTTAAAATTTAATCAGTTCGCTTGATTCTATAAAATGAATCAACAAAAATCGAACTGATTCTTTAAATTAGATATTGATTGAATAAATAGGAAATAATTCAATCAATAAAATGAGTTTTGAAAAGTGATACGTATAAAATTGAATCACATTTAAAAATCGAATTAAGGAATTATGTTTTTAAAAGTTTGTCACACAAATTGCACTACATATTATGCAATTATATTATCCATACATCTTTCTTATTCTTTCACATTGCAACCAGTTGTATAATACTTTTACGCAAAATATGTTACATCGTTTTTCTTTATTTTATTTTTTACATATTTTTCAATAAAAAATCGTATTTACATATACAAAATGACATTTTTTAATTGTAGTATAAGCAAAACTGGACAAAAAAGCAAACTTCTGAACTTCTTCAAAAATTTACCGTTTTGTAAGTCCATTTATAGGCCCGAAATTGATGCATTATGTAACTTACATAATTATTTAAAAATATTTAATTAATTAAAAATATGTAATTGCCCGAGTAAAAAAAATTGATCTCGCGCAATATCTAATTATATCCAATTTGATATTGTTTAAGATCTGCTGTAATATCTAGCTGATCCAATTAGATCTCAAAATTGGGTGTATCCAATCATATCGTATTAGATCCCATTGTATATATGGGGATAAACTAAGATCAAGTTATATCTCAAAATTGGGAGGTCCAGTGATATCTTTGGGGATAAACCTAGATCTATTTTGATCCGAAAATTGGCGGATCCAGCTATATATTTGCGTATATTTTTAGATCTAATTTGATCCGAAAAATGGCGGATCCAATTAGATCCAGCTATATATTTGGGGATAAACTTAGATCTGTTTTGATCTCAATTTTGGCAGATCAAATTAGATCCCGCAATATATTTGTGGATAAACGTATATCTAATTTGATCCGAAAAAGTGGCAGATCGAATTAGATGTAGCTATATATTTGGAGATAAACTTAGATCTAATTTGATCAAAAAAATGGCACATCGAATTAGATCCAGCAATATATTTGTGGATAAACTAAGATCTAATTTGATCCGAAAAAGTGGCAGATCGAATTAGATCCAGCAATATATTTAGGGATAAATATAGAGATTGACATCTAGAACTATCCAGAAAAATGACAGCTAAAATTAGATCCCGCATTATATTTGGGTACTACGTAAGATCTCCATTTATTTGGGATTAAATAAGATCCCAGACAGATATTGACAATAGTTCAAAAAATAATACAGTGGAAGATCACTGATTTTATAAAAATTAAAATATTTTGTTAAAATAAGGTTTAAAATCAGAAGATCTCGAGTTCGATACCTTTCACGGCTATGCATTTTTTTTATAAAAATTGTATCATCTTTCTGTGATTTGAATATAATTTAAACAGAAAGTGATATTAATTTATGATCTTGAGGCAAACTAAAATAACATTCATTTACTTAAAAATAACAGATCAACTAAAAACATTTCCCCCATTCAAAAGAATTTCTTTTTATAAAATTATAATTTTATTTTCTGTAAATGTTTTTATAAAATTATATTTTTTTTATTAAATGGAATTTTTTTTTAAAAATAATTTTATTTACATATTTTTAACGCTCTACACCATTTCCAATTGTATCAATTGTTTTTAAAATTTATCAATTGTATTTCAGAAATAATCAATTGAATTTCCGTTTTATCAATTGTATTTCAGAACTTATCAATTATTTTTCAGATTTATGAATTGTATTTCAGAACTAGTCAATTGAATTTGAGTTTTATCAATTGTATTTCAGAAATTATTAATTGTATTTCCGAAATTCACAACTGTATTTCAGAAATTATCAAACTGTATTTCAGAAATTATCAATTGTATTTCAGAAATTATGAAATGTAATTTAGAAATTTTTCTCTATTAACTATGATAAACCATCAACAAGTTCTGAAATAGATTTGATTATTTCTGAAATACAATTAATAAATTTCTGAAATACATTCCATAATTTCTAAAATACATTTAAAATTTCTGAAATACAATTAATAGCTTCTGAAATACAGTTAATATTGTAGTTGCTGATGAGTTACCATATATGATGGCACCATATATGACAATATATTGTTTAAATGGCACCAATATGGAGCTTTATATGGTAATATATAACTTATATTCATCCATATACCATTTTATCCGAAAAATGGCCCGATAAAATTGTATCAGTTCTTATTTGTATCAGTTGTTATCTAATTGCATCAGTTTAGATCTGACCTGATTAAATTATGTGTTAATCAGATGAAATTGTATCAGCTTTTTGACCTGATACAATTTTATTGGTTTATATTACATGGTATCAGTTTAGGTCCAAATAGATATATTTGTATACAAAATTATATAGTTATATCCCAATTTTGACCTGATATCAGTTTAAAACTTTGATACAATTGTATAAGGTAAATGTCGGATACAATTATATTTTATTTATGTAAAATTGAACCAATTACGATCAAACCGATAGAATTGTATCAGGTCAAAAATCTAATACAATTTCATCTGATTAACACATAATTTAATCAGGTCAGATCTAAACTGTTACATTTAGATAAAAATTGATAAACAATTGATAAAAATATATCGGGCCATTCTTCGGATGAGACTATATATTTATACAGATATAACTTAATCACATATATGACTATATGTAACTATTTTTCCTCGGGTTGTTTAAATGATACGATATATCAAAGTATATGGTACTATATATGGTAGCATATATTATCATATCTGCATCTATATTAAAAATGTCGTTCATCAGGTACCATATATGAGCATATATTGTTGAAATGGCACCATATATGACAATATATGGTTTAAATGGCACCAAATATGATAATATATGGTTTGAATGGCACCATATATGATAATATATGGTTTGAATGGCACCATATATGATAATATATAGCTTAAATAACACCATATATAAATATATATCGCACTATATATAGTACCATATATTATCATATCTGGAACTGAATTAAAGATTTTGTTTATGAGGTACCATATATGACTATATATTGTTTAAATGGCACCATATATGATAATATCTAGTTTAACTGTCACCATATATAATTATATATTGTTTAAATGATACCATATATAATTATATATTGCTAAAATGCCACCATATATATTAAGATATAGTTCTATATATAACTATATATGCAATAAGATCAACCATGTTATGTAATATATAATTATATATGCCATATCTAATATTATGAAGGCCGATATCTAATTAGATGAAATTATATATAGCATAATATAAGGAAAAATTTTCGGAAAAAACGTCATATATAATTATATATGGATATACATAACCACATGTCTAATTATATATTGTAATATATGCCACATATGATTATATATAATTTTTTTTACTCGGGTGACCCTTTATAAATGTATTTATATTTTTAGAAATACTTCTAATGGGCTTTTAAGGGCATTGAAAATGCAAATAAAAAGTATTTTTATTTTATACTTCCATCCTACGTTTCGTTGGGATTTTCCAACTTATACATTACAGAGGAATAGTATTTAATAAAAAAGTAAACAACAACAATACAATTTAGCATAAGAAAAAATTGCCTTAAATATACCCTTGAGTCCATTCTTGGAAAAATAATATTTAAAAAACAAATCTATGGTTCTATACGATATGAAAAATACGATATAAAACACAAAACAGTTTAAAAATAAAAATTAATAATATCTGCTCTCACTAATTTGTGAATAAAGTTCGAAAAAACAAGTTTTATTTTCTTCGAAAACAAAATAATCAAATAAAAAAAGTAAATATCACAGTTTGTATAAATTCTTAATGCTAAATATCACAGTTGAACTTCCCAGCAAAAATAAATGGAATGACTTCTAAATGAATCACTTCCTTCATTACATCACAAAGAATTACTCCCTTAGGAATGGGTTTTAAACAACATATAATGCTGCAATAAATATATGCTAGTCAGAAGTTCTTTTTCATGGGTGATAAGAAGTTAATATTTTGTATGGGGGTTGTTTAGGAACGTGCTGGCACAGAAATCAGAGGGTTGCGGGTTCGAATCCCACCAGGTCGAAAAAAATTTTTTGTAACTTTTTTTACACAATTAATAATTTTTTGTAGTTTTCACTGTAAAATTTTTATTTTTTTCTATTTTTGTACACTCAAAAATAAATTTTTGAAACGATTTAAATTTTTTTTTAAATTTTCTATTAATTTTTAATGAAATTGTATGGAGATATAAAAGTTCTAAATAAATATGTAATTCTTCAAATATTTTTTGTTAAAATACGAAAAAATTGTAATTTAAAAATCCATTTTGATCAAATTTTTACTAAATATATTTAGAAACTAAATATAACAGAAAAACAAAAATCCTGTAAACATTTTATTTAAAACTAGTAAAAATAAGTTAAAAATTACCTTGCCGAAAAAACTATTTTTTATCTATTAATATGCTGCAAATTTTTTTCCGGATATTATCAAGGCAATTCGTATTAAAAGTTAACTTAAATGTAACCAAAATTTTGTAAATTTAACAGTTTTATTTTTCCTTCTTATCTTACTAGTATTTAGCAAAAAACAATCTGCTAATATCAGCAGTTTTTTTGCAAGGTCATTTTTAATTACATAATTTTTAGTAGCTTTTTCTCCTATTTTTACAGCTTTATTTCTGAGTGTATTATTTTTATAAAAAAGTAAATAAACAAATTCAAAACAATTTACTTAACAAGACTGCTAAAAGACTGCTATCAGTTATAACAAGCGATAGCATAGTGGGTAGTGGGTAGATCTAATTTGACACAATTAGATCTAATTTGATGGAATAAACTATGGTTTGATACAATTTTATCCGGATTTTGTCCTCATCCAAATGTATCAAGTATAATATAATCATATCCAACTAGACGTAATGATATATAATTCGATACAATTATATATAATTATACGAGGCATATGTAACTTTATATAGGTCTATATATAATTAGATTATATATTTAGGATATAATTTCGTAAAATCTATATATATAAAATTCTCGTGTCACGGTGTTTGTGGTCGAACTCCTCGAACGGCTCGACCGATTTTTATGAAATTTTGTATGTGTATTTGGTAGGTATGAAATAGGTCGTAAGGTATTTTTCATACCGCTAGGGGATTAGGGCGTCCCTACATATAAAATTTTCGTGTTGCTATGACAACCTTCGTGTTGCTATAACAACCAGGCCTTGCCGTTACTATGACAACCAGGCAGCACTTATAGCATTAATCTAATCCAAACTTATTTAGCGTGCTGCTTTATTTGGAAAGGGGATAAAAAAGAGATTGGAGGTGGGGAAATATGAAAGGCCTCAAATATGGCAACACTGTAATTGCGCGAGATGTTGAATTTTAGAATAGTTGTTGCGCGCCATTTGATGGTGAGTTGGCGAACTTTTGTTGAGGCTGTTTATTTCAAAGCCCTGTTATATTATTTTACTTCGGTGGGGTTAAGTGAAGGAGGACACTGTATTAGGGATCGAAAAGTCATACACATTATTTTTCCAAATAGATGTTGCGGTAGCTGGGGATCGAACCCGCAACCACATGGGTAACACTTCATCGCGCTAGCCATTACACCACAGCCCTCACATCGTCATCGTTATTTATTGTTAATTATTATTGTCTATTTGATTTTATTTTTACTTAAAAGTAGAAGATTTGTTTTAACCTAAGCTTCCTCTGAATAATAATTTTCACAATTATTAATTTTTTTTATAAGCTCCTAATAAGCATTCGCATCGGAGGGGACTTTTATCGACTTTAGTTAAAATATTGGGTGGCAGTATGCCTTGACTTGATTTATTTTTGGAGAATTCTAATTGGTTAATTTATTTTCAATCAATCAAAATGTTTGAAAATATGAATATTTTTATAGGGTTTTCATACACAAAATGATCAAAACCATATGATTAAAAATAAAGTCGACTTTAAATTTAAAATACTCTTTTATAGTAAGGACCATTGTATTCTACTTTCAGAAAAATATTTAATTCCTATACAAAACAAATTACATTTTAAATGTACGCTAACAACGTGGCGGGCTTGCCCGATACCGAAAAATTAGTTTTCGGTGTAACTGACATCCCAAAAACTAGCCCTAAGGCATGCAGCTAAATCTAGCGGGCTTGCCCGCTAGTTTTATATAATTATATCTTTTTATATATGTTCCAGTATATAATTATACAAAATTGTATATGATAATATATGAATATATCAAAACTTTTTTACTTGGGATTGTATTTAAATCAACACACATTTAGTTCGATTCGAGATAATAAATAATTTTATCCAAAATATTTTTGCTCTTGGGTCAGATTTAGTTTTATAAACTGTTGTTCGAATCAATATACAAATTTGCCTTCAACGAGATATAATTTGATCAAGTATATGTATTTCTATATGGCATATAAAATGATATAAGAGAAAAGATATTTTAAGATATGATTATATAAGGCAACGAATAAGAAAATCGGAATCGAAGATAACCTCGTATTTAATTTTATACGTCCCGAGTAAAAATATTTATATATTGTCATATATAATGTGATTGGGTTATATCTGACAATGAATGGAGTCACTTTAAGACACATATCATTATATACAACTACATCTGATATTATTTTCTCAACTAATTTTTTGTATGGTAAATGATGTTATTACATATCCCCAAATCTGACTCCATATATAACTACATAAGTCATATAAAACTAATCAAAATATATGTAGTGACCGATATGATTATATATGGTTCGATACTAAGTTATATAACAATGTATGTGTCGTCATTAGGGAATGCATCCCGGGATTTCCCGTCCCGGGATTCCCGGGAAATTAGACATTTTTCCGTTCCCGCATTCCCGGGAATTTAGACCGGGAATCCCGGGAATGTAAACGAACACACTGATTAATTTGTGTACTTGATCGAACATTTTAAGTTCTTTTTTTTAACAGGCACTAAAAGGAACTCAATAAATATATTTTTTAAGAAAACCACTCAACTAAATAGTGTTTTAAAGTAATTAAATATGCTATGTGTTTGTATAAACAATTTTGAATCGCACTTATTCTGTACAGGATTAAAGACAAATTTGTCCATTGATTTTTAAAAATTTTCAAGTAAGTTAGAATTTGTTCCCATAATTTTTAAAAATTTTTACAATTTTCTAAAATGATTTCCTACAATAATTTTTTTATTAATTTTTTGATATAATCATATATTTTTTATGTAATTGCTTATAGTAACTTATAGTTACATATGGCCACATATGCTTTTAAATTCAAGCAGATATACTTTTATATAGTCATATGTTAGATATGTTTTCCTCAAAGGTTTTAATATGGAGACATATGTGATTTTATATTATTACATACTGGCATTTGCTATATATAAGTACATAAAGTAACATATTACAGATATAATTACATATACGTTTATATATAATTTAGTATGACACTATACATAATAATATAAAACTATATTTGGAGCCATATAAGAAATATTTCATAATTTGTGTTACATATGATTATATATTGACAAATAAGAACCCATATATAAATTAATATCTCATAATTTCTTTAATATATAACAATACAACGTTCTTTATAAAATCATCTATAATTATATATCATCCCACATAAGCAATTATTTCAAAGTGACTTTATATAAAAATATATAAGGTCCATATTAAACCGTATTATATTATATGTGGATCTGTGTTAACAATGATTTTGAACTAGTTTTAGATTTATTAATTACTAGGGATTGGCGCGTGACTAGAAATGTTCGTGAGTGACGTTATTCACACGTCATCGTGAGTAATAATTACTATACTCAAGTGATTCGTGCGTGAGTCTGAGAATATATAATTCGTACTTGATTCGTGCGTGAGGGTGAATAAGAATATATAACCCGTGCATGATTCGTGTGTGAGTTTATTTTTTGCATCATATATTTTTAGTAATTTTTACTATTTTGTAATATTTTACTATTTTTTTTACTATTTTTCTTATATCTTGGTTGTATAACATAATCCTATTAACTTTAAAATTTCAGTCTTGTTAACTTTATTTTAAAATTACTAAAAATAAAGAAAATTTTGTTCATGTTTAATGCACTGCCATGGTAAATCTGGATAAAAGTAATGGAAGATTTATCGAAATTATAGGATATCCAGCAGACCTTTAGGTTAATCATTATATTTGGAAATTAATTACTTATGCAATTACACAATTACATGTAATTGTAATTGAAAAAAATTCAATTACAATTACATATTATTTGTAATTGTAATTCAAAAAAAAAACAATTACAAGTAATTTGTAATTGAAAATTTTCAATTATACATTACATATAATTGTAATTGAAAAAATGTCAATTACAATTACATTTTTTCGGAAAAGAAATAATGACAAAAAGCACAAGTGAGGGGTCAGCCCAATATGACGTATTCTTTTTATACTTATCCACGCCTATCCAACCTATCCCAGTCAGTTTTTTCTACAAAATTTTAACAAAAAACACTATAATTCTAAATGTAATTGAAATTTGTAATTGAAATCACTTTCAATTACAATTACTTGTAATTGAACATTTTCAATTACAGTTACATGAAATGTAATTGAGTTTTTTTTTAATATCAATTACATTTATTTGCAACTGTAATTGAAATCCCCCAGGTCTGATCTCCAGATATTGCATATCTTTTTTATTTAAAAAAATAATTTTTGTATATTGTTAGATGTGGTCATATATAATATGATCAAAAGTATAAGGTCAATATTTAGATATAATTGTATCCAACTATGTCCACTTTTATAACATTTTATATAATTTTATACAAAAATTGCATAAAATTGTATGAAATTGTACCAAATTGTATACAATTGTATACAATTTGATACAATAAGATAAAATAAAATGTTCTCATTTTTCGGATATAATTATATATAATTACATAAAAGATTATATATAATTAAATATAACTTCATATGGCTCCATATAATTTTTTTTTTACTTGGGCATATATAATTTTATCTTTCTCAAAAAATTTCAATATGATGTCATATTTAGTTGCGTCTTATTACATGTCGATCTAATAGTAAAAGCAATATACAAGTATATACGGTTAATCCAATTTTATATGACGTTATATAAACCCGTGAAAAAACGATTAGATTCAATGAAGTTAGGTTTGATCCAATTGTATCTATTCATATTAGAGAGTGAATAACAACATATAATATTAAATATGGGTTTATCTACGATTCCGATTTTCAAAATTTTCTTATTCGTTGCCTTATATAATCATATCCGAAAATATCTTTTCTCTTATATTATTTTATATGCCTATTCAAAAACATATACTTGATCAAATTATTTGAAGATAAATTTTGATATTGCTTCAAACAACATTTTATAAAACTAAATGTGACCCAAGACCAAAAATATTTTAGATCAAATTATCTACTATATCGAATCGAACTAAATGTATGTTGATTTAAATACAATTATATACTTTTGCGTAAAATAATAAATACCCAAGTAAAAAAAATGATATGGAGCCATATGAAGTTATATTTAATTATATATTATCTTTTATGTAATTAGATATAATTATATCCGAAAAATGAGAACGTCTTATTGCATCATATTGTATCGAATTGTATACAATTGTATACAATTTGGTACAATTTGATACAATTTTATGCAATTCGATACAATTGTATCCGAATTTTGTCCTCATCCAATTACATCAAATTATATCTTTTTGTATAAAATTATATAAAATTTTATAAAAGTGGATATAGTTTGATACAATTATATCTAAATATTAACCTTATACTTTTTATCATATTATATAGGACCATATCTAACAATATACATACAAAAAATTATTTTTTTAAATAAAAAAAAATTTTCAATTATGTATTTGTAATTGTAATTGTTCTTTTCTGAATTGCAATTACAAATAATATTTAATTATAGATGAGTTTTTTTTCAATTACAATTACATGTAATTGTGTAATTGCATGTGTAATTAATAACAAAATGTAATGATTAACCCCAGGCCTGCTGGAGATCTTATAATTTCGATAAATCTTCCATTACTTTTATCCAGATTTATCATGACAGTGCAATAAACATGAAAAAAAATTTCTTTTAATTTAGTAATTTTAAAATAAAGTTAACAACACTGAAATTTTAAAGTTAATAGGATTATGATATACAACCAAGATATAAGAAATCAGTCAAGTGTACGTTATAGTATAGAGAATTTCGTATTAAAGCTTCAGTGTTGTTAATGTTATCGGTGCATTGCGTAAGCCATTTTTGACTCATGCTCAAAAAAAAAACAAATTACTCACGCACGAGCATTTCGTTTCTTACTCAGCACACATGAGTATATTAAAAACTTACAATCAGAAAATTCTCACGCAAAACAGTAAAAATTACTAAAAACATATGATGCAAAAAATAAACTCACACACGAATCATGCACGGGTTATTCTTACTCACGCTCACACACGAATCACTTAAGTATAGTAATTATTACTCACGATCACGTGTGAATAACGTGACTCACGAACATTTCGTGTCACGCGCTAATCCCTAGTAATTACTAAATCTAAAACTAGTTCAAAATCATTGATAACATGGAACCAAATATAATACAATACGGTTTTATATGGACCTTATTTATTTTTATATAAAATCACTTTGAAAAAATATTTCTTATATGGATCCACATAGTTTTATATTTATATGTATAGTGTCATACTAAATTATATATAAACGTATATGTAATTATATCTGTAATATGTTACTTTATGTACTTATATATAGCATATGCCAATATGTAATAATATAAAATCACATATGTCTCCATATTAAAACCTTTGAGGAAAAAATATCTAACATATGACTATATAAAAGTATATCTGCTTGAATTTAAAAGCATATGTGGCCATATGTAACTATAAGTTACTATATGCAATTACATAAAATAATATATGATTATATCAAAACTTTTTTACTCGGGTAATAAAGTTTTCTTCACAAGGTAAATGAAAAATTTTCTTAAACTAGATGAAAAAGCTTCATATAATTATATGAATATAATTATTAAATAAAATGAATATTTTCACAACATTTTTTGAAAAATTCCATTAATGCAATAAAAGTTTCAGTGGACGAGGCCCAGTGAAAATTCATCGTTTTATACAAAAATTTATTAACACCATTCAGATAATTATCTCAGTTAATTAATTGGTTGTTTTCCTACACTATACATATTCATATAAAAAAATAAAATTTAATGCAGTTAAATAAGACCAAAACTCCGATAAAATTGGATGAATTATATCAATTCAAATATCTTTTTTATTCGTTTATATACAATTTGATTAATCCGTTTTCCGTGTGAAATTTTACATAATTTATTATGATGCCAAATAAAAAAAGATATGCTAGCGAATAAATTTTTTTTTCACGGGTACCTATTTAGTACATAACACAAAATAATATATATTTTTATATGATAACATTTTTCAAAAAAACATAATTTCGTTTTGGATTAAATTATATAAACCGCATTTAGAGTCACACTAGGAAATTTGTTAATAGCCTTTTGGCTATAATTGTATATTACATCAAACACTAGACAAATTTTCTGTCTCATTTTGTCTTCTAAGGACTTTTCGCAAAACAATTTAAGTCGACTTAAGAACATTTTCCAAGATTTTTGTCGACAATATAACTATTGAATTCGCATTTAACTTTGGGTTCCTTATATTTAATAAAATCAACTTTTTTCGACAATTTTAATTTCCGTTTGAAAAAAAAACTTATTTCATTTGCAGCTTTAGGAGTTTCCACTAGTTTATTTTCCGCGCACAATTTTAAAAAGGAAGTAATAAATTGTAACATTTATTTTCTGATTTGTACAATCACTGCTGTAAGGATATGTGAATTCTTAAATCATTTTGACGAAACTAATTATTTCTCCTTAGCTCTTAAATTTCTTTAAAAATTAAAGTTTCCTTTTCTAAAACAACCGAAGTCGAAATGAGTTACAAAATCTTAATTGATTCGAAATTTTTTTTTCTCAATTTTTCTTTAGGCAAAAGGATTTATTTTTTTGAGGTCATTTTTCCAGAGACTGTTAAAAATAACCCCTTAAATTTGCAATGGAAAGAAATTGTTTGAAAATTTATACAAACAGATTAAAGCAACAGTAAAGGTGTCTGTGCTTTCCTATACAATGTCCTTTTGTCAGAATCTAAAAAAGTTTAATAGCTTTCACAAGTTTTAGGTCTGACAAACTCTCATGTAATTATTTCTGTAAACATTTAGGATTTCAGTGAAATTTATAGTGCATAAACCAAATACAACAATATATGATTTTCTATATGTTTGTACCATTTCAGCTATAATTTTATAACACTATATGAAATTTGACCAAATTATATCGCGCCATTATTCGGATGCATTTATATCTGATATAATGGAATTATAACTGAATTGATGCAAACTTATGTAATTACAATATATGGGCCCATTTCTCGGATAAATTGTGTGAAGACCCATGTTAAATAACATATGACTATATAAAGCCCAATATATATTTTTTTTAATCGGGGATATATAAATCTATAAAATTATAAATGGTTATAGAAAAAATAGTTTTACTCGGATTATATCATATACAATAAAAAAATTCTTTATAAAATTCTTCTTATATATAACTATACTAGCGGGCGCAGCCCGCTACGTTGTTAGCGTGCCGACAATTTTTTTTAAATTCGCTTTTTATTTAAAGTACAGTTTTTATAATAAAAGCCTTCACCCACCCACCACAAATAAATAATTCTGCACAACAATGGGTTTAAAATAAATAAATATTTGATCACTTTTTCTCATGAAAGTGGATTGTTAGTAATGAATCCATAATAAATTGCAATATACGTGTGTATGTTAAGATAATTTGGTAAAGTGCCAAAGTATTTTCCCCTTTTGAACCACCATTTTTACCACGTTCCTGTCCAAAGTCCTAGAAATGCCTTGTCGATAAGTTAGCCCATACTCCAAGGAAAACATATTATATATTACAGGTTTCTAGCCGAAGGGTTCGGTTAGGCCATCAAGGGGGAGAATTATTCCGTTTTTACCCCTCCCGGTAGGAATTTCCAAAAATTCCGTCTTAGAGGACGTCTGCGTTGGAGGAGGAACCTACTACATACATAATTTTAGGTCTCTATATACAGCAGTTTGGCCAGGCCGTCAAGGGGGAAGTTTTTTCCCTTTTTACCCCTCCCGGTATGAATTTCCAAAAATACCGGGAGGTATTTTCAACGTTGGAGAAGGAACCCAAATACCGAAGTTAAGCTCCCTTGTTCCAGCAGTTTGGCAAGGCCGTTAAGGGGGAGACTTTTCCTGTTTTTGACCCTACCTGTAGAAATTTACAAAAATCTCATCTTAGCGGATATGTACAATAGAGGAGGAACTTTAATACCAAATTTCAACTTCCTACCTCCAGCGGTTTGGGCAGGCCTTTGAGCGGCACTTTTCGCTTCATTAATCCCCATTTTTGCAATGTCCCTGTCCAAAAAGCACCTTTCCGGTAAGTGAGCCCATACTCCAATTAACATATGTTTTACATTTCAGGTTTCTAACCAACTTTTACTATTTGTGCCCCTCTCGGTAGGAATTTCCGAAAATCCATCGACTGGGAATTTCAGCTTCCTAGTTCCAGCAGTTTGAGCAGGCTGTCAAGGGGGACACTTTTTCTTTTTTTGTCCCTCCCGGTTGGAATTAGGCTGGAAGAGGAACCTAAGTACCGAATTTCAGCTTCCTAGTTCCAGCAGTTTGGACAGGTCGTTAAGGGGCAACTTTCCCTTTTTGAGCCCCCATTTTATAACGACCCTGTCCAAAATTCAAAAAAGTATCTTTCTAATATGTTAGCCCTTACTCCAGGGACCCACATTTTAAGCTTCAGGTTTCTAGCCGAAGGGGTTTTTACAGGCCCCCAAGGTGAGGCTTTTCTTCTTTTTGCCCCTCCCTTTAGGAATTTACAAAAATTCCATCTTCGCGGCTATCTGCGATGGATGAGGAACATTCATACCAAATTTCAACTGCATTGCCTAAGCGGTTTGGGCAGGCCTTTAGTGGGGACATTTTTCCCTTTCAACCACCATTTTTACTATGTTCCTGTTCCAAAATAGAAAAATTACGTTGCCGGTGAGTTAGTCCCACTCCAAGGAATACATATTTAAAATTTTAGGTTGGCCAAAAGGGATTGGGCAAGCCGTCAGGAGGAGACTTTTACCTTATTTCCCCTCCCGATAGGAATTTCAAAAATTCCGTCTAAGCGGACGCCTACACAGAAGGAATAACTCACATACCGAGTTTCCTTTTGGGATATCCTGTAGGGAATTCCAAAAATACAAACTTAGTCGATGTCTACTACAGTGGAGGAACCTTTATACCAAATTTCAACTTCTTACCTCCAGTGGTTTGGGCAGGCACATTTCCAATTTGTGAGACTGTTTATGGGGAGACTTTTCCCCTTTTTGCCCGTTCCGGTAGGAATTTCCAAAAATCCCGTCTTAGCGCACGTCTATGCCGAATATCAAGAAACCTTGTTTTAGTGGAGATATCCGTGGGGGGAGGAAAAAAAGTAGTTTTTTTGAAATTATATATTATTTTAAATGGTACTTTTTGGAAAAACGAAATTTTTTGGAAAAAGATACTTTGTTTTTACAAAGTACTTTATTTGTACTTTTTTTGGAATAGGTATTTTTTTTTAAAAGGTGTTTTTTTGGGAAAATGTATGTTTTTTGGAAAAAGGTACTTTTTTTTGGAAAAGGTACTTCTTTTGGAAAAGGAAAATTTTTTTAGAAAAAGGTACTTTTTTTGGGAAAAGGTACTTTTTTTTGGAAAAGGTACTTTTTTTGAAAAAGGTATTTTTTTGAAAAAATGTATGTTTTTTGGGAAAAGGAAAATTTTTTTAGAAAAAGGTACTTTTTTTGGAAAAGGTACTTTTTTTGAAAAAGGTATTTTTTTGGAAAAATGTATGTTTTTTGGGAAAAGGTACTTTTTTTGGAAAAGGTACTTTTTTTTGGAAAAGGTAAATTTTTTTAGAAAAAGGTACATTTTTTGGAAAAAGGTACTTTTTTTGGAAAAAGGTACTTTTTTGAAAAAGGAATTTTTTTTGGAAAAAGGTACTTTTTTTGGAAAAAGGTACTTTTTTTTGGAAAAAGGTACTTTTTTTGGAAAACGGTACTTTTTTTGGAAAAAGGTACTTTTTTTGCAAAAAGGTACTTTTTTTTGGAAAAAGGTACTTTTTTTGAAAAAAGGTAATTTTTTTGGAAAAAGGTACTTTTTTTGGAAAAAGGTAATTTTTTTGTAACTTTTTTTTTGGAAAAAGTACTTTTTTGGAAAAAGGTACTTTTTTGTCCCCTTTTTGCCCTCCCGATAAGAATTTCCAAAAATGCCGTCTCAACGGACGTCTACACCGGTCGAGGAACCTACATACCAAATTTCAACTTCCTACCTCCAGCGGTTTGGGCAGGCCGTCAAGGGGGGTCTTTTTCCCCTTTTTAACCCCCATTTTTACAACGTCCCTATCCAAAATTCTAGAAAGTACTTTCCAGAAAAGTTAGCCCCTACTCCAAGGAACACATATCTTAAATTTCAGCTTTCTAGCCAAAGGGGTTTTGGCAGGCCGTCAAGGGGGACACTTTCCCCCTTTTTGCCCGTTCCGGTAGGAATTTCCAAAAATCCCGTCTTAGCGGACGTCTACCCCGAAAGAGGAACCTACATACCAAATTTTAACTTCCTAGCTTCAGCGGTTTGGGCTGGGCGATGTTGAGTCAGTCAGTCAATCAGTCAGTCAGTCACGTTATGCTTTTATATATAGAGATCACATATTATTTTGCAAATATTGTACCATATATAATTATATCTTATATAATATATAAACATAACTTATGTCATATTAAAAAAGATTTTGCCAAAGGATCATGTATGATTATATCTCAAATTATATACCAATTATATACCATGTAATAGCATACATAAATATATATGGTCCTTATATGATATAATATATACCATATCTTATCATATAAGGCATATCTAATTTTATCAAGAGCAATATATTGAATATTGTATTATATAAGATAATTTTAAGAAAAATAATGTAGTATATTTATAAAAGTATATGGTAATGCATACCGATACATCTAATTGTATATGACAATATATTATTAGATGAAATCACAAATGATCATGGATGGTAACCGAAACGATGCGGTTATCGGTAAGGGTAACGCTAGTTTAGATTATTTCGGTATCGGTATTTTAAGGATAATAGTTTTTTAGTTATTTTGGCAACGGTATTTTAAGGTTAACGTTTTCTTGATTATTTCGGTAACGGTATTTTAAGGTTAGAGATATTTCAGTTATTTCGGTAACGGTATTATAAGTATAACGGTAGTTAGTTATTTCGATGAATCCCGCAATTTTAACGTTGTAACGGTGTTTTAAGGATAACGGTATTTCGGTTATTTCGGTAACGGTATTTTAGGGGTAACGATAGTCGGTTGAAAGGGTTTTGAATCTGTAACGGTATTTTAGCGGTATTGCCTGCCAACCCTGCAAATGATTATATTTAAACTTTTTTACTCGGGTAGGATGAAGCAATTGCACATTTTTTTTAATCAACAGATAAAAACAATTTTTGGGATTTTTTCAAAATATATATTTATTTTGTTACAAAGGACATCGTAACCGAAATATGATACAAACGTATCCTATATGACACATTCAGAGACAATTTATTTATATTTGGAGGAAATCCAAACTCTGGTCTGGGGACAATGACCAAAAACACAACTTTTAAGCTACAATCTAATAAAATTGTGTTTAAAATGGTCTATTTAATCTTCGGATCTAGATTCTGAAATATAACACTATGATATTTATAGATCGTCAATTACGGTCAAGAAATATAACAAACCCTCCAAATACCATATAGGCAAATTATTTTAAGTGGCAAAAAGTTTGTATGGATATTACCAACAATTTTATTGACTCAGTATACTGCTGTTATAAAGCAGTTCTAAAAAATATTAAACTGAATACTGAACCTTAAAATTTTGGCTTTGTTTTCAACTTCGCTATGGTAAAAGTTTCCAATATTTTGACAAAATCATAAACATGAACGCATTCAATTCTTTAAATTTTTTTATGAAATTTAGCCTCTTTGGTCTAATATTTTATTTTATATAAATAATAATAATATATAAATGATCAGATTAATAAAAAAAATCTTTAAATTTTTACACCCAAAATATTACAACTGACCAATAAAGTTGAAAAAATAAATATTTTTAAAAGTTTCCATTGTATTATCACCCACTGTCTATATAAGGGGCGAAATTGGAGGGTGACCGAGGTAAAACTCAATTCAAATATACATAATTACTAAGCATACTTGTTTCATTTTTTTGAGTGCATTACGTAATTCGAAATATATGTATGTACATATTTAACGCCTTCAACTAGTCATTCATTTATGTAGTTTCAGTCTTGGTATGCTAAAATTATAGCAAAAAAGTATTCAAGTATTCAAACTTCCACTCAAAATGTCAGACTTCTATCTACTTTAGACCACCGTGGGTATCCATGGGTTATACAGTGATAGATCATAATAACACAGCTGTTCATTGAACGCGAGAAATGTAAAAGTAAGACAGTCTATAAAAAACATACTTTATGTATGGTGCAGGATATGAAAGCAATGAAGAGTGAATGTCGTTACAGTTGGCTGGTTTACCAAATTTTGAAGGTTATGCACCCACGGCTGCTGTATCCGGTTTGTTGCAAAATAATATTTATCTATGTTATGCTTTTGTTTAAGTTTCCATATACTGATTTAGTATTGGCAAATTGTTAAATGGGAACGCAAAATTAAATAACTTTATGGTAACAGAAATACGACAGTACACGATTTCATTTAACGCTCTACCAGATGCGCTATACATTGTGCTACAAAAGTATACGATCAATCAATTTTGTCGGTCATTTAACTGTAATAAATATTATATAAATAAATTCAATTCCTATCGGGTGCGATCGTTTACATACCCAGCAAAAAAAGTCATTAAAAAGAAGTTATTTTAAAAGCACTCCGAATAGCATCAACTGATTGTGGAGTAGTTACAGTTTAGCTCTAACACTGATTTATTTTACACGTGGTGTCCCATGTTGTCAGTAGTTTAACTTGAGCATTTTGTTAGTAATTTAAAAGTACATACATAATGATAATAAAGTATGGTTTTTTAGGTATACATTTTCATCACATCAATACGAGTACATTTTGTTTGCATTTTTAGAGTGATTTAGAAGTACTCTTTATAATATATAATATAATACATTTTTCAAAGTAATTTAAATTTGCTTTTTATAATGTACGAAATAGCATATTTTAGAGGTAATTTTAATGTTTAGCCCTTACAGAACCCATTTCTGAAACTATTGTGTAACAAAAGCTTCAATTTATTATTATTTGTAGGGCAATATTAAGGAAACACTTCTTTTGCATCTGATTCTATTCGATTAAGTCAAAATCAGACAACCAAAATTTTTTTAAATTTTTGTTCAAAAGTTTTTTTTTAAAGAAGTTTGTAACATATTTACTTTAGTCTTTAAATTAAAAAAGATACGATATTGAATTAAATAAGATTAATACACTAAGAACGAGTTTTTGGGATGTCAGTTAAACTTGGTTTAGTTAAACCGAAAACGAATTATACCAGCCATTTCAAGTTTATTAACAAAAATTTGCCTGAACAACTTTTTCTCGTTTAGAATTTATGTCTTCATTGAAAGAAAAAAAATAGATTTTAGTAGCAGTGTTCCAAGGAATTTTCAGAATATTAAAACGTACTAGGAAACTATTTTTTCATATATATTTTTTGTTTCATTTTAACAAATAAAGGAAAGAAAAACATCGACATTTTACAACTCTACAGTAATAAGGGCATCATTATAAATTTGCTGAAGCCGGATATCTATGATTGAAATTTTAGCCTTAAATTCATTAAAGAATCCGAGAAGCGTTGGCGGACAGTTTTTCCCCAGACATATTTCGAAGGCGACATTTATAGAACTTTTTATGTATAAGCAAAGGTAAGGGACCAACCTCTGTTAACGAACCTCTTGATTGGTCTGCTTTAAACGATAAAATATGTTAACATTGCAACAAATTTTATTAACATATTTATTTGGTGCTCGGTGCAAAAGCACGCAAGGGACTTCATAGAGTCTTAACAATACATTTTAATTGCTAACTTTTATATATTTGTATTTAGTGAAAAGAATTAATATTTGGGTCATAAGTAGTCCAGGAGATTCAATGGTATCCAATTCTTTATTTCCTTCCCTTTTTAAATGGGAACTGTAATTGAAGTATTTTTTAAAATATGTACGAATAATTAAAAAATATGTAAATAATCGTTAATTAATAAAGTACGTTAATAAAATTAACTATTTTGTTGTTTTTTAGAGATAAAAAATGGAATTTCTAATAAATTCGTAATTTACACACAAATGGATTTACAAAGAAAAAAACAACATTATATATACATTTTTGAAAGTTGTTTTAAAGCACATACATTCGAAACAGAAAAAGAGCACTAATCGCTCCATTGTAACCAAATTAAAAGTTGTTTATTTTGAATGACTTACACATATTTTTGCTGGGATAGTAATAAAACATGGGATTTCAGCTTGTGTATCTAAAAATTTAGGATTGCAATAATCAGCAATGAATATAATATTTAAGTTTCTGTTCAGAATCTCATTAAAAAAACATAAATGCTCAAAAACACAATAGAAAACATTTTTGTTTTAGTTTGTGGTTTGTCTTTATTTCGTTGCTGTGATTGTTGTTGTTGATCTCATCTTATATTTAAAATTTTTTTGAAAAAAATCTTAAAAAATTTTGATATTTTGATTTTAAGCGACTATATTTACAAAGGTTATTCAGATATTGATACACACTTAAGTTTAAAAAATAGGGCATAGAATTAAGCTTAAACTGTGTGAAAGGTTTCCTTTCTGGAGCTTTGGTTACTGAATTATAAATTCTTTATTTAAATAATCGGTTGAAAAATAGAGAAAAGTAAAATCGCGAATTGTGCAAAATCTAGAGCCAATTTGAATAAACTGGTTGCAGATTCGAGTTTGAGTTACGCGAGAAAATAGTATGTTACTTTCGAATAGAGTTGGGCAAGTCAGTAAATTGTGACTCATACTCACGAGAGAAAAATTCTACTTACGCGGAATCACTCACTAACATTTTATTAAGACACATGCTCATGTGAGTAAATTAAGATTTTATACACACGCGTGATTATCGTGGATCACGAAATCGGGATGATGAAGTTGATAATCATGAAGAAGTCAATGATGATAATTAAAAAATTAATGATATTATTAAAATTGAACACAATTAAGCCTTCAAGAAATAGAATTAAAGTTGATTTTAAATATTTTTATTATAATTTGTGCTTAACTGAACTCGTTGTAAATGTGTGTGGTAGGATATTTCGATGGAACAAAACTAAATATTTGCCAAATTGTGAAAATTGTGATTTGGTTCTTTTTTCAGAAAAATAAAAAATGGACCCCAATTTTTTTTTTCTAAAATAGTAGTTTTTTATGTATTCATGATCATTCATCAGTAAAATATAATAATATTCTTTCCCTGACCTTTTTGTGTTAAATTTTTACAATTATGGATTTTGGTGAAAACCTTATTTCGAGGTTTAATTTAAATTTATTCTAATCTAAGTACATATTAAATACATGTTGTTTAAATTTTTTTAAAATAACGTTAAGTATGCTCTAATTTACAATTTGGTTTATTAATTTATTGCTTTTTATTTCAAAGTTATATCCAAAATTGAGAATCAAGTACTTTATTCCCGAAAAAGACAAAAGCGCCTAACAGGTTAATAAAAAACTATTTTCCAAATTTTGTTTTTCTAAAATAAGGGACTTGTATTTTTTAATGAGTTTTCATAACAAAAAATAATAATATTTACTGCGCTGATTTTGTACAATTATAGAATTTGGTGAAAAACAAAAATTCGGGTTTAAATTAACTTTATAATGGCCGTTTTTTTAATCACTGGATTTATTTTCGGATTTTAGTTTGTTAAAAAATTCACATTTAGGTTTTTAATTTTCAGAAATGAATATTTTTATCAAAACCTAACGCTTATCCGATAATAAAATATGAAAGAAAATCATTAAATTTTGTAAAAATGTAAATACAGGAATTGAATTAAGCTAAATCCAAAATGGATTCATAAAATAAATAAATCCGTTTTGGATTTAGGTTAATTTAATTCTAGAAATTGAATTTTCGCAAAATTTTAATTTTTTCTTTCACATTATATTAGCGAATAAGTGTAAGATTTGAATAAAAATATAGAATTTTTTAAATTTAAAAAGAAAGTGTGGATTTTTTAACAAAATAAAATAAATCCAAAAATAAATCCGGTGATTAAAAAAAAGGCCAAATAGTATATGTAAACTCTAAATACATATTGTTTAAATTTTTTAAAAGTGCATAAAGCATGTTCTTATTTGACACTTTATTCATTAATTTATTACTTTTCGTTCCAAAGTTACAGAGAAAATTGTGAATGAATAACATTTTCCCAAAAACCAAAAACGCACCTAACGGGTTAAAATTTTTTTTTTTAATTTTTTTTATAAAATGCTGGATTTTTATATATTTATGAATATCTATAAATAAAAAATATTTTTTTTTAAAAACTACGGTCCCCCTGAATTAATCCTCACTTTCTCTATGATTCAACCCACTGTGCAACGTTTACAGTGGTCTTCTAAAGTCAAATGGATACGAGTAACACCATTAAATAGTTAAACGATTCTATTTTCCGACGTCGTACATTGTATTTTTTTTTTTGCTTCTAAGTGCTTGAAAATAATAAAAAATTATGTAATTCAAAGTCAATTTATTTCTATTTTTAAGCGGATCTGAAAGAAAATGATTAATAAAGTATTCAATTGTGGTATTGGTTTTACTTTATATAATTTATGTCTATTTTTAGTTAATCTAACTGAAAAATGGCTGAATTTTTAAAATCTGGACTTACTTTTGTTCTGCCTGTTTTGGTTAAAAAATTAAGTTCAAAGTAGGACACATTTTCTCATTTTTAAAAAAATTTATTTTGTTACTGAAATTGTTCAACCTCAGATGCAAACTAATGAAAGTGGTTACATTTATATAAATGTGTTTATGTTTAAAAGATATGCAGCTTTTAAAAATAAGCAAACAAAGTGGAAGTAATTATTAAGGAATCAATTTTTCATTGAATCTAAAGTATCATTAAGTTCTGATTTTCCACTTCTAAAGCAATTTTTTACAAAATGTGATTTTGAATGAAATTAAGTCTTTTCAAATCTATGTTTGGTAACTTATCTTATAACCAACCAGGTTTAAATGTTAACTACAGATATTTCCATATAAATTTGTCTTTTATAACTATGGTTATGTAATTAACTTTAGTTATTTTGTGACAAGTTGTCAGATCCAAGTGATTTGCTTCAATTTTTTTAGATTAAAATTAATTCCTTTTCCGTAATGAAAAAGAACATAAAAATTACTTAACTTTCATTAAACTATAAGCACTGCTTTGGAAGCAATGAATAAGGATCATAAAAGAAAACTTCCACCTTATGAAAAGCCCATGTAAATTCATTGGTTCCGATCCAAATTTTCAAAATATCGAAATCCAAATCACTGCTTCTTTTCCTCTTCTTTTAATGGTTTATTTTTGCTGGGGAGATTCAGAAAGCTCCCCCTCCTAAATAGGTGTAGGTCATATTGTGTCATTTTTGCCAATAATATTTGCAATGCCATTGCGTAGTGTATGGCTACTTTTAGTATACAGATCGACTCAGAATAGGCTTGCCAGACGTACTGTTTTTAGCAGTAGGCGTACGTTTTTTTTTAATTATTCCACTGCTTTCTGCACAACTAACCAGCAAAATTTTTCATTACCAAATAAGTGGTTATATAATGCAACTAAAATTTTTTACTATTTATAATTCGGCGCCAGTACTACACCAATAAAAATTCTCAGTTGCTCAGTTAATGTATTACTTAGTTGAAATCAAAAAATTTCAAAGTAACTGAATTAATTTATATCAACTAAAGTTTTATTCAAAAAAATTTAATTTTCTGTTACCCTATAATACAAATAAGAAAATTTGAAATTATCAAGCACTCTTCAATACAAGTACAAAAAATCAGAAAGGCAAATATTTCATTTATTTATTATTGTTTGCGATTTCTGTGCACAAGACTTAAAGTCTTTTATTGCAGAATAGAAATTAACTTTGAATAAAAAAGGTAAAAAAAAGGTTGATACAAAGATTATTCTTAGATTCTAATTAACTAATTATAATAATAATAATAATAATAATAGTAACATCATAATAAGTTGTAGACAACGTTTTAAAAAATAAAAAACAAACACATTAACAAAAAAGAGAGAATAAAATATTATTTGATTGAAATTAACATCAAAAGTTGTTTATTATACTTAAAAAAAAAATAAGAATTTTATAAAAATTTGTAAAAACTTTATGTTGTAAAAAATGTTATTATGTTCTTTTTAAATTGTATTGCGTTACTTTTAAGTTGTGTCGTATGTGGGATATCGTTCCAAAGACGGACGGCATTGATGAAGAAATGCCAATCAGAGGTTGTACAACGTGTTTCAATTTTCTTATTCTTTTACTCTTATTCGGCTGACGTGTGTAAATAATTTTGTGCAAAAATATTAGAAGTCTCATCTTAAGTAAATCATCAAACTTCATACCATAGATTTGTACGGAGAAAGGTGAAATCGAAATGATATTGCCATTAGCATACCTCTTTATGTTATAAACACATCTTGCTATTATTAAATGGAATGTTAAGTTTTCTACTATTCAGGGTATCACAGCTTTCAAAAAGTTCACATCCGTATAACAAAGTAGGCATTAAATATGTTTTAGCGAGCAGCATTCTAATTTTAACAGGTGTGCAGTATTGAGTTCGCCAGAGTGTTCGCAGCACAGAATACGTGAGACCGCAAGCATAATTAATATGTTCCGAACACGTCAGTGTAGAATTAAAGATATTCCGAGATTTTTAGCGGAATATACAATGCTTATGGGTTGGTTGTTTAAAGAAATTGTAGGTATAAAATCTATTTTTGTTAATCTTTGGACTTCTGCGGTTGATACTGAGACCATTTGTTGAAAAATTAAACATGTTCTGTAACTTATAGTACAGGAGATTATGAACAACAGTGTCAAAAGCTTTAGAGTGATCTAAAACTTCGTTCACACCTAAATCTTAAACACGTGTTTAGCTAAAACGAGTGTAAAAGAATAGAGAACTGTTGTAGTAGAATAAAGAGCTAAAATACGTGTTTTAGCTAAACACGTGTTTAAGCATTAGGTGTGAATGCAGTCTAAGAGCACTAGCAAAGTTACCCTTCTTTCCTCTATTTCATTTCTTATATCCTCCACGACATCTGCTAGAGCTGTTATACAGCTGTGTTTCTTACGAAAACCAGATTGTCGGTCTGTAATTAAGTTGTTGTTTTCTAAGAAAACGGATATCTGGGTATGAATAAGTCTTTCAAAAACTTTAGATAGAAATGGCAGAATCGCTATGGGTCTATAATCAGAATTTTTTTTAGGAATAGGAATAATTTTGGCTATTTTCCATTTAGCTGGATAACAGCTACTTGTTATTATTTTATTAAAAAAGTAGGTTATATAAGGTAAAAGGTGAAGTAAAAGTATTCTTAAAAACCTTAGATCTATTTCATCCACTCCAATAGCATTTGATTTAATCGATTGGCAGCTACTTAAAACTTCATTTTGGTTCACACCGATAATGTCAAAACGGTTCTCCAAGGTGGCAGTGTAGTTTGTATAGTAATTTTGATCTAGGGTTGCCAAATATGAAATCGATGAAAAAAGTACATTGAGGAAAAAAAGGCAGTACAATCAGTAAAAAAGAAGTACACTTTTTTATTAAAAATTCAGTACATAAAAGTAACAATTTATGTATTTAGAATTCATAACAAAATATGTCAATCACTTTTTATTATGGATGTATTGTTTTGCTGAGCAGTTTATCCATATGATGAGTTTTTTAATGAGTCTACTTAACATAAAATCGCAACTTTCAAGATTTAAAACCGAGTTTTTAAAGCAATTCTCATTGTGTTGTTTAATTCTCACAATTTTTACAAGAGTTAGTGGACTTGGTTGTTTTAAGATAATACATAAACTACAAATACTCGCGATCAATATTTAATATCATAGTTGCAAATCCTTTGTATATCTCCAAAAATATCTCAAAAACAAGTCGAAAATTCAACCAAAATTAAAATTTTTTTATATCAAAAAATGGAGTTTATGTTAATGTTTGTCAGATAATTTTTTAACAAATAAAATCAATTTTTATTTAAATTGAAAAACAAGAAAAAAAATAATAAATTTAAAGTTGATATTTTGATTTGCTTTCGAAATATTTTAGGACATATCTAATATTTTTGCAACTTTGATACAAAATAAACATAGTAGTGGTAATCATCACGTAAACCGTGTATTTTTGTAAGCGCGCATATTTGTAACCTGTTTATTTGAATGAACGCACCTTTTAAAACCATTCACATTTCAATTTTGCGTTTAGCCACTTTTTTGATCTTTTCATTAATTAAACATAGAATTTTTTAAATTTGTATCATTTAAAAACAAATAAAACCGAAAATAAAAAACAACAAACAAAACAATACCAAATAATTTTATTTTTGACAATATTTAAATGTGTGTATAAATACGAAGAAGTTTACATATAAAAATGTAAGCGTATATTTACGAGGGCTCGTAAACTAGTTTTGACATTAATCGAGTAAACTTACAACATATACTTACACAGTATACGAAGGGTAAAAACTTGAAATGAATACCTTTAGTATATTAAAGAGTGTATTTTTATATTAATACAAACACCGAAATTAATTAACTGTTGTAATATAAGGATTAAAACAAAAGAACTCGAATTTTCTGAATTCTTACAAAATTCAGGAAACATCCTTAATCAAGCTTACCTTCAGTAGATTTCAAAAATGTTAAAAAAATTGAATCAAAACTGGTAAAGAAAACAGGGAATTCAATAAAATCTAAAATTCGAAAAATTTCGAAAACTGCTCGTCCCATTAAATTTGTTTGAGAATTTGTGTTTGAAACTTCAATATTATTCAAAAAATATAAATTTTGCCTAATAGTGTTATCAAATAAAGAAAAATGTTCTATTACTTAAAGTTTTTAACAAAAAAAAAGTACAAAAGGAAGTACAGAGGTTAGTACTTCTTTGGGAGTTATGCAGAAAGCAGTACAATCAGTAAAAAAAAGTACGCGTACTGCTGAAAACAGTACGTCTGGCAAGCCTATTTTGATCAGATATGACTACAGGAATATTTACAAATTGTGTATTAATTACATCTGGATCAATATTTGGAGCTCCATAGCTTTTAGAACTTCCTATTCCAATCTCCCTTATAGTTTGACAAGTTTTTTTGGATTCTACTGCAGACAAAAATTTTGTTTGTTACATTTGTTTGTTACATTTCTTGCCACACGATATTCATTGTGTAATTGTGTTGTAATATCCCTACGGGAAATTTTAACAAACTGTCACCGAACTGGCCCCTTTATATGAAATAGACTGGCCACTTTTACATGGCATTGTCATAGAAATTGACCCCTTTTGACATGTCACAAGACAAATCCTAGGACAGGTCCCTGAACTTTGTTTTTTATGATAGTTCAGTAACCTGTCCTAGGATTTGTCTTGTGACATGTCGCAAGGGGTCAATTTCCCCCTACTATGACAACGCCATGTAAAAGTGATCAGTCTATTTCATATAAAGGGGCCAGTTCGGTGACAGTTTGTTAAAATTTCCCGTAGGGATGTTTAATTTTCAAAAAAAAAATGTATATTATATTTGTGTATCTCATCATAATTTTATCTACTTTATTTTTTCTCATTATACCCTACACCACTATGTGGTCAGGGTATTATAAGTTTGTGCTGATGTTTGTAACACCAAAAAATATTGGTCGTAGACCCACCTTATAGTATAGCAATCGGTTCAGAATTTTTTTTTTATTTCGATTTAACGATGTCCGTCTGTCCGTCCGTCCGTCTGTCTGTCTGTCCATGCAATCTTGTGCGCACTCTACAGGTCGCAAATATTAAGATATTTTGATGAAATTTCGTATGCAGACCTATGTTAGCCGAAGGACGAACAAGTTTGATTTTGGTGAACATCGGTCCATGTTTAGACCTAGTGCCCATATAAGGGTCCTACCAAAATTATATTGTTTATACGCTGCAGGTCGTAAATATTAAGATATTTTGACGAAATTTGGTACACAGACCTATGTTAGCCCAATAATGCAGCCTATTGATTTTGGTGAACATCGGTCCATGTTTAGACCTAGTGCCCATATAAGGGTCCCCCCAAAATTAGCTTGGTTAAAAACTGCAGATCGCAAATATTAAGATATTTTAATGAAATTTGGTGCGCTGACTCACATTATAGAAAATTTGGACACAAGCCCCATTTTAACCCATTCGAATTTCGGATCCAAACATTAGTTGGCTTTTACCCAGACTGGTATAGGGTATTGTATAGTCGGCATGCCCGACTTTAACCTTTTTACTCGTTTCATTGTAGATTTGATGAAATTTAACAAATCGGATTTATTTTTTTATAGATCGCAAATGGAAAATTTTGCATGTGCAATACTTGATTTTTGCGTATGGGATTATAAATCATTGTGGAAAAAAGTATAAAAAAACCGTAAATCAAGACATGGAATTCAGTTTTTAATTTTGTTGAAAAAGTTTGAAATAAAGTTTAAAAATAAATTGAAGTATCGCAAAGAGCAAGAAAAAAATTATAAATGGCAATTTTATCGTGTACTTTTAAATCGGTTTTAACTGAATTCAATGGTTATTTTAAAATCATTAACAAATTAGTTGTTTTCAACAGAGCCTTAATTGATTTATCTCTTAAAAAAATATTAGTTATTTTTAGTTAATTTGAATAACTTAGACTCACTAAGGGTATTTCACCTGAAGCTCAGTTGAAAATTTTGTAGTCAACAACTGAGATATTTTTTCGGTGTAGTTACTTTTGTTAGATGAAGTTGTTTTTATAAGCAGTCAGCTTACGTGCGAGTACTTAAATATTTAATTATAAAGATAATTTGATATTGGTAACTAAAGGGTTTTTTTTAAGCCCGATAGAATTTTAAATTGTAAAAAATAACACAAAAAAAATTTTATTCTAAAAATTTATTTTTATTTCAAAGATCAATACATGGCATTAAAATTTGAAAATGATTTCGGGCATATGGCCATTGCGGCTGTTCTTGATGAAGCGCATTCTAAACGTCCAATTTCGGGTCACTTTTTCGAGCATTGCTGGCCATATGTCACGAATAACACGAACAATGTTGGCCTCCAAAGCGTCAATTGTTTTTTTTTTTTACTATAGACCAACACTCAGGGGATGCCCCGTACTAATGCAATGCATTGTGTTGATATCAGGAAAATAGGTTATGGGAAGGAGGAAAGAGGGAGTAGTGTTTATGAACGTTTGACTTGAATTTCTCTAAATTGTAAGTATCAGAAATGACATCTGCAGGGAGTTTATTCCGCATACGGGCGGTTCGACTAATGAACGGATTCTCTCTATAATGCGTTGTGCGACTAACTGCACAATCGACCATAAACGGATGAGATCTTCTGTACAAGCGCGTATTACGGACAAAAACACGAGGCCTCGGGATAAATGCACTTATCTCAGCAAAACTCTTCCCATGGTAGTAACGATAGAACAGTGATACACAACCCACATTCCGACGATGCTCCAACGAGTCAATAGAGCTGGATACCCTACTGTCATTAATGAGCGCCGACGCCCTCCATTGTACACGGTCCAAAAGCTCCAAAATAGACTTTGAAGCCCCTGCCCATATATGGGAGTTGTATTCCATCTTCGGCCGGATATAGGTGGTATAAATAGTAAGGAGATCAGAAGAAGTGAAGTAGTTCTTACACCGGTTAAGAAAGCCAAGATACTTGAATGCCTCTTTCGACACTTGAATGACGTGATCTTTCTAACGGACATCACACTGGATTCTCATGCCCAGAACATCAAGAGCTTCAGATTCCTCAATATTGATGGAATACATGTATACAGATGACAATGATGGCCCCGCGGTCTTATGAGTCAGCAAACAACATTGGGTTTTATGTGGATTAAAATCGACCCTATTCACGCGACCCCACTCAGAGATTGTAATAAGGTCTGGATTGAGTGTGTCATTCATAATTCGCCTCCTGCCCCCAATCTCTGCAAGGCTTGGCCTATGATAAGGCGTCAATTGTTGCTGGTCTATCAGCACAAACCAGCGAATTCGCGTGGTCCCACAGGAAATAATCGAGAGGTGTCAAATCGCACGACCTTGGAGGCCAATTGACAGGTCCATTTCTCGAAATCAACTTATCGCCAAATTTTGATTTAAATAAGTTAATATTTGCGGTCGCCATATGGCATGTAGCGCCATCCTGTTGAAACCACATCTTTCCCGGATCAATGTCATCCACTTTTTCAAACAAAAAATCATTGGTCATGGTGTGGCCACGATCTCCATTGACCGTAACGCGAGCTCCGGCTTCAATTTTGAAGACATAAGATCCAATAATGACGCTGACGCTGGTAAACCGCACCAAACGGTGCATTTTTCTGGATATAATGACTTACTCGTAATAGTTTAAATAAGTACAATACTTTTTACACAGTAAAATTTTATACATTTTTTTATGTGTAAATATGCTTTGTGTTTAAATTTTTATGACGAGTCCTAAAATTACACACTAGAAAAAACTTAAATTTTTCTGAATGAATTTCCTTAAGCTAATAGTATTTGTGTAACTCCTTATTTTAAAGAATGAAGTAGGCAATCGGGTAGCCACTTATAATTCAACTTTTTGCAAGCATGTGTGTAACTACTTATTACTTAACTTATCATAACTACTTACTTTTAACTTTTTCGTAAGCGAGCGGGTTAACGTGACTAGTTATAAAAACGACCACGCCAAACAAAAATAATGAGTTTAGACGCCAAAAAAATAAGTTGTGCGGAACTATGAATTTCTATTAAAATATATAACCACTTATTTGGTAATGGAAGATTTTGCTGGGGGATTTTGCTATGTAAAGAAGTACGGAAAAAAAATTTTACACTTTTTTTGTTTGTTAAAAACATTAAATAAGAGAAATTGTTTTTCTTATTTGATAACACTATTAAACAAGTAGGTATCATACATGGCAATTTTTCATTACCATTGAAATTTCATTACCATTAGTTCATACTAATGACAATGAAAAAAATTTCATTACCATTTAATGGTACTGAAATATTTTTCATTAGAAAAATAATTACTAATTACAATTGATTAAAAACCATTTGTTTACAATAAAATTCAGACAAATTAAAACGAACAACGGGTTTGGCCGAGGAAGTTATAAAACATAATTTTTTAAGGACGATCCATTTCATTCCGTTAAACTTTACCTGGATACAAATAACAATGGAATGGAAAGTAATATTTAATTTCAAATGAGCATGAGCCTGAATGACCATATTCCAAATTCGATTTCAGCGAGTTTTACACCATTTTTAAGTTTTTCTGTCAATGGCAATTATTTTTTTTAATTTGTTAATTATCAATGGTAATGAAATTTAAAATCATTGTCATTAATCAATGAAATTAAATTTTAGAATCATTACCATTAACTAAAAAAATGGTAATGAAAATAATTTCATTACAATTGATATCAATGCAATGGTAATGAAATCATCAATTAATTAGTCCACCTAATTAATTAGTCCCATGTATGGTAGGTATCTGCTCTTGCAATACATTTTATGTTTATAATATTGACGCGTTAAACACAAACTAGCGAAAAAATTGCGGAAGTTTTCGAGATTTTTCGACTTTTAGATTTTTATTAAAAATCCTGTTTTTCATTTTGTTAAGTTTTTAAAATTTGTAGAAGTTAAGCTTTCATTTGAGTTTTTTTATGCCTTTTAATATTCAAGGGTGTTTCCATAATTTTGTAAAAATTCAAATTTTTCAGTTTAATCCTTCTTATATTGTATTTAAAGAGTTAAAGGATTTCTTTGCGATTTACTAATATATAAACTATGAACTTTCCTCAACTATGTTTATTTTAGAGTTTAGATTTAACCACAATTTTCCTTAACCTTGGTTACGGTTAAAACTATTGCGGTTAATTGTGACCTGCAAAATTTTTTGGAACTGGTTGCCTTTGAATCTGTTCTAGAATAGGTGTTTTTACCACCGGTTCCGTGGAACAGGTTCTAGAACTGATTCCTAGAAGGAAGGTTTTTGGGACAAACTCAAACAAAAATCACCGATGATAGATTATAAATTGGAACAGGTTGCATGCAAGTACAAGTTGTTCTACAACCAGTTCTTTGCATCCGACAATTTTGCTGGGTGGTTAGCCCCACGCAATATAAAATATTTATTTTAACTTAAGTACTCTACTCAAAATTAACAAGAAATTTAAGCAAAAGCAGTCGCTCGAAACACAAACTCGAATTATAATTTTTCCAATTTATTATTTTTTTTCTTTAATAACAACTGTTATAATATAAAAATAGCAATCGACATATCCAAATTAGTCATTTTAAAAAATCTTTAAAATTAATTTAAAAAAGGCGTTTTTTCATTTTTATCAAATTTGTGGGTCATTTTGGATTCCAGGCTAAAGTGAGTTAATGATATCCGATAAAGTCATATTTGAATAATTTTGAGTGTATTAAATGAATAAATTAAATAAAAAAATAATTTTTTCTAAATTTAGAATTTTGGGAATTTTTAACAAAAATACAATTTTTCCAAAATGGGCGGTTTTCGGCCGCCTTTCGGCATGGGTTAATGTTTCCCAAAAAAAATCGATTTCTTCCATTTGTAATAAAACTCGGGGGTGTAATGAACGAAAATCGACAAATCGTTACTTTAAGGGACATCTTAAAAATAATGCGAACTTCTTTCGACAATTCGTCGATTGCATAGTTTTCATAAAAAAATGGTTTCAAATTTACAAAAAATATATATTAACTCGAAGTGCTATTATTTTTCTTTACTAAATCTAAATTCTCAATAGGTTTTGAAAACACGAAATTACATTAGCCCTATTCACAATCTTGTGCAAATGGTCTTGCATCATTGCATTTGCAAAGTGGTAGAGTATAATTTTACTTTACACTACCAAAATATACAGAGTTGAATTTGCTACACCTTTGCAAATATAAAACACCAAAAACCAATAGTTTATATTTACTATGCGTATGCAACACTTAATTGCATACTGCTGATAGGTGTCGACTGAGTTGAAATAAAAAAATAAACTACTAAACTAAACTAATAAATTTCTAATTATAAAAATAAACGCTAAATTCTAAATAAAAATTTTACACTTTTTTCGACATGAAATTTATTGTAGCGAAAATGTCAGTACAAATTAATTTTGTTTTTTACTAATCAGCTGTGAATTTCGTGCTTTGCAACAAATGTTGCAAACAAACATAAAATGACCGTTCACATTTGATAGCAAATATTTGCAATTGTACCATTTTGCAATCTCAAACGCACAGGATTGTGAATAGGGCTATTACATTTACTTAGTTTAGCCGTTTCATTTTATCAATCCAATATCAAGTCAATACAGAATTAAGCAAGTGTCATATGGGCTTTATAAATATTGTCTTATTTTGTAGAGCTGTGTAATCCTGCGCTGTTTAGGTTTGTGTACATTTTTAGGTTATGTTGAAGTTATATATTGCGTAAAATATTGTGCGCATATTATATTCAGAGAAGAAAATTTTGCTGTTTTTGCTTTTTTTAATCATATTTGGTTCTTTTTTCTTTTTCTGGATTTTCGGTTTTCTACACCGAAAAAATTTCTCAGTTGCTCAGTCAAAGAATTTCTCAGTTAAAACCCAACGGATTCAAATTAACTGAAATACCCGCTATTAACTAATGTTTCAGTTACTTTTGTATTACACTGTAAATGTAAAAACAATGTCATTTAATTTTGATAAATTTAGAAGAAAACAAAAATTTTCATTTTAACAAAAATTAAAATCCGTGGAAATTAAGGAATTTTAAATAAACTGCTAATTGCAGAAGGAAAACAATTCAAATACAAATTTTGAATATTAAAGGGAACATCTTAACAAATGTAAATTGTATATCCACCAAGAGGAAGCAAACTGGAAAAATCGACTTTAAATACATCGGAGACTGTATACTTACACTCATAAAAAAAAGCCCGTACAAATAGTTAAAAATTCTGCTAAAATAACACGAAATAGTACCTGAATTTGCGCCAGCAGAAATTTCAATGATATTGAGAATCATGGTCTGCTAAATTTAGGTGACCTAAATTTTAGGAAAAAAAAGTTAGTTCAAATACAATAATTTATAAGAAATGTTGTTAAGTGGAAATGAAAATTTCTAGAGTATAATTAGCAAAATTTGCGTATGGACCCAGTGTAGAAACGGTAATGACATCATTATTTTTCGGACTACCAGTAATGACACCCACTTACCTTCTGCATTACTTTAAAACATATAATAATGAGTTACTGATAATGACTTGAGGGTTAAAATGTTTTAAAAAATGTTCCTCGTAGTGCTTTACATAAGTTCGCTGACCACATCCTATATCTAAAACGGAAGATTCACATGGTTTTCTATACCGATTCAGAATAAACATTTGAAAAAGGGGGAAACTTTAACCCCCCCCCCCCCAAAATTAAATTTCGATGTGATCTTTCAAAACGCCGACACACGTATATTTTTTCACTGTTCTCCTCTACCAGAATCCGTTGTCAGAATCAGAAATCGCTCAAATTTGTTAAAAATCGTTACAAACACAGAAAAATCTAGCGTTTTTTCTGTGTTTGTAACGGAACTTAGGAAATTGATGACATTCTAAACAATACCCAGTGTAGAAAGGGTAATGACATATCATTATTTTTTGGACTTTCAGTAATGACACCCACTTACCTTCTGCATTATTTTAAAACGTATAGTAATGAGTTACTGATAATTACTTATTTTTATCATTATTTCAAGTAGAAAATAATTTTATAGATTTTTTTGAAAATTTTTTGAAATCTATTTTTAGACACAATATTTTTTAAACACTGGTAAGGATATATGTAACCACATATTTTTTGATTTTTTGTGTGTTGGCGAGTAAGTTTACTTGTGTGCAGCAGGTCAATTATGTTTTTATCCATAAAATATTACATGTCGATATAGCTCAGATGGTAGAGCTATTGACTGGCGATCTGTAGACCCAGGTTCGATTCCCGCACCAGCAAATTTTATTTAAAAAAATAAATACAATAAAAAATATTTTTTTATGTAATTTATTTTTTTGAAAATCTATTTTTAGACTCATTATTTTTGTCAGTTGTGGTAAGCACATAGGTAACGATATATTTTTGATTTTTCGTATGCTGTTGTGTAACCATCACTCATTATTTTTCGCGACATCGCCATATAAAGGTAATAAGAAATGTAATAACAAAAGTAAGTAGTTACCATTACCAAGTATGTACTTACATAACCATATATCTGGTCATTTCAAAGTTGAAAATTTTTATAAATTTTTTGAAAGTTAGTGATTGATTTCCCTGATATGTACAGTATCGGACAAAACATTTGCAACTCACATTAAAAATTAAATTTTTAGTCCGTATAATTGTATGTTCCTACTTTTTAAGGTTATTTTTGTTATTTCATGGTTTTTGTTAAGCAATAACATAAGAGATATTTTGGGTTCAGTTATGCGGAATTTTTATTTCTACAGGGAGTTATGTAAAAGTATTTATTATTTTGACGCGACAAAACAATTGCAACTCTTTAAGTTATTGTTGTTAATGGGTCAAAAACCGTTATGTTTTGTTTTGATAACATTCGCAGATTCTTGGTAGGAAGTCACATTTTTCATAAGTTGCAAAAATATTTAAAAAGAAACGCAAGTTCAGCACGTATTCCGAAATATTGATAATAATGGAACTAGATAAATTCGGTTAAGGTTTACGAAAGCATATTGTGGACGATTTCAATTAAGGAATTTCTCAAAAGGAACTCTCTATTAAATATAAAGTGCATAAATCATCAATTTCGCGAATTTTATCACGTTTTAAAAAAACTAAATATGTGGAAGCGATTAGCAAAGGCGGTCGGCCGCGAAAAACTGACCAAAGGACAGACTCGTTAATAGTGCGAGAAGTTAAAAAGTTTCCTTTCAAATCGGCTCCAAAATTGGCAAAAGAATTAAAGATACCAGTTATTGCAAGAACCTTTTCCCGACGTCTCGTTTACGCTGGTTTGTTAGCTTATCGGCCAGCGAAAAAGCATCTTATATCCAAGCGTAACCAATTGAAACGGCTATTTAGCTGGACAGTTGCTCAACAGCATATTAGCTGGACAGTGAACCAGAAGGAAGAACGTGCTTTTCAGCGATGAATCAAAATTTAATATTATAGGAAAACGAGTTCAAAAAGAGTTTTGTGTAAAGACGGTCAAACATGGAGGTGGTCATGTAATGGCCTGGGGATGTTTTTCTGCCAATGGATTAGGCCCACTCCATCGTATTCACGGTATAATGGATAAATGGGTTTACAAAAATATCCTTGAGGGTGTTATGTTGCCATATGCTGAGTGGGAAATGCCGTTACGTTGGACATTTCAACAAGATAATGATCCGAAACACACCTCGAAGGTGGTTAAAGCTTGGTTTAGGCAACAAAGTGTTAATGTTATGGAATGGGCACCCCAGTCACCGGATCTTAACCCGATTGAAAACCTCTGGTCAATTGTGAAACAGAGAATTGATCGTAATAACGTCCAAAATACTGATGAATTTTTCAACCGGATCCAAGATGCATGGTATGGTACACTCTAACAAATTTTTATTTAAATTTACTACCATAATGGTAGGTAACTGAATGCCTACCTTTTAAACCTTAGAAATACTAAAAGTGTGTAAAATTAAAATATATAGACACAAAGTGTCTAAAAATTACAGACACAAAAATAGTTAATCAAACACTCTAGATTATTTTGAAAACAAACTTTATGTGTGTAAAAATAAAATGTTTGTGCATAAATAAACGTGAGCGCATGAATAAAGATACATTTTGAATGTTATAAATACATAGCAAATGCTGATATATACTATTGAAAATGTTTTCTATTATACACCTGAAATCGACTCTTAATCCCCAATAATTTCCTAAATTTAAAATGGAAACCAACGAATGTTTGATTGTACGTTTTTATTTACAGCAAATTATTAACTATTTAAAATTACAATTAATACCACCAAAATGCGAATTGTTTAGCTTTATAATTTTTACTATTTTAACGGATGAATCCACAGAACCTTAACGTTTCTTTATAGGAAAAAACCTTATAAATAATAAGAGTATTTTCTATAGTAGAAAGTCCTCAGACTCTCCTGAAGTCGATGTAGTCTCCATTATCGTTTTGAAGCAGAAAACTCAACTTATTAGATACTTTGTGGTACATGTATCATCGGCTAAAAAACCCTGAACTGAAGTTGTCTGAATCCATTCGCAACGGAAGTACTGCACTCGGACACTTCTTATATTTACATGGGAAAAAAGACTGCTTCAAAATATCTTGAAGAAATTACAATTTTGATGCCGCAGTGATGTGGTCCAATTTTGTGATTAAGGAATATTTTTTGTGTTTGGTTCCCCTTGGTGCTACAAATGTAAGGATCAGAACAAAAAGCTAAAAACATAATCATAAAAACAAGAAAATACGTGTTGTATTAATGATTTAATTGGGCTCCTTCTTCTACTTACCCTTATTTAACTGGAATCTATTTAGATTTATAGAGCGCTGCAATAAGCTTATTAATAAAATGATTTCTTTTTTAATATGTATTTGCTATTATTTGCTTTTTCATTTTAGGTTTTTAATTTTTGACATTTTTGCTATGACTCTTTAAAGTATTTACAATTACACACTTTATGCCTAACAATAAAATTTAGGGACAATGTGTGTAATTATGAAAAGGAAATGTTTATAAATTTACAAAACACTATATTCAGTGTGTAGTTCTATGAAAGAATTGTTTAAATACATTTTTCAAACATTTCGTGCATAAATTTAGGCACAGTGTCTTATTTTAAATAATAATTTACACACTCTATAACAGTAATATTAAAAGCATTTTTAAGAGTGTATACCACAGGATACAATTAATAATTTAATAGAGTCCATGCCGCGACGATGCAAGGCTGTTATTGGAAGCAGAGGATTCGCTACAAAATATTAAAAGAAAAATAGTTAAACATGAAATATTTTTTGGTTGCAATTGTTTTGTCTTACTGAAGTATTGACCATGTTCATTTTAAGTTAAAAAAAGATCCAAATATTGAAGAAATTAAACTAATTTTTATTTCAAATAGCTCATGAAGTTTAATTTATTATATAAATAAAATTAAAGTTTTAATAACATAGCCCCATTTGTTTTATTCGACCAAATTATGACATTTGCATTCGAGTTACAAATGATTTGTCCGATACTGTAAGTACGGTTGTACTTTTTGCATTTATGTAATTTTCCTATGACTATAGATTTCCACTGTTCTCAAAAAATGTATCAATACAAAGTCAAGCTAGTGTCATACGGGCTTACGTCGCACAACTTTGCAGTGGATTTAGGATAATTGGGGGTGCTGATTTTGAATCTGCAACTATTTATTCAAATTGGCTCCAGATTTCGCACAACTCGCGTTTTTGATTTTTTCCATTTTTCAACCAATTATTTCAATAAAAAATGTATAATTTAATAACTGTAGCTCCGAAAAGAAAACCCTTTATAAAGTTTAAGCTTAATTCCATGCCCTATTTTTCAAACCCAAGTGTGTGTCAATATCTCAATAACTTTTGTAAATATAGTCGCTCATAGTCAAAATTTCAACATTTTTTAAGGGTTTTTTTTTTAATTTGAAATATAAGACGAAGTCCGATTTTAAATATCAAAGCCAATTTGGAAGGAAAAAATTCCAAAATTTGTATATATATCATATTGTATAAACAAATTATATGCACTTTAAGAGCCTTTTGTAATTAAATTTAGACTACAAAAAAATTATATTTTGCTCCACTAAAAATCTACTGTACTATTACTGAATTCTTATTTTCTAAAAACATCAGGAGGCTAATTACTGCAGTCGTGATCGAGTGTTATTCGATAGCAATTATTGTTACTTAAAACATTACAAAGATTAAAACTAGGTTAGAGGTGAAGGATTTAGTTCCCTTATTACAAATATGAGTTAAAGTTGTAATAATAATTGTTCGTGTTCTTTTATTTGATTATATTGATTATTTTAAAATTTTTATTTTAGATTTTCCCGGAATGTGTTTTGCTTCTACACGTTGCGCTACTGTTGAACCTGGCAAAACTTGGGATCTAACACCATTTTGTGGCCGCTCAACTTGTGTACAAGATGAGAAAGATCCTTCCAAGTAAACATATTATAAATTAGATACGATGTGATCAGTTATATAATTTTTTTTATTATTTTTTCTAGATTATTGGAATTAGTTGAAGATTGCGGACCCTTACCATTGGCAAATGACAAATGTAAATTGGATACTGAAAAGACAAATAAAACGGCTTCCTTTCCATATTGCTGTCCCAGCTTTACCTGTGAACCTGGAGTTAAGTTAGAATATCCAGATATACCTAAAGAAGAATCAAACAAAAAAGAATAAGCAGCAGAGTTTAAACATTTTCTATAAATTCAATCCATGGCATTAGAGCAAATATTTGCAGTAAAATTTCATTCATCCACCAAACAGTTTATAATATTTGAAAAGAAATATAGGAAAATGGAAAAATGAAAATTTTATATAAGAATTTTTCAAAAATAAAAGCAAATCCCAACTTATTTCATTTAATTAAAATTTAAATAAAATATAAATAAAATAATATCTTGTCATAGAATTGTTTGTATACGAATTCAAAGGACTTCAAATAAAATACAGTCAGACATATTGAAATCGAACACCCCCGGCCAGAAATCGCCAACGGTACAAAAAAAACAATAAAACGGCAGGTCACTGATTTTATAAAAATTGCAATTTGCACAATGCAAAGGTCCCCGTCTTTTTCCATAAAATTTGACAATTAATTCCGGTCACCGGTTTCCGTGAGAGATAAAACTTATTTTATTTTCTCAGCGGATTTTCTTATTTTCTTATTTTACTAATGTTGCCATATTTTCACACAATCACTTCAATTTTGTAAACAAAAAACATCTCAAACATTTCAATCACAGTACAAGTTTAGTAGGATTACATGGTTAATTTCGTATGCATATTCATCAGTGACAATAAAGAAACTCGTGTTTGAAGACCAATGAATGAACAAAATTGGTGGACATTGGACAATGGTCGATGCCAAATGGGATTTTTGGTATTAGTCAAAATCAGGTAGACTACCTAACATTAAATTATTTTATTTAATTTGTTACTCAAATGTTTTTAACTTCTAAATCCATTTTTCTGAAAGTGTGGCTATAGTTATGCAACACTAGTAAAAATAAAAATAGCAATTTAAATTAAAATTAATCTACGTTAAAAAAGTTTTTTTTTGGAAATTTAGAAATAGAATCTAGCTACGTTTTTAGCGTGCCTTAAAGTTTAGAATTAAATTTCTTTTAGATAAAATAAAACACAATATTTGTTGGTAATATAAAATAATTGTTAAGGTAAATTTATTGTAATGTTTAAGTACAAACACTATTTTTTGCCTCTTCATTTTTATATAAATAAATCATTTAGTATACCAACACGTGAGCATGTAACAACTAATTGTCTGTTGTTCAAGCCATCGGCGTAGATAGGTCGTATTCGTCGCTTTTTTATTTAAAGTACAGTTTTTATAATAAAAGCCTTCACCCAGCTACCACAAATAAATAATTCTGACACAACAATGGGTTTAAAATAAATAAATATTTGATCACTTTTTCTCATGTAGTAATGAATCCATTATAAATTGCAATATACGTGTGTATGTCAAGATAATTTGGTAAAGTGCGAACTTAGGTAGATAGACCCGTAAGTAGTTTTGTTTATTTGTGTTTTGAAGAGGGTTGGCAGGCAATACCGCTAAAATACCGTTATCGATTCAAAACCCTTTCAACTGACTACCGTTACCCCTAAAATACCGTTACCGAAATACCCGGAATACCGTTATTCTTAAAATACCGTTACCGAAATAACTGAAATACCGTTATCCTTAAAATACTGATACCGAAATAAATGAAATATCAATACCCTTAAAATACCGTTACCGAAACAAATGAAATATTGTTATCCCTAAAATACCGTTACCGTTATTTTTAATTTTCTGCTTTTGCTAATTTCGCGTGGTTTTTGAGTATTTTTTGTACATTAAGTTGATAAATTGGTTATGTTTTTAATCTCGTTTGATTTTTGTAAAAAAAATTACGGGATGCATCGTAATAACTGACTACCGTTACCCTTTAAATACCGTTACCGATATAACTGAAATACCATTAACCTTAAAATACCGTTACCGAAATAACCCAAATATCGTTATCTTTAAAATACCGTTACCGAAATAACTCAAATACCGTTATCCTTAAAATACCGATACCGAAATAAAAGAAATAGCGTTACCCTTAAAATACCGTTACCGAAATAACCTAAAATATCGTTACCCTAACGATAACCGCATTTGTTTCGGTTACCATCCATATGGTTTTGAATGAAAATAAATAACGTAAAGCAGGGTTGGAAAGCATTTTATAATATTAAAGATAGTGGGCAAAGCCCGCTACGTTGTTAGCGTGCCTTAAAGTTTTTTTAATTCCAGTTTATGTAAAGGTAGACCTGGCAATTCAAGTAAATTCACAAATCCAGTTGGAAAATTTACTGCGTCGGTTTCTTCCACCGTTGCTTCCTGCAGTTTAAATATCAGAATATATAAGTTCCATTCCTTTTCTTTTAGAAAATTTGTTTAACTTTTTGGAGAGTATGTTTCAATGCTACATAAGTTTCATATTTCGTGGATAGTGTTTGAACAGGTAATTAAAAGGGGTTCTTCACCCCTTTTTGTTCCTCCCAGTAAAAATCCCAAATATATGTAATCTTGCCTCAATCGCATGGAAAATTTTAAGTACCAAACTCCGGCAGTTTGAGTCATTCAAATTCCATTCCATTTTGTTTAAAAATTTTAGTGTTCCAATGCAACTCCTTCCAAGATTCCATTTCGTTCACCATTCCATTGCATTTCGTTCCCATTATCTGTTGTTCCAATTCCACTCGTTCCCCGTTTCATTGCATTTCGTTCCTACTGTCTTGTGTATCGATATTGTTATCAGTCGCTTCTATTTTCATTCCATTTCTTTGCACTTGCTCCGTTCCATTCCACCTTTAACTGCAGTGTTTCAATTCCACTCGTTCCCCATTCTATGCCATCTCGCTCCTTATTCCATTTCGTTCTATAGTCCATTCCATTTCGTTCCCTATTTCAATCCACTTCCATTGTCTATAATTTCAAATCCACTCGTTCAACGTTTCATATCCATTTCGTTCCACTTGTGTAGTGTTTCACTTCCACTCGTTTTCTATTTAGTTTCTTAATTTTAGTGTTCCATATAAATTTGTTCTTTAAGTTTTAGGTTTCTAGCTAAAGACGGAGACGTTAAGGGGGGGGGGGGGGGGGAATTTTCCCCTTTTGAACCACCATTTTTACCACGTTCCTGTCCAAAATCCGAAAAATGCTTTGTCGATAAGTTAGTCCATACTCCAAGGAGGCCATCAAGGGGGAGAATTATTCCGTTTTTACCCCTCCCGGTAGGAATTTCCAAAAATTTCTTAGAGGACGTCTGCGTTGGAGGAGGAACCTACTACATACATAATTTTAGGTCTCTATATGCAGCAGTTTGGCCCGGCCGTCAAGGGGGAAGTTTTTTCCCTTTTTACCCCTCCCGGTATGAATTTCCAAAAATACCGTCTTAGGGGACGTCTACGTTGGAGAAGGAACCCAAATACCGAATTTAAGCTCCCTAGTTCCAGTAGTTTGGCCAGGCCGTTAAGGGGGAGACTCTTCCTGTTTTTGACCCTACCTGTGGAAATTTACAAAAATCTCATCATAGCGGATGTCTACAATAGAGGAGGAACTTTAATACCAAATTTCAACTTCCTACCTCCGGCGGTTTGGGCAGGCCTTTAAGCGGCACTTTTCGCTTCATTAATCCCCATTTTTGCAATGTCCCTGTCCAAAATTCCAAAAAGCACCCTCCCGATAAGTGAGCCCATACTCAAAGGAACATATGTACTACATTTCAGGTTTCTAGCCAACTTTTACTATTTGTGCCCCTCTCGGTAGGAATTTCCGAAAATCCATCGACAGGGAATTTGAGCTTCCTAGTTCCAGCAGTTTTAGCAGGCTGTCAAGGGGGACACTTTTTCTTTTTTTGTCCCTTCCGGTTGGAATTAGGCTGGAAGAGGAACCTAAGTACCGAATTTCCAGCGGTTTGGACAGGTCGTTAAGGGGCCACTTTCCCTTTTTTAGCCCTCATTTTATAACGACCCTCTCCAAAATTCAAAAAAGTATCTTTCTAATAAGTTAGCCCTTACTCCAGAGACCCACATTTTAAATTTCAGGTTTCAAGCCGAGGGGGTTTTTACAGGCCACCAAGGGGAGGCTTTTCTTCTTTTTGCCCCTCCATTTAGGAATTTACAAAAATCCCATCTTTCCCCTTTTTGCCCGTTTCGGTAGGAATTTCCAAAAATCCCGTCTTAGCGTACGTCTATGCCGAATATCAAGTAACCTTGTTTTAGTGGAGATATCCATGGGGGGAGGAAAAAAAGTACTTTTTTTGAAATTATATTTTTTTAAATGGTACTTTTTGGAAAAAGCGAAACTTTTTGGAAAAAGATACTTTGTTTTTAAAATGTACTTTATTTGTACTTTTTTTGAAAAAGGTATTTTTTTAGAAAAATGTATTTTTTTTGGAAAAATGTACTTTTTTTGGAAAAGGTACTTTTTTTGAAAAAGGTATTTTTTTTTTTTTTGGAAAAAGGTACTTTTTTGGAAAAAGGTACTTTTTTTGGAAAAGGTACATATTTTTAGAAAAAGGTATATTTTTTCGAAAAGGGTACTTTTTTGGAAAAAGGTACTTTTCTGAAAAAGGTACTTTTGTTTGGAAAAAGGTACTTTTTTTGGAAAAAGGTACTTTTTTGGAAAAAGGTATATTTTTTGGAAAAAGGTACTTCTTTTTGGAAAAAGGTACTTTTTTTTGGAAAAAGGTACTTTTTTTCCCCCCTTTTGCCCCTCCCGATAAGAATTTCCAAAAATGCCGTCTTAACGGACGGCTACACCGGTCGAGGAACCTACATACCAAATTTCCACTTCATAGCTCCAGCAGTTTGAGCAGGCCGTCAAGGGGGACTTTTTCCCCTTTTTGCCCCTCCCTGTCAAAATTTCCACAAATCCCGTCTTGGTGGATGTCTGCGATAGTGGAGGAACCTTTATACCAAATTTCAACTTCCTACCTCCAGCGGTTTGGACAGGCCGTCAAGGGGGCATTTTTCCCCTTTTAACCCTCATTTTTACAACGTCCCTGTCCAAAATTCCAGAAAGTACTTTCCAAAAAAGTTAGCCCATACTCCAAGGAACACATATCTTAAATTTCAGCTTTCTAGCCAAAGGGGTTTTGGCATGCCGCTAAGGGGGAGACTTTTCCTAGCTTCAGCGGTTTGGGCTGGGCGATGTTGAGTCAGTCAGTCAGTCAGTAACGTTATTCTTTTCTATATAGAGATAGACTGGTCACTTTTATAAGGCGTTGTCATAGGAGGGGGAAATTGACCCCTTGTGACATGTCACAAGACAAATCCCAGGACAGGTCCCTGAACTTTTTTTTATGAGAGTTCAGTAACCTGTCCTAGGATTTGTCTTGTGACATATCACAAGGGGTCAATTTCCCCCTCCTATGACAACGCCATTTAAATGTGACCAGTCTATTTCATATAAAGGGGCCAGTTCGGTGACAGTTTGTTAAAATTTCCCGTAGGGAAGGTCTTTTATATGTCTAAATTATTCAGAACCTCACATATCAGCTGTTTTATAGGTAAGTGCGGCTAAAGTTATGAAACGGAGTGTATATGTTTATACTTTTAGCTAGAGTTGTGTCGTTCATGAACGAACTAGTTCATTTGAACGGTTCAGTTCATTGAACGATATGACATCGTTCACCACTATTCGTTCTTTTCGTTCAATCGTTCATTTCGTTCTTTTTTTTAGTCATAGAAAATTTGTATCCTTTCTTCCCAAGTAAAAAAAAATTATATGGAGCCATATGAAGTTATATTTAATTATATATAATCTTTTATGTAATTAGATATAATTATATCCGAAAAATGAGAACATCTTATTTTATCTTATTGTATCGAATTGTATACAATTGTATACAATTTGGTACAATTTGATACAATTTTATGCAACTCGATACAATTGTATCCGAATTTTGTCCTCATCCAATTACATCAAATTATATCTTTTTGTATAAAATTATATAAAATGTTATAAAAGTGGACATAGTTGGATACAATTATATCTAAATATTGACCTTATACTTTTGATTATATTATATATGACCACATCTAACAATACACAAAAATTATTTTTTTAAATAAAAAAGATATGCAATATCTGGAGATCAGACCTGGGGGATTTCAATTACAGTTGCAAATAAATGTAATTGATATTAAAAAAAAACTCAATTACATTTCATGTAATTGTAATTGAAAATGTTCAATTACAAGTAATTGTAATTGAAAGTGATTTCAATTACAAATTTCAATTACATTTAGAATGAAAATGTTTTTTGTTAAAATTTTGTAGAAAAAACTGACTGGGATAGGTTGGATAGGCGTAGATAAGTATAAAAAGAATACGTCATATTGGGCTGACCCCTCACTTGTGCTCTTTGTCATTATTTCTTTTCCGAAAAAAATGTAATTGTAATTGACATTTTTTCAATTACAATTATATGTAATTTATAATTGAAAATTTTCAATTACAAATCACATCTAATTGTTTTTTCTTGAATTACAATTACAAATAATATGTAATTGTAATTGAATTTTTTTCAATTACAATTACATGTAATTGTGTAATTGCATAAGTAATTAATTTCTAAATATAATGATTAACCCACAGGTCTGCTGGAGATCCTATAATTTCGATAAATCTTCCATTACTTTTATCCAGATTTACCATGACAGTGCATTAAACATGAACAAAATTTTCTTTGTTTTTAGTAATTTTAAAATAAAGTTAACAAGACTGAAATTTTAAAGTTAATAGGATTATGTTATACAACCAAGATATAAGAAAAATAGTAAGAAAAATAGTAAAAAAAATAGTAAAATATTACAAAATAGTAAAAATTACTAAAAATATATGATGCAAAAAATAAACTCACACACCAATCATGCACGGGTTATATATTCTTATTCACGCTCACGCACGAATCAAGTACGAATTATATATTCTCAGACTCACGCACGAATCACTTGAGTATAGTAATTATTACTCACGATCACGTGTGAATAACGTGACTCACGAACATTTCTAGTCACGCGCCAATCCCTAGTAATTACTAAATCTAAAACTAAGTCAAAATCATTGTTAACATAGAACCACATATAATATAATACGGTTTTATATGGACCTTATATATTTTTATATAAAATCACTTTGAAATAATTGCTTATGTGGGATGATATATAATTATAGATGATTTTATAAAGAACGTTGTATTGTTATATATTAAAGAAATTATGAAATATTGTAGATATGGAACCATATTAATTTATATATGGGTTCTTATTTGTCAATATATAATCATATGTAACACAAATTATGGAATATTTTTTATATGGCTCCACATATAGTTTTATATTATTATGTATAGTGTCATACTAAATTATATATAAACGTATATGTAATTATATCTGTAATATGTTACTTTATGTACTTATATATAGCATATGCAATTATATGTATGCCAGTATGTAATAATATAAAATCACATATGTCTCCATATTAAAACCTGTGAGGAAAAAATATCTAACATATGACTATATAAAAGTATATCTGCTTGAATTTAAAAGCATATGTGGCCATATGTAGCTATAAGTTACTATAAGCAATTACATAAAATAATATATGATTATATCAAAACTTTTTTACTCGGGTTATTAATTTTATTACAGAATTAAATGTTTTCTTAATAATTTCAAATTTTTAATAAAATTGTAATTTTCTGACACTATTAGGATATGCACAATAAAATTAATATAAGCATTTAACATGTAGTGCGCCAATAAATTACCGAACGAACGACACCGTTCACGAATCACTGTTCAGACACAGCCTATGACAAAAAAGAACGATAACAAAAAAAGAACGATTGAACGAACTAGTTCAATGAATTTTATTGAACGATATGACCGAGTCACCAAAAAGAACGATTAAGCCCAACTCTACTTTTAGCAAACCCATGTGAAAATATTATCCAAAACATTTTAAATTTTTTTTAATTTTGTAAACATTGGCGCCTTTATATTCAAACCTAGTTTTTCTTGTTTTTATTTGAAAGAACGTTTATTATTGTATAAAACAAGTCCTTCTTTGTTGGAATCGGTTGAAAATTGTTAAAGTTACAATTTTTTTAAATAAAATTTAAATTTTCCCAATATGTGGGAAACATACATACAAAGAAACGGTAAAATTGTTTTCGTCTAAAGTATTAAAGCATATCTACACGGGATAGAAATTTCGTAGAGTTTGCGTTAAATTTGTCATCTCTAATAGTGTTGGCGCTAATTTTTATCGTAAAAGTACCATCTCTAGTTGTCAAGAATTAGATTTTATTAAAATTTTTGTATTTCAAAGAATAATTTTTTCTCCAGATACCAAAAAGTGCATTTAATCAACTGAAATGTTCGATAATGTGACAGGACACTTTAAAAATTGTTACTAATTAAAAAAACTTGTTAATGACAGCAATTGTCAATGGTCTAGAGATAACATTTCGTAGACTTATACAGAGCTGCATTTTCAGAAAATCTCGCGAGTTTTCTATCCCGTGTAGATCTGCCTTTAGGTATCAGAGAATGACAAAATTATAATTTTGGGTACTTTTAAAATTTTGTGGTGAAACAAGTATGAGTTAGTGATGTTAAAAATCAAACCATACACATATACAACATATTCACCTGAAGCAGTGTTGCCAGTTTTTTTCAGACCTTATCCTCAATTTTCAATTTGTAATCCTCAAAAATCCCTAATTTTTATTTTCTGGAAAAAATTCGTATTCGTTAACTTTTTTTAAAAATTAATGTAAAAAAAACTATATTTATTTAATTTTTTCGGTAAGTTATACACTCAAGCTCAATAAATTTTGTAATTGTAAAAAATTATAAAAAAAATCATTTTAAATATTTTAGAATTAAAATTTTCCGATTCATCAGTTTCAGACATTTTGTTCCGTATGGTACTGTATTAAAAAGTTTCAATATTTCAGCAGATGGATTGAACTTTTGACAATTGAATAACATGTAAAGTATATACATAATTTAAGAGGAGCTTCTTATAACTCATATTACATTCGAATAACCTTAAATATTTTGGAACCAAAAGGAATTAAGGTTTGCACATTAACTTGCCAGACACAAATTTGTGTAGCTTAAAATCATGCACTATTATCATCATTCTTAAAAGAAATATATAAATGTTTAGAATTATCATGGTTAAATTCAAAAAAATATAAAAAAGCAATAACATGTTATCCCCAAAAATTCCCCTAAAATTTCGTTTCATCCCCAATAAATTACCAGACCTCCAAACGGAAATTTTTATCCCCATTGACGAAAAAATCCCCAATTTGGGGATAAAGCTTTTAGTGCTTTTTGTACAGTTTATATTTTTGGTATTTGTTCTCGTTTTTTTTATTTTTTTTTTTTAATTTTGTGTCAAAGTTAAAAAATAATACAAACTATACAAAAAAATATATTTTTTCACAATTTTTTTAGTGCAATTTTAAATAGCAACGTCATTATATTTAAACTTCAAAATTTTTAAATATTAGTTTAGTGCTTTTTTACCCTTTTTTTGTTATTTTTTAAACTGTTTTTACACGATTTTATAAATCGTTATAAAGCTAAATTCTTGATTTAAATTTTTCAAGAAATTAATATCGTGCTTTTGACGCCTATTTTTGGTAAATTTTCACCCTTTTTCATAATGCTCATGGTGCTTTCCTGCCTTCAAGAGTTGGCAACACTGACTACAAATTAGGGTATTCAATTAATCGGCTTTTTATTTTAATCTATTAATCGTTCAAATAATTATTCGGGTTTTTTTCTTAACCGGTTAATCGAACAAAATTCTGAAATTAATCGATTAATCGAAAAAATTTTCTGTAAAATAATATACATACACTTGTATTTTTAATAATTTTATTTACAAAAGGAACAAAAATAAATTCAGTAACTCTGTTGAAATACATAAAGATAAAAAAAATGTAATAATTGAGATCAGATTTTTGTCAATTTTTATTTTTTCTGTCCCTTCTTTCACATATTAAAATTTTATCCAAATCGGGGACAACCACACCCAAAAGAAGAATATAAGACCCCGTACATTAATTTGTATCTCTTTCGTATGCATTAAATGCATAAAAGACGTAAATGTAGAGAGGAATTCTAAAATTTTTATTTTATTAATTCAGAGTGCTCAGCTTTATTACATTAAACATTAGATTAGATTAGATTAGATTAGATTAGATACGAAGGCACTACGCACCGCGACCAATATAGATCTTTTGTGCTGCCTAGAGTTCCCTATAGATTCAGGCTACCAATAAAGCCAATAATCCTGTTAGGAGAATTTCCCCAAACGTCCGAAGATGATACAAAGCGGTCACCCAGAAATCTGAGTCTCCTGTCGCACAGTCTCGGACATTCGCAGAGAACATGCTCCGATGTCTCTTTTTCCAGCTCACAAAACCTGCAAACATCAGTGTCTGACCGGTCCTGTTTGTGAAGCTGGTACCTGAGCCTACAGTGCCCAGTTAAGTATCCCGTCAGGGTCCTAAGGTTACCCCTGTCAAGTGACAATAGTCGCTTTGATACTCCGCTGGACAGGGAAATAAATCTTTTGGCCTGTCTTTGGCCAGTAGAAGTTTCCCAATGTTTTGCAAACTCAGTCTCTCTCCATTGCCTGAGTTTTTCCCTAGCATACCCCCTAGGTATCCCAAAGAATGGTTCCGGAACGATGAAGGGTCGTCGGGCTCCACAATTGGCTAGACAATCAGCCCTTTCGTTACCCTCGTGCCCTTCATGGCCAGGAATCCATCCCAGTGTAAGGGAGTTTCCCATACCGAGTTCGTTGAGAATTTCCACACACTCCATGACCAGACCAGATGATACTTCGTAAGCTCCAAGAGCCTTTAGCGCAGCCTGGCTGTCAGAAAGAATGTAGATGCGGGATCTAGCCGTGCCTCTCCGCAGGCACTCTCTCACACATACGCAGATGGCGAAAATCTCTGCCTGAAAGACGGAGGGGTACTTGCCCATTGGTAGAGCACGTTGGAATCTGGGTCCAAAGACACCTGCCCCCGTGTCACCATTGGCCTGTTCCGAGCCATCAGTGAACCATATCTGAGCCCCCTCTTCGGGCTTCCAAGTCCGACTGGTCCACATATGCCTGTCAAATGACATGATATCAAAATACCTGACAAAGATCTGCTTTGAGATCATTTTGTCCGCGACCCTTAAAATTGGGTCGTCGATAAAGATCCCGGCGATCTTCATGTGTCCCTTTAGGTCCCCGCTCCTCATGTCCCCGACCCCCCGGAGACGAAGTGAGCCCAAGCTTGCAGCTTCCTTCACGGAGATATGCAATGGTGGAATACCCAACATGGCCCCAATGGCATCCGTTGGGCACGATCCCCCAGCCCCCGTAATGCCAGTACACACCAGCCGATACAACTTCCTCAGAGTATCCTTTGCCGTTGACTGCTCAACCTTTGGCCACCATGCTAAGGCAGCATAAGTGATCATAGGTTTTACAATGGTGTCGAATGACCAGTAGACCATGTGTGGTCTTAGACCCCATGTTCTCCCAAAGAGCCTCTGACAGGCATAATATGCCCTGGTGGCCTTCTTGGTTACGGTGTCCAGATGATCATTCCACGTAAGCGATTTGTCCAGAGTCACCCCTAAATATTTCACATTATCCGAGAAGCCTATAGTTTTTTCCCCAACAACAGGTTCGGTCAGGTTGACCCTTCTTCTCCTTGTGAACGGTACCAGGATCGTCTTCGTTGGGTTGATAGTCAACCCCTTTTCCCGACACCATGAGTGAGTAAAGTTCAGAGCCTGCTGCATACGATCAGAGATGGTCCTGTCATCCCAGCCGACAACGGATATGACAAGATCATCGGCGTAGCCATAGGTCCTGAAGCCAAGGTCGTTCAGACCCTCAAGCAACTCATCAATGACCAGTGTCCACAGTAAAGGCGATAGCACACCTCCCTGCGGACATCCTCTGGTCGCATTCACGGTTCTACTAGTAGAGCCTATGCCGAACGTGATCTCTCTTGAGCTGAGCATCTCTAATGTCCAATTTATGATCATTGGAGATATGCCCTTTCTCATCATAGATAGCCCGATCGCATCGTAGGACGTGTTGTCAAAAGCGCCCTGTATATCAATAAAAGCACAGAGGGCAATGTTCTTTGCCTCTAGTGCCTTCTCTATCACCGTGACAACATGATGGATAGCACTTTCTGTAGACTTACCCCGTTGATACGCGAACTGAAGCTCGTGTATCGGCTTACGCCCGAGATACGTGTCCCTAATGAAGTGGTCCAAAACTTTCTCCATTGTCTTAAGAAGAAAAGAGCTGAGGCTAATTGGTCTATACGATTTAGGCAGTTGTTCGGATTTCCCCCCCGCCTTTGGAATAAAGACCACCTTAACCCCCCTCCAATTCGTCGGAACATGACCCAACAGAAGACTGGATCTAAATATCCTAACCAGTTGTGGGGCTATTATATCCACCCCCCTCTGCATCAGACATGGATAGATCCCGTCGGGGCCCGGTGATTTAAAGGGCTTAAATCCATTAATCGCCCATTTCACTGTCCTCTCGAAAGACGGCACCAGTTAGGCGTACATACCTTCCCGTAAGGTTTGGGATTCTTTGAATCGCTACAGACCCGCGGGAGGCTACGCAGCCTGGAAAGTGCGTGTCTAACAATAGTTCACAGGTTTCCTCAGGAGATCCAGTGTAGGAACCATCGGGTCTCCTGAGAGTGCAAAGACCATTCGTGTGATCCTGTGAAAGGGCCTTCTGAAGTCGCGCAGCTTCCGGAAGATCTGAGATCTTCTCACAGTAGCTGCGCCACGTGGACCTTTTGGATCTACGTAATTCCCTATTATATTCAGTTAGAGCCGTCTTGTAGGTGACCCAGTCACCTGTTTCCTTGGCTCTGTTGAATAGTCTCCTAGCCTCCCTTTTGAGCCTATCCAGACCATCGTTCCACCATGGAACGTCCCTTCTCACCTTCCTGGTCTTTTGAGAGCAGCTCGCAAAGTAAGCAGAAGTCAGACTAGATTGAATCTCTGATGCCTCATAATCAATCTCATCTGGGCTCAGAATCAACCCTTTGGAGATATTGGCATCGCTTTCCAGATGATAACGGAAGTTCTCCCAGTTTGTGCATCTGGGATTACGATATTCCTGGCACGAGTCCAGCGCACTAACAACGTCAAAGACCAGGTGTTGATGATCGGACATTGATAGTTCGTTGGATACATGCCAGTTAGAGATGGCGAATGAAAGGTTAGAACTAGTAAGAGTGAGGTCCAAGACCTCTGACCTAATAGCATTCCTAAATGTCGGTTCGTCGCCCCTATTTGCTATGTTAATACCATTACCACATATAAATTCAAGCAGGTACTCACCCCGTTTGTTGACATTGGTGCTTCCCCACGTTGTGTGATGAGCATTGGCGTCACAGCAGAGGATCCAACTCAGACCCCTCAATCGGCAATATTCCACAAAGGCCGAGACCTCCGCGGTTGGTGCCGCGTCGCTGTCGCCAGGCAAATACGCAGAGGCCAACATCACCTCATGCTCCCCGGCCAGGGAAGGCACTTTTGCCCAGATTGCAACCAGGTCTCCCATTATGAACTCCGAAATTGGAAGAAATGTTAGGTTGCTCCTCACAAGGATGGCCGCTCTAGGCCTGCTATGTTTGGAATCATAAATCAACTTACCATGGTTCGCGTTCAGCCCCTTAATGGCCCCATTGTGTACCCACGGCTCCTGAATGAACATTACATCCAGAGCGTCGACGGTGAACCTTCTGTTGGCAACATCAGATGCCGCCTTGGCATGGTGAAGGTTCACTTGCAAGCACCTTAGGTGCTTTGGTGTTCTGCCCCTTATGGCAGTCATTACCTGCGAGCAAGTTTGGTAGCACGCTTTGCCACCTTTCTGCCCCGATTGGTGTTCAGCAGAGCAGCTTCCTCTGCCGAGTTCCTCTCCCACTTTTTGCGCCTGCTGGGAGCCATAAGCCTGGCCGACTTTTTGGCATTGGGCTCAGTAGAATTAGGTTTGGCAAGGTCCCTCGAGCAGCCCGGTTTTTCATCCGACTTTGAGTCCTTAGAGACTCTTGTATCGGATTTAGCCGCAGCTGCTGAGGTGCTTGCCTTTACCTGTTTGGATATGTCGCGCCCGACCTCTTGTCTTCCTGTAGGTCTTACCAGCGCTGTTCCATATCCAAAATTCACCCTGTTGTTCTTTCGTTTGAGTAGGTCGGCTGAGATTGGGTCAATAGATAGGGTTAATTCCACTATTCCACCCTTAATGACCCTGTTCAGCACCTTCCAGTACTCAACCGAAAGTTCACAGTTCTGGCCCTCCACCAGTCCAAGAATCAAGTCATTGGACGTGTCCTCTTTCTCCGGGAAGTATCCCACGAACACTTGGGCCCTCGGCACTTCGTCTTCCGCCACGACTTTCAGCACAGCGTCACTCCATGGCTTTAGCGTGGGGACATGCGTCTCCAGCCACTGCGCTGTGTCCTTATCGCGGCACACAAAACTAAGCCACCCCGGCTTAAAGGAGCAACTCGAGAAGCAGGGCTTGATGGTCCCCTTTCTCAGCTCCGCTATTTTGTACAAAACAGCTCTTTGGATGGACTGCAGCTGTTCATCAGTCCATCTAGTTGCCGGGAAATCAGGCGGAATAACGCCAATTTTCGTCGTCGCAACAATTTCCTTGTAGGATACTACCGCTGTTCGTTGCTGTGTTACCGGGGCTGCCAAGGCTGCCTTTGGTAATGTGCCACTACCAACCTTTAGAGGTGTGCCATCACTAGCCATCTCAGCGGTCCTTTTTGCAGGGTGTCCGGAGCCAGGCGGCGTTGAGCCATCTGATCGTACCCTCTTTCTGATACCTGCGAGTTCTTTGACCTCCTTACGGGCTTCGCGCATGGGTAGCAGACATAGTCTCCGCGCTGCCTCTAGGTCAATTCCTTCGTCCAGGTACATCCTCAGGCGTTTACGAGCAGCCCCACAGAGCTTTACCCTTTCAGTCACTGGTTTCGACTTTTCGCCTGGAACTTCCTCTGTTTCAGCATTTTTGGGCTGAGAACTTAGAAGTTCATCCTCTTCATCCGTTGGGATATTGGTGTTGATAACTATACTTGGACCCGAGAGGTCCTCAGTTATATTTCCAACTTCCATCGGTTCAGCCACGTTAAGACTGGAAACGTCTTCTGTCGGCTGAATCATGTCCAGTTTGTCCTTAGCATCATATGGGCATAACGCCCCTTTGACTGCTGAGGATAGGTCTGCGCTGACCTTCTCTTGCTTTTTTTCTGTTTTTTGGCTATTCATGTCCATCTGAAAAATAAGATCAAAAATAGGGATTAGAACAGTACGCTCGGCAGCAGAGCCCTGTACTGCCAGCGGGCTAATACAACCAGGGTTCGCCTCGTCCTGGAGGCCACCGTTCAAAAACACACTAGCGTAGTGCTATTCATCCCATGGGCACGGTTGGATAACACCGGGGATTACGGGTTTTTATCGAGTGTCCGCTCTAGATCCGCCATGTTCTGCGAAAGCAGGGACACCTCTAGCCGGATGTGGCTCTTCACCACGCATGGACGGTCTTTGGATCCCATGAGAGGCTGAGGCAACATCAATAGAGTTGCTAAAACGCTTCAAGGTCCCTGTAGCACTCTACTTGTCCCCTACATTAAACATTAATTATAATCAATAATTCTAGTAACTAGTTTTGAAAAAACGTTTTTTTGCCGATAACTTCAGATTTTGAGGGTATATTCAAAATTCTGAAAATTGAAAAGTGATTTAATCAACCAGGTCTACAACCTATACTAGGTCATTTTACAAGTATATTAAATTTTTTCTATTTTGTAGCACCGTGTTATTAATGCTATCATTTAATATCCACGTTTAAAAAGTCGTAAAAAATAATTAAAAATTTATTATACGTAAATAGATACCACTAATTTAATAGATAAGTCACAACAACAGGGTAGTAATTTGGAAGATGACAAAGCAAACTGTGATAATTTTATTTTGTTTTTTCTTTGGGATTTAAGATATTTATTAATGCTTCTACTTGAAAACATGAAATTCTCATTGAGCTAACAAATATTTCTAGAAATTCTAAGAGGTCATCCCTTAATTATTTTCTTAGGCCAGAATGAAATCCGGATAGGTAAAAGCCTACAACAAATTATTTGTCACAATTTTTTAAAAAATTTTTGAGTTTTTAGCACATTTACTTTAATAAAAAATTTATATTTATTAAAAATTTTTGTAATTTTCTACCAATTTCGATTAATCGTATGAAATTATTCGAATTAATCGTTATTCGAGATTTGGACATTTTAAATTATTCGAACAATTTTTGAGAAATACCCTACTACAATTATAGGCAGTCGATGCGTACACATACACATGCAATATTTCACTCTGACCGACTGGTTGTAAGTAGAAGTAAAGTGTCCCTACCGGCAACTCAGCTAACTTTTAATGCACTTAAATCTAACTATTTCGCAACTAGTGGTGGTTAATATTTGGATTATTTTTAACCCTTCTGCTGCGTGAAACGGCATTCACACCTAAATCTTAAACACATGTTTAGCTAAAACTAGCGTAAAAGAATAAAGAACTGTTGTAGTAGAATAAAGAGCTAAAATACGTGTTTTAGCTAAACACGTGTTTAAGAATTAGGTGTGAATGCAGCCTAAGACGTATATATACGTTTTTTCGTAACTCTATCCTGTTGTGTAAGACGTAAATATACGTCCAGCTCAAATAAGTGCTATAATCTGTATGAAAAATTTAATTTTTTAAAAAAAGCGAATGAATCAAATATTTTGGGCAGCTTTCTAAATGTTAACTAAAAATCTGTGGAATAAGTGGCTGCATTTAGCATTTATTAGCATTTTCATCAAATCCCTATTCTGTTGCGTAAGACGTATATATACGTCCAAATTGCAACCGTAATTTTGGCTGCCAAAAATATATTTTTTTTAAACAAAATGAGTGAATCTAAATTATTTAGCTATTTTCTATATTTATACAACAAATTTTTTATTTGAGAAGCAGAGTTCAAGATTTATTAAAATGATAATAAATCTTATCATTTTTATCAAATACTTATTCTGTTGTGTAAAACGTATATATGTATATATAAAACTGCCAACCCATCCCGTCTTATTGGAAAACACTTTCCAAATTATATATCAAAGACGGGTGAGAAAAAAAATCCTGCACGAAAATGTGGTATATGCTCCAAAAAAAAATATTCGAAAAGAGACTCGGTTTTGGTGCGTTGTGCCTTGTTTGGAGGAATATCACAAAAAATAACGGATTTGGTTAAATATTTGCAATAAGCTTTTAATTTTTGATATGAAAATATAAGATGTTATCGCATACTTCAGTTAGTAATTATCATCAGAAAAATATGAATTAGTTATCTTTATATAATTACAAAGTTAATAAATCAATTGTTTACAACATTAGTAAATCAAAATTCATAAAAATATGTTTAATTCAAAAAGTTTCATTATTTTTTCTAATTTTTTGTTAAAATATTTTATGTGCTTCCCACATTGCGTAAAGCTGCATTCACACCTAATTCTTAAACACGTATTTAGATAAAACACGTGTTTTAGCTCTTTATTCAATTACAACAGTTCTTTATTCTTTTACACTCGTTTTAGCTAAACACGTGTTTAAGATTTAGGTGTGAATTCCGTTTAAGACGTATATATACGTTTTTGCTGTTTTTTGTCGACGCAAAACACGAGGATCTTTTTAACTTTGTCAACGCAGTAGAATGGTTAATGGAGCCAACTGACTATTTTAACATTGCGATGTCCTAGGTCAGAGCTGGCAAAACTATGACACGCGTGTCAGTGGCAATTTTCCCATAAAATTCTGGGAAAATTTCTAAAATTCTAGATTGAAAGAAGTTTAAATGTTTCGATGAGAAAATGCCTCATAATAGGAGAAGTAAAAAGTACCAGAAAATTGCACAAAAATGGAAAACAACTTGTAATAAAATTGGATCTAAAAAATTAAGTTTTTTTAAAGGGAAAATAGTTGTTACGAAATAACTCTCAATTAAATAAAGAAAATAAATTTCATAATGAAATAACCCCCTTTGTTGGAATTTGAAATTGGGTTTTGATCGTGTTTCGCAGAGCAATTTCATCTGAAATAGAAATTTCTCTGTTCAAATCCATAACATTCGCTTCTTATTCATTATTATGATGATAAAAACCGCGCGATTTATTTTAACAAAATCAAATTTTTCCCCGAAGCTCATTTTTCAACTAGTTTCTTACGTACTGAAATAATTGTTAACTTTTTTAACAATATGAAATAACCACCAAAAATGGAATAAATTTTTGAAAAGGCAAAAATGTTCAAACTGTTTTAATTTTATTTCATGGGGGAATTTTTCATAGTGAAATAATCTCAATATTTAAAGATTAAATAAACCCCCAAAAATTAAATAACCGTCAAACATTTTTACGTCGTTTCTTGGATGTTATTTAATATTTCCTTTTGGGGGTTATCCGTAGCGCTGCACATTGGGTTCAAATGATGCCAAAGTGGCGATTAATTGAAATTTTAGAATCAATTTTTTTTAATAATTCTTGGTATCGGGTAAAATTAGATAAAATTCTGCATCACTAATTGGCACAATTAATCGTATATGTCAGGGATGATAAAGTTAGTACTATAGTACTTTTTCTGGTACTATTAGAACCTCAAAAGTACTATGGTACTTCTATGACTCATTTAGTACTATTTACAAATTTTCATGTTTTTTTTTTTTTTAATTTTCATACAAAATATTGTATTTAAAATGAACAAATAAACTATCGGAGTTTAAAATACGTAATTCAATGAAACAAACTATTAACATATGTACACAAAAATATTAAAAATAAGGTGAATTAAAATTTTTCGGAAATTTAGTATTTTTGATTTAAAAAGATCCTTAATAATCGTAACTTTAAATTGTTGTGATAACCAAGCAGTTGTGTTCATCGAGAGTTATCTTAATTGAGGTTGTACTTAATTTAATTATTGAATAAATCAAATAAGATTAAATGTAAATGTAAAAAGATTTACTTATCCTGTTCGTATATTCCTCCTAAATCTGTGAAAGCATTTATTTTAAACACGTTGAAGCCATAAAATCAATTGCACAACTTATGGAACCTGATGATTCCATTTTTGTTGTTGGAGATTTCAATTTGCCATCTATAACATGGACTAATTCACCCGATGCTCCTGATTTTATCCCGATGAAAACTAATAACTGTGATGATGAAATTTTAAATGATATATTTGATAGTTGTCTTTACCAAGTGAATAGTATTCATAATGAATACAGTAAATTATTGGATCTGGTATTCGTAACGATGCAAGTGATTGTGAAATAATTCGTTCTGATCCTATCACTCTGCCCGAAGGTCGCTTCCATCCTACCATTGAAATAAGCTGTTCATTGCCTCCTGATTATAAACCCGATAAATATTCAGATAGCGAAATAGTTTACTGTTTCAAACAAACTAATTACAATAAATTGAACATTTTAATTTCAAACTCCGACTGGAATAACTTGCTGTATACTGATCCTGCTAATAGTGATTCGATTGATAATAAAATTGAAATTTTTTATAAAAAAATGTATTGTTTTATGGAAGAATGTATTCCAAAGCACACTCCTAACAAGAACACTGGTCCTCCCTGGAATACCAAACTGTTGTCCAGACTTAAAAACTTAAAGAATAAAAAAATAAAATCTAATATGACAATATCATATTAGAATTTGGACTTAAGGTAGAAGAATATTCTAACTACATATATGAAAATATAGAAAGTCCAAAAAAACCAATTTTTGTATTTTTAATGCAAAAATTAGGATGATTAAAGAATAAACATTATAAAAAATATAAAAAATCTGGTTCTCTTGTAGATTATGGAAAATACTCTATTAGTCGCTCGGAATATAATATTCTCAACAATACTTTAAATAATAATTACCTAATTCAAATGAAGAACAATTTTAATAGTGATCCTAAAGCATTTTATAACTTTGTTAACCCAAAAAGGAAAACTAACGGATTTCCAACTGTAATGAAATTTAATAATTGCGAATCTCGCGCTGACGATGTTATTTGTAATATGTTTGCAGATTTTTTCGCTAGCACGTATTCTGATGATCATTATGATTATTCAAATAAATATCCCTATTTACTAAACTCAAATCATGATGTATCTTTCCCCAGTATCAATACTTGTGATTTAATTAATAGTTTGAAAAAACTTAAAATCTCATTTAACCACGGACCGGACAAAATACCTAGCTGTATTTTAAACCACTGTGCAGCCTCTTTGGCAAGTCCTCTAACTATTTTGTTTAATGCTTCAATCAGAGACGGATATCTTCCTAGATTCTGGAGAGATTCATATATAATATCTTTATTAAAGCTGGAAATAAATCAAATGTTTCTAATTACCGAGGTATTGCTAAATTAAGTGCAATTCCTAAGCTCTTTGAAAAATGTTTTACCGATTATATATCCCAACAAGCAAAATGTTCCGTTTACGGACAGTTTACGGTATGGCATAGACAGAATCCGACTCCGTTTACGTACCGTTTTCTGGATCCGAATACGGACCAGAAAACGGATTATAAGGAACATCGAATCTGATTCGAAACCGTTAAAAGTACGTCAATGCCGGACCGTATACGGACCATTATGTCGTACAGAAAACGGAGTTTTAAAATTGAATGTCCGTATAAATCGGACCGTTTGCGGAACATTTACGTGCCGTCATTTATTATGAAAACGGATTGGACTCCGTTTATAATATACCGCATACTGTAGGTATTCGTACCGTAATTTTTAACAAAAACGGTACGAATTTACCAAATTTCACCCTACTTTTTTTATTTTAAACAGGTTTATGAAGTATTTGTATAATTTTTAATATATATATACAAGTAATAAAAAAATATTTTAAAATTATGTTGCAAAAACTTTTGTAAATAAAAAACAGCATGTAAAACTAAGATTTGCCAGTGGTCGATGTATTCTCTTTGAGTTTATTAACGTTTAAATAGAACTGGAAGAGAAAAGAATAAATTATTAAGTAAATTATTGCTAGAGTCATATTGACAAGATATTTTTAATAGATTTTAACTGCCAATATTTTCTATCAAATCGGAACCGCACGAATATGTGAAAATCGCTATTTTATACGAAAAATATTAATAATATATAACTGTTAAAAAAATTGCTATATTTTTTCTTTTTATTTGTCAGTTAATTTTTCAAGAACATTATAACTGTAAATTTCAAATGCATCTGTAAGTTGTTTTTAAACTGTTAAATCTTACTGCCATTCTCAGCTGATGAATTTCATGTAAAAATCGAGATGCATTGAACCCGACCCCCTCAGATATCGATGAAATTTTGTTCATAGCTAAATTTGATCAATACAAACAAACTCTCATTTTTAGAAATGACTGTTTTGCGATTTTTTAGGCGTGGAACAGTGGGAAAGTTTTCGAAAAAACGCTAAAATGGTCGAAAAGAGCTCCATTTAAACTACAATTCTGGACAATGTTTATTTATTTTACCTGTAAATTTACCTGTAAAATAAAATAAAACACAAATTAATAAAAACATGGCAAATAATATAAACAATTGTTGATGGTTTTTTATTTGTAAACATTTAAAAAATGTTAGAATTGTTGAAGTATTTTGTAAATGTGTAAGAAGTGACACTACTTGAAAAATTATATAAAAAAACTAAAAAAGAACCCATTTTTATTTTTTGATATGGTATAGGTGAAGGATAAACCTTTCTAAAAAATGAATACACTGTAAAAAAACCCTTGATCTTTTTGGTTTTTTCGTTAGTTAAAATTTTTTTTTGTTATAAAATTTTTTACAGTGTATTTTTTTTTTTTTAACGTGTCATAAAGCCTGTTAAAATATCTTTTTAATGATACCAAGATCATGGAAATCGGTTCAGCCGATTCTGAGTTATTGTAGTTTAAATGGAGCTCTTTTCGACCATTTTCGCGTTTTTTCGAAAACTTTCCCACTGTACCACGCCCAAAAAATCGCAAAACAGTCATTTCTAAAAATGAGAGTTTGTTTGTATTGTTCAAATTTAGCTATGAACAAAATTTCATCGATATCTGAGGTGGTCGGGTTCAAAATTTCAGTTTTATCTCGATTTTTAAATGAAATTCATCAGCTCTGATTTTATCAACAATAGGTCCATTCGATTACTTTTCTCAGTCAAGTCCAGTAAAAATTACTCAGTACCAACTTACAGAGAGTAAGACAAGATTTACTCTTAAAATAAAATTTTCCCAAACATGTAAGCGAACAGAAAATTTGCAACAATTTGCAAGTTTGTTATAACAGCTGATTACAACACAAATATACAAATAAATTTTAACCGGTCGCTATGAAAGAAAATAATTTTAGATGTTAAATCTTTAGCAGAAACTTTTTAGAAGGATTTCTTATCTTTTCCATAATTTATTTTGAAAGTTTAATTGCTTTGCATTTCCATAAAATAACATAATTGGATAATATTTTTTTTATTTACAATAAACAAACATATGTTTTCGAAACATGTTTTTTCTACTTGCAAATTCTGACTGGCAAAAATTTGTCCAGTAAAAATTTGCAAGAAAAAGAAGAAGACTTAGAAACTCTTACCATAGAACTGTTACCTTATTCTCTCTTTTTTCTTTCTGTTTACTGAAGTATTTGTGTTAACGAACGCCATCCAGTAAAAATTTGTACAAATTATTCAGTAATCGAATGGACCTAATATTTTGTGAGTGTGTTGTGCCATGCATTACATAAAAAAGTTACGTTCGAAAACTGGATAATTTGTACCAATTTGTACAAATTTTTACTGGATGGCGTCCGTTAACACAAATATTCAGTAAACAGAAAAATGAAAGAAAGAATAAAGTAACAGTTCGATGATAGAAGTTTCTAAGTCTTCTTCTTTTTCTTTCAAGTTTTTACTGTAAAAAATTTTGCCAGCAAGAATTTACAAGCAGAAAAAACATTACTCCAAAATATATGTTTGTTTATTGTAAACAAATATTTTACAATTATGTTATTTTATGAAAATACAAAGCAGTAAAACTTTTAAAATAAATTATGAAAAAGATAAGAAAACCTTCTAAAAAGTGTCTGCTTAAGATTTAACATCAAAAGTTCTCTTCTTCTATGGCCATCAGTTTAAATTTATTTGTATTTTCGGCGTTGTAATCAGCTGTGTCTTCAAATTTGCAAATTTTCTGTTCGTGTAGATGTTTGGGAACATTTCATTTTGAGAGTAAATCTTGCCCTACTCTTTATAAGTTTGTAATGAATAATTCTTAATGGACTTGACTGAGAAAAGTAAATGCATGGACCTAATGATAAAATGAATATAAACCCCACCAATGATAGATTGTACGAAAAGGCTTATAATAGCGGTTTTTCAAATTTCCAAAACGGTAGTTCTGACCAAAAATCTATTAGCATGTTCAAGCTTTCCCATACCTGGATTATCCAAAGTATTTTCACAAACCATAGGCTTCAAAAATAGTGAACCGAAGAGATAAACCATGTTCTTCTCCAGTGCAGTTTGCTTCCAAAATCCGTTTCAGGTAGCAATAGTGGCCATACATGAAATCAACATGCAAAACATAAAAAAACAATTAATTTACGTTTAATCCGTAATTTAATTTAATTTAAGCGTAGCCGTTAATTTCAAGCGTTTGTACTATTTTTAAAATTAAATAAATAAAATTGTTTTATTTTGACAATAAAACAAACTCAATAAGAAACAACAACAAAACGAATCCGTTGGTTACGGATGAAAATCGGTTAAGTCCGTATTGAACGGTACCGAAACGGATACACTAACACGGAGTGAAAACGTATTGTCTTCGAAAATCGGATCATACCGTCCGTTATTGTTCCGTTTACGTACAAGTTATGGCGGATACGTGTTTTACGGACCGTTTTCGTGCCGTAAAATGCGGATTGATGATTCCGTACTTGTCGGAGAGTCCGTAAAAATGTTTCTTGGGATGCCATCATTCATCTCCTTTACTGTCACCTTTTCCACATGGTTTTCGAAAAGGATGTTCAACTACGACAAATGTGCTCCATCTTACAACTTTAATTAATGATGGTTTTAATCGAAGAAAGCAAACTGACGTCGTATATACCGATTTTAGCAAATCTTTTGATAAAGTAAACCACAAACTTTTACTTATCAAACTTGATTTATTGGGGTTTACACCATGCAGCTTAAATTGGATCAGGACTTATCTTATGGATAGAAAACAATGTGTTAGATATAAAAGTAATTCATCTAAATTTATTGCAGTTACTTCTGGTGTCCCTCAAGGCAGTCATCTTGGGCCAATTCTTTTCTCCCTATTTATCAACGATCTTCCAAAAGTTATTAATTTTTCTAACATTTTAATGCATGCGGATGACGTTAAAATTTTTTACAGCTACAATCAATATGTAGAACACGCCTACTTACAATCTGATCTTAACAATTTCTACTTGTGGTGCAGCCATAATTTAATGGACCTTAATTTGAAAAAATGTAAATGTATGCATTTTTCTAGGCACAATATTACTTCAGGATAACTATTCTTTGGGTGGATACCAGCTCGAATCAGTTGATAATTTTCTAGATCTTGGAATTCTACTAGATCATAGATTGAATTTTGTTTCTCATATTACCATGACTGTGAATAAAGCCAGAGGTGTACTTTCATTTATAAAACGATGGGCTAAAGAATTTACTGATCCCTATATCACGAAACAACTATATATGTCCCTTGTAAGACCTATTTTGGAATATGGTTCTATAATATGGGATCCATATTACAACATTCATAATCAACGCATTGAATCAGTGCAAAAACAATTTCGCCATACACAAATAGAATTGCTTTAATAAAATTGCCAACTTTAAAAAGTCGTAGAACCATGCTTAAGGTAGCTTTTATAATCAACCTCATCAACAGCGAAGTTTGCTCTGAGTTTCTTATAAACAATCTTTCCTTTAACGTTCCTCAACGAGTATCACGTCACTTCAAGCCACTACAAGTTAAATATTTTAGAAACAACTATGCTCTTGCCGATCCTTTTAGAAGAATTTGCTGCGATTATAATAACCTATATCAATTTATTGACTTTTTTCTAAAAACTGATGTAATTAAACGTAACATAATTCTATTTCTAAACACGTAACCTTTTGTGATTTATGTTAACTTATGTAATAAATATATTTTATATAATAGTCTGTAAGAATTTAAATCTATTGACTAAAATAAATAAATAAAAAAAAATAAAAGCTGAATTGATTAAATCCCTTTAAAATAATTTTAACCTTCCAACGAAATTGAATACGAATTTCAGGTACTTCATTCAAACAAAAATCTGAATCAAACGTCAGCACAAAGTTATTATATTCCATACCAAATAATTCTATAGCAACGCATTTAACAAGTTCAAATATCGATTTTCCCGACAGTGGAAGAGATCGTATTTCCGGGCTTATGCTATCTATTACGTCTAATAATTAAGTTTCCGAGTTGTAAATATCGGCTCGACTGTTAGCGTGATAAAGCCAAACGAAAACCTTGCTTTTTTTCGGGTTTTTAATTTAAAAAAAAAACATGAAAAGAAATAAAATATTTGTAAGTTTTTGTACTTTTCCGAGCACAAAACGCTGTAAAAAAGAGCCGGGAGGAACTAAGTCAAATTTGAGCCTTGGTCTCTACCCGGAATGATCACTACCTCACTAACGAATAAATTAAATAGGTCCAGTGAAAGAAATCAAATAAAATTGCTTTGATTGGGTTATACCATTAAATACCAATACATTCAATATCAGATAGGACCTCTTCATGATTACTAAGTCAAAACATGGACCGATTCCAACCATTCTCAGTAGCGTTAGTAATCGATGCAATAGGAACTTCTGTACCAAATTTCGTCAAATTAACTTTTAAAATGCGACTACATTAAATGTAGACGAGCCGACATCATAAGTACCAACTCAACACACCCAAGGGGTGGTGTAGAATACAATAAATATTTTTGGTACGATGAAGGTCGAAAAAGTAATATTTTTTAAGAAAGTTGGTATTTTGAAAATCCCATTTATCATCCCTGGCCTATGTTGTTTACTTATTCTACAGTGGGCACTCAAAGTTAGAGAATTATTAGTATTTTCGCATACAGTGGCAAAAATTGAAAATTGATACGATTGAAGTCTTAATTTTCTCTATTTAGCCTTTCAAAAATTATTTTTTTGTGATGGAACCTTCAATTTCAGGTATTTAAGTATATAGTTAATACCTTTTTGTTAAAAATAATTATGTGTAAATATTTATAATTATTTTTTTAAATATTGACCAATTTTGAGTTGTTTTTCATATTTAAAGGCCCAGGGTTATTTTTCTGGGCAGTCCTGGGTTCTGATTTGTAGATTTTCGAAAGTAGAACATTTGAGGTTGTACATTAAAAAAAAAAATTTGCGCATTTGTTGCTCCATTTTTTTTTTTTTTTTTATTTTGTATAAAAGGTCTGTTTGTCTTAATATACCTAATTATTGAACAGAACTGTTGTTTTTTCGTTTATATGTTGTCTTTTTCTTTATTTTGGTGTTATTGTTGGTGCATTTTGTTTTTTTTTTTTAAGATATGGGTGCGTGAGTGATTTTTGATAACTTAAGCTAATGTACAAAAATCTTATCACGCCCGAAAAAAATGTTTACTCACATTTTGCAGAAAAAGTAAGTGCCCAGGTGAAAATGTTCATATATGGGTTCATATATGGGTTCGGATCCGAAATTTGAGGGTATATGGCCGTATATAGTCATATATGGAGATTAGGGCGGGTCGATTTAATAATCGCCCAAGGCTCAGTGAAAATCGTATTCTAGGGATCAAAATAAGAAACCTTGCCGAAGGAACCATACCTCTAAAACGAATTCTACTACCCCCCAACTGTTGACTTTTGTCCCGTAGGGTCAAGTTTTGTAAATCCCACTTTGACCCATTTAGAGTGCCCCAATCGAGTCCAAATGTATGACCGACCCCCACTAACTTTGGAGGGCCGATCCACCCATACCAGTGGCACACCCCCTGGAACTCCCCTGGGGGGTTCCCCATACAAACATTTTAAAAAATCACCATTTTTGGCACTTTATTTTATTATTTTTTATTTATTTTATTTATTTTTATTATTTTATTTATTTTTTCTCTTTAGAAATTTATTTAGTCAGAACATATGTAAATGAAAAAATTAACTTAACTTAGTAATAGAAAAGAAAATAAAAAAAAATTACTGTTTGAAGTCTTTTTTGCTTTCAAGTCTGGGCAATTTCGCACTGCTCTCTAATGTCGTCACCATAACAGCCTCTACATTTTCCGGTATAACTCGTTTGGAAACGCTAGCTAGCAATTGAACGTGTCGTTCTGTTGCAGGTCGTAAAATAGGATGTGTGGGTTTTTTAAGCCACCACAAGACACAGCTGCATGTCGTAAACTAACTTAAGCTAAATCGGTTACAGGTAGAATTGAGCATAAAATTATCATAAAGGATTTTCCAGAAGTAATAAAAGGCGCACTTGCTTAACAGAATTTGTGGTCAGATTAACGTTTAATTTACATGTAAGTACTTTATGGGCAGTTTTGACAACAAAATCGGTTACAGGTAGAATTGAGCATAAAATTATCATAAAGGATTTTCCAGAAGTAATAAAAGGCGCACTTGCTTAACATAATTTGTAGTCAGATTAACGTTTAATTTACATGTAAGTACTTTATGGGCAGTTTTGACAACAAAATCGGTTACAGGTAGAATTGAAATTACCATTTCATTCTTATTACCTCGTCTCCTAGACCATATATAACGCAACAGTTTTTGTGAATGCATTAAGTCGTTGTGAAGAACTCGAAGTGTGAAGTGCTAATTTGAGATAAAAAAAATATTTAAAAAAAAATCATTCCAAATCAAGACGTTTACACCGCAAGATGAAGCAATAACAACATCAACAACTATCGAAAACCCAATGAGTCATATACCCAGGCATGATGTTACTGTTTTTGGTGTGTCTACTGATTTGACTGATCTTAATTTACCAACCCATCTGGATATCTTGAGATATTATTTTTACTTGAGCGAACAAAAAAAGTTGTCCTATAAAGCATTCACTATTCAAGTACAAGATAAGTTGATTGGAATTTGGGAAAAACTTGGTATGGAAATAATGCTGAAAAAAGTGTATGTAATAAATTGAATAGATTGCTTGACAAATATCAAGAGCAAATCAAGAGAAGAAACAAACCCCAACAATTTACAGAGTATGTAAAATCTCTGGAAACAATTTTTTTCATTGGAACATGTAAATGCGATTTGAAGGCAGCTCCATGTGCATGCGGTTTGGTTCCCGAACGCCTCAAAGAGTTTATGCACGATCAACATAATCAGAGAAGTCTAACAATGGATGGATTTGCGATGGAAATTGAAGAGCAAGGAGCAACGTCTATGTCATCAATGCCAACATACCAAGATCCCGATGATTCAACATACGCACCGCCACCGGTTCAAGAAGATTTGGATATAAGCACAAGTTCACAATACACACAGAGATACGATTGTTTTAACTTTGCCTTGGTATGTGACAGATTTGGCGTGCCTGATAGAGTAGCATCAGCAATGGGAACAGCTCTTTTCCAAGATTTTAAAATGAAAGATATCCATGGCAAACCTCTCATCATGGATAAATCGAAAGTTCGCCGAGAAAAAGAGAAATGCAGACAAGAAGTGCTTCGCAAACGGTTAGATGATACCAATTTGTTAGCATTTTCATTCGATGGCAGAAAAGATGATACTTTAACGAGAGATACAATTGATGAGAAGTATCATACTAGAATGGTAAAAGAACCTCATCTTGTTATTTTGAGAGAACCGAATTCTGAATTGATTGGTTACGTAAGACTGAACATGAAACCGCTGAATACAAAACAACCAAATTAAATGATTTTTTCAACGATAAAAATATATCACTGGATGCATTAATTGGCATATGCACTGACGGTGAGCCAACAAACACTGGCCCAAACGGTGGAATTATACGACGATTCGAATTGCTGTTAAAAAGACCATTGCATTGGTTCGTTTGCCTTCTACACTTCAACGAACTTCCGTTTCGGCATTTGTTTGAAGCTTTGGATAAATCAACCAGCACTGGACCAAGATCGGCAACCGGAAAATTGAGCCGTCAAATCGAAACTTGTGAAACTCTTCCGGTAAGTTATTGCTATCACTCATTTATTATAATTGTCAACCGTTTTTAATTGTTTTATTTTTATATATTTTCAGGTGGTGGACGGCTTTCAGAAAATTGAGTTGAAAAATATGCCCCCTGCTCCAGAAAAAATTTAATTTTCCACCGATTCCAAGTACTTATACGACATGGCCATGCAATTTCTAGCGGCGTGGTTTCAGTGGATCTGGCAAACATCAAACCAGGGAAAATTGTACATTCTCGGTGGCTCACCAAGGCCGCTAGACTATTACGATTATATGTGACAATGGAAAATCCAGATGCAAATTTAAGAATACTGTTTGAATTTATAATTACATGTTATGTGCCAATGTACTTCAATATCAAGTATTACAGCTCTGTCGTGTACGGTAGTAGATTATTTTTCAAATTCATTAGTTGGTCAAGATTTCTAGAACCTCGTTTACGCAAAATTGTCAATAAAGTAATTACAGATAATTCATATTATGCGCATTCGGAAAATATCTTGTTATCAATGTTGTTTGATGATAGCAAAGAAAAGCGCGACTGTGCTATCAAGATAATTCTACGCTATCGAACCGATGTTGACGACCCAACGGGACTTAGAGCTTATAAAAAACCAGATATAAACTTTTATTGCACAAGTTACACAGAAATGATCAATATGAATGACATAAATGACGTATTTGAACCACCATTCACGCGAAGCATTCCATACGATACTTTGAAAGAATATTTAAATCAAGATGATCCACCGTTTAATGATTCAAAAATTCCATCACACATACAAGAAACAGAACGACACGTTCAATTGCTAGCTAGCGTTTCCAAACGAGTTATACCGGAAAATGTAGAGGCTGTTATGGCGACGACATTAGAGAGCCGTGCGAAATTGCCCAGACTTGAAAGCAAAAAAGACTTCAAACAGTAATTTTTTATTTTTTCTTTTCTATTACTAAGTTAAATTAATTTTTTCATTTACATATGTTCTGACTAAATAAATTTCTAAGGAGAAAAAATAAATAAAATAATAAAAATAAATAAAATAAATAAAAAATAATAAAATAAAGTGCCAAAAATGGTGATTTTTTAAAATGTTTGTATGGGGAACCCCCCAGGGGAGTTCCAGGGGATGTGCCACTGGCATGGGTGGATCGGCCCTCCAAAGTTAGTGGGGGTCGGTCATACATTTGGACTCGATTGGGGCACTCTAAATGGGTCAAAGTGTGATTTTTCAAAACTTGACCCTACGGGACAAAAGTCAACAGTTGGGGGGTAGTAGAATTCGTTTTAGAGGTATGGTTCCTTCGGCAAAGTTTCTTATTTTGATCCCTAGAATACGATTTTCCCTGAGCCATGGGCGATTTTTTTGCCTCCCCACAAATCGACCCGGCCTAATGGAGATATATGAATGTTTATATATGGTCATATATAATTAGATTTCCTTTTTTTCAATAAAATATTGTTTTTCTATTTTAGCTTGGTACGGTTAGATATGTATATTTTATATACTGCATAAAAAATCCACTTCAAATAAAAAAAAGCTTCCTTTTATATTCATTCTACCACGATGAATTTATTAAATAAAAATACCCTAGTAAAATGATTTTTATATAATCATTTATGATTTTATACAATTTTGTCGACGAGTATTGAGAAAAGTATATTTTTATATAATTATATCAAAAGATACTTAATTATATAAAATTATATTAACCATATCCAACATTTTCCGGATCAAATCATATAAGCGTTAATGTAATTATATTTATATAAAAATATATTATCTGAAAAATATATTTTGTTATAATCATATAAAGTTATACTTAGTGTTATATATGACAATACTCAATGATATATAATTCTATAAAATCATAAATGGTTATGTGAAAAATATTTTTACTCGGGTAGCGATATAAATATTACAAAAAGTTTTAAATGTATATTTAAATAAAGAAACAAGGTAAAAAATTATCACAAATTTTATCAAATATAAGAAAAGAATTGATATGAAAAATACCGTGTTGTTTTCTTTTATAAATATCATCAGTTAGAAATGCTTCATAGAGAGAAAACTTGTTATGGAAAATTTGTACGGCGAATTTGTTTAGTTTATACAGTAAAAATGTTTAATAAACCCACTTTTAACTCTTCTGGGGAAGTTATGTGACACTTCCTAGATTAGTCCTGTAATATAACATAAGAGATCAACTTTCCGCTCCTACGAAACTTACAGTAAAAGTGACAGGTTCTTTCATGTAAAGTTACCGGTCCATATAAATCCCACAAACACTAAATATACTGAGTTATATATATTATAATTAGCCTAAATATGTTTTAAAACGTACCATTTTCAAGAAAGTTGTGATTTAAATTTCTGTATTGAAACATCAAACATCTTAAGCGACGCGTCTGAAGGCAAATATATTGTGCAGTCGCTTTTTATCCAATTTGAATGAGAGTAGCAAAAAGGATTTAGATGCCGTGATATTAAAGTATTTTATTTAAAAACGATAGAATTTTCTAAGACGTCTCGTCTTTTAAACAATTTTTTATATAAACTGTACAAAATGCCATTTAAATGTTATTTGTCTTCAAACACAGGCCATAGAGCTTTTTTAAAATCGACGGAGCATAGATCCAATTATTTTTGCGGACTAAATCACATGGTTTTAAAATTTTCTTCTTCCTTTTCTTGCGTGTGAATGAAATTTATCTATGCATTCAGAATCTGTAAATAACAACATAAACGTTTTTAAATTTATAAATTTACAGATAAATATGTTAATTCTTAAGTCATCATACTAAGCACTTTACTTATTATTCATAGATTTCAGCAAAAAGTAGCAAAATAATTTTTAACACCAAAATTGTGAATTTTTCTTAATATTTTTTTACACATTTTTGGAAAGAAAATACAAATAAAAATATGTTTTCTTTTTATGAAATAAAAATGTCAAAACAAAAAATTGTGTGAGTTTTTTAAATGCATAAATTTTATAACAATTAGCTAGCCATGGTACCTATAATAGAATTAATTTAAAAGTTTTTTTTCTATAAACGAGTTTGCAGAAAATTGCAGCATTCGTTTAATCATCATTCATTTTTGTGTCGAATTTTTAAATTGAATATTAGATAAATCTGTAATATACTGTACATAAGTTATTATAATTTTAAAGAATATGGTACAAAATAGCGAAAATGGGCTTTTATTATATTAACAATTTTATTGCATTATGCATACAGCAAAATCAGGGCTAAAATCCTCAAAGTTTTAAATTTGGTAACATGTTCTTCAGCTAGGATAAAATAACGACAAAACAATCTTATTTCGCACCCAGAAAATAGATTCGGTGATGACAACCGCATTTGTTGCCAATCGAATGGTTCAGTTGCATCAAATGAATTTTTCGGTTGTGGCTACCGAATTATTCTTGATAAAACTAAAATTCTGGTGCCATAGTCAAATTAGTCCTGTCTCAATTGGTTTTCTGTTGCCATAACTGAAAAATTCGGCTACCACAACCGAACCATGCGATTGGCTACAAATGCGGTTATCAGAACTGAATCTGGTAACTGGGTGCGCTAGACGTAAATAGGGTAATGTAATTTTCGCTCAAGTAATTGAATAGGGTCGTAATTATATAGAATAAGTGTTAAAATAGAAAACATAGAGCCTTCATATATGGCCTTATCTGATAAAAAAATTAAAACATATTACCCATATATGGAATAAGATATGCATTCATATATGACGATATGTGGAATACATGAACCAATATATGCAATATATTATCATATATGGATTCATACATTACCATATATGAACTTTTTCTTTGAATGTATTTACCGATATATGCTTCCATACATAACATATATGTTAATATATGATCATACATTAAACCATATATGCTCGTACATGAAAAAATATATGACAATACATGAACATATATGAACATTTTCACCTGGGTGGTTATTTTATATTTCAGTCAATGCAATGAATGTTTCACTCACGCTCACCTAAGCACTCCCACGTACCAAAATTGTTGTTATGAAAAACTATGGCCACCCACGAATTTGTTTACCCATGTTAACGAACGTCTAATAAAAGTGGAACATCAGTAAGATTTTAGTCACATCTTTAAAATGACAGTAACACATCATATTTGATTTTTTATTATTTATACGACAAAGATTAATTTGTAAAAAAATTGTTTCACGCAGTCATCTCTATTGCAATTGTTTTTTTTTTTGTTTGTTTCGTATTATTGTGATATTAGGGTATTCATATATAATGATAAATTCATTCTACAATTTATTATTATTTTTGTTTGAACATTTGAAAAATATCAAAATAATCAAAATAAAAAATATTTGTAATTTGTTGTGATTGTTTATTGAATAAATATTGCATTTGTTAAATAATATATTTTCTAAAAGAAATTACTGAGGAATTTAGGAAGAACCGGAGGAACAATATTCCAAATACGCCAACAATTTTAAAATATATTACGGGTATTTATACATTTACACATTGTGTATATCAATACAACTTACCAAGCAGTAGAACGCGTTATATGAATTCCCCTATTGTTTGTTGTTTTAAAATGTGAAGTGTTTTTCAAATGTGTAAAGTATTAAATGAAGTATTTAGTATTCGGTTTTTGGTAAATGGGTAAATGATTGAAACTTTCTTTTTAGTAACAAGCCCCAACACAATTTTTATCCCTCGACGAGAACTTTATAATTTCAAGAAAAATACTGATGTAAATGAATGGAAAGATAAAATCAGTATTTTAAAAATGAAAATCATTTAACGCATTATCCCTTCCAATATAAATGATTTTGAAAAAAAATTTAGCACATTTATTAGCGAATTTCAATTTCATTATAATAAAAGTCGGAGGAATAATGAACGTTTTTTGAGTGTAAATAAAGAATGGTTAGATGCTTCTATCTCGTTTGTCCCCCCACCAAAAAATCGAGGACGTAAAGAACTTTAATTTGTAGAAAGTCATGAGAAAACCAAAGCAAAGAAGAGTAATAGCATAAGTGGTATACTCCATTAACTTTATTATCTCATGCCACACAAATGGGTTTAAGAGCTTCCGGAAAAATCGAATCGTCAAAACTGGTTAAAGAAATAACAACGTCGACACCAACAAAAGCTTTAAGGTACAGAAAAATCTTTAAGCAGGTTAAACCACAACAATTGACTGCAGAAGAAGCTCTAAGCATTTTGACAGAAGCAAAATTATTTAGGAGAATACATTAAAAAAGTTTTAAAACAATTAAAAACGGTCGAGTCTAAAATTTTGTTTTTGTGATAATTTTTCTTAGTTTCATATATTTCAAGATATGCATATTATTTGAAAGATAATATTATCGTCTTTAAAATATAACCAAAATTAAAGTTTTCAGATGTAAAATTTAATAGTTATGAGTGACTTTGTTAAAACACTTCCCGATCAAAAAAAACATTATCGGCCTCATTACGAGTGTCGAATTTGCAGTCGAAATTATCGACTCCATATAAAATGATTTTGTATATAATCCCGAGCAAAAATAGTTATATATTGTCATATATCATGTGATTGGGCTACATCTGACAATGAATGGAGTCATATTAAGACACATTTCATTATATACAACTACATCTGATATTATTTTTTCAACGAATTTTTTGTAAGGTAATTGATATTATTACATATCCCCAAATCTGACTCCATATATAACTAGATAAGTCTTATAAAACTAATCAAATTATATGTAGTGATCGATATGATTATATATGATTTGATACTAAGTTTTATAACACTGTATATGTCGTCGTACTAAAAATATAATTTAATTTAATATGACATCAAATTAGTTATCTGCAAATTCAGAGTTAATTACTCCCTAGCCAAATATTTTCACGTGATGTTTTTGCATGTAAAATCATATTAAAAAATGATGCGTACGATTTAGAAGACAAAAGTATTCAAATAAATTTTTATTTTATGTTTTAAAATTTGGGTCTTCAAAATTGTTAAAACCATAGACATTTCAATGTCAATTTAATAGCTGGTATGCATAAAAAGTATGCCTACTATCGACAAAATTTTATAAAATCAGATATTTTTATATCAAATTAGATATAATTTGATGTCCTGGATATGGACAAATCTCGGATCAAACTGTATCAAATTATATCTAATTTGATATAATTAGACATATGTAGATGACCCATTTTTCGGATGAAGTTGTATGTCGTTGTATATGGGGATTTATCAAAAAAGATATACTTATGTATGACACCATATTAAGATTTTTACCCGGGATGCAAATAATAAAGAAATGAAGCTTTGATGCTGGATTTTTTTAAATCTGAGTGCTATATATGATAAATCCAATTGAAAAATTTTCAAAAAATGTGTTTTTAGCGAATTTTCAGCAAATTCGACTTAGTCTCGCCTACGACTACGACACTCGTAATAAGGCCGTATATCTAGCATATGTAGTCATATCTCATTTGATATAGATCGACATATGATCTTATCCAAGTTTATCTCAAAATTGTGGTATCCAGTAATATCCAATCAGATCCCCCAAATATATTACAGGATTAAATTACATCCAAATAGATCTCAAAATGGGGAGATCCAATAATATCAAATTGAGATCCTGATAGATCCCAAAACATCCCATGGGATTAATCTACATCCAATTAGATGCAAACGGATAAGCTTATTTTGGCAGATCGAATTGGATAATTTGAGATCAAAATTTATCCTATGATATATTTGGAATTTTTTAAATTTTAAAAAAATTTTAAAAATAACACAAAAAATTAAAAAAAAACATTTATTATTTAAAAAATATTTACTTCATTAAAAAAAAACAAATAAAAATGCCGTCGGCAGGATTTTAACTCAGGTTGCTGGTGTTGTAGTCGGCCACTTAACTCACTCAGCCAAACACTGCTATACAACATGACTGACTAAATGAGACAACATTGTTCGTGTTATTGAGTTCTTTATAATTATATAAATTTATATATGTGACGCGCAAAATAGAAAGGGACCTAAGGGTAAAAACCGGTTTTGTTCAGGAGAGCCATTTTAAAGATTTAAATACGTGTATCTTTTGTGAACCATCACTGAGCATGTTGGTATTGGTCTCATTTGAAAGCGACACATCTCATGACGTCAGGAACGTGTTGGTCAACCTTGAAAACGCGCGTAGGTCGTCCTTACCTCTTGTTTTGTGTAGTTGGTTTTTACTGTTTTCTACCTAGCGCGCTGTTTCCATGAGTTTGATATCAATTTTGCTCGCGGTTTTTCGAATCCAGCTTTATTTTCTGAAATTATTAATTGTGAATTATAATAAATACTCATTTATAATTCTTTTAAATCGTGAATATCACTCTGTTAGTACGAAAATTTTTTTCACATAACCTTATTATGTTATTCGCGAAAATAATTTAAAACTGATAACATTCTCATGTTTGTTTTAGGATGAAATGGTGGACGAATTCGAAGAAGTAGATTTACTTTATCGCTTCCCTGATGACGAGGATGATGACGATCACTTCTCAGAATTATCGGATAGTGACTCTGAAGATGATACCGATAATATGTACCTTGATAAATCTGATCTTGATTTACGCGAAAAAAAGGTAGTTGCTCGACTGTATGGTTCAAAAATACCTCCGTGTTGTTCAAATCAATGCAATAAAGTGATCCCTAAGAAGATGGTTGTGGATTTTCGTACGTCTTTCATGAATTTAGATAAGGAATCCCAAGATTTAATTATTCTCGGACATCTGGCAGCTCACCGTGACGATGCAATGCTCAGGTCAAAAGTTGGTGATCGATCGCGAGCTATGAAGAAACGGTACAATCAGATATATTATTTTCGAAGTTTGCCGATATGCAGTGATATGTACTTCTTCCTGTATACAATGGGAATTAAACGCTACAAAAATCTAATCGAACATTACGACAAAAATGGTGTTTATCCACGCGAACATGGCATGACGAATAAAATTAATCGTACAGATGCTTTAACTACCCAAGAAACATTTTTACGGACTCTCCGGCACGTACGGATTCATGAATCCGGCTTTTACGGCACGTTAACTGTCCGTAATGTACGTATCCGTCAATGCTTGTACGTATACGGAACATTAACGGACCGTATAAATGGATTTTCGAACATAATACGTTTTAACTCCGTATTGGTGTATCGTTTCCGTACCTTTAAATACGGATTTCATCGGTTTGTTTACAAAATAAAAAATTATATTTTTGTAAAGTCGGTGAAAATATTATTATAATGGGAATATATAGAGAATATGCAATAGGAATTCTTTCTATCACACCATTAATCAAACAACATCAACTAACAGGGTAAGATTTGTGAAACTTAATGTTTCACAATGTTTTGTGTATAACATGTGATAATTTGCATCGTGTACACAGTCAATTAAACCATAACTAATTTATTGTCTCTTTTCCATATAGATGTTGGATTTTACTCCGGGTCCTAAACCGAGCTGGATGTGCTAAATATTGTAATTATAAATAATAATTATTAATGAATTTATAAAAAAGAAAAAAAAGTACTTTGTATTGAAAATAATAAACATATGGTCTATTTTTCTTGAAAAAATCGGTAGGATACGGACAAGGAATAACGATCCGGAAACGGTCCGGCATTGACGGACTTACAGCGGACTAGTCCGTTTTTTACATGACATAACGGTCCGTAAACGGTCCGTCATTGACGGACTTGTCCGTTTTTAACACGACATACCGGTCCGTAAACGGTCCGTCATTGACGGATATTCAACGGATTCGAATCAGTTTCGATGTTCCTTATGTTCCGTTTTCTGGTCCGTATACGGATCCAGAAAACGGTACGTATACGGAGTTGGATTCAGTTTATGACGGACCGAAAACGGTGCGTAAACGGAATGAATTGTTTCTTGGGTACTTTGGAAAAAAAAGAAATTGTTTCATTTATCTGCAGTTTTGCTGAAACTGTTGCTATCACTTTACCTGGACGTCAACCAAATCATCGTGATTATCGTTTATTGAAACTTCCAACTACTGAAAGTAAAACTTCTGTTTACACAAGATACACCAACAGCGTCGAACCGGGTGGTAAAATCGTAAAACTTCGCACTTTCCAAACGCTGTGGAAGAAATATTGTCCCCACATCGTCACTATGAAGCCGGCATACGATTTGTGCGAATTGTGTCGAAATCTTGCAAAAGATGCTGTTAATACAGTAAACCTTACTGAAGTTGAAAAAGAAGCAGCATTGAAGGTGTATTCTGATCATTTGCAATCTGCCAGCACTCAGCGAGAGTACTATAACGACTTTAGAACATTAGTCAAGCCTGATCCAAATGCCATGTATCCAGGTATTCCAGAGGAGGATTATCTAGTAATATCTATGGATTAAGCTTAAAATGTTAGCTTTCCGTCGGGTCCACAGCAAATAGGAACTGCATACTTTAAATCAGGTCGCAAAACAGCAATTTTCGGAATTACAAACGAACGTCAAAATGTTCAACACATCTTCTGTATTGACGAAAGCGATTCCATTGGAAAAGGTCCGAATTCAGTAATATAAATGCTTGATTACTACCTACGAGAAGTGCATTCAACTAAAAAATTAGTGAAATTCGCTGATAACTGTGTTTCACAAAATAAAAACAATGCGATTATACGATATTTACAACACCTTGTCGATACTTCCAGATGTGAGTCAGTTGAATTGAACTTTTTGTTAACCGGACATACAAAGTTTTCACCTGATCGTTTATTCGGAGTTTTCAAATCAAAATATGCCCAAACTAATGTCGACTGCTTCATGGATGTAGTTGATTGTGTTAGAAAATCATCTCGTAATGGATTTAATGTTCCTGTACTTATTCGACTTCCAAACTCAAGTGAGCCTGTTGTTGAGTGGAGAAAATGGGACGAATAGTTCTCCACTAAATATAAAACTTTAATTGGAATATCGAAGTATCATCACTTTGTATTTATTGCTCAGTCACCAGTGCAATGTAAACTGTTTGCGAATTCAGCCAGCATAAATGAAAACATACATCTGAGTAACAATACCAGTTTCGAAGACAAACCAATTATAATTCCGTCACCAGGGTTATCGATGAAGCGTCAATGGTACTTGTACAAAGAGATCCGGGGTTTATGTTTTGACCATTCAAAAAAAGATTCGGTTGCTCCTCTTCCTTTGGTCTCTGGAAATGGAAACGAAGAGGAGGATTCGGAGGAAGTGGACAATCCTCAAGAGGCAGCAGACGTTAAGAAGAAATCGAAAAAAAATAAAGGACCGGTACCGTCAAGTTCTAAGGAACCAATTCGCAAGAACCGTCGATTAAAATGATTTTTCTATTTTTTTAAACTGTTCATAAGGAAAAAATAAATTTTTTGTAGTTTCGTAAAATCAAGTTATTTTGTTAATTTAGTAGGGGAAAAATGAAAATAAATAACCGTTAGGTCCCTTTCTATTTGCGCTTAGAATCGTCGACTTCACTTTCATAAAACGCGCATGGGGGGGAACACTTTTGGGGCATGGGATCGGTCTCATTCGATGCTCAGATGTTGTCCAAATCAAAAAAAAAATTTTTTGATTTTTTTATCCTTAGGTCCCTTTCTCTATGCGCTGTCACATATATAGATGACTTATAAAAAATAAATTAATAACATTCTTTCAAAAAAACAAAAATTAAAAATCTTAAAAAATGTTTTCCACTGACGGAATTTTTTTGGTGAATTAGATAAAAAAATGTTTGTTGATATGGCTCAAAAGTCTAAATATCAGCAGTCTGTATTTGCGAAATTAATAATGGGATAAGAGCAATATATATATTATTTAAAAGGTAATATAAATGGTATTTTAAATAAGGTATGACATATATAATCTCAGCAATCCTTTGGAAAAAATACTCTTATCCAACACTTTTTCACAAATTGTTTTGTTTGTATTAAAAGTAGGAGTACAAAAATAAAAATATTGCCAAAATTGTTTGTAGAAATATTACAAAAAAAAATCATTTCGCTCTGGAAGAACTCAAATTCAGAACTTTAACGCAATTATTATATACATATTACGACATCTACTTATATATTTAAAATAATATTAATTGAAAACATAATTTGCAGATGCTGTTGACACAAAATGGTTTAACCTTTTCAAGATCTGTAAAAAAAAATATGTATAAGTAAATCAAATTGAGTTAAAAAAAGTAAAAAAAAAAATTTTTTTTGTGCCCGAGCTGGGATTCGATAATAGTACCTCAGTCACATATATAATTTTGTGTGGGATTATATATGACAATATATAATAACATATTAAAATATTATTTATCCCAAGTTGCAGTAAACATAACTTTCAGGTGCTGTTGGCAGTAAATGGGTTAATTTTTTTAAGATCTGTAAAAGGAATATTTACAAGTAAATTAAATTGAGTTAAAAAAAGTAAAAAAAAATGTTTTTTGTGCCCGAGCTGGGATTCGATAGTAGGGTCTCTCAGGTAATATGTGACTATATATAATTATATATTAAACACATAGGAAATATTACTGACGTGGGACCATATATAATCATATCTAAAATTATATTGTTAATCTTGCACCACATATGGAATCATATATAATCATATCTTATAGCATTTAATGTAATATATAATCATATATAAAAATATCTTACGTCATACAACCAAAAAAATTTTATATTATCTCAAAATATATGGCTTATATGCCACCATATGTGATCATACATTATGTTATATATGATCATTTATAATTATATATGAAAACAGATCTGTCATATCTCATTATGTATAGCATATATGGTTGATATCTAATTTTATAAAGACAATATATAAAAATATATGGTTATATAAGGTGCCACATAAGAAACATATAATTATATATGGCTATTCATGACAACATATATACTCACATATTATAAGATAAAACAAGATATTACTATATATGACTATATATACATTTTTTTGATCGGGATTTTTAAATTTTTTATGTTTATCCAATTTTCAAAACGTCATATTTTAGAAACCGAAATGATTTCGGATCGGAAAGTTTCTGATCTTATGAACTCTGATATCTTATAATATTAATTGTGAATTTCATTAAAATCGGAATCGATAAATCCAACTGCTGCGCGTTTTTCTATGGATTCTCCTAATACTTTTTTTTTTCTTTTTTTTTTTAATGAAAAAAAAGATCTTAAAGAAAAATATAAAAGTTTATTTTTTTAAACTAACCTACACATATTTAATACAAAAAAATAAAATATTTAATACAAAAAAATAAAATATTTCGTCAATAAACCTCTTCCTTGAATTAATCGCCAGTTTGGGTGTCATCTGTGCGAAGTTTGGAAAACTTAATTCCTTCAGGGAATTGTACAAAAATGTTAATTCCTTAGGGAATTAAAAGAAAAAGTTAATCCTTGAGGGAATTAAGTGCACAATTGAATGAATTCCCAAAGTTCAATTAACTAGAATCAGAGCTTTGAAGAATTAATTCCTTTTTAAATGAATTCATTCTTAAGTAATTCACTGAATTCATTCAACTGAATGCGTTCATCAAAAAACAAATTCAAAGAATTAATTCAATTGCAACAGTTCTTTTTCTTAAATCAAATGAATTAATTCACCGGTGAACGCGTTCAATTTTATAAATCGAACGGAAAAAAAGTGAATTAATTCCTTGCTGAATTAATTCACCACTGAATTCATTCAATTTCGTTTTCATTCAGTGAATTAAAAAAAATTAAAATTACATTCAGTGAATTAAAAAAAAAATAATAAGTTCACTGAATTGAAAAAAAAATAAAATAAGTTCACTGAATTAAAAAAAAATAAAATAAGTTCACTGAATTCAAAGCCTGTTTTCTGCCGTTCAGTAGAAGAAAACAATAATGTGCAACTAAAAGTTTTAAATAAGCAATTTTACAGCGTGTGCTAGTAACAAATTAGAAACCGTATGCTGTTTATCAACCTACATGATTCAAAAATAAAGCCTTTTACTATTAAAAATAAAAACTTTACAGATATAGATAAATTTGGAAAAAAAATATAACTATATAACTACCCGGGTAAAAAAAATAATATGTTATATGTAATGATATCTTATTTAATAGAATTGGAGATATGCTATGATCCGAAAAATGGTGGATAAAATTATATCGGATAAGATCTAAATATATTGAATCATATAGAATCTTATCCGGATTTTGACCCGATATAATTATATCTAATTTGATGTAGAAAGACATAATTATATAACGCTTCATACTTCAAGATCAAAACAAAAACTATTAAAAAGTACTGAAAAATAACACCCTTAAGTTAAGAATTAAAAATTTAAATAAAAATTTAGAAGAAGTTGTACATAATTGTAACCAAGCATTTTAAGCCTTCTCATATAAACTTGTATTCTACCCGTAAACTGTATAATTCTGGTATGTTTATGAGTTTAATGTCAAATTCCATACATAAAAATATGGCTTGTATTTATACAAGGTTTACAAGGAATTTAGGAGTTGTAATGAGTACGCCTTTTATATTTTGAAATCATACATAAATATATCTTAAAAAAACATAGAATTTTTTTACATTGCGCTATACTTAAACATATCTAAAACAAATTAGAAAAAAAAATTAACATTGAGCTATATAAAACTTTATATATTTTCCGATAAAGCCATTTTTAATTATATATGACGATGTATTAAAATTGTCATAGCATATGTAAATAGATATGGCACATATAAATATATATGGGGACATGTATATTTATACTGATATATATATGACATCATATAAGAAATTTTTGAAAAACGCAAAGCCATACATAATTATATCTGCAAAGATAGAGTGTTACACTTGACTATATATAAACATATTAGTCCATATTAAATTATATAATTTCCTATATAACTATTTTTACTCGGGTAGTTTGAAAAATTAATAGTTATATTTTTTTTCCAAATTTATCTATATGTATCTGTAAAGTTTTTATTTTTAACTAGCGGGCGCAGCCCGCTACGTTGTTAGCGTGCCTTAAAGGTTAAGGGTGGGGGGCTGCGCCCTCCCCCCCGGGGGGCTGCGCCCCCCACAATTTTTATTAAATTCGTTTTTTTATTGATGATACGTGTGTATGTTAAGATAATTTGGTAAAGTGCGAACTTAGGTAGATAGACCCGTAAGTAGTTTTGTTCATTTGTGTTTTGAATGAAAATAAATAACGTAAAGCAGGGTTGTTAGCGTGCCTTAAAGTTTTTTTTTTAATTCCAGTTTATGTAAAGGTAGACCTGGCAATTCAAGTAAATTCACAAATTCAGTTGGAAAATTTACTGCGTCGGTTTCTTCCACCGGTGCTTCGTTACATGAAGTTTAAATATCGGAATATATAAATTCCATTCCTTTTCTAAGGTTTTTTCTCTTTTAGAAAATTTGTTTAACTTTTTGGAGAGTATGTTTCAATGCTACATAAGTTTCATATTCCGTGGATAGTGTTTGAACAGGTAATTCCCTCTTCCAATCCATTTGTATTGTCTATAATTTCAATTCCACTCGTTCAACGTTTATATCCATTTCATTCCACTTGTGTAGTGTTTCAATTCCACTCGTTTCCTATTTAGTTTCTTAATTTTAGTGTTTCATATACACTTGTTCTTTAAGTTTTAGGGGGGGGGGCAATTTTCCCCTTTTGAACCACCATTTTTACCACGTTCCTGTCCAAAGTCCTAGAAATGCCTTGTCGATAAGTTAGCCCATACTCCAAGGAAAACATATTATATATTACAGGTTTCTAGCCGAAGGGTTCGGTTAGGCCATCAAGGGGGAGAATTATTCCGTTTTTACTCCTCCCGGTAGGAATTTCCAAAAATTCCGTATTAGAGGACGTCTGCGTTGGAGGAGGAACCTACAACATACATAATTTTAGGTCTCTATATCCAGCAGTTTGGCCAGGCCGTCAAGGGGGAAGTTTTTTCCCTTTTTACCCCTCCCGGTATGAATTTGCAAAAATACCATCTTAGGGGACGTCAACGTTGGAGAAGGAACCCAAATACCGAATTTAAGCTCCCTTGTTCCAGCAGTTTGGCCAGGCCGTTAAGGGGGAGACTTTTCCTGTTTTTGACCCTACCTGTAGAAATTTCCAAAAATCTCATCTTAGCGGATGTCTACAATAGAGGAGGAACTTTAATACCAAATTTCAACTTCCTACCTCCAGCGGTTTGGGCAGGCCTTTAAGCGGCACTTTTCGCTTCATTAATCCCCATTTTTGCAATGTCCCTGTCCAAAAAGCACCTTCCCGGTAAGTGAGCCCATACTCCAAGTAACATATGTTTTACATTTCAGGTTTCTAGCCAACTTTTACTATTTGTGCCCCTCTCGGTAGGAATTTCCGAAAATCCATCGACAGGGAATTTCAGCTTCCTAGTTGCAGCAGTTTGGACAGGCTTTCAAGGGGGACACTTTTTCTTTTTTTGTCCCTCCCGGTTGGAATTAGGCTGGAAAAGGAACCTAAGTACCGAATTTCAGCTTCCTAGTTCCAGCAGTTTGGACAGGTCGTTAAGGGGCAACTTTCCCTTTTTGAGCCCCCATTTTATAACGACCCTGACAAAATTCAAAAAAGTATCTTTGTAATAAGTTAGCCCTTACTCCAGGGACCCACATTTTAATCTTCAGGTTTCTAGCCGAAGGGGTTTTTACCGGCCCCCAAGGTGAGGCTTTTCTTCTTTTTGCCCCTCCCTTTAGGAATTTACAAAAATTCCATCTTCGCGGCTATCTGCGATGGATGAGGAACATTCATACCAAATTTCAACTGCATTGCCTAAGCGGTTTGGGCAGGCCGTTAGTGGGGACATTTTTCCCTTTCAACCACCATTTTTACTATGTTCCTGTTCCAAAATAGAAAAATTACGTTGCCGGTGAGTTAGTCTACTCCAAGGAATACATATTTAAAATTTTAGGTAGGCCAAAAGGGATTGGGCAAGCTGTCAGGAGGAGACTTTTATGTACACAGAAGGAGGAACTCACATACCGAGTTTCCTTTTAGGATATCCTGTAGGGAATTCCAAAAATACAAACTTAGTCGATGTCTACTACAGTGGAGGCACCTTTATACCAAATTTCAACTTCTTACCTCCAGTGGTTTGGGCAGGCACTTTTCCAATTTGTGAGACTGTTTATGTGTAGACTTTTCCCCTTTTTGCCCGTTCCGGTAGGAATTTCCAAAAATCCCGTCTTAGCGCACGTCTATGCCGAATATCAAGAAACCTTGTTTTAGTGGAGATATCCGTGGGGGGAGGGAAAAAAGTAGTTTTTTTGAAATTATATATTTTAAATGGTACTTTTTGGAAAAACGAAATTTTTTGGAAAAAGATACTTTGTTTTTACAAAGTACTTTAGTTGTACTTTTTTTGGAAAAGGTATTTTTTTTAATAAGGTGTTTTTTTTGGAAAAATGTATGTTTTTTGGAAAAAGGTACTTTTTTGGAAAAGGTACTTCTTTTGGAAAAGGAAAATTTTTTTAGAAAAAGGTAATTTTTTTTGGGAAAAGGTACTTTTTTTTGGAAAAGGTACTTTTTTTGAAAAAGGTATTTTTTTGAAAAAATGTATGTTTTTTGGGAAAAGGAAAATTTTTTTAGAAAAAGGTACTTTTTTTGGGAAAAGGTACTTTTTCTTGGAAAAGGTACTTTTTTTTGAAAAAGGTATTTTTTTTGGGAAAAGGTACTTTTTTTTGGGAAAAGGTACTTTTTTTTTTGGAAAAGGTTAATTTTTTTAGAAAAAGGTACATTTTTTGGAAAAAGGTACTATTTTTAAAAAAGGTACAAAAGGTCTTAGCGCACGTCTATGCCGAATATCAAGAAACCTTGTTTTAGTGGAGATATCCGTGGGGGGAGGGAAAAAAGTAGTTTTTTTGAAATTATATATTTTAAATGGTACTTTTTGGAAAAACGAAATTTTTTGGAAAAAGATACTTTGTTTTTACAAAGTACTTTATTTGTACTTTTTTTGGAAAACGTATTTTTTTTAATAAGGTGTTTTTTTTGGAAAAATGTATGTTTTTTGGAAAAAGGTACTTTTTTGGAAAAGGTACTTCTTTTGGAAAAGGAAAATTTTTTTAGAAAAAGGTACTTTTTTTTTGGGAAAAGGTACTTTTTCTTGGAAAAGGTACTTTTTTTTGAAAAAGGTATTTTTTTTGGAAAAAGGAATTTTTTTTGGAAAAAGGTACTTTTTTTGGAAAAAGGTACTTTTTTTGGAAAAAGGTACTTTTTTTGGAAAAAGGTACTTTTTTTGGAAAAAGGCACTTTTTTTGGAAAAAGGTACTTTTTTTGGAAAAAGGTACTTTTTTTGGAAAAAGGTACTTTTTTCGGGAAAAGGTACTTTTTTTGGAAAAAGGTACTTTTTTTTGGAAAAAGGTACTTTTTTTGGAAAAAGGTACTTTTTTTGGAAAAAGGTACTTTTTTTGGAAAAAGGTACTTTTTTGGAAAAAGGAATTTTTTTTGGAAAAAGGTACTTTTTTTGGAAAAAGGTACTTTTTTTGGAAAAAGGTACTTTTTTTTTGGAAAAAGGTACTTTTTTTGGAAAAAGGTACTTTTTTTTGGAAAAAGGTACTTTTTTTGGAAAAAGGTACTTTTTTTGGAAAAGGGTACTTTTTTTTGGAAATAGGTACTTTTTTTGAAAAAAGGTACTTTTTTTGGAAAAAGGTACTTTTTTTGGAAAAAGGTACTTTTTTTGGAAAAAGGTACTTTTTTTTGGAAAAAGGTACTTTTTTTGGAAAAAGGTACTTTTTTTGGAAAAAGGATTTTTTTTTGGAAAAAGGTACTTTTTTTTGAAAAAGGTACTTTTTTTGGAAAAAGGTACTTTTTTTGGAAAAAGGTACTTTTTTTGGAAAAATGAATTTTTTTTGGAAAAAGGTACTTTTTTTTGAAAAAGGTACTTTTTTTGGAAAAAGGTACTTTTTTTTGGAGAAAGGTACTTTTTTTGGAAAAAGGTACTTTTTTGGAAAAAGGTACTTTTTTTGGAAAAAGCTACTTTTTTTGGAAAAAGGTACTTTTTTTGGAAAAAGGTACTTTTTTCGGAAAAGGGTACTTTTTTTTGGAAATAGGTACTTTTTTGGAAAAAGGTACTTTTTTTGGAAAAAGGTACTATTTTTGGAAAAAGGTACTTTTTTTTGAAAAAGGTACTTTTTTTGAAAAAAGGTACTTTTTTTGGAAAAATGTACTTTTTTTGGTAAAAGGTACTTTTTTTGGAAAAAGGTACTTTTTTGGAAAAAGGTACTTTTTTTGTCCCCTTTTTGCCCCTCCCGATATGAATTTCCAAAAATGCCGTCTCAACGGACGTCTACACCGGTCGAGGAACCTACATACCAAATTTCAACTTCATAGCTCCAGCAGTTTGAGCAGGCCGTCAAGGGGGAGACTTTTTCCCCTTTTTGCCCGTCCCTGTAAAAATTTCCAAAACTCCCGTCTTGGTGGATGTCTACGATAGTGGAGGAACCTTTATACCAAATTTCAACTTCCTACGTCCAGCGGTTTGGGCAGGCCGTCAAGGGGGGCCTTTTTCCCCTTTTTAACCCCCATTTTTGCAACGTCCCTGTCCAAAATTCCAGAAAGTACTTTCCAGAAAACTTAGCCCATACTCCAAGGAACACATATCTTAAATTTCAGCTTTCTAGCCAAAGGGGTTTTGGCAGGCCGCCAAGGGGGAGACTTTTCTCCTTTTTGCCCGTTCCGGTAGGAATTTCCAAAAATCCCGTCTTAGCGGACGTCTACGCCGAAGGAGGAACCTGCATACCAAATTTCAACTTCCTAGCTTCAGCGGTTTGGGCTGGGCGATGTTGAGTCAGTCAGTCAGTCAGTCACGTTATTCTTTTATATATAGAGATAGTAAACATTGCTTATTTAAATCTTTTATTTGTACATTATTATTTTCTTCTACTGAACGGCAGAAAACAGGCTTTGAATTTAGTGAACTTATTTTATTTTTTTTTTAATTCAGTGAACTTATTTTATTTTTTTTTCAATTCAGTGAACTTATTATTTTTTTTTAATTCACTGAATGTAATTTTATTTTTTTTTAATTCACTGAATGAAAATGAAATTGAATGAATTCAGTGGTGAATTAATTCAGTAAGGAATTAGGAATTAATTCAGTAAGGAATTAACTCACTTTTTTTTCGTTCGATTTATAAAATTGAACGCGTTCACCGGTAAATTAATTCATTTGATTTAATAAAAAGAACTATTGTAATTGAATTAATTCGTAACAAAATAAATCGAACGAAAGCAAATATGAATTAATTCCATTCAATATATGGTGCTTACTGAATTAATTCATCGAATTTTTAATTCAGAATTGAAAAATTGAATTAAGGAGTTAATTCTTCAAAGCTCTGACATTTTATGAAGGAATTAAAAAAAATGAATGAATTCCTTCAAGATAAAAAGAATGAAAAAAGGGAATCAATTCAATTTGTTAAGGTTGGTCAGGAAATTCTTTCCCAAAATATAAATTGAGTGGAAAAAAGGGAATTATCGAATTAATTCCTTCGAAGCTGTACAAAAGAAGGGTGTCGTAGTGGATTACCAATATACGTATTCTAACTTGTTGGCCTTATCCATTTTCTTCAATTTTATTCGCTTATAATTAACTGATAAAATTTATCACTACTTTTCTTTTCATTTGGAAAATGTAATACGAGTATTGTGATTTCAAATCGAATAAAAATACATTTGTTTTTCTGTTTAAAAAAAGAATTCTTTCCTATTCCAAAAATGCGAAATAAAAATATTTTTTTTTCTATTCTATTCATAAGTCAAAGATATGCTAAAAAGTTTGTTTAAAATTAAATTTAAAGATTTTGGATAACCCTGTACTTTTGTGCGCTTGGAAAAAGTAAAGCTATCACCGCTGTAACCAATTATCAGGTATTCCGCCGCACTCCGAAATTATTATTTTACAAACACAAACAAAACTTAGAAGTAAAAAAATAAAACGAAAAAATTGAAATAAAATTAAACAATATATATCATTTAATGTGGTAGGAACTGTTTCTGTTGCTCATTGGTCTCCATTTTACGAAAGCTCCAGCCACCTAGACCATCAAATTCCAAAATATGTGTGTGAAATTTCCTATAATAAGGCAATAAGCAATTATTAAGTTCATATTAATATATATGTATGAAACCTACCATAATGTAGGCCTGTGAGTAATGGTCAACAGGGTAATACCCATGCTTTTGGCAGTGTCATAAATGGAACTTTCAACATCGATCGAAACTGCGCTAGTACATTCATCTAGCAGGGCATACTTTGGTCTTTGATAGAAATAAAATTAATGTAAGAAGAAAAATAGTAAGGTCATTAAACAATTCTTACTTATGGTAGAAAAGGCGAGCTACTGCCATGCGTTGCTTTTCTCCGCCTGATAAAATATCCTTCCAATCTCGTATTACATCAAATCCATCTCTGCAAATATATGATGTATAATATGAAATATTTAAGTCTATATTATAATAGTTGAACTTTTAAATTACTAATCCGGTAAGATAAAAATGTAAAGGGGAGTTGAACTATCAACCTACAACAGAGGTTGATCCACGTTGTGCCAAAATCGAAAACCTTGTGCATAAAAAATATTTTGGAGCTTTTAACTTTAACAAATGTGAACCGATTTTAAAGATTTTTCCTTGATAATTATACCCTACACGTAAGAGGGTGTAATAAGTTTGTGCTGATGTTTGTAACACTAAAAAATATTGGACCTAGACCCACCTTATCCCAGCAAAATATTGGCGATGACACCTCATTATTATCTGCATTACCAAAAACGATATATCATTACATTTTGCATTATTTTATAATATAAAATAATGACTTCCTAATAACAGCCTATTGTATTCATAGTTTTTAAATATAAAATAATGACTTACGCGTAATAGTTTAAATAAGTACTTTTTACACAGCTAAATTTTATACATTTTTATTTATTATATGTAAATACCCAGCAAAATATTGGTAATGACACCTCATTGCTGTCTGCATTACCAATAATGATATATCATTACCTTTTGCATTATTTTGTAATATAAAATAATGACTTACTCGCAATAGTTTAAATAAGAACTTTTTACAAAGTTAAATTTTATACATTTATATTTATTACATGTAAATATGTTTTGTGTTAAAATTTTTATGACGAGTTCTAAAATTACACTCTAGCAAAAACTTTAATTTCTCTGAATCTATTTCCTGAAGCTAATAGTATTTGCCTAACTCCTTAGTTTTAAGAATCAAGTAAGCAGTCGGATAACCACTTATAATTCAACTTTTTGTAAGCATGTGTGTAACCACTTATTATTCAGAATCTCATAACTACTTACTTCTCATTTTTTCGTAAGCGAGAAGGTAAGCGTGACTACTTATAAAAACGACCACGCCAAACAAAAATAATGAGTTTAGATGCCAAAAAATAAGTTGTGCGGAGCTATGAATTTTTATTATATAACCACTTATTTGATAATCAAAGATTTTGCTGGGATAGTATACCGATTAGAGTGTCTAAAACCGTAACCGGAAACCGGTTAACCGGTTTTTGTAATTTCAAAAAACCGACCGGTTTCGAATAATTTTTAAATTCGAATAAACCGAAAAACGGTTATTATTTGTCGGTTAACCGGTTTTTCTAAAAGATGTTTTTATCAAAACTATTTTTAAGCTAATCATTTGAAAATTCTATATTTCGACTGCATTTTATTTTTAAAGACTTCATTTTAATAAAAGAAACTGCAGTTTTGTTCTCCTTTATATAAAAATAATATTTTTTCACATGTATTCAAACAAATAAGATACGAAAGTCCTTTGGGTGACTAATGAATGGTGCTACAAAAAACATAATTACTTTTTTTCTGCGTAATTAATTGGTTCCATTTAAGAAAAATATACGATTGGATGATGAAACAAGAACTGTTAAATCTATAAAAATTTATGTTATATTTAAATAAATTTTAGTTGATTACAAATAGCATTCTATCCTGCTAAAATCTGTAGAAGTTTTTACTGAATATTAGTAGAGTTAAAATAGCGAACATAAATAGTAAGTACTGCTGTTTTTAGAAGAGTAGATTGTCTTCCCATTAAAAAAAATATAAATTAAATTTTGGAAAAGTAATTGTTTTTCTGTGATGTTATTAATTTACTAATATTCAGCATTTTTTTTCTAATTTCAGCAGTGTAAAATGTTCTTTGTAATTAACTAAAATTAAAATATTTGTCTAATTACATCTATCCTTGGCGCTTTTGTATGACTCAAAACTCGCATTATTTTCGGTTAGCGCTTTTTATAGAAAGGTGTTAGTTTGACGTTTTTCAATTTTTTATTTAGCGCTTTATGGTGAAACCTTTATTTTGATAAAGTTTTATCTAATTTAAATGTTTTTTTTATTATTTTCATAATAATGTAATATTAAATTATTTTTTAACAATGATTTTTAGCGCTTTTTAATAGTTTGGTCGCATAAATTAGTTGAAAACTACCTATTTTGATTAAAAGGTTGGCATCTGTTGATGTAAACGCAAATAGATTTGCGAAAAGATTTGTTTTAAAATCACATCGTCTAATAGGATTTTTTTCTTTGATTTATCAGATGTAAAATCAGATAATTTAAATCCCTCTTTAGAAAACAGATTCAACTGATTTTAGTAGTTGTTTCTGCAGGGCGCTTTTTACTAATTTTTATTAGCCTTTTCTGCTATTTGTTCAAATTTCATAACAAAAAACGGAAACCGGTTTTAACTGGGTTTTTTAAGAAAACCGTAACCGAAACCGGTTTTTTTAAAACAGTAATTTTCGAACTCTCTAATACCGATAGACTCAGATTTTTTCGATTTAACGATGTCGGTCCGTCCGTCCGTCCGTCTGTCTGTCTGTCCATGCATTCTTGTGCATGGACGCAAATATTAAGATATTTTGATGAAATACACCGACCTACCTCGGCCCAAGGACGAAGCCTATTGACTTTGGTTAAAATCGGTCCATGTTTAGACCTGTGCCCATATAAGGGTCCCCCCCCCCCAAAATTGGCTTGGTTGCAGGCTGCAGGTCGCAAATACGAAGATATTTCAATGAAATTTGGTTCGCTGACTCACATGGTCCCAAGGACAAATCCTATTGATTCTAGATAGGATCGGTCCATATTTGGACCTAGAAGCCAGGTAGACGTAGAAAAAGGTATAAAAGCGGCTCTAGTTTCGTAAACCAAATCATACAAAGTTGAGACAGTGAACAGTGAACATCGAGAGCGAAATTTTATTTTAAATTTTATAAAGAGAAATAAAAGTACAATACAATAACAGAGGAAAATTTAGACATTGCTAAAATTGTGGTACGTCGTAGTACACGCTACCAGCAAATGAGTGAGGATGAAAGACGTGCAGTGGATGATAGATTTGCAGACTTCATGAGTAAGGAGATGAGTGATGACGATGAAGTTGATATTCCTGCATTTGGTCTTGAAGGTGCGGATGATGACGACTTGACATATCAACCAAATTTTCATGTTGATGATGCGGAAACTGAACCACATATCGTCACCTTAAATGCAAACGGACGTAACTACACAAAAATTCGAAATCGAGTTTTTTATTTATTATGGTTCGTTTTTTCAAACTACATGTTCACACAAAATTTTAGACTTCTACGATCAAAAATGGCGACTTTATTGAAGAAATTCAAACGGACGTAACTACAAGTGCATGTATTTCTTAATGCAAAAAGACGTAACTACACTCTTGTATGAAAACAACACTACAAACACATGTAGTGTGTAAGCTTGTGTCAGCGTTGCCACAATGGGAATTAAAAATCTACAAAATTTTAGTTATGTTTTAGTACAATACAAATGACAATTTATCCTGCTTAATTCAGAAAAACCTTTTTCTGAATATTAGTAGACAAAAAACAGCAACAAAATGCTGTTATATCTCCAAATTTTAGTTATTTTTAAGTTAAATTTAGTTGAATGAGAGTAACAATTTTCCAGTTAAAATAACAAAAAAAAAATAGTAATAATTGGTTAACAATAGTAGAGTCCTAATTTCAGTGAGTTAAATCGTTATTCATATTAAAAAAAAATCTACATATGCTATGAAAAATAAAAAATTTATGATGTTTTCAGTCGACTAAAACTAAGCAAAAGTTGTTGCTGATTTTAGCAGGGTGAATTGTTTTTTTCAGTTAACTAAAACGAAGCTAGAATTTGGTCTTGCTGTTTTTATCTTACTAATGTTTAGCAAACCAATTCTGCTAGTTTTGGCAGTTTCTTCTGCAGGGCCTCTTTTATATATATATATTTGTTCCTTTTACTCCTGCAAGGAGCATAGGGCCGCTTTTATAGAGGTTTTCTTATTTTTTTTTTTAATTTTAATGTTTTCATTACCGACTTTTTGTTTGCGGATATTACCGTTATTTTGACTTCAGATTCTTGTTGAGGGTCCTCAAATTAGAAAAAATATGTAACATGTTTGCTCCCTCCCCCTCCAATCCGCCAAAAATGACGTTCGAAAAACGATTTTTTGGAACTTCCCATCCCCGTTTTACCTGTTAAACATTCAAATAGCCAGAGTTGGCAAGAAATTCGGTTGTCACAATGAATTGGTTTTCTCTGTGTATAATAAATTGCAGCAGAACTTCTCATTTTTTTTTAATGAATTATCTGAAAAATCAAATTCACTTCATTTGAATTGGAACTGTCGGAGTTAGTTTTACTTTATTCAATTAACTAAAAAATCTGAAAATATCATTTATCCAATTCATGCATTGAATTCTTTTTTAATTGTGTAATTTATCCGATTACACAAAAACTACGCAGGAAAGAAATTACCCGCGCTCTATCCACGAAGGCAAAAATTACCCGCGATTTGGGTAATTACCCGTATTGTGGCAATTTTTTTTTTCATTTAAAATCCTTAAATATCTGCCCTACTAAAAAAAATTATATAACTTTTGATATTATATATAATTATATCCGAAAAATGAGAACATCTAATTATATCAAATTAGATCGTATTATGGTCATATTAGATCTAAATTGACACAATTAGATCTAACATGATGAAGTAAGATATGGTTTGATACAATTTTATCCGGATTTTGTCCTCATCCAAATGTATCAGATATAATATAATCATATCCAACTAGATATAATGGTATATAATTCGATACAATTCTACATAATTATATGATGCATATGTAACTATATATAGGTCTATATATAATTGGATATTGTAATATGTTACACTATATATTGTGCAATATATAACAAGATATAGCTATATATTTAGGATATAATTTTGTAAAATTTTATATAACTATATCTTGGTATATATGTTCCAATATATAATTATACAAAACTTTATATGATAATATATGACTATATCAAAACTTTTTTACTTGGGTGTATTAAAAATACATGTATTTTTTTAGTTTAAAAATGAATAACAAATCCTTTTTCTTTTTTTTAATAAAATATCAACATTTAGATTTAAAAAAAATTAATTAAAATATAAACAAGTATTTTTATTAAAAAAGCTTGAAAAATTTACTAACATAACATGCATGTTTTAATTTTTGTGGCGTTATTGGTTGTACATCTAAAAATGACTTTAGTGTAGTTACGTCTTGTTGTTTCAGAAAAAAGCAAGTCAAAAGGACGTAACTAACTTAAAAACTTAAATATATGAAAATAAAACAAAAGTTGTTAAAAAATAAATAAATCTCTATACCATAAGTAAAATTTGAAAAAACTGCAGAGAATACTTTATTATTATTGATTTTATAACGTTTTTTGCTTCTCCTATAAAAAAAAATAAAAGTGTAGTTACGTCCGTTTGCATTTAAGGTGACGATATATTAACTTTCCAATTCGCATATTTCTGTGTGTTCCTCATATTTTCTACATTTTGCACACTAAACAAATTTGTGAAACTTCTAAAATAAACTTTTTTCGAAATTCTATTTATCTCCTTTTGATAAAGGAGCTTATTTCATTTACAGCATTAAGAGTTTTCAATATAGGGATGTTTTTCGTGCACCATTTCAAAAAGAAAGTAAAAAAATTGTAACATTTATTTTCTGTATTTGTTATATCAGTGTTGTAAGGATCATTTTGACGGAACAAATTATTTTTACTTAAGCTCTTAAACACAGAAAAATATAAAAGGGTATATTGCCTTGGTTGGCATAGGTACCCCAATTTTCTATTCAATTTTAAAAAATAGTTTTATTACATATGGCCATAGGTATTTATACTATACAATTTTGCTTATTGGCAATGTAAATTGAACTATCGATAATAGGTTACACTTCGAAAATTTTGATTAATTTATATTTTTATTTAAATGTCATTAAAGAAATTGTTTCAAGAATGAAGAGAAATTTTCTTAAAATTTATACGGTTTTTGATTATTATAAAAGGTAAGTTTTTTAGAGTTATATAAAACCTTGTGGTCATTTGACAATTATATCTTATTCTTAATTTAGAAATACAAGACGCTTTAGAGAAATAAATGAATTAATATTTATTTGATTTTTAACCTTCAGGTATGGTGAATAAGGAACACAATGTATTGGACATTTTTTATTTAGCTGGTGGTGTGCCCAAATTCCTGATTATAATAATACCAATAGCTGACTCAGAGTGTCTCAAAGGTAATTGTACTGTTAACTTACCTGGTTGCCCGCCTTTCAATAAAGTGTCTATCTATTTCTCCCACAGATAAGATATAAATCCAAATTCAAAATTACCCTGTGGAAAAATAAAGTCCTTTTGGAAGTTTTAATCCATTTTTCATAGTGTGGCCAGTTCTAATGACACTGCATATGCTGCAGACGTTAATAATAAGGCAATTTATTCAAGAGCAAGTCACACGTCGACTCTATTTACTATTATCCAGTACTGAGTTGATTGTCAACTTTTTGTAAATTGTCTTTTGAAAATGACATTTTGTATCTCTAATATCGGGAAATAGTAGATATGAAGGGACAGCGATGTATACTAAAAATTTTTCAGAATCTGGGGATTTAATTTAGAAAAAGTACTCAGAGTTTAAGGGTTTTCTTGCAGGAAAAAGTCCGCAAATCTGGGTATTTTTCTTTAGCAAATCATCCTCAGAATTTGGTGTTTTATTTTATAAAAAAAAAAGTCTTTCTGAATGTAACCTTTATTCTGTAGAGAAAAACCCACAAAAGGAAATGTTTTTTTTTTAAATCCGCAAAACTTGAGGATTTTTCATATGAATTTCCGATAGAAAAAATTATCCGAAATTTTTTTAGTAGGAAAAAAAATTTCAATAGAAAAAATTTCTTAACAGCTTTCCCTTACATTATGAAAAACTTTTCAGAATCTAAGGGAAAACTTTATCAAAAAACTCTTTATCATCTTTTTTTTAAAGAAAAATCTTAGCATTTTCCTATAAAAAAATTTTTTTACGAATCTGTAGAAAAAATCATCAAAATCAAGTGAATTTCTATATGAAAACAATCTAGTTCAAGTTCTGAGTTATTTTCTGTGGAAAAATGTCCCCAGTATTTGGGGGTTTTTCTATAGAAAATTTCCTTGAATGTGAGGGTTTTTGTAAAATAAAAAGTACTTAGATTACTTAGGCTTTTTCCATAAAGTTAGGAGGTTTTTTTTTAGAAAAAGTCATTAGAATGTTAGGTTTTTCTATAGGAAAAATCCTTAGAACAAAAGGGATTTTCTTTCTACAAAGTCCCCAGAATGTGTTTATTTTCAATACAAAAAAGTGGGTTCTCTTTTGTGGAAATCGGTTCCCAAAATTAAGAAAAAAGCCTCAGAATCTGAACGTTCTATAGAAAACAATATAGAAAAAAATCCTCAGAATCTGTGGCTTTTCTAAGTCATCATCCTATATTCAAAAGTCTTAAGAATGTAATGGTCTTTCTATGGGAAACCTCTCAGAATCTGAAAAATTTTTGTAAGAAAAAGTCCCCGGAATCTATGGGTTTTTCTATCGGAAAAAGTCTTCACAATCAAAAACCTTCAGACTATGGGTACATTTCTATTACGTAACCTCCTGGCGTCTTTTCTTATAGAACAAATCTGAGGATTTGTATAGAAAAGCGCTAATATAAAGTTGTATGTAACATATAATGTAAAAATAATATCTTTAATTTGTATTTTTAATCATTTGTGGAATTAAGTGTTGTATCTTTTTATATATTTCTTAATAAATAAACTTATATTAAATAAAATAATAATTATCCATTATTTTTCAGGCTTTTCGCAATAAAAACAAATAAAATCTATCAATAAATTGCCTATATTGAAATTGGTAATACACCAATTTTTTTTAGTTAATTTAACAAAACTTATAGGTGATTTTTCGAACATAAAAGTCAAATAGGAAATACCTATTTTTATGGTAATATTACCGTAAGACATAGTAAACTCTATGTTGCCTTTGAAAATAATTGTAATCACCCTATAATTTTGGCAATATTACCTATAGTTTTTTTTGTGTGTACATTTCATTAAAATTTAAATTTCCCTTTTTTAAAACAACTCAAGTCGAAATGAGTTTAGAACCCTAAACAATGTTTCTAAGCATTTTTAAAGTTTTCTTTAGGCAGAACAACTTATATTCTTGGAGGTAATTTTTCCACAGACTTTCAAAAATGAAATTTTCATTTTTGATAACACCAGCTTGTTAAAAACTTGTTAAAAAATGTATACAAACAAGTTTTAAGCAACAGTAAAGGTGTTTGTTTGTGCTTTCTCTAATATGTTCTTTTGTCAAAATCCACAGATATGAAATATCTTTAAGATAATAAAATAATTAAAAAAGTTTAACAGTTTTCATGAATTTTAACGTTAAAGCTAAAAAGACATGAACTATTCGTAAGAGATTTAGGTCTGAAAAAACCCATACTCTTTGGTTATTAGTTCTGCAAATACTTAGGATTTCAGTGAAATTTGTAGCGCAAAAACCGGGTAGTACAATATATGCTTTTTTATGTTTGTATTATTAGTTCAGCTACAATTTTATACCACTATATAAAATTCGATCAAATTGTATCGCGCCATTATTCGAATACATTTGTATCTGCTATTATCAAATTTTAACTGAATTAATGCAAACTTATGTAATTATATTGGCCCATTTCTCCGACAAAATTGTATAAAGACGCATGCTAAATTACATATGACTGTATAAAGCCCCATATAAATTTTTTTTAATCGGGAATATAAATTATTTCAGTTGTTTCTAGGGTATTCAATTAATCGGCTTTTTATTTTAATCGATTAATCGTGCAAATAATTATTCGGGTTTTTTACTTAACCGGTTAATCGAACAAAATTTGAAAATTAATCGATTAATCGAAAAAAATTTTGTAAATTAATATACATACATACACTTGTTGTGTTTTTAATAATTTTATTTTAAAAAAAGAAACAAAAATAAATTCAGTAACTCTTCTGAAATTCATAACAATAAAAAAGTGTAACAATTGAGATCAGATTTTGTCAATATTTTTTATAAAATTTTATCCTAATCGGGGAGAACCACACCCAAAAGAAGAATATAAAACGCCGTACAGTAATTTGTATCTCTTTCGTATGCATTGAATACATAAAAAACGTAAATGTAGAGAGGAACTCCGTTGAGAAATTGTTTTCCCTCTATGTTTTATTTTATTTTATTAATTCAGAGTGTTTACTAAAAAAGCTTTATTATATTGAGCATTAATTATAATTAATAATTTTAATAATCATTAATTACAATAATTATTAATGCTTTCATTTAATATCAACGTTTAAAAAGTCGTAAAAAATAATTAAAAATTTATTATACGTAAATAGATACCAATACTTTACTAGATAATTCACAACAACAGGGAAGTAATTTGAAAGATGACAAAGAAAACTGTGATAATATTATATATTGCTTTTGTTTTTTCTTTGGGATTTAAGATGTTTATTAACGCTCCTACTTGAAAACATTAAATTCTCATTGAGTTGAAGCTAACAAATATTTCTAGCAATTCTAAAAGATCGTCCATTAATTATTTTCTTAGGCCAGAATGAAATTCGGATAGGTACAAGTCTACAGCAAATTATTTGCACAATTTTTAAAAAATTTTTTGAAATTTTAGCACATTTACTTTAATAAAAAATTTATATTTTTAAACATTTTTGTAATTTCGATTAATCGATTAATAGTATGAAATTATTCGAATTATTCGTTATTCGAAATTTGGACATTTTAAATTATTCGAACAATTTTTGAGAAAAATTGTTCGATTAATCGAATAACGATTAATCGATTGAATACCCTAGTTGTTTCTCTATTTTATCCATGTCGCCAAAAGTCTAAATGTTTCTATTGGTCCACTTACTCGATTGATCACCCTAGAATCTACTAAAGTTGCCTGTATTCGGAAAATCCGGATGAGCCATCACAGCCCCATTTGAACACTAAAACAACATCTGAATTTTTGCATTTGTCAATATCTTCCCTACTAAAAGTGGATATAATTCTAGAAGCAATATTATCAAGTAATTGTAACAGTTGAACTTTTGCGCTTTCGAAGTCACATGCACCGGGGATGATATTGATTTTAAAATGTTTGCTTTTGTTTCTTTTTTTGATTTACTACTAGGCAAAATATCATATCCTTTTTCAATAAAAGCTTTTATTTCTCGTTAATCTCAAATTTAGAATGAGAGCTAGCGCTTCTTCACTGGTAAAGGACGTTGCTGATTTTGGTGTTGCTATACTTTGTATTATACGCTTTAAACGCTTAGGAGATGTAGTTGGTAGCATACATACAATTTTTTTCTGTTTCCTTTGGCTGTGAACGTGTCCAAGCAGCTTTAAAAGAATCCTTTTATTCATTAGCAGAGTCTATTTTTACAATTTCTTCTTAGATCTAACCTCGACAGTTTCATAAATTTTTTCTTTGAAAAAATTTTTTTTAGTTGGAAAACATTTATTTAAAAAACAAAAATATTGGATCACAATTTATTTTTAAATTTTCACAAAAAATATTTTTTAATCTCTTTTAGTTCATAAAATCGTTAACCAACCGTTTTTGGTTAACGATTTTATGATCGTCACTTTAGGTATAAAAGATAATATAAAGTGCAACGGAAAATTCTAGTTATATTTTTCATCAAAAACCTTAATATTTGATACGTATGTATTTGACCTCCAACAAAGATGGGTTAACAATGCCCAAAAAAAGTTTCAATCAAAAATTGAAATTTCCGCACTTTATTTGAATTGTATCAAACTTGCTATAACTTGGAATACTTTGTATAAATAAAATAACCCTCAAAATTGGTATTCAATTTGGGTAAAATTATCAAATTAGCTAAAAACTTTTCTTTTAACTTTTGTATTATTTTAGCTATGTGACTGGTTGATATACCATTTTAAAGCTTCTGTAATCGTGCTTAGTCTCCAACTTAATATTTAATTTGATAATTTCCGATTTATCAAAAAAAATTTAAGTTTTTGAGAATTTTTCCACAATGAGTTAACTGTTTCTATTTTTTTATTACTAAAGCCATGATTGAGCTACATGAACAGTTACTATTTTTAAATGAACTTTAAACATTTATCGTTATCAAAGGTGTAAACCATTTTATCTTAATCCGCGGTTCGGGATGCTTTATCGTAGATTTTTAATATTTTTGTGTTAGTTCTTAGTTTTTTTATCAAATATCAGTTTGGTACTCCTTTTGGTTCCTGAGTTATATGTGGTACAAAAGTGTGAGAAATTCTAGATCATAATACAATACATAGTCGACAGATTTTGATAAAAATTTACATCAATGCTATTCTGGATCTAATTAAGAAAATTATAAATTTTTAAGTCAGTGAATTTTCCAATTTTCCGGAAAATTAGTGGAAATTGTAATCACCATTGGTGGAATATGTATGTGTATACTTTTGAAGTGTAAATAAAAAGCGTTTTTATACTGAGTATGTTATATCATAAAAGAAACAGGACCCATTATAATTGATACAAAAAATAAATTAAATAAAAAAACATTTCATTAGCTACGTATAGGAAAAGTGCTGGTGATCATAATCACCGGTCAGCGAAAAATGGGTTAAAAAAACAGTTCGATTTTTCAGCATTTGTAAGAAAAACTAAGGAGCCAATAAGATTACCATTATAAAATTTGGCAAAGACAAAAATAAAGTATTGAGGAACAACATATATTTTTTCAGAAATTTTAAAGAATCCATTTTTCGATATATGGCGATTTAAATCGCGGATTTCATTAAATTTTTTTCTGAACAATGACCAAACAAAGGGCTTTTATGCTTGCCTTTGCTAGTGTCATTGTTGTTGTTTCCCTCACCTTTTTTTAAAAAAATTTTTGTATAGTGCAAGTAGCCTGGTGTTTTGTTTGTTGTCGGTTAGTTAGTAATGAAGGTATAGCACTGGTCACTGATTAACCGAATCAACAATAAACCGAATACCCGGCACTTTTACTTGCACAAGGAAGATTTGATTTGCAATTTCAATTCATGGTAAAGACAGGAAAATTCCTAATTGATTTCTGCAATATACGTGGACTTAGGGCGAATTTCTTCTCGGTATATGCCCACATTCGTTTTCATCGGCCGGATGTTTTCGCCTTATGTGAGACCCAGGTGTGTAGGGATGCTGATCCACAGGATTTCTACATACCTGGTTATCAACTCCTATCCCTTTTTATTTTTCATCGGGGCCTTGCAATTTACATCCGCAACGATGTTGTGTACCAGTATCAGCAACATTTAGACTGTAATAATCCGGAATTTAACACACTTTGGGTTAAGTTCAAAATCAGGTCACACATCTTACATTTCGGGTTTTTATACAGAAGCCCAAACATGGAGAGGACGAATACCCTTAATGGCTTCGACGTCCTTTCTGATTCCATTTCTAGAATTCTGGAGAGTTGCCTGAGTAGTGAAATCGTCGTTGCTGGCGATTTTAATATTCACAACTCTTCCTGGCTTCGCCATTCAAGCCATACAACTCCCGAGGGCCTTTATGTTGAGCTGTTTGCCGCGCACAACCACCTGGCGCATTTAGTGAATGAACCAACGCACATTCCGTGCGTTGAAGGTGAACACCAAAATACTATTGACCTTTTCCTTACTTCTCATCCTGACAAGTATGAAGTAAGAACACTTGCACCTCTCGGCAATTCGGATCATTGTACCATTTCCGCATCTTTTTCGTTCTCCGGACTTCGAAAGGTTTCGACAACAGCTGCGAAGCGCTCAATTTTTATTTACGAAAAAGCACGTTGGGCTGAGCTCAACGATTTTTTCCGGCATTTTAATTGGAAACTCTGTTTCCTCGACGACAACGTCGATGCCGCGGCGAAAATGGTTGAACAAGTTATATTGCTTGGAATGAAAAATTTCATTCCCTCGAAGCAAATTTCGGTTAAACCAAAAGATAAATGTTGGTTTAACCAGACTTGCAGAAATGCAGTCAGATCAAGAGAGTTAGCGTTCAATAATTAGCGGGATAACAAAAACGCCAATAATGATATGCTTCGCAAACAGGCGAGATACGAGTGTTCCAAAGTACTTAGACGTGAAAAGTTTCTTTACGAACGACGTCTTCGTACTAAAGTTCTTTCTGCTCCTAGGGGTAGTAAGAGCTTTTGGTCATTCGTTAAAAGAGTAAAGGATAATGCTAGTTCAGCTATCCCAACTCTTATAAAGGATGACCAAATATTCACTGAACCGGTTGATAAAGCTAACCTTTTAGCTGAGATGTTTGCAAGAAATTTATTCCTGCCGGAAACCGATCAACCACTGCCCGAGCTTGAAAGAGTATCGAGTACTATGCCTAAGATATTCTTTCGAGCTCGAGCAGTTAAAAGGGTTCTTGCCGACCTCAACGTAAATAAGTCAACGGGGACGGATGGCATACCAGCACTGGTGCTGACACAGTGCTCTTCGACGCTAGCTCGTCCATTGGCTAACCTTTTTGGCGCTTCTTACCATGCGGGAGTTTTCCCCTCGTGCTGGAAGGTTGCCAATGTACAGCCAATCCCTAAAAAGGGTGCAGCTAACAACCCTGAAAATTACCGCCCGATCGCAATATGCTCTGCGCTCTCTAAGGCGATGGAGAGTATGATTAATTAGCATCTTGTGAATTATCTAGAGTCTAACTCACTTCTTAATGACCGACAGTATGGCTTCCGTAGAAATCGTTCTACGGGAGACCTGTTAGCGTTCCTCTCGGAGCGTTGGAGCCGGTCCATCCAGCGTTATGGTGAGAGTAAAGTGGTTGCTCTGGATATTTCAAAGGCCTTTGATCGTGTATGGCACGTGGCGCTTGTATCAACGCTTATTGCTTTTGGTGTGGGTAATGACTTCGCTGTTTTATTTCGAGCTTTCTCAGAGATCGCACTATTCGTGTTGTTATAGATGGAATCTCATCCGACGAGTTTCAGCTGAATTTAGGGGTACCGCAGGGTCCTGTTCTTTCTCCTTCCCTATTTCTTATCTTTCTCAACGACCTTCTTGGTCAAACTTTCAACCCTATCTACTCTTTTGCAGATGACAGCAACATTTGTCATTCATTTTCCTTCAATAGTAGGCCAAGCCTTGAGGAGATTGGGGGCAAAAGGCAAATTATGAATGACACACTCAATCGTGACCTTTCTACAATCTCAGATTGGGGTCGTGTGAATAAGGTCGACTTTAATGCACGCAAGACCCAATGTTGTATGTTGACCCATAGGGCTGTGGGGTCAACACTGCCATCTGTAAATATGGGTGATATCGATATTGAGGAATCGGATACTCTTGATGTTCTGGGCATGAAGATTCAATGTGACGTCCGTTGGAATAAGCATGTTTTCCAAGTGTCGAAAGAAGCATTCAAGTGTCTAGGTTTTCTACGTCGGTGCAAGAAGTACTTCACTCCATCCGATTTACTCAATGTTTATACCACCTATATCCGACCGTAAATGGAATACAACTCCCATATATGGGCAGGAGCTTCGAAGTCTATTTTGGAGCTTCTGGACCGTGTGCAAGGGAGGGCGTCGGCGCTTATCAATGACAGTAGAGTATCCAGCTCTATTGACTCATTGGAGCATTGTCGGAATGTGAGTTGTGTGACTCTGTTCTATCGATATTACCATGGGAAGTGTTCTGCTGAGATAAGTGAACTTATCCCCAGAGCCCGAGTTTTTATTCGTAATACTCGCCTATCAAGTAGAGCACATCCGTTTGTAGTCAATTGTCCAGTGGATCGCACAACGCATTACAGACAGAAGTCGTTTATCAGTCGCACCAGCCGTATGTGGAATAAACTCCCCGCAGAAGTCTTCCCTGTTACTTACAATTTAGAGAAATTCAAATCAAACATTCACAAACACTAGTCCCTCTTTCCTCCTCCCCATAACCTATTTTCCTAATACCAAAACAATGCACTGCGTAAATAGGGGGCATCCCCTGAGTGTTGGTCCAACAAAAAAAAAAAAAATTAAACTTTAAAAATTGTGAAAATTTTATGACTTATAGTACTTAAATAACGATTTCACATCCTTTAAAATTATAGCACAATTACTCTCGTGACTTAAGCCTTTCAAAAGATATACCCAATTTGGGTAAGTGAAAATTTCGATTAGTTTGGTTAGTTTTTTAGTTACATATGCCTCTTATAATTATGTAAATTGTATCGAATTGGGTTCGACAACCAAAAAAATATAAAAAAAATTATACTGGGTTTATCGAAAAGCTTCCTTAGTAAAAGTTTAATGATTTTTTGCGAGCTTTAATTTTCTGACATTAGGGTTGTAGATTACGGTTGTAGCAACTGAGATCTAGTGGGTAACTACTAGAACGGGATAATTTACAATGGCCCATAGAGCAAAACACTGGTCTCCTCGAGAGAAAAACATCGATGCATCATACTTTAAGATCCGACTGTAAATGCCAAAGATATAACGAAAATGTAAAATAGCGCCCCTACGTTCGGCAAAAACATTTTTTTTTTAAATTGCCTTGCAAAAATACTTCATATGGGAGGGTGTACGGCGCACTTTTTTTTTTTACCTGTAAGGTGGTACGGTCTAATGAACATACATATATACGGGTTTCTATATGGTGATATATGATTACAAGGGTGGGTCGATTTAGCAATCGATATTGCGTACTCGATTTTTCGAAAGTTTTTAGCATGGGGAAAAAAAATTTCCTCTACGACATATCAAAAAAATCATTTTCGAGGCTCCCAAATTTATATTTTTTGAAATTTTCTAATAAATGCTAGATTAGCGCCATCTTGAGGTGGCTTTTTGAAACAACTAATAAAGTTGTAAACAATATAACATTACAACCTTTCCAGAAAGGTATTACTTATGAAAATCGGATAAAAATTGTGGCAACTAGAGGTAAAAGTATATAAGTAAAATTATTTTCTGCTTGATGATGAAATGATGATAATGATGAGAAATGATGATAATGATGTTGATGACAACAAGGAGAAAATAATTTTACTTATATACTTTTACCTCTAGTTGCCACATTTTTTATCCGATTTTCATAAGTAATACCTTTCTGGAAAGGTTGTAATGTTATATTGTTTACAACTTTATTAGTTGTTTCAAAAAGCCACCTCAAGATGGCGCTAATCTAGATTTATTAGAAAATTTCAAAAAATTTAAATTTGGGAGCCTCTAAATTGATTTTTTTGATATGTCGTAGTGGATTTTTTTCCCCATGCTAAAAGCTTTCGAAAAATCGAGTACGCAACATCAAAAAATTTTTATCCATACAATTTGACCCGCCCTAATGATTACACATCTTTTTTAGTCGATTTTGTAAAATTTTCTCCTTTGTGAATTAAATTATTAGAATACAAAAATCTTGATTTTTAAATTTAGTTGGTTGCTAGAAAAATAATGTAATAAAATTGTAGAACTATTGCAAGAGAAAATTAAAAATACAGAAGTTTTCCTCATATGGGGACAGTAGTGGAATATGAATTAATTCATATTCCTTTAACTTATAAAAACTCTTTTTGTCAGCACTGAAAAGGGGATCCCCCATTGTTTACACATTGATTTGGATGAAACTAGGGTTGCCATTTCAATTTTGAGAAAAATAGGACGCCAACCTTAAAAAAGGCGGACATTTGTCTTAAAAAATAGGACAACTTTTTTAATAAATTATTTTTACAAAAATCAGCAACGCAATAAAATATACAAATAAAAATTAATTTTATAAATAAAACAGTTTTTCGTCCCACTAAAAAAAATTCAGAAAAAGCAAAAAATCATTGTGAACTTTAAATTAGTGGTACATAAACAAACAAAAAAAAACAACGATTAACCAATTCATTGCATACATTTTCAGGAATGTACATTTCTATAACTTCTTGATACGAATTGTAGAGGGTTTCATGAATGTTTTTCAATAGTTCCAATTTGAATCAATATATTACTGTCGCATTTCTTCAAATATTCATAAAACTCTTGACAATTCATATTAAAATCATATTTGACTAATAATATCAGAAATAGTTTCTGGATTAAATTTTTTTTTATTAAAGAAAATATATTGTACGTTCTACGTTGGCATTATGTGCTAGTAAGAAAAAATAGAACTCAAAAAGCATAGCAAACATAATTTTTAATAAAAAAATAATGCACCAAAATTTATTATCAGTCGTGTTAATTGAATTTAAGTTTTTTACATAATTTTTCAGGATAAGGAATTCAATAAATAAATTTTCATCATTAAAAGCAATGTTAATTTTTTTAATTCAACAGTTGGCAATCAAGTAAGTGATGTTAAGTCAATTGAAATAACAGCAACAAAACAGCGATGCTAACAATTCAAAAGTTTAGAAGCAATAAAAAAGGTTATGGAGAAAAGTGCCAAAAGTAGGACAACCCCGGACACTTACTGAAAAAGAAGGAGGACTGCCCCGGACGCCCTAAAAAAGAGGACGGATGGCAACCCTAAAAGAACTCGAATGTGTGACAGAGAATAAAAATCTAAAGTTAACCGGGTTTTTTAATGTGACATCTTCGTTTCTAGTCGTTTAGAGAGATGCTTGGAAACAATTTATTATGGGGAATTTTGGGGAAAATTTGTTTAGCGGTAACTACTGGATTCCCAAAATGGGAATACCAGGATCATTACAGCTTCTTAGAAATAAAACATTTTTTGATGACTTATTTCGTTAAATTAATTTGAGTTCATTAACAGAAGTTCCAGTTTTTATATATTTTTGGATGGAGAATAAATATAGAAACGCCTTTAAAAGGGGATTTGTAAAAAAGACTTGCCAAAACTTATATTGTATACATTCTGTTAAATATATTCTTACCTCTGAACTATATGCTCTAAAGTAACCATTTTTAATATTGATCTCAGTTCATTTTCCGTAATGCCTTTACGTATCATATTTTCCCGACTATCAGGGTAAATAATTTGATCACACAAACTGCCAATAGACATGTAGGGGCGCTGTGGTATATAAAACATACAAGGTTTACCCTCAACAGGCTCTGGTATATGTAATTCACCGGAATATATCGGCCACAACCCACTCAGTATACGGAACAAACTAGATTTACCACAACCATTTGGTCCTGTTATCAGCAAATGCATACCGGGTTCAATGTTCAAATTCAAACAGGGCACAACCACATCACAATTTGGTGTAACCACTGGTACAGCCACCAATGATATAGACATATTTTCGGGATCATTTTTGTAAATAATTCGACCTTTAGCAACCGGTTTACCATTACAAAACTCAATAATACCTTGAGTTTCATTGCTCTCGGCCACGGTAGTTTTACAATAGATACCTTGAGCTGTTTCTTCGAATACCTCTAGCATGCCAGCTACGCGGTATGTGTAACCGGCCAACGCAACCACCTCTTTATAGGAAGACATTAGACGTTCAATTGCATCGGCCGCGGAAATTAATAAATTTCGAGCAGTAGTCAAGTATTGAGTACGATCACTGACTATTGAATCAGTGTTTTTGGAAGAGCCGTCTGCTGATCTGTTTGCTGAAGTAGCTGATGATGTTAAGATGGGCAACGATACCATTATCATACCGGTACCAGACCATACATATTTCATAAAGAATTGTTCCAGCATAATAAACCATAATTTTTGTGTAAAAATACTGTTCATTTGGTTGACCAATCGATTATAGGCCGTTCGTAGTTGCTGCAATTCGACCTTGTGGCCACCGTAGAAGGCAATTTCTTCAGCGTTTGTTATAATACGTGAATGTATGTGTCTGAGATAACCATAGCGATTGGCTTCCTCCGAAACTAGTTGGCCAAATTTTGGTGAAACCACACGCATTATATGAGCAGTTAATGAAATTACAGTAACTGATAACGCAGGACCTTAAAAGTGAAAAGAGTTTAAAACAAGTGAACGCATTAACTTCAGTTTTACAGAATTTTGTATACCCTCCACAGTGTTTCCGTTACAAATAATAAAAAAAAAATTTAAATAAAAAAACATTCTGGAGGTGAAGAAAATAATTATGAGGTGAAAAACTTTTTTAAATCTGAACAATATTTTGTGGTGAAAATATAATTTATAAGGTGCAAAGAAATGTTTGTGGTAAAAATATAATATTGAGGTAAAAAAAAAATTTCAAAAAAATTGAGATGAACATAAAATATTATTCACGTCTAGGCGTTCCCTGCGGTAAATGAAGGGTCGATTTATTCAAAGTTACAAATCTCTGATAGGTAAAAAGGTAACGCTTTACAAAACTGGTGTAAAACTAAATTTCGGTGTATAACAAAGTGGTAATTTCAGCAAAATAGCCAACCCTTTGACTATTGAAACGGTGACAAAAGTATCATTACATCAAATTAACGAAAGTAACTAGTGTCGTTACAGTTGATTTAGTAGCATTATTTCCAAATTAATACGATCTCTGCAAAGCCTTTTATTACCCGGTAATGGGTTTTTTAAGAAGAAATAAATGTATATAACCTCTTACTTTTCTATTACAAAACCTATATTTTTAACTCTTTCACTACCCTTGTACACTACAGTGTACACATCTTTAAAAGAATATATAAAATTTAATAATGCAAACAAAACTTTATACGTTTTACAAATAAGTTTACTAGGATCTTGGACTTCAAATAAAATCATTATATGTATAAGCAGTCCAACATGGCAATATGGTGGCGATATTTGTTAATGAAGTTACATTTTTTTAATATATCATAATCTCCGTGAAAAGGGGGGTTTGGTGTTTCTGCTAAACTAATGAAGATAGATAATTGAAATTTGGCATATAGCTTCGTTTCATGACGGAAGAAAACCAACCAAAGGAGTTTTGGCTACTCGATGTTTAAGGGGTAAAACGGGGCTCAGAAGTTTGAAAAAATCGATTTTCGAACGTAATTTTTGATGGGTAGGAGGAGGAGGGGGCAAAATATGTTAAAAATTTTTTCTAGTTTGGGGACTCTTAACAAGAATCTGAAGTCAAATTAACGATACATCCGCAAACAAAAAGTCGGTAGTGAAAGGGTTAACAAGGGCATGTCCATTGAGGTAACTCCTTACATAGTAATTAACTTACATGTTACTCTTACTTATTACCTCTAGGTAACAAGTAACCTTAACCCTCTAACCGGCCTAAGCTTTTTTGCAGTGAAACTTATACCATGTGTTCCTCACGAAAAATAAACAATAAGTTCTTCTACAACATTCATTTTTTTCGTTGTCTATTTTAGGCGCTATGGGCCGAAAAAGGTTAAGAAGGAATCTCGAAAACTAGCTAATAAAAATTACTAATAGCCTAGTTTTTTAAAACACTATACTTCACTTCACCTATTTTTTTAAAATTTCGTATTTTGTAAATCCCGGTGATGAACGCGGTGATCGTCCGTTCTGACTTACGTAGTTTTTAAACAAAATTATATGAAAAAGCTAATTTTGTAAATCACCAGACTGTTATTTTGATCACTTGAATTGTCAAATATTATCACTTGCATTTTTTAGGTGTTGAATGAAAAATAATGCAATAAATCACCAAAAACTTAAAAAAAAACACTATAAAAAACGTAATTAACGATAATTACGCTGAAAAACATGGATAAGATAATCCAGTGGAATAAAAACAATTATAACACGACTTTATTTTTCAAAAATTTTATTGCAAAAGTACAGTGCAGAAAATGAAGTAAGAAACCTAATCAGCGATTAACATTCTGCAACCGAATATATTACTTCAAAAATTTTTCTTTTTCGACAATTTTTTTTCGCGAATTCTTTTTGCAACTCACCACCAAACTTTGTTGTATAAAATGGGTATTATAGTCCCTAGATTATAAATTAAAAGAAAACCGCACTTAAAAAATTGCAAAATAATGGCGGCACGCGAAAAAAGGCTTTAGGCACTAAAAATTAATTTAAAAACTTAATCAGCGATTTACATTCTGCAAACAAATATGTTGATGGAATAATTTTCCTATTTGCAATTTTTTTTCGCGATTTTTTTTTTTGCAACTAGCCGCCAAACTTTGTTGTATGAAATGGGTATTGCAGTCCCTAGAAAACAAATTTAAAAAAACCGCACTTAAAAAATTGGCGAAATAATAGCGGAACGCGAAAAAATACTTTATGATAGAAAAAATTAATTAAAACACACAATCAGCGATTAACATTCTGCAAACAAATATAATGATGCAAAAATTTTTTCGTGATGTTTTTTTTTGCAAACTAAGCACCAAACTTTGGTGTATAAAACTGGTATTATAGTCCCTAGATTATGAATTTAAAACACCCACTTAAAATATTGCAAAATAATCTCGCAAGGCGAAAATGGCTTCATGGTACAAAAAAAATGAATTAAAAAACTTAACCAGCAAATTACATTCCGCAAACAAATACATATGTATATTGGTAGAAAAATTTCCGTTTTTTCGTTGATTAAGTTTTTTAATTAATTTTTTGTACCATAAAGCCTTTTCTCGCGTTCCGCGATTATTTTGCAAATTTTTAGGTATGGTTTTTTAAATTCATGGTCTAGGAACTATAATACTGATTTAATAGACGAAATTTTGGTGCTTAGTTTGCAAAAAACAAAATCGCGAAAAAATGTTTTTACAAAATGGAAAATTTTTGAATCATTATATTCATTTGCAATATGTTAATCGCTGATTGTGTGTTTTAATTAATTTTTTCTACCATAAAGTCTTTTTTAGCGTTCCGCTATTATTTTGCAATTTTTTAAGTGCGGTTTTTTTAAATTTATAATCTAGGGACTCTGATGCCCAATTCATAGAACAGAGTTCGGCGACTAATTGCAAAATAAAAATCGCAAAAAAGGTCGCGGAAAAAAATTGGCAAAAAGGAAAATTCTTACATCAGTATATTTGTTTGCAGAATGAAAATCGCTGATAAGTTTTTTCAATGCAATTTTTGTACCATAAAGTCTTTTTTCGCATTCCGCCAAAATTTCGCTATTTTTTAGGTGCGGTTTTGTTAAATATGTAATCTAGAGACTATAATACCCATTTCATATAACAAAGTTTGGTGCATAATTGCAAAAAAATCGCGTAAAAAAATTTGCAAAAAGGATAATTCTTACATCAGTATATTTGTTTGCAGAATGAAAATCGCTAATAAGGTTTTTCAGTACAATTTTTATACCATAAAGTCTTTTTTCGCGTTCCGCTATTATTTTGCAATTTTTTAAATGCGGGTTTTTTTAATTTATAATCTAGGAACTATAATACCCATTTTATACAACAAACTTCGGCGGCTAGTGTCAAAAAAAAGAAAAAAATGCGGGGAAAAAATTTTGCGAAAAAAATTTGCAAAAAGGAAAATTTTTCCATCAATATATTTGTTTGCAGAATGTAAATCGTTGATTAAGTTTTTTAGTTAATTTTTTGTACCATAAAGCTTTTTTCGCGTTCCGCGATTATTTTACAAATTTATAAGTGTGGTTTTTTTAAATTCATAATCTAGGGACTATAATCCAATTTCATACATCAAAGTTTGATGCTTAGTTTGCAATAAAAAACCAAAAACAATCGGGGAAAAAAATGTTGGAAAATGGAAATTTTTCGCATCATTAAATTGGTTTGTTAATCGCTGATTGAATTTTTGATAAATTTTTTCTACCATTTTTTTAAGATATTTTGCACATATTTCTTTTTTGTTTAGATTTTTATTCTATTTTAAGGGATACCAATAATAAATTATATGAATTCCAACAAAAAAAACGGTTAAAATTTGTCTATTTTTGCAGAAAGGTGGCAACTCTTAAATGTATGTATTTGACAATTCAAGTGATAACGTAAAAATCAATCACGAATACGTAGTGATTTATAACATTTTTTATTCTCCGCGTTAGGTGAGTGAAGTGAAGTGTCGGTGATGTGATGAACGCAGGTGATTTACAAAATTAGGCCATAAGTTTAAGCATAAATTATTTCTCTTACCAAGAAGTAGTTACAGTAAAAAAAATTACATTTTTTGTGTAACGCTATTTTAGATTATTACGGTAACGGTATTTTAAGGGCAACGCTATTTCATTTATTTTGGTATCGGTATTTTAAGGATAACGGTTTTTCAGTTATTTCGGTAACGGTATTTTAAGGATAACGGTTTTTTGATTATTCCGGTAACGATATTTTAAGGTTAACGGTATTTCATTTATTTCGGTGACGGTATTTTAAGGATAACGGTAGTCAGTTATTTCGGTGCATCCCGTAATTTTTTTACAAAAAACAAACGATATTAAAAACATAATAATCGCATGCAATTGCCAAAAGCGAAAAACTAAAAATAACGGTAACGGTATTTTAGGTGTGAGGGTATTTCATTTATTTCGGTAACGGTATTTTAAGGGTAACGATATTTCATTTATTTCGGTATCGGGTTTTTAAGGATAACGGTATTTCAGTTATTTCGGTAATGGTATTTTAAGGATAACAGTATTTCGGTAACGGTATTTAAGGGGTACCGGTAATCAGTTGAAAGGGTTTAAGCGATATTGCCTGCCAACCCTGTATATTATTCAAACTTATAAGCTTTGCTACTTACACCAAATATATTCTTTTTACCAAATTTCAGAAAAATCCGTCCATTCGTTTTCAAGTTAAGGCGATGTCCTTTAAAGGTATTATTATGGAATCCTATGTGCCCTTGGACCAAAGTAAGGAATTTTTTGAATAATTTAAGCTTCAATCTTACTTTATGGTGATTATCAACTGTTTTAGTCAATTCAAATATGTTTTTAAGATTTTTGGAAATTTTATTTGTTTTAAAATATTTATTTTTCGAAATTTTATTTTTGACACTTTCTCGCTTCCAAACCGTGCACTGTATACAAAAAAATGCTTCAAAAATTTTTTTATAAATTTTGTTTTCTATTGAAAAAGCTTAACTTATTATTATTAAACTCATTTGGCGCATTTGTGGTCAATTTAATATACCCCGCCTGGAGGCGGGCTTGTCGGTTAGAGAGTTAAGTAATGAGTTATTTTTTCCTACAATTTTAATTAGTTTTATATTGAGTATTAAATTTAAAATTTACAAACTTTTACCAAAAAATTTTGAAAAATTTTTTTTATAAGTTTTGGTTATTATTTTTATAAGTTTGGTTATTTGTAATGAAGAGGTAAGTTCTTACTTTTCTATTACAAAACCTATTATTTTAACAAGGGCATGTCCATCGATGTAACTCCTTAGCCAGTAAAATATTATTCTAAACTTACAGGTAAAGAGTTTTCAAAAACATTTTGTTTAAATTTTAATTTTTTAACCGAATATTGATTTGAAATTCACAAATTTTTAACAAAAAAATTTATTTATAAAATTTTATAGAAAAACTATTATTTATACTAGTTTGCTAAAAACCGAAAAATTTCGAAACCGCGGTTTCAGTTATTTTTCAGCTTTCTTGTGATATAATAGAATTGTTTTAAAATAATTAAATATACACACAAAGAAATACTAGAGTGGATATTGCCTTGGTTGGCATAGGTACCCTATTTTTGTATGTTATTAGTAAAAATAGTTTTATTACCTATGCCAACAGGTAATTATTTTACCTACTTATTGGCATTGTAGAATTAACTTATGAATATGGGCAACTCTCCGAAAATTTGTAATTGGAAATGTCACAAATTTAAAATATTTTATTTACTTTTCCTGAACATTGAACATTTATTTTTTAAGATTTTTTAACAAAAAAATGTAGACTATGAAATATACTGAAGAAAAGATTAACGAGGTAAGACATTGTTAAGTGTTATGTTAAAAAATTAAGTTTAAATTATTCTTTGATTTTTCAGACGGCCTTATAAGGATTGGATGCTGAATTGCATTTCATACTATGGTACTAATACCAACGGCTGTCAAACTTTTTTAAACTTTAAACTCAACACATGCGGAATGAAATGGAGAATAAGAAAGCCCAATCGGGAATTCAAAATATCGGGGATTCATGCACATCAAGACACTTTTTCTCAACAAGGAACCCCGTTTTCGAAAATGTACTTAGGTTTATTTTTCTTTTATGCCAATTTCTCAAATAGCAATGGGTACCGTTTCAGTTAAAAAAAAAACTGTAAAAAACGAAAATATGATCACGATTTCTCCTATAAGTACCATATTGGATTTGATTTTGGCGTGGTGGATAATAAGACTTGTTTTTTTAACTGAAGCGGTATTCATAGGCATTCTTAGTATTAGGGTTTTCTGTTGGAAAACTTATGATTCCAAGGAAATATCTAAAGGGAAACATCCTCACGGTCAGAGTAATTTTCGCTAAGAACCAGAGAGTTTTTCAGATAAAAAACTATTCGGTTTTATATAGCGAAAATTTTGGTACTATTTGTGAAGGCACATTTACACCCGATAGAAAACTGCTAGAGATAGAGCTGAACACACTTCTAAACAGCTCTATTATGAATGACTAGCGGGCGCAGCCCGCTACGTTGTTAGCGTGCATTAAAGGTTAAGGGGGGGGGGGCTGCGCCCTCCCACAATTTTTATTAAATTCGTTTTTTTATTTAAAGACTTCACCCAGCCATCAAAAATAAATAATTCTGCACAACAATGGGTTTAAAATAAATAAATATTTGATCACTTTTTCTCATGAAAGTGGATTGTTAGTAATGAATCCATAATAGTTTGCAATATACGTGTGTATGTCAAGATAATTTGGTAAAGTGCGAACTTAGGTAGATAGACCCGTAAGGAGTTTTGTTCATTTGTGTTTTGAATGAAAATAAATAACGTAAAGAAGAGTTGGAAAGCATTTTATAATATTAAAAATAGCGGGCAAAGCCCGCTACGTTGTTAGCGTGTCTTAAAGTTTTTTTTTTTAATTCCAGTTTATGTAAAGGTAGACCTGGCAATTCAAGTAAATTCACAAATTCAGTTGGAAAATTTACTGCGTCGGTTTCTTCCACCGGTGCTTCGTTACATGAAGTTTAAATATCGGAATATATAAGTTCCATTCCTTTTCTAAGGTTTTTTCTCTTTTAGAAAATTTGTTTAACTTTTTGGAGAGTATGTTTCAATGCTACATAAGTTTCATATTCCGTGGATAGTGTTTGAACAGGTAATTCCCTCTTCCAATCCATTTGCATTGTCTATAATTTCAATTCCACTCGTTCAACGTTTATATCGATTTCATTCCACTTGTGTAGTGTTTCAATTCCACTCGTTTCCTATTTAGTTTCTTAATTTTAGTGTTTCATATACACTTGTTCTTTAAGTTTTAGGTTTCTAGCTAAAGACGCAGACGTTAAGGGGGGGGGGGGGGCAATTTTCCCCTTTTGAACCACCATTTTTACCACGTTCCTGTCCAAAGTCCTAGAAATGCCTTGTCGATAAGTTAGCCCATACTCCAAGGAAAACATATTATATATTACAGGTTTCTAGCCGAAGGGTTCGGTTAGGCCATCAAGGGGGAGAATTATTCCCTTTTTACCCCTCCCGGTAGGAATTTCAAAAAATTCCGTCTTAGAGGACGTCTGCGTTGGAGGAGGAACCTACTACATACATAATTTTAGGTCTCTATATCCAGCAGTTTGGCCAGGCCGTCAAGGGGGAAGTTTTTTCCCTTTTTACCCCTCCCGGTATGAATTTCCAAAAATACCATCTTAGGGGACGTCAACGTTGGAGAAGGAACCCAATTTAAGATCCCTTGTTCCAGCAGTTTGGCCAGGCCGTTAAGGGGGAGACTTTTCCTGGTTTTGACCCTACCTTTAGAAATTTCCAAAAATCTCATCTTAGCGGATGTCTACAATAGAGGAGGAACTTTAATACCAAATTTCAACTTCCTACCTCCAGCGGTTTGGGCAGGCCTTTAAGCGGCACTTTTCGCTTCATTAATCCCCATTTTTGCAATGTCCCTGTCCTTTTCCTGTTGGCTAGAAACCTGAAATGTTTTACATTTCAGGTTTCTAGCCAACTTTTACTATTTGTGCCCCTCTCGGTAGGAATTTCCGAAAATCCATCGACTGGGAATTTCAGCTTCCTAGTTCCAGCAGTTTGAGCAGGCTGTCAAGGGGGACACTTTTTCTTTTTTTGTCCCTCCCGGTTGGAATTAGGCTGGAAGAGAAACCTAAGTACCGAATTTCAGCTTCCTAGTTCCAGCAGTTTGGACAGGTCGTTAAGGGGCAACTTTCCCTTTTTGAGCCCCCATTTTATAACGACCCTGTCCAAAATTCAAAAAAGTATCTTTCTAATAAGTTAGCCCTTACTCCAGGGACCCACATTTTAAGCTTCAGGTTTCTAGCCGAAGGGGTTTTTACCGGCCCCCAAGGTGAGGCTTTTCTTCTTTTTGCCCCTCACTTTAGGAATTTACAAAAATTCTATCTTCGCGGCTATCTGCGATGGATGAGGAACATTCATATCAAATTTCAACTGCATTGCCTAAGCGGTTTGGGCAGGCCGTTAGTGGGGACATTTTTCCCTTTTAACCACCATTTTTACTATGTTCCTGTTCCAAAATAGAAAAATTACGTTGCCGGAGAGTTAGTCCTACTCCAAGGAATACATATTTAAAATTTTAGGTTGGCCAAAAGGGATTGGGCAAGCCGTCAGGAGGAGACTTTTACCTTATTTCCCCTCCCGATAGGAATTTCAAAAATTCCGTCTATGCGGACGCCTACACAGAAGGAGGAACTCACATACCGAGTTTCCTTTTGGGATATCCTGTAGGGAATTCCAAAAATACAAACTTAGTCGATGTCTACTACAGTGGAGGAACCTTTATACCAAATTTCAACTTCTTACCTCCAGTGGTTTGGGCAGGCACTTTTCCAATTTGTGAGACTGTTTATGGGGAGACTTTCCCCTTTTTGCCCGTTCCGGTAGGAATTTCCAAAAATCCCGTCTTAGCGCACGTCTATGCCGAATATCAAGAAATCTTGTTTTAGTGGAGATATCCGTGGGGGGAGGAAAAAAAGTATTTTTTTTGAAATTATATATTATTTTAAATGGTACTTTTTGGAAAAACGAAATTTTTTGGAAAAAGATACTTTGTTTTTACAAAGTACTTTATTTGTACTTTTTTTGGAAAAGGTATTTTTTTTTTTTAAAGGTGTTTTTTGTTGGAAAAATGTATGTTTTTTGGAAAAAGGTACTTTTTTTGGAAAAGGTACTTCTTTTGGAAAAGTAAAATTTTTTTAGAAAAAGGTACTTTTTTTTGGGAAAAGGTACTTTTTTTGAAAAAGGTATTTTTTTGAAAAAATGTATGTTTTTTGGGAAAAGGAACATTTTTTTAGAAAAAGGTACTTTTTTCGGGAAAAGGTACTTTTTTTTGCAAAAGATGCTTTTTTTGAAAAACGTATTTTTTTGGAAAAATGTATGTTTTTTGGGAAAAGGTACTTTTTTTGGAAAAGGTACTTTTTTTTGGGACAGGTAATTTTTTTAGAAAAAGGTACATTTTTTGGAAAAAGGTACTTTTTTTAAAAAAGGTACTTTTTTTGGAAAAAGGTACTTTTTTCGGGAAAAGGTACTTTTTTTGGAAAAAGGTACTTTTTTTGGAAAAAGGTACTTTTTTTGGAAAAAGGTACTTTTTTTTGGAAAAAGGTACTTTTTTTGGAAAAAGGTAGTTTTTTGGAAAAAGGTACTTTTTTTGGGAAAAGGTACTTTTTTTGGGAAAAGGTACTTTTTTGGAAAAAGGTACTTTTTTTGTCCCCTTTTTGCCCCTCCCGGTAAGAATTTCCAAAAATGCCGTCTCAACGGACGTCTACACCGGTCGAGGAACCTACATACCAAATTTCAACTTCATAGCTCCAGCAGTTTGAGCAGGCCGTCAAGGGGGAGACTTTTTCCCCTTTTTGCCCGTCCCTGTAAAAATTTCCAAAACTCCCGTCTTGGTGGATGTCTACGATAGTGGAGGAACCTTTATACCAAATTTCAACTTCCTACCTCCAGCGGTTTGGGCAGGCCGTCAAGGGGGACCTTTTTCCCCTTTTTAACCCCCATTTTTACAACGTCCCTGTCCAAAATTCCAGAAAGTACTTTCCAGAAAAGTTAGCCCATACTCCAAGGAACACATATCTTAAATTTCAGCTTTCTAGCCAAAGGGGTTTTGGCAGGCCGCCAAGGGGGAGACTTTCCCCTTTTTGCCCGTTCCGCTAGGAATTTCCAAAAATCCCGTCTTAGCGGACGTCTACGCCGAAAGAGGAACCTACATACCAAATTTCAACTTCCTAGCTTCAGCGGTTTGGGCTGGGCGATGTTGAGTCAGTCAGTTATTCAGTCAGTCAGTCAGTCACGTTATTCTTTTATATATAGAGATTTAGGCTATTTAGAGGGGTTTTTATCGTTACTATGGTCTTTTCTCATGGTTTTCAAACAGAACGGTACGGTGTCGATTATTGTAACAGATTATTTGTAAAATGTTATCTTTTTAATAAAGGTTTCTCATTTATTTATTTCGGAAATGCAATTTTATTGCAAACGATATTTTGACTGTTTTACAACTGGTGTTTTAAGAGACATGATATTTTAAGGGGAAAAAATAGAAAATACTCTAGCCTGTTGAGTATTGAATTTTGTATCGATAAATGTATTTGTTTAATTGCCAGCACGAGTTGTTTTTACACTCAAAAGAGTTTGTGGGTATATTTTACTGAAATGACAGTTAAAACAAAGATATACAGATAAAAAGGCGACAATAGTGTTTGACTTCAAAATAAATAAACATTTTATTATTTTTAACTGTTGAAATATAGCTAACAAATGAATTAAAAATAACTAACAATGTCGTAAAATTAACTGACAAATTCCTAAACAAACAACTGACAAAATAGGAAAAAATTATTGTTTTTTACAATTAATTTTGTTGATAAAAAAAAATATATAAATACATATCTGAAATTTAAAGTAAAATTTTCAAACCGTTCCGGAGTTATGATTTCAAATTGCAAACTAAGAATATATCAATAATAACAAATACAAACTAAATAACAATTTAAAAAAAATCAACGAAATTTTTGACATCCAAGTTCTTATTATGCTGTTAAAAATAACTGCTTTAAACAACTGCTTGGAAATAATAGTACTTTTCGTAAGTTGCTTTCTTAAATAACTGTCACAACAGTTATTTTATATTTTTCATAAAAAACAACTACTGATTACAACGAAATAACTGTCAAAATTTTTTGATTTTGAGCTAATATTTCTTAGAGCCTGACCAATTTTTCCTTAGGTAAATATTCCCAGAATCGCAAAAATTATCTGTACAAAAAAGTCTTCAGAATTTAATAGTTTTTTGCAAATTAAAAAAATCTTTAATTCTGATAAATTTTTTGTCTTAGAAAATGTTTTCTTAATCCAAAGAAAAAAACTAAAAGGGAAAAATCTTTCTATATCCTTGATCCTTGGATGCTGTGAAACCCCAGAATCTCAGGACTTCTCCAATAGAAAACCCTCAGATTCTGAGGACTTTTTCCAATTAAAAAACATTCAGATTCTAGGACTTTTTCTTATAGAAAAACCATCAGCGTTTGAGGATATTTTCCCATAAAAAAAATTTCAGATTCCAAGAATCTTTTCCTATATAAAAAGCCTCAGATTCTGAGTACATTTTGTTATAAAAAAAAGTCCAGATTCTGAGGATATTTTCCTATGGAAAAACCTTCAGATTCTGAGGACTTTTTCCTATAGAAAACCGTGGCATTTCAAGCACTTCTTCCTATAGAAAAACCCTTATACTATGAGTAGCTTTTCCTATAGAAAACCGCTCAGAAACAGAAGGCTTTTCAAAAATAATCTCAGATTTTGAGGACATAATCTATAGAAAAACCTTTAGATTCTGAGGTGGATTTTCTACAGAAAAAGCCTGAGAGTCTGAGTACAGAAAAAGAAGATTTTCTTCAAAATACCTCAAGAAATGTAACGACTTTTATATCAGGAAAATTTGCGTTTTCGGCGACTTTATAAAAATGAGATTCACAAACGTTCAAAACTTGTTTAAAGACTTTTTAAAATAGTTTTATGCATTATAAGATTATTCTCACAAATACCTTTCGTTTGAAAACCAATTCATCTATAATTAATTTGGAAAAATATGAAAAAAAAACCTAAAAATATAGAAATCCAGAAATTTCTAACCTCTTTTTCATTCCCTGAATGTGAGATTGGGCCGCTAAAAAATTAAGTGTTCAATAATTTTCTCTCCTTCATAACATATCCAAATTTCAGGGAATCGGTCGGTGACCTTTCTTGTGTCTTTTTTTATATATAGTGTACTATTAATATCTTTATTTGTGTAATTAAACCATTTGTATAATTTATATGTATTTTTATATATTTTTTAATAAAGAAATTTTCATTTTATAAAATAACAAAACTCATTACTTTTTGCAACAAAAAAAAAAATACCTAATATCAAAGCTATATTACCGAATTTTCGCCTACGTTAAAATAGGTAATACACCTATTTTTCTTATCGGGCCTACCTTTTTTGAAACAACAAATAAAATCTAATATGACAATATCATATTAGAATTTGGACTTGAGGTAGAAGATTATTCTAACTAAATATAGAAAGTCCGAAAAAACAATTTTTGTATTTTTAATGCAAAAATTAAAATAAGTGTTGAATTCTTGTTTAGTTTATCTTTGTATATCAATATATATTCCTAGTTTGCAAATAAAAATCAGAAACTTGTATTGTGTCTCCAATGCATAAAAGCGTATTAACTGGAGAACCGTTTGGAATTTTTACTTCATATTTTAAATAGGAAAAGTACACATACTTTTGTAATCAAAAGAAAAAAACAATATTTTTTTTATTAAAATTACTTTTATAAACAAAAAGAATTGACTGTAAAAAAAGTAGCTTTTACCGATTTTGTCAGTTGTTTTGAACTTCTTGTAGTAAAAATTTATCAGTTAATTTTACGACATTGGCAGTTGTGTCATTCCATCTCAAATCGACCAATGATTGGACTCGACCCCTTCGATTTGGATGAATTTTGGTCAGAACTTTTCTTTTATCATATAACTAGGTTTTACACACACACACATGTATACATAAATGGAAGAGTGTGCCATTTCTTACCTTATTGGTTTTCAACTATTACCAAAAAAATAAAAGTGTAATTTCGATTTAAACATTTTTCTGTTCTTCTAAAGCCTTCAATTTGTTGTTTATTGCTCAAAATTTCAAAATTGGATATTTGTTGAATTTTATTGTATTAAGATTCAACTTAAAAAAAGAGAATAAAAAAATTAAAAAATTCATATCTTTTTAAAAAAAAAAAACGCTCTCTTAAAAATTTCTGGATCTTTTGAGATCAGTTAGAGGTTTTAATTAAAAAAAATTGAGGAAAAAAAATAAGTTTTTGGATTTTAAAATTTAATAATTTTTTATTTTTCAATATTTTTATTTTTCAATATTTTTTTTAACATCTTTTTTTGATACGGCAAAATATGCTCTTTAAAACGAGCTAAGAACTATTTTTGTAGCTATTATAGTTTTCGAGATATTCGTAGCAAAGCAAAAAAATAGAAAAATTATGACATTTTTTGAAATTTAAAATATTGCATAACTTTTGAAAAAAAATTTTAATTTTTTTCTTTTGGCAAAACTTCGTTATATGATGAAAGAATAGTTCTGATCAAAATTCATCCAAATCCAAGGGGTCGAGTCCAACCATTGGTCGATTTGAGATAGAATGACCCAGTTATTTTTAATACATTTGTTAGTTATTTTTCAACAGTTAAAAATAACAAAAGTTTTAGTTATTTTAAAGGTAAATACCTTTGTCGCCTTTTTAACTGCATATACCTTTGTTTTAACAGTCATTTTCAGTAGATTCTACCGACAAACTTTTGTGAGTGTATAAGTTGCACTTTACGTTTGCAAAATTTTGAGTTAATTTGAATTTATTGTAATATTTCCTTGTTCTAGTTTATTCTCATTTTCTTTCAGTTATTCAAAATATTATATTAGTCAATAGTTTGTTGGCCAATTCGTTATTAAATAAACGAACACCAAAGATTATAATATTGAAACTAGTTAAGTCTTAACCGTAATTTTATAATTTACGTTCGTATTTTCAGAATCGTCAACAATACATTGAATAATAAAGTTATATAATATTTGAGAGAGGAAGGAGAATGAACGAGCATGCAGCAGAAGAACTAGTTCAATAAATGTAGGTTTATAGTCGACTATATAATGTTAAACTCTAACTTCGGGAAATCACCGTCGACATTTACCTTATATTTTTTATCGTAAATTTCTCTGGTACACCAAAAATTTATAATTTTCCTATTAAAATAAAAAACAATAAAAAATATGATTTTTAATAAACTAATAGAAACGGTCCATTTATTTGAAAGGATTTTTTTGCTAATATATGAGCATATACGAAAATAATATTTAAAATATTAACATATGAACATATATGACCTAAAATATATGGCCATATATGACATTATACGGCCATATACCATCAATTTTCGTATCCGAATATATATGAAACTACATATATGACCATATATGAAAATTTTTACCTGGGATGGTTATTTTTGAATAATTCGGCTTACCTGAAAATATACTGGATTTCATTTTTTGCGACGACCTCATTAGAGCTAGACCTATAAGCATAAGATCGAAGCAGGGTTTGGTCAAACTACTGTATAAATGAGCAACTGAACTGGCGAATACTGATATATCTTCAGTAAGTCTAAAAAAAGATATATGTATATTAGATTGTACAATGTATATGCTTATGAACTAACATATTTCATTCTTACCTATGATCAGCATTTTCGATTCGTCCGTCTAGATTTGAGACTCGATAGTAATTTTGATTTTTAAAATATAAACGATATGAATGTCGCACCAAACGGGTTCTGAAATTTATTTAGTTTTATGTAATAAACTGAAAGTGTAAATAGTCTTCATAAAATTACCTAAATGCAAGTGAAAGTTTGCTTTCCAAGAAACGTATCATTGAATTTATAAAGGTTGCCGGTATGGCAATTCCAAACCATTTCATTAAAACTATAGAAAATTGTCGTACATCTTTGCGTACGATATACTTGACCAGAGCACCCTCTAAAACAGCAACATACATACTTAGAAAAGTTCTAGATATAAGGCAGAGTGTATGAACGCCCAATAAGCCGGTTTCATAACAGAAGGGCTTTGGTACCATGATCTTAATCAATTCTAAAAGTTGTTTTATAAACTCTTTATTCAATCCTGGTTCCAGCTGATTTTTGTTTTTCTTATTTTTCTGTTCCACCAAAAGCTTTTCTGCTTCGGCCAATTTTGACTCCTCGTCTTCTCCGCTAACTTCAGTTTGCGGTGGCGTTAAAGCTCCCGAGTTTGTTTCTGTGTTATTGCTTTTCTTTTCTATTGTTTTGTTATTTTTGCAACTCACCAGCATGGGATAAGTAAGTTTTATGGTCCATGCTGCTATTGCTGCACCTACCAAAGCATGGCTCAGTGCTGTTTTTGGGAGGCCAGCTTGTTCTAGTCTATCTGCCACGTGGTCAACATATTTCGAAAAGACAGCCATTTTTTACGATTTTTTAAAAAGTATAGTTTTTATCAAAACAAAAATACGATACAAATTCTTTAATAGTTATTAGCACATTCTAACGAAGTCTTATATAAGATATCTAAAATTGAAAGGAAAAGGTGCTATTACTTACACTGATGGATCAATTTCATTAAAATGTATTCATTGATTTAATGAGAAAATTCATTAACTGTATGAAAAATTCATTGTTGTTGTGAATTTTTTCACTCGATTTTTTTTTAGTTTTTCATAAATTCATAAAAATACATTCATTGAATTAATGAAAGTTTTTGAAATTTTTTAAATAAAAAATTTAACTTATAAAATAATTTCAGATACAATTTTACGTCTTCTTGTTACACCCTACACGTGGATAGGGTATTATAATAAGTTTCTGCTGATGTTTGTAACACCAAACAATATTGGACCTATAATCACTTCTTGATTCGATTTTACGATGCCTGTCAGTCCGCCCGTCCGTTTGTCAGTCTGTCCAGGTATTCTTATGCGGCGCGCATAAGATATTAAGATATTTTGATGAAATATGGTACACCGATTTATATCGACCCAAGGACGAAGCCTATTGATTTTGGTTGAAATCGGTACATGTTTAGACCTAGTGCCAAAATGGACTTGCTCGTTATTTTAATGAAATTTGGTACTTTGGCTCACACGGGCCCAAAACACTAAATAAAATCGGCCCATATTTGGAACTAACAACATTTCTTAGCGTTTTTGTAACTTTTGATTATTTTATATACAAATTTTGGTACAAGTCTTCAACCCATTATAATTTCGGATTCAAACAGACTTGTGTCGTCGGCATGCACGACTTTAATATTAGACATTTTATTATTTAAATAAAAACAAAATGAAACAAATGAAATAATAAAATTTTAAAAAAAATGTATAAGTTTTTCATTGTTTTAACGAATTATTTATATAAAATCTATGAAAGGCTTCATTAAAAATATGAACACCCAGTCAGAAAAATACAAACGGGAAAGCGGTGGCAAAGCACTTTAACAGGTGGTACACGTACTGGCAAAAAGTGCTTTCCCATTCCAAAAATGATAACATCATTAGACAAAAGGACCGGCTGTTCAAAAAGCGCCGGAAAAGCACTGGAGGAACAAAATTTTTAAACGTTGGCAAAACCAATAAATAGGTGGTCTGGAAATATATTTTACAAAATAAAATTTAAAAAAGTTCATATGTATTTTTTTGGTCTTGCCGTGATTTGAACCCAGGCCGTCAGATTGGTAGACGATTGCTCTACCCACTGAGCTAACGAGACATATAATATTTGATGGCTAAACACATAAATGAGTGATAATAGCTGGACAACTACTGGCTGTGCCAAAATGCTAGTACTGGCAAACAATTTTTTGTAACTAGTATCCCAGTGTTGGGAGGGCAAAAGAAAAGTGGGTCCTGAAGGAGCTTCCCCACAAACAAAAAAAATTGGTTTTATAAAACAAAAAAATTTTTAATTAAAAAAAATCCAAAAAAAATTTTTTGCTTGCAACCGGATTTGAACTCGCAACCTTCTGACTACAAACATTTTTTAACGAAGCGTCAGCATTTTTATAAAATCATTGGTCTACCAGTGAATTGATTTTTGTACGCCTGGTAGCATTTGCTAGGTAGCACTGGATAACCACTGGTTGCAAACCTTGGCATATCACTCTAAGCCAATTCTTTGCCAGTGGTTTTTTTATAAACCACAGAAATTTTTGTAAAACAAATACTGGTAAAACGCTTTTTGCAAACGCTGGCAAAGCGTCCCAAATGAGTGTTCTGCCAGTCATTTATTTGCTATTGCAATTTGCTTTATCTTCCAAAATACTTCTCTATTGTTTTGACAGATCTAGCAATGTAGTGACATCGCCCAGCAAAATCTTTCATTACCAAATAAGTGGTTATATAATAGAAATTCATAGCTCCGCACAACTTATTTTTTGGCGTCTAAACTCATTATTTTTGTTTGGCCTGATCGTTTTTATAAGTAGGCACGCTTACCCGCTCGCTTACGAAAAAATGAGAAGTAAGTAGTTATGAGATTCTGAATAATAAGTGGTTACAAACATGCTTACAAAAAGTTGAATTATAAGTGGTTATCCGACTGCTTACTTGATTCTTAAAAATAAGGAGTTACACAAATACTATTAGCTTCAGGAAATACATTCAGAGAAATTAAAGTTTTTGCTAAAGTGTAATTTTAGAACTCGTTATAAAAATTTTAACACAAAAAATATTTATATGTAATAATAGCCGTTTTTTCTAATCACTTGGATTTAATAAATCCAAAAAGTATTTCTAAAAATGCTCAACAGATGGGGTTAGATTTTTCCTATTTTAAAAAAATTTTCTGTTCGACACTTCTTTCACCCTAATTTTTAATACCGAATTCGATGATGGAGGATTCAACTTTAACTTTTAATTTATAATTATATTTTACATACACAGCGATAAACAGTCTGCCTTTTCAGTTTTATCACTTCAATTTATATTTTTACAGAATTGAAAAATTCCTTTGCAATATTTAGTATTCACTAATTGGATTTAATTAAATTACTTACTGTAGAGTGAAAAATTGCCATTTCTATATGAGCTATTTCTCCATGTCCAAGATGAAAAATATGTATTTGGTGAGGTGTAGTTTTTTTTCTAAACATATTTCATAAAAAAAATTTAAGAAAAACCTTTTATTTGTTAGTTTTTCAATTTTTTGTTTCTCTTTTAATTTTTATTCGTATTTTTTCCTGACATTAAATTAATAGGCTGTTTCATATATTTGTGCTTTTATTGTGGATTTATTAAATCCAGCTTTTTTTTGGATTTAATAAATCCATTTTTTGTATGAAAAATTCTAAATCCAGGTGATTAAAAAACACACTAAATATAAATGTATAAAATTTAACTTTGTAAAAAGTACTTATTTAAACTATTGCGAGTTAGTCGTTATTTTATATTACAAAATAATGCAAAAGGTAATGATATATCATTATTGGTAATGAATTGTCATTACCAATATTTTGCTGGGTCCATTCATGTATAAACAACAATAGAAAATAATGTTTTCTAAAGTGTCAGTAACATTTAAATTTGCACAAGCACTTGCACAATGGTTTTTTTAATTTTATTTTTATCGGGAAACACATTAATTGTATTAAAGGAATTAAATGTGCTAAAATCCCAAAACTTATTTAACAAATTGTGAAAAAAATTTTTCGTATCTTATACGGTTGTCCTATCTATAGATTTTTATGAACTAGATGCAAGACTACACTCAGATAAGAAAGTTTGTAAAAAAATTTGTAAACAGTTTCCAATCGCACTATACTATTTTTATACTGATTTTTAGTACAATTTTTATTTTTAGTAATCATTTTTGCTATTCTCTTATTACAAACTAGCGGGCCCAGCCCGCTACGTTGTTAGAGTGCCTTAAAGGTTAAGGGGGGGGGGGGGGGGCTGCGCCCTCCCAAAATTTTTATTAAATTCGTTTTTTTATTTAAAGTTTTTTTATTTAAAGACTTCACCCAGCCATCAAAAATAAATAATTCTGCACAACAATGGGTTTAAAATAAATAAATATTTGATCACTTTTTCTCATGAAAGTGGATTGTTAGTAATGAATCCATAATAGTTTGCAATATACGTGTGTATGTCAAGATAATTTGGTAAAGTGCGAACTTAGGTAGATAGACCCGTAAGTAGTTTTGTTCATTTGTGTTTTGAATGAAAATAAATAACGTAAAGCAGAGTTGGAAAGCATTTTATAATATTAAAAATAGCGGGCAAAGCCCGCTACGTTGTTAGCGTGTCTTAAAGTTTTTTTTTTAATTCCAGTTTATGTAAAGGTAGACCTGGCAATTCAAGTAAATTCACAAATTCAGTTGGAAAATTTACTGCGTCGGTTTCTTCCACCGGTGCTTCGTTACATGAAGTTTAAATATCGGAATATATAAGTTCCATTCCTTTTCTAAGGTTTTTTCTCTTTTAGAAAATTTGTTTAACTTTTTGGAGAGTATGTTTCAATGCTACATAAGTTTCATATTCCGTGGATAGTGTTTGAACAGGTAATTCCCTCTTCCAATCCATTTGCATTGTCTATAATTTCAATTCCACTCGTTCATCGTTTATATCGATTTCATTCCACTTGTGTAGTGTTTCAATTCCACTCGTTTCCTATTTAGTTTCTTAATTTTAGTGTTTCATATACACTTGTTCTTTAAGTTTTAGGTTTCTAGCTAAAGACGCAGACGTTAAGGGGGGGGGGGGGGGCAATTTTCCCCTTTTGAACCACCATTTTTACCACGTTCCTGTCCAAAGTCCTAGAAATGCCTTGTCGATAAGTTAGCCCATACTCCAAGGAAAACATATTATATATTACAGGTTTCTAGCCGAAGGGTTCGGTTAGGCCATCAAGGGGGAGAATTATTCCCTTTTTACCCCTCCCGGTAGGAATTTCAAAAAATTCCGTCTTAGAGGACGTCTGCGTTGGAGGAGGAACCTACTACATACATAATTTTAGGTCTCTATATCCAGCAGTTTGGCCAGGCCGTCAAGGGGGAAGTTTTTTCCCTTTTTACCCCTCCCGGTATGAATTTCCAAAAATACCATCTTAGGGGACGTCAACGTTGGAGAAGGAACCCAATTTAAGATCCCTTGTTCCAGCAGTTTGGCCAGGCCGTTAAGGGGGAGACTTTTCCTGGTTTTGACCCTACCTGTAGAAATTTCCAAAAATCTCATCTTAGCGGATGTCTACAATAGAGGAGGAACTTTAGTACCAAATTTCAACTTCCTACCTCCAGCGGTTTGGGCAGGCCTTTAAGCGGCACTTTTCGCTTCATTAATCCCATTAAAAGCACCTTCCCGGTAAGTGAGCCCATACTCCAAGTAGCATATGTTTTATATTTCAGGTTTCTAGCCAACTTTTACTATTTGTGCCCCTCTCGGTAGGAATTTTCGAAAATCCATCGACAGGGAATTTCAGCTTCCTAGTTCCAGCAGTTTGAGCAGGCTGTCAAGGGGGACACTTTTTCTTTTTTTGTCCCTCCCGGTTGGAATTAGGCTGGAAGAGAAACCTAAGTACCGAATTTCAGCTTCCTAGTTCCAGCAGTTTGGACAGGTCGTTAAGGGGAAACTTTCCCTTTTTGAGCCCCCATTTTATAACGACCCCGCCAAAATTCAAAAAAGTATCTTTCTAATAAGTTAGCCCTTACTCCAGGGACCCACATTTTAAGCTTCAGGTTTCTAGCCGAAGGGGTTTTTACCGGCCCCCAAGGTGAGGCTTTTCTTCTTTTTGCCCCTCACTTTAGGAATTTACAAAAATTCCATCTTCGCGGCTATCTGCGATGGATGACGAACATTCATATCAAATTTCAACTGCATTGCCTAAGCGGTTTGGGCAGGCCGTTAGTGGGGACATTTTCCCCTTTTAACCACCATTTTTACTATGTTCCTGTTCCAAAATAGAAAAATTACGTTGCCGGTGAGTTAGTCCTACTCCAAGGAATACATATTTAAAATTTTAGGTTGGCCAAAAGGGATTGGGCAAGCCGTCAGGAGGAGACTTTTACCTTATTTTCCCTCCCGATAGGAATTTCAAAAATTCCGTCTAAGCGGACGCCTACATAGAAGGAGGAACTCACATACCGAGTTTCCTTTTGGGATATCCTGTAGGGAATTCCAAAAATACAAACTTAGTCGATGTCTACTACAGTGGAGGAACCTTTATACCAAATTTCAAATTTTGGGCAGGCACTTTTCCAATTTGTGAGACTGTTTAAGGGGAGACTTTTCCCCTTTTTGCCCGTTCCGGTAGGAATTTCCAAAAATCCCGTCTTAGCGCACGTCTATGCCGAATATCAAGAAACCTTGTTTTAGTGGAGATATCCGTGGGGGGAGGAAAAAAAGTAGTTTTTTTGAAATTATATATTATTTTAAATGGTACTTTTTGGAAAAACGAAATTTTTTGGAAAAAGATACTTTGTTTTTACAAAGTAATTTATATGTACTTTTTTTGGAAAAGGTATTTTTTTTTTAAAAAGGTGTTTTTTGTTGGAAAAATGTATGTTTTTTGGAAAAAGGTACTTTTTTTGGAAAAGGTACTTCTTTTGGAAAAGGAACATTTTTTTAGAAAAAGGTACTGTTTTTGGGAAAAGGTACTTTTTTTTGCAAAAGGTACTTTTTTGGAAAACGTATTTTTTTAAAAAATGTACTTTTTTTGGAAAAAGGTACTTTTTTTGGAAAAAGGTACTTTTTCGGGAAAAGGTACTTTTTTTGGAAAAAGGTACTTTTTTTGGAAAAAGGTACTTTTTTTGGAAAAAGGTACTTTTTTTTTGAAAAAGTTACTTTTAAGAAGTGCTTAAAGAGCAGTTTTATAGCAAGAACTAAGGTCTTTGAAAATTTCTTATTTAAGAAATATTTAAGAAAAAAAACGATCTGAGAACAAAATATATAAGAAAATATCAATCTTTGTTCTGACTATAATGGACAAATTTTATTGCAACTTTTAAATAAAAAAAAATTTTTCAAGAAGGATGTCCCAAAATTTAAAAGGTTTTCAACTTAAAAAAAATATTTTAAATTTTACAAAAGTAAACAACTATTGAGGAAACTATCCCTTCCAACCCTAATGAAATTCGGATATTTGGTAGAGCTCTGCGGCAAACGACGCCATAAATCCAAGTCACAAACCTCCTACTATTACCCGGTAATAAGTTTTGTAAGAAGAAGTTAAGATAGTATTATTTTAATGCTACCCAGCAAAAATATGTGTAAGTCATTCAAAACAAACAAATTGGTTACAATGGAGCGATAAGTGCTATTTTTCTGTTTCGAATGTATGTGCTTTAAAACTACTTTCAAAAATGTATATATAATGTTGTTTTTTTCCTTGTAAATCCATTTGTTTGTAAATTAAGAATTTATTAGAGATTCCATTTTTTATCTCTAAAAAAACAACAAAATAGTTAATTTTATTAACGTACTTTATTAATTTACGATTATTTACATATTTTTTAATTATTCGTACATATTATAGTGGTTATATTTAATTATTCGTACATATTATAGTGGTTATATATAGTGGATCCTGCCACTATAATTGGCAGGATCGCCAATTATACACTAAAAAAAAAAAGTTAGTATAAAAATTAGTAAAACGGTTTCCAATTTTATTATACTAGTATTATACTAATTTTTAGTATAAAGTTGTTTTTTAGTAAAATAATTTGGTATTCTCATTTTACAAATTACAGAATTTTTTACTAATTTGAGTTGCTAAATCTACAAATTTAATTTTACTAAATTTTGAAACCCGATTAGCTAAAATTAGCAAAAAAAATTACTAATCTTTTTTTATTTTGGAAGTTTAAATTTTTTATTTTTTTTTTTTGAAAATATACACAACCTGATAGAAATTTTTGTTGCAATATGATTACCAGAAAACCAAGTTGTTTTTAAGCGTTTGTTTCCATTTATAATAAAAATAGATTTGTTCTCTAAATTTTTTTGTTGTAAATGTTTATATTTTCACGTTTATATTAAAATATAAACATTAAAATGTTTATATTTTCACGTTTTTTTTTTTTTGCTTTTTTCAAATATTTCTTTGCTATAAATACAAATTAGTTTGCAATTTTTTCAATATGTATTTTTATCATCCATATTCGTACACTCGGTGAAAAAAAGAGTTATCATATTGATGAAACTGCTTCATAAATCAATCATCGCAATAAATATGACGAAGCGTTTCATAAAGCAGATGATCTTTTTTATACGAAAATTGATGCCAAAACGTCTTTCAAATTAGTTCGTATTCACCGATAATTCGTCTTTAACCAAGTTTAGCTTAAAAGAATTTTACTGTAAATTGTACCATTTGTTTTCTATTCTAAAGCTGCCTACACACGAAGGAACATTCGTCACAAAATGCCCTTCGTGTATAGCGACCTATAGAAAATCAAGCATGCTGTACAGCATGCTGGACGGCTGCATGAATTTGATCATGTAGTGTCTAATTTGACAGCTTGTCAAACATGTTGGACGAAAAACAAAATTTTTTGATTTTTCGGCAGGTTTGACAAACACGCTTTACAGTGTAATGGAAAATATCATCAAACATTAGGGAATTTTACATTTTTAATAAGTTATTTTGTGACAAGAAAGGGATAACATTAATAAAAAAACTAAAAAATGGAAAAACAGAAGAAAAAAAAATTAAATTCAAAGAAAAAAAATTTAAAAAATAATTTCGTCATTATCATCCGCTGTGTTAATTTTGTGTTTTTGAAGGTACATTTTACAGCATGCTTGACCGTGTATTTGATCGTATAAAGTCCGCTTATGTCAATAGCGGCCTATATACGAGCAAGCATGCTGTCCAGCTTGTTTGACAAACAAAAAATGGTTTTTGGTATACACGGACAAGCATGCTGTAAAACTTTACTTCAAAACCACAAAATCAACACAGCGGATGACAATGACGAAATTATTTTTATTAATTTTTTTCTTGGAATTTCAGTTTTGAATTTCTGTTTTTGCATTTTTTAGTTTATTTTAGGGATGTGCGATTAATCGATTAATCAAACTTCCTGATTAATCAAAATTCTGATTAATCAATTAATCGATTATTCAATAATTTTGATTAATCAAAAAAATAATGAATCGATTAATCAGTTATTTCGATTATTCAAAATAATGATTAATTGATTAATCATGATTTTGATTAATCAAATTTATGAATAATTGAATAATATCTTGTTTTTCTCCATTGACGACGCTTTTTAATGCCAGTTCAAAATAGAGACTTTAAATTTAGGAACGGAGTTGGTCAAGTCTGACCAGTGAGCAAACAACCTTTGTTATTCTCTTTATTTGGAGCTATATAAAGTATCGCCACAAAACAAGGATAAAATTTCCGTATATTTCTATTTTAAATATTAATTAGTTTTGATTAATCAAAATTCAAATTAATCGATTAATCATAATTCTGATTAATCAAATTTTCAACTAATCAATTAATTGACTAATCAAAGTTCTGATTAATCATACTGTTTGATTAATTGATTAATCGCACATCCCTAGTTTATTTATTAACGTTATCCCTTTCTTGTCACAAAATAACTTATTAAAAATGTAAAATTCTCCAATGTTTGATGATTTTTTTCAATATACGGTAAAGCGTGTTTGTCAAACTTGCCGAAAAATCAAAAAATTTTGTTTTTCGTCCAACATGCTTGACAAACCGTCAAATTAGACATTACATGGTCAAATTCATACAGCCGGCCAGCATGCTGTACAGCATACTTGGAAGTCTATATGGCCGCTAATGTATCGTGTTGACATTCGTGTTATCAAAATTTTTTGATATTTTGTGTTTCCTAACTCAATTTTCCATCGTGTGTATCGATGTTACTGTTTTTGCTGTTTTAGTTCATTAAGAGCAGTCGTACTGGGAGGTGCTTTTGTAATTGCGCATTATGGCGACAATTACAAATAATGAAAACTGCATTAATTTTTATAAATGAATATAAAAATTTATAGACAATTAAGAAAAAAATCCTTAAATATAAATTGTAACAAAATATTGACCAGTTTTCCTTTAAACATATATAATATAAACAACTGTAAATTGCACGCGTGCTAACCCGGTGTCTTCAAATGCAATAAATTATATGATATGAAATGTCAAAACCATTGCAGCGAAACGTCAAAATGATATCAATTGCAAAGGAGAACACTTGACCATTTCATGGATAAGAAATATCATAGATTTTTTTCGAAAAACAATAAATTTTATGAAACATTAATATTTACCGACAAAAAATAAAAAAACTAAACACTTTTCCATTCTTTTTTACCAAATTTTTTGTTGTTTTTCTATTACAAAATTAAAATGAAAACTATTGCATGTCAGCGATATGATGTTTGTATTAATTTTATTGTGCATAGACTAATAGGGTCAGAAAATTACAATTTTATTAAAAATTTTAAATTATTAGAAAAACATTAAATTCTGTTATAAAATTAATAAGAAAGGGATACAAATTTTCTATGACTAAAAAAAAATAACGAAATAAACGATTGAACGAAAAGAACAAATAATGGTGAACGATGTCATATCGTTCAATGAACTGAACCGTTCAAATGAACTAGTTCGTTCATGAACGATACAACTCTAAGCACGACGTTTTTCAACAAAAACATTCGGTAGTGTTTTGATAGTTAAAAAAATAAAGTGAATTAAAATAATAACTTGTAAAAATCAATAACAATGGTACATATTGGACTAGTACATGGTGGTCATCCTGGGGTATTTGCTCCACAACATATGCCCACCACACCCAGTGGTCCTAATACTCTTCAAACATCATCTTCGACCGGAACAACATCCTCATCTTCAAATAAATCGTCTTTATCCGTAAAACCCAATTATACTTTAAAGTTTACTTTGTCTGGTCATACCAAGGCAGTATCAGCTGTTTTCACCCAATGGGGAATGGTTGGCGAGTTCATGTGAGTACCAGAAGTGGGAAAAGAAATAATTTCGAAATTTTATGAATTGACCTGTCTCGGCCGTTCATTTTAAACGTGATGGTTCGTTAATTGTCTCTTCTAGCTATGTTGGCTTATGTCGTATTTGGGATACAGCCAGTGGTCAGTGTTTGAAGACTTTAATAATGATGGCAAGTATATATTGGCGGCTACTTTGGATAATACTTTAAAATTATGGGACTATTCAAAAGGAAAATGTTTAAAACCTACACTGGACATAAAAATGAAAAATATTGTATTTTTGCAAATTTTTCAGTAACTGGAGGAAATGTTAGTTAAAGGCAAGTATTTTTTTTATCTATAAATTTGTTTTAAATGTTTGTTATATTTTTTTGTGGGTTGTTTCCGGCAGTTAATATGGTTTACATCTGGAATCTACAATCGAAAGAGGTGGTCCAGAAATGACAGGGTCACACCGACACTGTGTTGTATACTGCTTGTCATCCAACAGAGAATATTATTGCTTCGGCGGCTTCGGAAAATGACAAAACCATAAAATTATGGAAAAGCGATACATAATTTTACAATTACATATGGTTATCCCAATATTGGTACCATACGTGAATTGGTATTTAAAAAGGTTTTGCTCGTATCAATGGCAAAAAATCACCCATTATTTGTTTGGAAGATATTATTCATGAGATATTTACAGTGGGTACAAAGGTTCAAGCTGTTAGTGAATTTATGTGTGCATTTTTAGTAAGTTTATTGTCTCTATATTAATTTATATGTAGCAAAAATTAACTTCTATTTTTTTATCTAAAGTTTTGTAGCCCACGTGAAGCTTGGAAGAATAAAGTGTCGGTATCCTTTAAGCGTGGAGGCGAATACGGCGATCGTGGTAATGGTATCAATGATTTAATGGCACGCAGTTTATAAATATATTTTTGTAAAATTTGACACTGTTACTTATAAACTAGAAAGTATTTTAGGGGCTTTGACATGTCTTTTTCATATTTATGTGGTTTTTCATTTTAAATATCCGATTGAATGTAAACATGTATGGCTCTTCAATCACATTTTTTTGGAATCAATTTTCCTAAAGACAAGTTATCAACAGCAATCCTTAGCCTGACAACTTATCTAAAAAATATAAATGAAGAGAAAAATTTATAAATTTTACTTCTATGTTAGTTAATTTGATAATTTCACATTTTAAGTCGTTTAAAACATGGTATTTTTCGCTGTTTTCGCATCAATTTATTAATTAAAGGAAATAACAATTGCCTACTTTTGTTAACTTTGAAACTCTCAATTTCTAATTATAATCTTTACAGCTGAGTTTCATACTGAAGTCTTTAACTTCACTATTAAACAAAAGAAAATGCCAAGAAATTTGTGTACGAAACAACAAAAAATTATGGATTAGTAAAAGTAAACTCAAAAACCTACACGGTGGTTTTCATACTGAAGGTTTCTGAGTTAAGCATTAGTTATTTAATTTGTTATTTCGTATACAATTTTTTACATTTTATCTTTCAATATCGTTAAGTTCAAGTTAACTTTAAATATGAAACCGAGCGTAATAGATAAATAATAAAATGTACCTACATTAATTTGGAATAAATGTGGGCATTTTTTTTATACTTTTAAAAGTGAATACTTATAAAAATTTGCATTAAAAGAATGCGTGACTTTCTTTTAAATACTTATATATATTAATACTCCAAAAATTAATTTAAATGTGAATATCAATTTGATATTGATCTCAAAAGCCTATTATTTAGTACATATATTTATAATAAATCTTTTTATCTTTTTATATACATACATTCAATGTATCATTCATCTAAAAGTTATTTAAATTTTAAAACTTTACTTATAATTAAATCGTATTTAAAATTACATTTCATTTTATAACTAGAAAGAAATAAATTTTACTATTGGTAAGCATTTTTTATGGATTTTATTTTAGATTTTTTGGAAATAAAATACAGTATGCATACTAATATTTAGTATAAGTACTATTTTATTTCCATTTTAAATTTACAGAAATTTTACTAATATATAGTAAAATTACTAATTTTTGCTTCTAAATGAATTTCACTAATATTTAGTAAGAAATTTGGCTAATTTTAGCAAATTGATTTCCATTATGAATATACTAAAATTATACTAAATTTTAGTAACTATTACAAATTTTTTCCACAACTTTGACTTTACTAATAATTACAGACACATTTTGCTAAAATTAGCTAATCGGTCTGCTGGCCTAATATTAGTTAATTTTTCTGTAATATTACAGTTTTTTCTGTAACTTTTACAGACTTTTTTATTTGAGTGTAGTGGTTATATTTCTATAAAAAGAATGTATAGTTTCACCAGAACAACAATTCTATTCTTTGTTTATTTTAAAATTATGTAAAACCAAATTGACAAATATAGAAAATAATATTTTGAAACATTTAAAAAAACATTTTGCATTTAAAAATTAAAACAAGTGTTATAATTACAAAGTAGTTAAAGCAAACATCAGTACAATATTTTAAAAAATACTTCAATTACAGTTCCCAGTTAAAAAGGGAAGAAAATGAAGAATTGGATCACATTGAATCTCCTGGACTACTTATGACCCAAATATTAATTCTTTTCACTAAATGCAAATATATAAAAGTTAACAATTAAAATGTATTGTTAAGGCTATATAAGTCGCTCGCGTGCTTTTGCACCGTGCACCAAATAAATATGTTAATAAAATTTGTTGCAATGTTAACATATTTTATCGTTTAAAACAGACCAATCAAGAGGTTCGTTAACAGAGGTTGGTCCCTTACCTTTGCTTATACATAAAAAGTTATATAAATGTCGCCTTCGAAATATGTCTAGGGAAAAACTTTCCTCCAACGGTTCTCAGATTCTTTAATGAATTTAAGGCTAAAATTTCAATTATAGATATGCGGCTTCAGCAAATTTATAATGATGTCCTTATTACTGTAGAGTTGTAAAATGTCGATGCTTTTCTTTCCTTTATTTGTTAAAATGAAACAAACAATATATATGAAAAAATAGTTTCCTAGTACGTTTTAATATTCTGAAAATTCCTTGAGTAATGTTTTTAAAAAAAATTAATCAGAGGGTTACATATAACTTAAATATGCCCAGTTTTTAGGATGTAGATTATCTTTAAACTTAGTTTAACGCAGTTTATAACTGGAACACTGCTACTAAATTTTTTTTTCTTTCAATGAAGACATAAATTCTAAACGAGAAAAAGTTGTTGAGGCAAATTTTTGTTAATAAACTTGAAATGGCTGATATAATTCGTTTTCGGTTTAACTAAACCAAGTTTAACTGACATCCCAAAAACTCGTTCTTAGTGTATTAATCTTATTTAATTCAATATCGTATCTTTTTTGAATTTAAAGACTAAAGTAAACATGTTACAAACTTCTTTAAAAAAAAAACTTTTGAACAAAAATTTAAAAAAATTTTGGTTTTGTCTGATTTTGACTTAATCGAATAGAATCAGATGCAAAAGAAGTGTTTCCTTAATAATGCCCTACAAATAATAATAAACTAAAGCTTTTGTTACACAATAGGTTCAGAAATGGGTTATGTAAGGGCTAAACATTAAAATTACCTCTAAAATATGCTATTTCATAAAGAGTACTTCTAAATCACTCTAAAAATTTATTTATTTATTTGAGTCTATGGAAAGTACAAAATTCCTTACAGACTAGAAACTTAAAACTAGAAATAAATTAAATCTAACATGTTACCAAATGCATGCAAACTATCACTAAAATATAATTTTACATGTGAGAGTTTATTTCCTTCTTTTAAAGCCTCAAGATTAGAAATTCTATTAAATTCATTTAAAGCCCGAATAATAGGCATATTCAAAGCATAATTAGTTCTATGAAGCGGTACAAAAAAAACATCATTATGACGTAAACGCAAATCACTTTATAGAATCAAGCAAATTCGGACTATCAACCAGACCACAAATCAGTTTGTAAAGGAACATAATCAACAAATCAGCTCTTCTATTTTCAAGGGTTTCCAAATGAATAAAACTACACTTCACAACATAAGTGGGTTGAGGTTCAATGAATTGAATAGAATTAAAAGCAAATTTTATAAACTTTTTTTGAACTCTTTCAAGTCTAGAACAATGAACTCTAAAAAGAGGACTCCAAACTATACTGCCATACTCCATTTTGGACCTAACTAAAGATGTGTAAAGTAACTTTAGAGTAAACAAATCAGAAAAATCCCGAGAGTTCCTCTTAATAAAAGCTAGCAACGAATACGCCTTCGGAACAATAGAATCTATATGATTAATAAATGTAAATTGAGAATCAAAGATAATTCCCAAGTCAGTTACTTTATCAACCACATTCAAAGACACATCATTTATTGAATACGAGTTAAAAACAGGGGTTCTAAATTTATAGAAACAAATATAATTGCATTTGAGAATATTGATTTCCAAAAAATTTTGAAAACACCAATTTACAATAGCATCTAAATCCTTCTGTAAATGAAAAAAATCTAATTGTGATGTTATATCATTAATAAACAATATAAACAATAAAGGGCCTAAAATACTACCCTGGGGAACTCCAGAGAGAGCTGGATAGGAATACGATTTAACCGAATCAACAGAAACTCAACAAATTCTATTTAATAAATATGACCTAATCCAATCCAAAAAAGTGGAATGAAAACCTAACAATTCAAGCTTTTGTACAACAATCCTATGTGATACTCTGTCAAATGCCTTAGACAGATCAGTATAGATTGTATCTATCTGAAAACCACGTTCAATGTTCGATAAATAATACTGAGAAAATGTCACTAAATTAGTAACCGTAGAACGACCTCTGACAAAACCATGTTGTTCAGATGAAATTATACTTTTGACAGAAAAATAAATTTTCTCAAAAACAATATGTTCAAAAATCTTAGATACATTACATAACTTCGATATTGGCCTATAATTAGCAATATTATCCTTTGCACCCGATTTAAATACAGGGGTTATCAATGTAACCTTCCACCTGTCAACAAAAATGCCATTCGTCAAAGAATTATTAAAAATTTTTAACAATGGTGTTATTAAAGATGTCGCACAATTTTCAATAAAAAATGCAGAAATACCATCTCCATCAATTTTATGCGTAGATTTTAATTTAGAAATACCAAAGATAATATCATCTTCTGTTAATTGTAACGCTCCAAAATTTAAACATTTACCAACAGAAGAGCTCAAAAGAGAGTTAGAATTAGCACCCGAAACAAAATTAGAGCTAAAAAATTGAGCAAAAAGATTTACAGCCTCCGATGTTGAATTTGAGAAATTATCACCATAAAACATTTTAGACGGATATTCCGAATTTGTTCTTTTAGAATTTATAAAATTCCAAAAAGATTTAGGATTTTCCCTAATATTATTTTCAAAGCTAAATATATTGCTTATATAAAAATTTATTAAGAAAATTAAATTCTCTTAAATAATGTTCATATAACTGTTTATGATTCGAATCATCTGTGGATTTATATAGTATGTATTAATAATATTAACAAGTATCTCATAACAATCCGAAACATTTCGATTATAAAACAATTGTAGCCAATCTACATCCTGAATTAACTTATTAATGAGATCAAAGTTACAATTTTTAAAATCATAACCAAGAAAACCATTATCATTTACTTTACAATAAGAATAAAACTCAAGACTTAATAGTAACGGTACATGATGCATATCCGATCTACAAAAAGGCAAATTGCACTCATCAATAAAAAACTTCATATCTTTAGAAATAAAAACAGGATCTAGCATTTTATCTAACCGATTAAAGAACTTGTTTACTTGGATTAAATTCAAACTAAAAAAACTATCAATTAAATTGATTTCAGATGTACTATTTACATTAGAAGGACTTAGAAATTCAGATTCAGGCACTAAAGACCAAATGACTTTACTTAGATTAAAATCACCAAAAATAACTATTTCATAATCAATATACCTAGATGCTAAGTCTACAATATTCTGAATATGTGCATCATATAAATTATCAAGACTGTTCGGGGGGATGTAAGATACATTAAGGAGAATATTACCATTTACTCCCAACATAGATATGCAGAATTGATCAATTATTGAATCCGAAATTGACAGGATACAGGATGATGACAATAGATTTCTTTTAACAGCTATAATTACACCACCACCTTTTACACATTTTAATTTAGCATAGTCTCTATCTTTACGATAAATACGTATGCAGTCGTATCAAAAAGCTCCTCATCAAAGAATTCAGAATTTAGCCAAGTTTCCACTAAGATAATAACATCAAAATCAGCTTGTGATGAAGCAGCATACACTAGATCCTGTTTAGTTCGCATACCACCCATATTTTGATAATATATATTAAGCTTGTTGAATTTACTAGCATTAGTACTTATGTGTTGATCTCTAATGTGCGAGATTTTGGAAAAAAATCAAATGGACGAATTCTGACATTAGATGGCCATAATGACGGCTTAAAAAGCTCATTGTAAAACGCAGCAGATATACCCAATTTAAATGAAATTTTTTTTAAAGCACTTAAATCCACATCCCTCTTTACTAACTTATAACATTCCAAATTTTTTAATTCAACATTAGTGTATTTTACTACATAAGCCAAAATTTGATCCTCCGTAACAGTGGACTTAAACCAGGATAAATGCACCCATTTCTTATTAGCCACAACATCTAAATCATTATTATTGCTGTCACCAAAAACAACATGTTTACGCTTCTTTCTGTTCATGGGCTTACTCCACTCCAAATTGTTTACTGGGATATCACTCTCAGCTAACGACATTGCAGTAGCAGCACAACTAGCAGTATCGACAGATGCGTGAGAAATAGAACACGCATTATCATTGTTTACCATTGTACTAACATCACTATTTGTGTATGTGCTAGTAGGATTTAAAACAGCAGCAGCAATATCAGCAACAGAGTTAGAAGTATTATTATCTTCATTACCAACAACAAAATTATTAATAGAGTTTACACGATGGCCATCAGAGAGATTTAAAGAACTACGATTAGCAGAAGTAGATGCAATGGAACAACGCAAAGGTGAACGTCCTCTTTTTTGTACATTAGCATTGTTTTTAGAAATTGACCTTGATTTAGCAAGAGTTGGTTTATTTCTTAAAGCAAGACTCTCACTTATATTGTTATTGTTTACATTAGCAAGAACTAAAGTTTTTAATTCTCTTATTTCTTTAGATAAATTTGAAATTACAGCAACCAAATCTTTAGCAGCATTAACACAATCACTGCAATTATAAACAATGTTTTTAGAAGATTGTAACAATTTAAAACCATCTTCACTGTCAATGCCAGAACATGACTTATGATAAATTCCACCACAAATTATGCATTTGAGACAGATATTCCCAACTGCTTCAAAGCAACGAGCACAAAAGTTATCAGACCGCATTAGAAAAAACCGAGAGTCACAACTCAAAACACTGTTGGTAAAAGTGGCACAAAAGTGCCATTTGTGGCACTATTGAATGTTCAATGGCACTTTGGCACTCTTCATAGAATTTTGGCACTTTTTAAGAAAATTGCTATATAATTTGATAAAAGGTCGATATCGCTGGTTTTTCATTAAAAGAGACGTCTACTTAGAACGGGAAGCAAAATTAAAGAACAAACGCCACACTAAAAATTTCTACAATTTTCTGGACCACCTTCCAGTTTTTTGGAGACAATTTAATCATTATTTTGATCTTTAAAAATAAAAGCAATGGGGATAAAATTAGAAAAACTTTAATTGATTCTATTGTATTGTCCGTCACTGGAATTTTTCAAAAATTTGTTATGGTATTCTAGTTTTTTTATGACAAGCAAAAGTTTTAAAAATTTCACCATACAATGGTGAAAGCTTTTTCTGCCAAAAATAAAATAAAATTCCCAGCAAACAAAGATGATCATTAATGACTCAGAATTGAGCTCCAAAAACATAAACATTTGTCCACTTTTTCCTATGAAAGTGGTCCGGCCAAAAGAGCCCCCGTGTACTCAGAAATGACTCCGAAAAAAGAACTTATAAAATTGAAATTTTCTTCATAAATTTAAATAATTTTGGAATCTTCTTTGAGTCCGAAAAATGAACCCTCGTTTTGAGACAGCTTTTTAGATTGTAGAGATAACTTTTTGGATTGTTTTCTGAGGGTTCATATTTTTTACAAAAAAAAGAGTGTTTTCAAAAAAACAATAATCATTTCTATGAGCCATTTAAAAATCGTATTTATGAGCGCTCCGGAATTGCTGGCTGGGTTATCAAAAACTGTAATTTGTGAAAAATTACGATTTTTTCGATAATTTTATGAAATCTTAAATGAAATGGAAACTTAAAAAAATGTCCAGGAACCGCAGAACACGAGAGAACTAGTTCTAAGCACTTGGAGTTTCCTTTAAATTTTAGAATCAAGTATTTTGAGCTTATTCCTAACAACTTTAGCCCCAAAAATCCCATGTTACTACGTAATCTTTTGGAGGAATTTGCAGGAATTTTAGAATCGGTAAAAGGTTCGATGCATCTTAAAATAATATCTCAAAATATGAATGAGGTATTTCGTATAATATTTCTGTGAAGAAAAATTATAAAATTCTTCAAAAGAAAATAAAACTTATATTTTAAATTGTTGACGAATGAAAATATATGTGCTTTTTATTACATGACAATTTTGTCAAGGTTTTGCTGTGACAATTTTTCTTAGAATACCAAAATTATAATAATTTCCATTCACACCAGTTTTGTGACAATTTTATTATTGTTATAAAGTTTATAATAACGGTGTAAATGTATAAATATTTGAAATAAAAGCTGAACATATTTTTTGAAACATTTGCATTTTGCTACATTTTTTTTTGGCACTTCTAAAGCTTTTTTGGCACTTTTTTGGCATCATTTAGGCACCAAACGAAAATTCTCAAATACCATCACTGACTCAAAATGCAAACAAAATGTACTCGTATTGATGTGATGAAAATGTATACCTAAAAACCATACTTTATTATCATTATGTATGTACTTTTAAATTACTAACAAAATGCTCAAGTTAAACTACTGACAACATGGGACACCACATGTAAAGTAAATCAGTTTTAGAGCTAAATTGTAACTACTCCACAATCAGTTGATGCTATTCGGAGTGCTTTTAAAATCACTTTTTTGTAATGACTTTTTTTGCTGGGTACATTTACAATTAACCAAAAAATAGTAGTTTTTAAAAACTACTTCTATTTACTTGTCAAATTCAATACAAAATTTTAATCAAAAACCAAAATGTTTTAACCCTTCTTTGTATGATGATGGAAATTTCCATCATAACATTTATTGAAGAAAAAAATGCCCACAAACACGTAATTTGTAATTTTATTGTTGCTAGCAACAATTTACATGTCTAATTGTTTCAACTGGAGCACATCTGTCAAAAACTTAAAGTAAGCTTCATTATCAATTAGCAGGTTTAAACTTGTCACCCAATACATTAGAGTGATTTTGTCACAAAAAAAGAAAAAATCATGCAAAGAAGGGTTAAAAACACCAGTTTATTTCGAATAAAACAAAAACTTTTAAAACACTAGAAAATATGCAATTGATATTCAATTTGTCTGCAATTTCTTTGAAATAATACGAAAAAGCATTAAAAATATTTGAAATTGGGTAATTTGTGCTTAGATGTGCGATTTTTTTATGAATATGTATCAAAAAATCTGCGAGCTAATATTATAGTAAACACTTAAATAAAACCAAATACTTAAGTGACATTTTTCCCGATTTTTTAAGGTGTTTCTGAGCATTACTTACGGTTGGTGATGGTGATCCTAAGACCATGAAATTTAAAAAATTAATTAAGAAGTTCATTTAAGAGATTTTAAATAGTAGTGCACTTAAATTTCAAAACAAAAAAACTTTTGTTTTAACTTTAAATATAAGGGCGAGGTCTATAGTCAGAACTATGAACGATTGTTTTCATAAGTAAGTAATTTGGTTTTGAGATCGATCTTTGTTTTGACAATAAAACTGGACCTAAATATTAATTCTTAAGTAAAATGAATCAAAAAATTTGTTAAATTGCAAAAAATGGTTAACAGTTTCAATAATAATTCTATAAAAACAAGCTCATTATAAAAAAAATTTTGAGAATTATCTCTTAAAAAATGTAGAAACTGTCATGTTTTCTGAAAAAAGAAATTCCTTCTTGAAACCAAGAATATACACAAAATCTCAAAATTTAAAATACTTGTTTTATGTGAAATTCTAAAGTATCTGTTTAAAAAATTAATCGTGTTGTCCCTTATAGCATTATTTGCAAAAAAAAAAATTTTTTTTGGCCCTCAAGGGGGGGAGGTGGGGCTTCAGCCCCCATAGCCCCCCCTTGTAACCGCGCCTGTGGGAGTACCTCTAAATCCACTTCTGGAACTACTTCTAGTTAATTATATCTTAAATAAATTTAAGTTCAGGAAACCGGGTTCGAGTTTCATGGAATTGGTTCTGGTGGAGCATGTGGAATTCATGTGCTTGGGAACAGTTAGTAAAAAGAAAATTCTTGAGTGATTGAAGGATATGGAAATATAATTTATTTTAATTTAAATTTTTAAGGAGACGGAAAAAATAGTTAAACAATTTTTGGATGAGATTTCCTACCAGCGTTTAAAGTTAGTAATGCTGGTGTATACTGATAAAAAAATACATTAAAATTTTGCAAAAAAATTACTATCGAAATTTTTTTTCAGCCATTTGGCGCCACTTTCACTATCTTTCATGATAAAATACATGCACTGATATTATAAATTTTTTATTTTCTGCTTTTACGATTCTGAAAGGCAGGTGTGGACTAGAACTATTCCGTTGAGCATATAAAATTATTAGACTCTTCAAGGAGCAATTTTGAAGACAAATTTTTGCAAAACGTTTCAAATTGCATCTTAAAAACGCAATGGTGGATTACACCTGCGGTCACGCACATCTTACCACTGAATTTTGTTTGACAAACGCTTGTTGAAATACAAATTATAACGGTATTTTTTGCTGTATCGACATTATATCTATTTATCTGTGCAAGAAACTTCAAACTAAAAATAAATACGGAATATTGTGAAAAAAAATCATTTATAAATTAATAGTGACATATTAATCAGATAGACCTCAAAAATGAGTCCAAAATATTGACTTGAGACCAAAAGGTCATTATTTTACATTAGAGGAAGAAGGAGTACCTTGCCGCGAAATTGCAAGACGGATAGGCTGTAGTCATCCAACCGTGATAAATTTGTTGAAAAAAAAGAACCAGGACGACCGTTTACGAGAGCAGCAGCAGGAAAAGAACTACACTCAAAAAAATAAGTTAGTAGAAAAATTAGTAAAACGTCTTGTATATCAAGTGTACTAGTTTTCAGCAATTTTTTTGCTTAAATTCCGTTTTCAGCAAAAATTTTAGTTATATTTTTTTAGCACTAAACTAATTTTGAACTAATGTTTTACTAATTTATTTTGCTAACAAAATTGTGCTGATAACCACATGCATAGCGTGGACGACAACCAGATAGACAAGATGTAGATGTCGCAGCTTGTCTGGAAACGGAAATGACAAAAAAAGAAAAACAACTCTACACATATTCTATATTTAAATTTTCAGCAAATAAATTAACTAAAGTAAAATTTCGCTACAAGTTTTTTGAGTTTTTTTCAGTCTACTAATATTCAGCAAAAAGTTTAGTGATTTTAGCAAGGATTTTTTTCATTTGCAGTCGACTAAATGTTAGCAAAACTTTTGCAGAAGATTACTATTTTTTTTGGTAAAAATCAGCTCGCTGATTTTCAGCAAACCTTTTGCTGAAATTACCAACTTTTTTGCAAGCACGCTCCTGACTAAAAATTTGCTGACACAGCAACATTTTTTGCTGACTTTACTGATTTTTTTTTTTGAGTGTAGGAGAAAGACATGTGACCGAACAGATACCGTTATACACCGAATGAGCCTGAAGAATCGTTTTAAAAGTGCTGTCGAAATAAGAAGAGATCTCGAACAAGACCACCAAGTTAGCATTAGTGTGGAAACAGTTCGCAGACGACTCCGGGAATTCGGACTTTGTGGCAGTAGACCAGCAAAAAAACCCCTTCTGATACAATAAATGAGAGCTAAACGGTTGGAGTGAACCAAAATGCACGACCAATGGCGAAACGTTATATGGTCTGATGAGAGCAAGTTTAACTTGCACTGTGCCGACAATCTTCCGTACGTGCGACGTTTTCCAGGAGAAAGATTTAAGGACACGTGTGTAATTAGAACGGGCATTCTAGTGAGGCTATCTTTCAGGATGACTCCGCAGCATGTCACCGAGCAAAATCAGAAAGTTTTGATTATAAATATTTAGTATCATTACATTAGCATGTTTGTAGCTAAAAATTATGAAATAATATTTTAGATTTTTTTTACAGTTGCAAATAACATTCAAGGACCTCGGTATTCAGCACATGGATTGGCCTGAAAACTCCCCGGATTTAAATCCTAGCGCACATTTATGATACGTGATAAAACGTAAAGTTGCTCAGCATAAGCCACAGAGTAAACTGGAGCTAAAAAGAATTTTGGGAAAAATGAGATTTCAAACAGTGAATTGCAAAAACTTGTTGAGTCAATACCTTCCCGAATCGAAGCTGTTATAGCCTCCTGAGGGGGGCGACATACGAGTATTATTGGACTTAAGATTATAATAATATTTTATCTATATAGTTAGAATATTCTTCTAACTCAAGTCCAAATTCTAATATGATATTGTCATATTAGATTTTATTTGTTGTTTCAAAAAAAGGTTGATCATTTTCATTAATTAAAATAAATGTTGGGAAATAAGCATACCACGGCTTAAATCTCATTCAAAATATTTATTTTGTTTTGAGGTAAAGTTCGTTGTTTTTACAAATGTATTGACAACGAACACACAAACGAACATATAAATAGTACCCAAAGAGTACTTTTATGTAATTATGGCTTTCAAAAAGGAGTTGATTTATAGCAAATCAGACAGTTCATATATGAAAGTACAAAATTCTCGTCTCGTTGATTTTTTGTACCTTATATAATGTCTCGGTTTGTGTAATAAAGTTATCATTTTCTTATTGCGGACAACTGATGAGTAGTGTGATGGATACGAAACAATTGTATTGTATATCATGAAAATGATCAAACTTTTTTGAAACAACAAATAAAATCTAATATGACAATATCATATTAGAATTTGGACTTGAGGTAGAAGAATATTCTAACTAAATATATGAAAATATAGAAAGTTCGAAAAAAAACTATTTTTGTATATTTTAATGCAAAAATTAAAATAATTGTTGGAATATTTTATCTATTAATATTAAAGTAAATAACCAGTTTAAATAAATAAAAAATATTTTGAAAATTGGGATAAATATATGAAAATAAAAATTATCCTTTTATGGATATTATCAGATAAAAAGTACCTCAACAGACTCTTCCACTAAAATGAAAGCAGAATCATCAAGTTCAAGCTCATTTTTTGAAGATGATGACGATTGTGTTCTTGACACCACATACATTCCTCCCGACATTGCCAGTAAGAGTAACAGTGACTGCGAAGGTATTTCATCATCAGATAATTGTGATGCTAACATCGCCGATGTCGAAACTTCGATGCTTAACGATTCCACTAAAAAAAGGAGTAAAGCGTAAAAAAAAAGAAAACTGGATAAGAAATGTAAACAAGAAGTTAAGGAATAGTGGAAAAGACTTGACTCTGGGGGTCAAAAAGTTCGAAAAGAAAGAAAAATTTAACCTCCATCTACAGAGAAGTGTAAGATGAAATGTTTCGAAAACTTTACAAAAGTCGAATGATTTATAATTTTTAGTTTATACTGGGATTTGGGCGATATACAAAAACAGCGACTATTTATTCAGAGTAATATGGAGCCCATTCAGCCTAAATATCGGTATGTGCGTGAAGGTGGTACAAGAAAGAAAAAGGGCAATAATAATGCCGAATTCGAGCTAGAGATGGGCACGTGAGCAGAATTGAGTTTGAGTAAAACCTTAATTTACTCACGTGAACGTGAGTGAGTGTGAGTAGATTAAAAATGTTTATGAGTGTGCGTGAGTAAAATTTTTGTGTGAGTCGAATTTTAACGACTCACGTTTTTTTTTGGACTTTTTATTCATATTTTCAGTAATTGTTTTAGGCGACTTTATATTTTTGGGTATTTTTTAAACAAAATAAATGGCAAAACTTCATACTCGTCTAGGGTTTCCCGGGAAACGGGAATGAAAATCGAAAAGTATCAGTTTTTTGGTAACATTTTTTATTTTTATTTGTTTTATTAATATAGAAAGCGTTTAAGTTGTATTTTATGAAGAACGTCAATTTTAAGGATGAAAGAATTGAAATATTTTAATTAATGAATTTCGATTTAAATGTCTACACACAAATTATTTTGAAGGTAAAATTAACTAAAAATATAGTTTAAAACGAATAAAATTTCAGTTCAGGTCTATTCACATTTTCATTTAATTGAACAATTTTTTTTATTGTTTTTGACTATCAGAAACTGTAAAGTCAACTTAAAGTTAATTTATTTGTTAATTTATAGTATACCGATCGGCTCAGAATCGCTTTTTAACGATGTCCGTCCGTCTGGCCATGCATTCTTGTGCGCACTCTACAGGTCGCAAATATTAAGATATTTTGATGAAATTAGGTAGACCAACTTACGTCCAAGGATAATGCCTATTGATTTTGGGTAAAATCGGTCCATGTTTAGACCTAGTGCCCATATAATGGTCCCCCCAAAATTAGCTTGTTTACACGCAAATACAAAGATATTTCAATGAAATTTGTTACACAGACCTATGTCGGCCCAAGGACGAAGCCTATGGATTTTGGTTAAAATCGGTCCTTGTTTAGACCTAGTGCCCATATAAGGGTCCCCCAAATTTAGCTTGTTTACACGCTGCATGTCGCAAATACGAAGATATTTCAATGAAAATTGGTACACATTTGTACCATGGACAAAGCCTATGGATTCTAGATAGGATCGGTCCATATTTGGACCTATCGTCCATATGGGCTATATTTCCGATTTTCTCTTTTATCATTTTATAGAAAATTTTGACACAAGTCCACTTTAACATTAGGTGGCTTTTAACAAGACTGGTGTAGGGTATTATATGGTCGGCATGCCCGACTTTAACTTTTTTACTCCTTTTTTTTGTAATGATTTTTTTACTCAGTAGCACATTCTTTGATAGTGTTAATTTGTCAGCTATTTTTCAAATTTTCTCACATTAAAGTTTAAAGCAAAATAAATTTTTAAATAAAATTCAAAAACTTGGCAAATTTTATGTAGAGTTTAGTTACGGAAATAATATAAAAATAAAATTTTAAAAAATCTTAACATGCTCGGGTCCGGCAGCATGTTAACGTTCGAACTTTAATTCCCAATATCTTCGCTAGGGGTTGCTGCAAAGCTATAAAAATAATAAAAATATTTCTTTGGCATAGATCTATATTTCCACAAAGTTTGATCGGAAAAATCCCTGCCATTACAATTCAGGCATGTAAGGGTTAATCGATCAAAATAAAAATCCGAATATTTGACAACTCTAATATTTGTACCACTGGTTCAGTCCCATTTTCACCTGTCTCGGGACAGGCACTTTCACACTGGTACTCTTTTCACCAGTCACAGGACCGGTACTTTAAGACCAGTTGCGTTTTCGCCGGTTACGGGACAGGTCACCGGGTAGTTCCTTTCAGACCGGTCCTGTTTTCACTAGTCATGGGACATGTCCATCCAGACCGGTCCTGTTTTCACCGCTCACGGAAAGGGTACTCTCACTACAACTGACCCCTGTTTTCCCACAGGGTAACTGAACGGAAAAACTTCGGAAACAACTAACAAAAAGTTACTGTATTTATTTTATGAGTGTATTTTTTGTAAGACATTTAGTTCTCTTATTAGGTCATAAAAATCTATGATATACCTCCTGCCAAGTTATTTAGGTCTTGTCAAGTTTCAAGCTAACACATAATTTGCCAAGTTAAAAATACTTTTATGAATTTTAAGAAATCGCATTCTGCCAAAATCCATAGTATCAAACTTAAAGCGTTAAAAAAAATTGTAATATTTCCTTTCGATTTTCATTTTAAAAGATTCATTGGACACATATTTGAATATTTGAGCGGGGAACATCGGCATTATAGAGTTTCAAAAATCTTTACCATTCGTAATTTTTTAAAGTTATACTGAAGTTTATTAGGTTATAAAAAATGTTTTAAAAACCAAAATAACTTTATTTTTTCAGAATTTATAGCTTATCAAGTTATTTTTTTTAAATCAAGTTATTTCTTCTTGAATGTAAAGGTTTTTGATTTTAATTATGTTGCAATTATAGTCACAACTTTGAATAGGCACGTAAATATTAATACACACATAGAAATAAATCTGTAAAAATAGCAGAAAATGTTACTAAAAATTAGTTAAAAATGATGGTGCAGAAAAAACTGCTAAAATTAGCAGAATTTTTTACTAAATACTAGTAAAATGAGAACAGCAAAATTTCAATTCAATTTATTTGTTCAAAATATTTACATTTTCACTTAATTATCAATAAATATAAAGTGTTCAAGATTTCTCTTTTTCAGCGTAATAATTACAAGAAAAATTTTATATACTTATTAACAATATTTTATTGGAGGAAAAAAGATTGGTCTAAAAACCTATTTGAATTAACTTAAAACTACTTATTGACTACAGACTAGAAGGAATCTTAAGATGACGCTAGCTCATTGATATGTATAAAATCAGAATTCAAACATCTGAAATTAAAATTTTCTGTAAGCTTTTTAATTCTGTCGTAACTAAATCTATATCAGCAATATCATGGAGGCGTTTGGTAGAAAAAAACCACGGTACATTATAAATTACCTTTAATAACTTGTTTTGAGCTATTTGGAGTTTTTTGATATGGAAACTTGCACTTGTAGACCAAACTGGAGCTGCATAGAACATGACTGCATGGAATATAGACTTTAATATAAGTTTCTTGTTATTAATTGTCAGACTAGAATTCCGATTTATAAAAGGGTATAATATGCGAGTTAGTATGTTTACTTTGTTAATAATATAAGGTATGTGATCTCTAAATTTCATCTTTGGGTCAAGCATAATACCTAAATATTTTACTCCCACGTAATAGAATAATTATTAATATTAATATCGACCTGTGGTATATAACAACTTCTTCGCTTTCTGGTAAAATATATAGCTTGGGTTTTTTCAAAATTTAACATTATTTTCCATTTATCAAAATATGACAATATTTCAGCCAATGCTCTTTGTAAATTATGTATAACATCGGTAGCCATAACCTCAGAGCTAAGAATAGCTGTGTCATCAGCAAAAATGGACAAAGTGCAATAATCAAACTGAGGGAAATCAGAGGTGTATAAATTACACTGTGAGACAAATGGTAGGGGTCAGTGATCGGGAAGGGTTCAAACTACCGGGGAAAGTTATATCGGTAAAAAAGAAGTTATACGTGTCCCGGCGTTTCGCTGGGTCACCCCTAGGAATCCAGATATATCGATTTGACCTTTGGTGGTCTTTTTTTTGACATAACTCGAGAACCACTAGTCCGATTTTGCTCAAACAATTTTAAAAAAAATTAAAAATTACAATTCCTTTAATCTGTTCATATAACGTTTTTCTATATACTCAACAGTTTTACCGGTAAAAATAAATGTATGAAGAAAAAAATATTTTTTGCCTAAAATATTAAAAAAACAGTAATAAACAAAAGGTTATTGATTTTTATGGTAGCGGTAACAAACATTTATTTTTACCGGCAAAACTGTTGAATATATAGAAAAACGTTATATGAACAGATTAAAGGAATTGTAATTTTTAATTTTTTTGAAATTGTTTGAGCAAAATCGGACTAGTGGTTCTCGAGTTATGTCAAAAAAAAGATATATCTCGATTCCTAGAGGTGACCCAGCGAAACGCCGGGACACGTATAACTTGTTTTTGACCGATATAACATTTCCCGTTGGTTTCATCCCATCCCGATTTTGACTGTCGCATAGTGTTATAAAGCACAGGCGACAGACATGAACCCTGGGGACATCCAGCCGTAATATGACGGCTTTCAGAGCAGTTGGAACCGATATGTACTTTAAAAGTACGAGTAGTGAGAAAACTATATATTATTCTAATAAGTTGAACAGGGAAATTTAAATTAATCATTTTAAAAATTAGGCCTTCGTGCGAAACTATATCAAAGGCAGCTTTGACATCTAATAAAACCATGCCTGTTGATTTCTGATGGTTAAAGTTTGTTTTGACCAAATTCCTTATTCTTATCAGGGGGTGCACAGTATTGTGTTCTCTTCGAAAACCAAACTGTTGAGGGGGAATAATATTATTTGATTCCATAAAACCTGTTAATTTTATTTTTATTACCCTTTCCAAATTTTTACTAACGCTCGATAATAAACTGATAGGTCGGTATGAAGTTGGGCAATCTGATTCCTTTCCGGGTTTCTTAATCGGAATGAATTTAGATTCTTTAAATTCGTGGGGAAAATAAAGTTTCAAGCATGAATTAATAATAACCGTCAAATACTTAATACCTTTATTGGGAAGTGGTTTAAGGCATCTGTTATTAATACCATCAATACCCGGTGATTTTCTATTCTTTAAGTTTTTAATTAAATCTGAAATCTGTGAAGAATTTACTAAATATTCATCTAGTGGATTAAAGTTTAATGATCGAAATGACTCCAGGGAATCGTTAACCAGAAAAGTCGTAACAGTATCGCCAATATTGGCTGAAATTAAATGGTTCGAGGCAAATGTCTGTGCAAAAATTTCACATTTTTCGTGGTTCGTCGTATAACGAGTACCGTTCAGTTTGAGAATAGGGATATTGGAAGACCGCTTCTTTAAAACTTTCGTTAAATTCCAGAAAGGAGGAGAGCCCTTATTCAACGTTGATAGTAAATATTCCCATGATTTATTTCTGAACAAATCTACTTCCTCACGAATTCATAGATTTAATATTTTCACTAGGTAAAAGTCGTTCAGATTATGAAAACGTTGCCAGTTACGGCAATAGCCCTTTCTCTGTTGTATTAAATTTTTTTTTTTTTTATTTATTCACCATTTTGTAATTTGAAAGCCTAGTGGCCAATTAATAAATTACAATATTCCACTCACTTAAGATAATCTTAATTTAGAATTTATAAAACCCTGATAAGAAAATATATTTATTTGCTACTCTAAAAAATATTATAATTATTATCTTTGATATCCCAATTTAAACGAGAAAGAAAGAACTATTGTCATTATGAACTATGTTGTAATAAAAATGATCAGAAAGATAAGAAGATTGTAGTTATTGAAAATTATTCAAAAGCCTCCCTTTATAAGTATGATCAGTACAATTGAAATGCCTTAAAGACGCTGGCAGTGCATTAAACAACAAGACCACACGCCTTTGAAAAGATCGACTTACCCAAGGAGTATTGAATGGTACAATTAGACGATTAGATCTAGTGGATCTGGTAAATCTAAAGAAATTAAATATAAACAACGGGCAATTTGTACTAATAACACGATAAAAATATAGCAGGAGACGTATTTTAATAAAGTCATTAAATGACGTTCCAAGAAAACGATTAACGTGTTGTGTAATATGTTCACGAATTCGCACTGAATATATATATATCTTATCACTCTGTTAAAGAGCAACTGAATATCCCTAATGTTATAACCCCAAGTACCAGAAAATACCTCCACACAATATAAAAATAGTGGCATTATCGTACAATGGACAATTCTTTCCTTGACATAAACTGGAATAATCAGATTCGTGTTATATAATCTCCTCAATATAAAAAATACTCTTGACGTAAGAAATCTAATATGATATTCAAATGTCAAATTATAGTCAATAACTACGCACAAAATTGATAAATGGTGTACAAACTCAATATTAGTATCATTAATAGATAAATAAATATCCTGAATAAAATTGTTCGAGGTCGAAAATAACATTGCCTTTGTCTTCATTGTATTAATGGATATATAATTATCAACCATCCAATTTGAAATACAGTTTGTTGAATAATTTATCACCGCTTGAAGTACATCCAAACTATCCTTCCTACCACAAAATAAAATTTGTATATCATCCGCATACCCAAAGAGATAACACCTCCCAACATCCAGTTTAGTAAAAAAATCATTTACGAACATAGTAAACAAAATAGGACCAATAACCGATCCCTGAGGGACACCACTTATGACTGGTAAAATATCAGAACAACCAACACCCGAGGAAACAAATTGACCACGATCTGTGAGATACGAACAGATTAATGAAGCTGATGTTCTCGAAAAATTATAAACTTTAATAAGTTTCTTTAAAAGTAATTTATGACATATTCTGTCAAATGCCTTAGCAAGATCTAATGACAGCAGCACACACAAATATTTAGTATCCACATGCCTTCTTATAGTATCCGTAAGTCCCACCAAAAGTGAAGTAGTGCTATGCCCCTTTCGAAAACCAAACTGACAACTGCTCAAAAGATTATTTTGATCTAAATATTGAGTTATCTGATTCTTCATCAGTCTCTCCACAACCTTTGACAATACCGGTAGAACAGATATTGGTCTCAAATTATCCATAACATTGGAAGAGCCACGTTTTTTAATTGGTCTTATACGTGCTATTTTCCAAACATTTGGAAATGTAGAGGTAGTTATAATTGTATTAATTAAGTGAAGAATATGCGAACCATAGTATGGTAAAATTAATTTTAAAAATTTTAACGTGTATCCATCACACCCTGTTGCATTAGATTCAATTCCATAAAATTGTTCGAATATTTCACTCAACATCACACATCTGAATGAAAAGCCTTCATTCGAGCATAAAATTTCGTTAAAATCAAAAGGCACTTCCTCATTACTCTGATTAGCAGCAAATATCTCATTTAAAGCAGCAGCATCAGGATTATCCCCATAAGACTCACTTTCCATAACACCATTATCTCTTAAGACTCTCCACATATTTTTAGTATCAAGATTCTCAAAAAGTTTGCTATGGGCTTTACGTTTCTCCCTCCTTATTAACGATTTTGCCTTATTTCGTAATCTACAATACTTTCTCCAATTATCATCAGTCCTACTACCCTTAAACGTTGCATACGCTAAATCTCTTACAGAAATCGCATAAGTTATATTCCTTGAATGTAACCAAGTATCTCTTTTGGGTTCAAGTCTACGTCTGATAAAAGGTACCACTGAATGTGCTGTATCTAAATTATTATACAAAACACTGAGTTGATCGTTTTAATATAATACGGTAGAGATTTTCCTCCAGATGAGGGAAGAACAGCAAAATTAAAACGGTTAAACTTACAGAATTTTAGTTATATTTAGGCTAACTTTTAGTTAATTGAAAATAGCAAATTGTTCTGTAAAATCTACAGAAAATTTTGCTAAATATTTGTAGACTAAAAATAAACCGTTAAATCTACAAAATGTTTGCTATTTTTTCTGAAAAAAATTTTTTAACGATTTTTTTACTCAGTAGCATTGCAGCTCCACAATGCGTATGTATATTTTTATATCACATTCTTTGATAGTGTTAATTTGCCAGCTATTTTTCAAATTTTCTCACATTAAAGTTTAAAGCAAAATAAAATTTTTAAATAAAATTCAAAAACTTGGCAAATTTTATGTAGCGTTTAGTTACGGAAATAATATAAAAATAAAATTTAAAAAAATCTTAACCCGCTCGGGTCCAGCAGCATGTTAACGTTCGAACTTTAATTCCCAATATCTCCGCTAGGGGCTGCTGCAAAGCTATAAAAATAATAAAAATATTTATTTGGCATAGATCTATATTTCCACGAAGTTTGGTCGGAAAATTCCCTGCCATTACAATTCATGTAAGGGTTAATCGATCAATATAAAAATCCGAATAATTGACAACTCTAATATTTGTAACACTGGTTCAGTCCCATTTTCACCTGTCTCGAAACAATGTACTTTCAGATCGGTACTCTTTTCACCAGTCACAGGACCGATACTTTAAGACCAGTTGCGTTTTCACCGGTCACGGGACAGGTACTCTCCCTACAACTGACCCCTGTTTTCCCACAGGGTAATTTTTAGTAGTTTTAACTAAATTTTTTACGGACTTTTTTCTATTAGTGTAGGTATATCTAAAACATACCGAATTTATCGCTTACGAGTGTCATTTACTCGATTCATACTTCTAAATTATCCTTCTAATGCCCAAGGCCATAGTGTAATATAGTAGCTTTACTCTTTTTCTGTCATTTGCAAAAATGAAGTAGTGTTTGTAATTTTACTTGTAAATACATATGGTTCTTAATACCACTACAACTACATGACAAGCTCTTAATTTTTTAATGAGTGGGGCTACTATGGTATACTATGTCCAAGGCCTCAAAAAAGCGGTCTTCAGATCTAAAAAATTTTCTGCCTAAATAACAATTTTTATAAAATCAATTATGTCAATAGAAAACATAATTTACTACTTTTGTTGTACAATGTACGATTTTGAAGCGAGACCCAGCATAATCTCAACAATGGGTGCTCATTACTAATATCTAAATAATAAGTTGTATAATTATTGTCTACTGCATATAATTTACTGTCAAAACTCATTATTTTTATTCGACAAGGTCGTTTTTGTTAGTAGTTGTCTATATTCGCTGCCATACAAAAAGATAAAAAAATTTTCATTACCATTATATAACAGTAATTGCAATGAAAAAATGTTCAAAATGTTAGCATTATTTTTACACAATGTTGAATATTTTTCTATTTTCGTAACTTTTGATTTGATATTTGGTTATACCGATTCCTCACTTCAAACCGAAATAGCAAATAAGCTAAAATTTTTAAGCTGTCGAATGCCCCATTAATGCTTCTCAATCACATTTTTCAATATGAAAATTAAATGGAAGAAAAAAGATCGGTTGCCATTTCATAAATTAATGATAATGATTTCTGCCCATCTCTATCCTCCTTCCCTACACTTAAAATAATACTTCAGTAGAAAAATCTGTCTAACGGGTTTGGAAGCGATTTGATAAACAAATTTTTAATTAAAACACTGATTTAAACAAGGATTTGAATTATCTTCATTTAATACAATACTAAAAATCTTAGTAGTTTAACTAATTTTTGAGTGTTAATTTTCAAAATTATTTATAACTAATTTTTAAAAACCTATTCGTTAAATTTTTCACAGTTTATTATTAAAATATAATTTCGTGTTTCTGTTATTAACCGGTAGATGGCGCCACCAATAATATTTCTCTACCTCCCGATTTTTTTAAATGGCCCAAATCTAGAAAACTAAGAGAAATAGAGCAAATTTGACAAAAATTTCAGCTACCGCTTGCTATGTAGTAGCCCCGGCCCTCAGAAATTTTTAATAAAAATTTTCGATTTCATAAAATGGCGCATATCTCGAAAACTAAGCTAGATAGATAAAAACGGACAAAATATTTGCTCCTTTGGAGTATCCTTACATAGCCTTAGATGTTATGGACTAGGTCCGGGGAGGGTCCCGAGACCCTATAATTTTAACAAATTATCGATCAGTTAATCACATATAAATCTGTAGTTTTACTAATTTTTTACTTAAATTTAGATTTGTTAAATTTATTCAAAACTGATATGCTAAAATCATTAAATTTTATTTTAAGCCAAAAAGCAGGAATAAATTTTGTTAAAGTAACAAATTTTTCTGTTCAGCCAACAGACATATTATTTTGAGTGAACCAGCGATTGAAAATGCCGATTATAATCTATTTTGGCACAAAAAGGGTTTTGAATTTTTTCGCAAAACTGGTATCGAAATTTGTGTAACGATAATCTTGCTGAAACAGAAGCATTTAAGTACACTATTGCATTCCCAAGATGCAAATTTTGACCTCTTAGCCAAAGTAGGCCTGATAAGTTTATCCTTAACGGGCCTATTAATATTGTATGCTCTATGGAATAATATCCCACCAAAAATCTTTCATTACCCAATAAGTGGTTATATAATGACACTAACATTTTTTATTACTTATAATTCGGCCTCAATACTAGTAATTTTTGTTAAACGATGTCGTTTTAATAAGCAGCCTAGCTTACGCGCGTCTTAGTATTTAATTTCAAAAATAATGTGATGTTGGCATTTTTGTTTGAAATTGTCTTAAAAGCAACCACTTCTATAGCTCCAAAGTGTAATCGGTTGCAATAGAATCACTTCGGAAACTAGTTCTAGAACTGGTTCTACGTTAGTCGACGTCAGTCATAGTTCTGGAACCAGTTGCATGGAATCGATTGCAGTTGCTGAACTAGAGTGGTTTTAAAGCGATTGTAAAAAATTGTCCAGGGTATTCGTTAATAATAGCCTGGTAACTAGTGAAACCCTTTGTATGCTACTTACTAGGGTTTGCAATACCGGATCGGTATTGAGAAATCGGTATTTCGGTATTAAAAATTTTCCAGTACCGAATTTTCGGTATTCATATGAATATTCTTATTTAGGGCGTAAACTTATGGCGTTTTCTTTTCTGAAAAAAATGTTGCCTTTTTTCTGCCCTTTTTTTACAAAATGCCTTTTTGTGTATAGTAATAAAAGGTAAACATAGACAAATTTCGTATCAAATTAAAGGTATTTCAGATATCAATCTAACCGTGTATAAAATATGTCTAATTATTAATTTTAGTGCAATTTAACAAAATGTCACATTTTTCTATATTTTGGTGTTTTGTTAAATAAGTTGAATATTGTTGGACATTTTTGAAGCATAGCTAAATAGGTCTTTAAAATACCTTTAATTTTATACCTATTATGCCTATATTTACTTATTATTTCTATGCACAAAAATACATTTTTTTAAAAAAAGGGCAGAAAAAAGGCAACACTTTTTTCAGAAAAGTAAACGGCATTAGATATAGCACATCTCAAAATTGCGTACGAAAATTACACTATGCGACAGTCAAAATCGAGATGGGATGAAACCAACGGGAAATGTTATATCGGTCAAAAACAAGTTATACGTGTCCCGGCTTTTCGCTGGGTCACCCCTAGGAATCGAGATATATCTTTTTTTTGACATAACTCGAGAACCACTAGTCCGATTTTGCTCAAACAATTTTAAAAAAATTAAAAATTACAATTCCTTTAATCTGTTCATATAACGTTTTTCTATATACTCAACAGTTTTGCCGGTAAAAATAAATGTTTGTTACCGCTACCATAAAAATCAATAACCTATTGTTGTTTATCACTTTTTTTAATATTTTAGGCAAAAAATATTTTTTTCTTCATACATTTATAAAATCGGACTAGTGGTTCTCGAGTTATGTCAAAAAAAAGACCACCAAAGGTCAAATCGATATATTTCGATTCCTAGGGGTGACCCAGCGAAACGCCGGGACACGTATAACTTCTTTTTTACCGATATAACTTTCCCCGGTAGTTTGAACCCTTCCCGATCACTGACCCCTACCATTTGTCTCACAGTGTTATTGATTCCAAGCAGACCTAATCTGCTCTCTTGTGTTTCATTCAGAGGTTGAAAAAGATAATTCTTTTTTAAATCAATACGAATAAAAAGTTTTTAGTAATTAATTCTAATACTAATTACGATTGTCCTATGCGATGGTTTCAAACACTTAACTAAAAAAATGTATTAATTTTATGAATCAGTTAATATTTTAAAATATTTTTTAATCAATGATTTGATATTGAACAAAGAGAGATAATGATTTGGTCTAATTTATATTGATAAATTTGATTCGATTGAATAATTTTTTTAAGAGATAATTCGCGAAGAGTAAATCAAATCAGAGCTTTGAAGAATTGATTCAAAATAATTTTTTTCGAAGATGATAAAAAATCCGAGTTATTAATTCGCGAATCAAAAAATATAAACCCGAGTAAAAAAGTTTTGATATAACCATATATTATTTTATGCAATTGCATATAGTAACTTATAGTTACATATGGCCACATATGCTTTTAAATTCAAGCATATATACTTTTATATACATAGTCATATATTAGATATTTTTTCCTCAAAGGTTTTAATATGGAGACATATGTTATTTTATATTATTACATACTGGCCTACATAAAATTGCATGTGCTATATATAAGTACATAAAGTAACATATTACAGATATAATTACATATACGTTTATATATAATTTAGTATGACACTATACATAATAATATAAAACTATATGTGGAGCCATATAAGAAATATTTCATAATTTGTGTTAGATATTATTATATATTGACGAATAAGAACCCATATATAACTTAATATGGTTCCATATCTACAATATTTCATGATTTCTTTAATATATAACAATATTACGTTCTTTATAAAATCATCTATAATTATATATCATCCCACATAAGCAATTATTTCAAAGTGATTTTATATAAAAATATATAAGGTCCATATACACATGTGTGCAATATAATAGATACATTCAAATTTTTTCTAATTTTATTCTCGTTGCCTTTATTTTTAAAGATCAAAATAGTGGATAAATTCACCCCAAAATGCGAGGAGATTGTTCAGAAAATGGTGCAGAATTTTAGCGTGACGTCTGTTTTTGTATTTTGTCACTTGTTTGCGTGGTTTTTAATGAAAAATAAGCGATATCGACCTTCTATCAATTTACATAGTAAAATTTAGCGAGTACTGATCAGTTCTGTAAAAACTGTATATTTTTGAAATTCCTATAATATTTCCTTAAGTCTTGCATTATTTTTTTCTACAAATGGTCTCTAGACTTAAAATGACAGTGCCTTAAATATGACTAAATTTTTCTTGTTTGTACCGATTTTAAAATAAAGTTAACAACACTGAAATTTAAACACGGAATGTTTTATACTACAACTTAAAAAAAAGTTTTTCTGATTTGTTATATCGCGGTAAGTATAAAATAAGGCCATTCAGTTTAAAGTTTTAGTGTTGTTAACTCAATTTTAAAATCGCTAGAAACAAAGAAAAATCTGGTCATGTTTAAAGTGCTGTCAGTTTAAGTCTGGAGACTACTTGTAGATAAAGATAATGCAAGATTTAAGGAAATATTATAGAATTTCCAAAAATATACAGTGCTCGCTAAATTTTACTATGTAATTTGATAGACGGTCGATATCGCATCTTTTTCATTAAAAGCCACGCTTTATATTGCACACATGTGTAAAACCGTATTATATTATATGTGGTTCTATGTTAACAATGATTTTGAACTAGTTTTAGATTTAGTAATTACTAGGGATTGGCGCGTGACTAGAAATGTTCGTGAGTCACGTTATTCACACGTGATCGTGAGTAATAATTAAATATAATTCGTACTTGATTCGTGCGTGAGCGTGAATAAGAATATATAACCCGTGCATGATTCGTGTGTGAGTTTATTTTTTGCATCATATATTTTTAGTAATTTTAACAATTTTGTAATATTTTACTATTTTTCTCATGTCTTGGTTGTATAACATAATCCTATTAACTTTAAAAATTCAGTCTTGTTAACTTTATTTTAAAATTACTAAAAATAAAGAAAATTTTGTTCATGTTTAATGCACTGTCATGGTAAATCTGGATAAAATGAATGGAAGATTTATCGAAATTATAGGATCTCCAGCAGACCTTTGGGTTAATCATTATATTTGGAAATTAATTACACATGCAATTACACAATTACATGTAATAGCAATTGAAAAAAATTCAATTACAATTTTAAATTTTTAGATATAATTGTATCAAACTATGTCCACTTTTATAACATTTTATATAATTTTATACAAAAAGATATAATTTGATGTAATTGGATGAGGACAAAATTCGGATACAATTGTATCGAATTGCATAAAATTGTATCAAATTGTACCAAATTGTATACAATTGTATACAATTCGATACAATAAGTTACAATAAGATGTTCTCATTTTTCGGATATAATTATATCTAATTACATAAAAGATTATATATAATTAAATATAACTTCATATGGCTCCATATCATTTTTTTTACTTGGGAAGATAATTTTCGCGAAAATTTTTATATTTTTTTGATTCGCGAAGACATATTATTGACTAAAATTAATTCGCAAATCAAAAAAAAAACATTTTTAAATCCTAAATAAAAACAAAAAAATATAATTCGCGAGAATCAAAAAAATCAATATAAGTATATTATTTTTTTTTTTACTCTTTTTTAGAAAATTTAGAAAGAAAATTTGGACAAATTTGACAATTTCCATCACCAATACTGGGAAATCGTACACACAAAAGTGAACTAATATTTATTATACAAATTTTTTAATATTTTGACTTTCTCTCAAGAAAATTTTTAGGATTTTTTAGGCTTAAATTAATTAAGACTCGTAGATCTAACCCTTGCAAAAGTCATACTTTTTATAAGTTATAATTATCAGACGTTTTTTGGGTGGATTAATTTTAGTTTTTGCGTTGTACAAAGTTGTAGTTGAGTAAATATGCAATATACTCGTATTTATTAATGTTTGCATCTTTGAAATATAAACTTTGTAATGAATTGCAAACACAAAAACAGAATTATTGTCAAATTTGTTAAAATTTCTTTTAAAAAACACATAAAATATTAAAATAATAAAGAAAAAAATTGTATGCAATACCGAAATCGGTATCGTTCTGAAATCGGTATTTCGAATTTGCTAAAATGGCTCGAATTTCGACAATTTCGGTATTACCGAAATCGGTATTGGAAAGCCTACTACTTACTCGCTTAATTACTTTATTATTTAGGTGCTCATTACCCATTATTGTGATTTTGTTATGTCTAGCAAGTATTTGCATTTACAAGCCCCAACCGGGAATTTCCGAACCCGAAACCCTATACCGGGCGCAAGTCAAGTTTAATTTTTCTCACGTAAATCACGCGTGAGTATGACTGAAATTTCTATTTACTCACGTGAGCGTGAGTAGTAATTTTTTATCGTGAGTGATTGTGCGTGATTAGAATTTTTTATCGTGAGCGTGAGTGAGTGCGAGTAAAAATTCACTCACAAGCCCATCTCTAGTTAGAGTGTGCAAACTGTTTTTTTAAAAATACGTTAAATAAGAACTGTGCAGGAGAATCGAATAAGGTGATGGTGAAGCCCATCTCTAGTTAGAGTGTGCAAACTGTTTTTTTAAAAATACGTTAAATAAGAACTGTGCAGGAGAATCGAAATAAGGTGACAAATGTTTTACTGGAGGAGGATCGCCGACGAAAACGTGGAAAACAAAAGAACGTTGATAAAGCTTTAAAGGAAGATGTTAAAAAATTCATTGAGAAATTCTCGAAAATCGAAATCCATTATACTCGTGCAAATACCAGTAAACATTTTATTGAATGTACACTCAAAAAACTCAAGTCAGCAAAAAATGTTGCTGTGTCAGCAAATTTTTAGTCAGGAGCGTGCTTGCAAAAAAGTTAGTAGTTTCAGCAAAAGGTTTGCTGAAAATCAGGGACCTGATTTTTACCAAAAAAATGGTAATCTTCAGCAAAAGGTTTGCTAACATTTAGTCGATTGCAAATGAAAAAAATCCTTGCTAAAATCACTAAAGTTTTAGCTGAATATTAGTAGACTGAAAACAACTCAAAAAACTTGTAGCAAAATTTTACTTTAGTTAATTTATTTGCTGAAAAATTATATATAGAAATTGTGTAGTTTTTTTTTTTTAATTATCATTTTCGTTTTCTGTACATTCATAGAAAAAAGTTTGTAGAAAAGTTAGTAAAACTGCTAGTACTTCAACTTAACAAATTTTTAACTAATTTTTAGTTAAAATTTAATTTTTGTTAATTTTGTTGCTACCTCCAAATTACTTACTGACATTTTGCTATTTTTTTTTTGCTGCATTTAGTTACTTATTTTTAACAGAAGATTTGCTAATTTTACAAATTTTTTGTAAACTAAACCACCAATTTTGGAGCGCTTACAAACAGAATGTTAAAATACTCATAAAAATTACTGCATATTTTTAACTCGCCAAAAATAATGCAAAAAGTTTTTAAATAAAGCTAAATTGAAATGGTTGAAAATTTGTCCTACTCATAAAATATCTAAATTATTAAAATTTATGAGAAAAGTTTCTATTTATCGTAATACATTAATTTTCAAAGATTAAGGTTTATTTTGGACGAACCATTTTAATATGAAAATTGTGATTAAAAGTATCTCTGGGGAGCAAGTGGAGTTTACGGGGATGACCCTAATTTTTTCCCCCAATATTGTACTTTCTAAGCTTATTTTTATTTTTAATCGGCCCACCTTCTTTCCTGTGGGTGGAGCTTTAGAGGTGAAAATGGAAACTCAAATAAATTAGGAAGTACATATCCGATCAGCAAACAATGAAAATCAAAAGAAGGGTCTCTGAAATACATTTTGTTATGGTTAACATATTATTGTCTATAAATATTACCACTTTTACAAAAAATCATTCTTGAGAAATTTTCATTGGCATTGAAATATAATTGGCATTACTTTATCTCAATGTCAATGCCAACAAATTTCATCACCATTCAATGCCAATGAAATTTTTTTTCAATTTGCATTGATGAAAACAATGGTAATGAAATGTACACATAATTGAAGAAAAAGCATTGTAATATAAAAATAATTCTTTCATCAATTATAAATGGGCATTTAGCATTGAACAATGCCAATTGAAAAAATTTCAATTTATTGACACATTCAATAAACTGGTCCCAAGATGTTTTTAAATACACATTTATTTTTTATTTATTAATTTTCATTTCATTTGCAGATTTAACAGTTTTTTTTTGCTATTTTCATTCTACTATTATTTAGCAATTTTTTTGCTGATTTCAGCAAGTTAAATTATTATTTTCAATTAACAACAATTTAGCTCAAATATTACTAAAATTCTGTAAATTGAACAGTTTTTTTTGCTGTTTTCATTTTATTAATATTTAGCAAACTGATTCTGCTAATATTAGCAGTTTTTTCTGCAGCATCATTTTTAACTAATTTTTAGTAACTTTTTCTGCTATTTTTACGGACTTATTTGTATGAGTACATCCAGCCAAGCTGCGACATCTAAACTTATCTATTTGGTTGTCGTCCACACTATAAATGAGGTTATCAGCACAATTTTTGTAGCAAAATAAATTAGTAAAACATTAGTTCAAAATTAGTTTAGTGCTAAAAAAATATAACTAAAACTTTTGCTGAAAACAGAATTTCAGCAAAAAAAATGCTGAAAACTAGTACACTTGATATACAAGACGTGTTACTAATTTTTCTACTAACTTATTTTTTTGAGTGTAATTATGCTGGGTCCCTCTTCAAAATCGTATGTCCCCAGCAAAAACATGGTAATGACAGGTCATTACCCTACGGATTACCAAGTAATGATAGGTCATTACCTTTTGCATTACTTTAAAATACAAAATAATGACTTACTGATTATTTGTTATAGAAGTACTTATATATTCTTGCAAAGTAATCACCTACTGGTAATTGATTAAATAAGTACTGATTTAGCCTTTTTTATCCCAGCAAAATATTGGTAATGCCACCTCATTACTATCTGCATTACCAAAAGTGATATACCATTACCTTTTGCATTATTTTATAATATAAAATAATGACTTCCTAATAACGGCCTATTGTATTCATTGTTTCTAAATATAAAATAATGACTTACTCGTATTAGTTTAAATAAGTACTTTTTACACAGTTAATTTTTTTTAGTATATGTAAATATGTTTTATGTTTAAATTTTTATGACGAGTCCTAAAATTACACACTAGAGAAAACTTAAATTTTTGGACTGTTACACGTGAGGTTGCGGGTTCGAGGCCCAACCAAGGCAACATCAATTTATGAAAAATAGTAATACGTATGAGTTTTTTCTATCCCTTATACATATCGCAGCGTCCACCTTCGGTGTTCCCGTAGCACTTAACCCCACCGAAGTAAAATAATATAACAGGGCTATGAACTAAAAAAAGCTTTAACAAAGTTCGCCAACTTACCATCAGATGGCGCGCAACAACTGTTCTAAAATTCAACATCTTGCGCAATTACAGTGTTGCCATATTTGAAGCCCTTCATCTTTCACCACCTTTCACTTCTTCTCTATCCCATTTCCAAAGGAAGCAACACGTTAATTAGTAGGAAGAATTTCCTGAGTGTTGCTTCTCTTTAAAAAAAAAAATGTATTTCCTTAGGCTAATAGTATTAGCCTAACTGCTTATTTTTAAGAATCAAGTAAGCATTCGGATAACCACTTATAATTCAACTTTTTGTAAGCATGTGTGTAACCACTTATTATTCAAAATCTCATAACTACTGATTTCTCATTTTTTTGTAAGCGAGCGGGTAAGCGTGACTACTTATAAAAACGACCACGCCAAACAAAAATAATGAGTTTAGACGCCAAAAAAATAAGTTGTGCGGAGCTATGAATTTCTATTATATATCCACTTATTTGGTAATAAAAGATTTTGCTGGGGTGCTACTTACTCGGTTAATTACTCGGTAATGTCTGTTTTTGCTGGGTATTTTATATATTAAATTGTTTCGAAAATTTTTCCAAATTTTCCGAGGTAAAAATTTATATTTCCAACTATTTCACAATGTAGGATAACCACTTATTTCCTAACATCTGAGTAACCACTTGTTCTACCTTTTTGAGTAACTACTTATTCTTTGACTATGGGTAACTCGTTATTTGCACTTTTTTGTAAGCGATGGACCACCCATGAATTTTTGGAAATCGCGAACAAAAGTAATATTGCGAGTAAATAGCCTGGTAAGTAGTGAAACCCTTTGTGTGCTACTTACTCGCATAATTACTCGGTAATGTCTGTTTTTGCTGGGTTGTACAACAAAAGAAGTAAGTTATGTTTTCTATTGACATAATTGATTTTATAAAAATTGTTATTTAGCCAGAAATTTTATTTAGATCTGAAGACCGCTTTTTTGAGGCCTTGGGCATAGAAGGATAATTTAGAAGTATTAATGGAGCAAATGTCATTGGCAAGCGATAAATTGGGTATGGTTTAGATATGCCTATTAATATTTACGTGCCTATTCAAAGTTGTGACTATAATTGCAACATTATTAAAGTCAAACGAGAAGAAATAACTTAATTAAAAAAAAAAAAAATTCACGAGCTATAAATTCTGAAAAAATAAAATCATTTATTTTAGTTTTTAAAACACTTTTTATAACCTACCCACCAAAATAACGTTCGAAAATCGATTTTTTCAAACTTCTGAGCCCCGTTTTACCCCTTAAACAATCGAGTAGCCAAAAATCCTTGGGTTGGTTTTCTTCTCGTCATAAAACGAAGCTATATGCCAAATTATCTATCTTCATTAGTTTAGGAGATACATCAAAACCCCCTTTTCACGGAGATTATTATATATTAAAAAAATTAGACTTCATTAACAAATATCGCGACCATATTTCCATGAGGAACTGCTTATACATACAATGATTTTTATTTGAAGTCCAAGATCCTAATAAACTTATTTGTAAAAAGTATAAAGTTTTTTTTGCACTATTAAATTTTATATATTCTTTTAAAGACGTGTACACTGTAGTGTACAAGTAGTGAAAGAGTTAAAATGAAAATCGAAAGGAAATATTAAAAAATTTTTAACGCTATCAGTTTGATACTAAAAGCAAAAATATGGATTTTGGTAGAATGCGATTTCTTAAAATTCATAAAAGTATTTTTAACTTGGCAATTATATTTTAGCTTGAAACTTGATAAGACCTAAAGTAAATTGGCAGGAGAATTTTATGACTTGATAAGAGAATTAAATGTCCTAAAAAAGTAGACATTTAAACCAAAATTCATTAATTAAAATATTTCCATAAAACGCTTTCTATATTGATAAAGCAAGTCAAAATAAAAAAAATGTTACCAAAAACTGATACTTTTCGATTTTCATTTCCGTTTCCCGGGAAACCCTAGACGAGTATGAAATTTTGCCATTTATTTTGTATTAAAAATACCTAAAAATATAAAGTCGCCTAAAACAATTACTGAAAATATGGAAAAAAAGCGTGAGTCGTTAAAATTCGACTCACGCACACTTACTCACGTAAAAATTTTACTCACGCACACTCACTAACGAACATTTTTAATCTACTTATACTCACTCACGTTCACGTGAGTAAATTAAGGTTTTACTCACACTCACGCGTGATTCACGCAAAATTCTGCTCACGTGCCCATCTCTAGTACTGACCGCGACTTGATAATATATTTTTGAAAAAAGTATTCAACAAAAAACTGATTCCAAATTAGTGTGATAAACCAACCCAAGAAACATTTTTACGGACTCTCCGGCATGTACGGAATCATCAATCCGGCTTTTACGGAACATTATCGGTCCGTAAAACAGGTATCCGTCAAAGCTTGTACGTATACGGAACAATAACGGACCGTACTTTCGGATTTTCGAATATAATACGTTTTGAATCCGTTTTGGTGTATCCGTTTCTGCACCGTTAAATACGGACTTCACCAATTTTCATCAGTTTGAACTCCTGAGCTAACGGTGTCGTCTTTCTTCAGTTTATTCGTGAATTTTTGTCCGCAAAATTGAATTATTTAAATAATTTAATACGGGTCGCGCGGTAAAGTCGGTTAAAAAATTTCTGGATGTCGCAAAAACGAGCATCCTGTCTTGGCCGTTGCCGCAGTAGCCAAATGACTTTAATTCACATAGAATCATTAAATAGTAAGTGTTTATGAAATTTTATGTTTTTTTCACGATAGTTTGCGAATTGCATATGAAAAAACTCAATCGTGAATACATTTAATTAAACCTCGATTAATAAATTGTTTCTTTTGCTTGTAGATATTTGCGAATTTTGAGGCCGATTAATGCAGCTAATTTTTAACAAAATTAATAAATTATTTAATAAATCTATTAAAAACATACAATATTAAAGTTAGTAATGTGTCAATTTAGGTAGATATAAAAGTCCGAAAACGGCATTCTAAAAACGGAGTCACTCCGTTTATTACACGACATAATGGTCCAGAAACGGTCCGGTATTGACGGACTTTCAGCGGACTAGTCCGTTTTTTACATGTTTGTTGGGAAATTATTCAGGACAACGTTTTCTACCATATCCCGAAATAAAATCCTACACCAAATGAAATTGTTTCTCCATGGAAATTGTGGGAAAATCCATTAAAAAGTTAAGGAAAAAAGTTATGGACGTTGTTAACGGTTGGAAAAAATAGTACTTTTTGGTATTTTGTACGAAAATTTACTTCTCTGAGTCACCCTGTTATTAACAAAAAACAAAAAAAAAGGCGAACAAAAACTAGTTGGTATCAGCGCATAAGCGATTAACTGCTAAACGAGGGCCATTGAATTTAATGCACTAGCTAACTATAGCACAGTGCTCTAAAATGCAATTTTTTAAACGCCAGTTACGTATTCTTATTGTAAATTTTTATGAAATTTGTACTGTAATACATTTCTTTAACGCATTTTGCAATTAATTGCATTTTTTGCTCATCCGTTACGTTTGGATGTCATTAACTTAACAATAATTATCGGAAATTAACGATATTATTTAACGACAAAATTCGGTGGAAAAAGTTATGGAATCAGTTTTAACGACAATTGTAGATAATTATCGAATGTTGACAATTTAACTACCGATTTTTGTCGTTAAAAAGTTAGAGAATCGCACTACTGATTAAAAAATGTTTATTAACCGATAAGATTAAAATTTTCGCGTAAATATAATATTCTGATAAGATAGATCGGAACATTTGTACCCTCTAAAGCAGCGGTTCCCACTAAGTTATGCTTCACGGACCCCTTGAGACATTGCTACTAGCTCACGGACCCCCAAACCAGTTTTGAGCGAAAGGTACTTTATAAATTATGGGGCAAAATTAATAAAAGCACCTGCTTATTTTAAATGATGGCCAATTTTAAGAAGAATAAGGAAAAAATCTTGACTTAAAAATTAATAGAGCTTTGACCATCAATTCTATATATTTCGGACATGCTGATTACAATGGCGTACTTTATTTTTGATCAATGTTACAGATTTTTCGCTAAATGTCTTTAAAGTTTGGCGGTTGTCCATTCAGTTTTTTATATAAAAAAAATTTTCAAATTCAATTAATATGAATTTTTTTTGTGTTAAAATGTAAGCACAGGACCTGTGGCCATATTTACGATATAAATGCGATGTGCTAATCTTGATATTTAAACCACTACTTAGCGTTTTATATAGGTTTTTATGGGTTTTTGCTATTTCAGCGACTTTAGCCTTAGTAAGGAAGCAATTAAAAGGAAAATATTTCAATAAAAAAATGTATTCATCTATTGCGGCCTATACGTTAAAATCGCGATTTTTCAAAAATTTTGTATGGCAGCATATCTTTCCAAGATGTCCCCAAAGTCCAACTTTTAGTATAATATTGGGTAACCTCTAAAAACTGTTCTTACAAAATTTCAAGCAAAAAAGTTTCCATTTGCAAAAGTTATTTCCATTGCATAATTTGTTTTATGTTTTTTGTCGGATCTTTTCGCGGACCCCCTGGAATTCTGCTACGGACCCCCATTTGGGAACCGTTGCTCTAAAGGTTGCAGTTGTATTAATTAACTTTGTTTTATTGTCAGAATAAAAACAGTAGTTAATTCTGATAACGTAATGTTAAACACCAAAGTACATTCAATATAACGTAGAAGATTGCAAAAAGTTACAAAGATCATGGTCTAACATGTGGCAATTTCACAATATATCACGAAAAGTACACCAAAAAATTCCATAGCAGTGGTTAAATAAAATCTATAGTTGAACTGAAATAAATTTTAAATGACTATTATAACCATTGGGAACTACGAATGTTGTCAACAAAAACTGTTTTTCTACTCTACACCACTACGTGGACAGGGTATAATAAGTTTGTGTTGATGTTTGTAACACCAAAAGTTATTGGACCTAGACTCAAGTTTTAGTATACCGATCGACTCAGAATCACTTTTTGTTTCGATTTAACGATGTCCGTCCGCCTGTCCGTCCATGTATTCTTTTGCGCTCGCCACAGATCCCAAATAGTAAGATATTGTGATGTTTAGACTTAGTGCCCATTAGAGCACCCGTGAAATATATGTATGTAATGTGCAAAAGTGGTATCTTTTTCACCTCCCCACGCATTTTCCAGTAGATTGGGCGTAAAAAATAGTATCCCCGCAAAAATTGGTCCTCTCGGGTTAAAACAGGCCAGACACCCGCGGATTTTAGCCTAAAAATGGACTAAAATTAATTCAAAGCTTCTTTGCGCTATAACTATTAAAGTAAATGTTTTACAGTAAAATACTACATATTTTACAGAAAAATACTACAGGCAATGAAGTGCTAGCATTTTTCTCAAAAAACACTTTTGATGTATCAATGACGCGTCATGGTGATTTAAGTGCACTCAAAAAAAAAGCCAGCAAAGTCATCAAAAAATGTTGCTGTGTCAGCAAATTTTAAGTCAGGAGCGTGCTTGCAAAAAAGTTAGTAATTTCAGCAAAAGGTGTTTGCTGAAATTCAGCGAGCTGATTTTACCAAAAAAATAGTAATCTCAGCAAAAGTTTTGTTAACACTTAGTCGATTGCAAATGAAAAAAATCCTTGTTAAAATCACTAAACTTTTTACTGAATATTAGTAGACTGAAAATACCAAAAAAACTTGTAGCGAAATTTTACTTTAGTTAATTTATTTGCTGAAAATTTAAATATAGAAATTGTGTAGAGTTGTTTTTTTTTTTAATTATCATTTCCGTTGTATGCACTACATGCAGACAAGCATCTAGTCTATCTGGTTGTCGTCCACGCTATAAATGCGGTTGTCAGCACAATTTTTGTAGCAAAATAAATTAGTAAAACATTACCCGGGTAAAAATAGTTATATATTGTTATATATAATGTGATTGGGCTATATCTGAAGGTGAATGGATTCACATTAAGACACATATCATTATATACAAAAATATCTGATATTATTTTTTCAATGAATTTTTTGTACGGTAATTGATGTTATTACATATCCCCAAATCTGACTCCATATATAACTATATAAGCCATATAAAACTAATCAAAATATATGTAGTGACCGATATGATTATATGGTTCGCTACTAAGTTATATAACACTGTATGTATCGTCATACTAAAAATATATTCTTGTAATTTTATATAAATTTCTATATGATCTCGTACAAATTAATATAAATTAAGAGTTAATTTCTCCACAGCCAAATAATTTTCACGTGATTTTTTTGCATTTCAAATTAAATTAAAAAATGATGCAAACGATTTAGATTAGATTTTTATTTTATGTTATAAAATTTGGGCCTTTAAAATTGTTCAAGCTATAGACATTTCAATACCCGGGTAAAAATCTTAATATGGTGTCATACATAAGTATATCTTTTTTGATAAATCCCCCCAACGACATACAACTTGATCCGAAAAAAGGGTCATCTACATGTGTCTAATTATATCAAATTAAATATAATTTGATACAGTTTGATCCGAGATTTGTCCATATCCAGGACATCAAATTATATCTAATTTGATATAAAAATATCTGATTTTATAAAATTTTGTCTGATAGTAGGCATACTTTTTATGCATACCAGCTATTAAATTGACATTGAAATGTCTATGGTTTTAACAATTTTGAAGACCCAAATTTTAAAACATAAAATAAAAATTTATTTGAATACTTTTGTCTTCTAAATCGTACACATCATTTTTTAATATGAATTTACATGCAAAAACATCACGTGAAAATATTTGGCTAGGGAGTAATTAACTCTGAATTTGCAGATAACTAATTTTGATGTTACCCGACTAAAAAAGATGTTATATAATCATATATCACCATATATAAACCCATATATACGTCCATATCTAATTTGATCCGAATATTGGAATATATAAGTATATCAAGCGTAATAAGCATGTTATCTCACCTGATACAATTTGATCCGAAAAATGGGTCTATCTAACTGCATCAAATTATATATAAATACATATAATTTTATGAAGATTTTCGAAGAAAATTTTAGTAAATATTATTGAGATCACTTATTTCATTCATATTAAATACTAATGCTAGATGTTTAGAACAATTTTTGCTAATAAACTTGGAAATAGCTGACAAAATAAAACATTACAAAAATTTGTCGGAACAACTTTTTCTAGGTTAGGGTTTTGGTCTTTCTGTGTGTCTTTCTTATAAAATAAAAAATTAACTAATTAGAAATTTATTAATTCATTTCGAGGCCAATTTCCTTATTATGAATTAATATAAGTACTTTTTTTCAAAAACTGCTATTTTTCTTCATCAGGATACTCTCCTGACAAATACTTCACAGAGTTTTTGCTTTCAAAAAACCTCTACACTTTCAGGAATGAAAAGACGATCGTTTCGGGGATTACGCCACCACTTTCTAAAGAAAACTGATGAAATCTCCGAAACGATCGTCTTTTTATTCCTGAAAGTGTAGAGGTTTTTTGAAAGCAAAAGTATTTGTCAGGAGAGTATCCTGATGGAGAAAAAAAAACAGTTTTTGAAAAAAGTACTTATTATGTTAATTCATAATAAGGAAATAGGCCTCGAACTGAATTAATAAATTTTTAATTTATGAATTAAAAAGGTCGAAAAAACAATTTTTATTTTTTAAAATAAAAATTAAAAACCAACATGATAAAAAATTAACTTTCACAATTAATTTTTTTTTTTACGGAAAAATAAATGAACTTAAAACATATTTATTTCAACATATGTTTGTCTAATTTTTAAATTTAAAAGTAAAAATAATTATTTCGACCTTTAATTCCACAATGAAAAAAAAATGTTTCCTTTATTTATTTCTTCAAAATTATTTTTAGTTTAATAAAGAGTATTTCGCCAACTATTTGAAAAATATATGTTAAATTCAATTATAAACATTTATTTATATATCAAAGTGGAAACTTCAAAACCAGATCCACAATTTCAGAGTTTTTTTTTTAATTTTAATAGTGCAATTAAACTTTATAAAATTTTGTATAATTAGTAAGATAAATTAATACATAAAATTAATACAATTTTATATTAACTTTGTTATATTTTTTGATATAAGATTGTTAGAGAAGCTTATACGCCATTATATATAAACTATATTTGCAGATCTCTTAATATATAGCTGGAGACCAAATCGCATATTATTATATATAACGTCATATCAAACATATTTATAAAACCAAAGTGTTAATATAAATGTATATGGTCATATAAAGCCACACATATTAACATTTATAATTATATCAAATCATATAAGATCATATGAAAACTTTTTTAGTCGGGTATATTAAATTAAATTATATTTTTAGTACGACGACACATACAGTGTTATAAAACTTAGTATCAAATCATATATAATCATATCGATCACTACATATAATTTGATTAGTTTTATAAGGCTTATGTAGTTATATATGGAGTCAGATTTGGGGATATGTAATAATATCAATTACCTTACAAAAAATTCGTTGAAAAACTAATACATATCAGATGTAGTTGTATATAATGAAATGTGTCTTAATGTGACTCCATTCATTGTCAGATGTAGCCCAATCACATGATATATGACAATATATAACTATTTTTACTCGGGTATCAATTTAATAGCCGGTATGCATAAAAAGTATACCTACTATTAGACAAAATTATATAAAATCAGATATTTTTATATCGAATTAGATGTAATTTGATGTCCTGGATATGGACAAATCTCGGATCAAACTGTATCAAATTATATCTAATTTGATATAATTAGACACAAGTAGATGACCCATTTTTCGGATCAAGTTGTATGTCGTTGTATATCAAATAAGATATAATTGTATATGACACCGTATTAAGATTTTTTACCCGGGTAGTTCAAAATTAGTTTAGTGCTAAAAAATATAACTAAAACTTTTGCTTAAAACGAGCAAAAAAAGTGCTGAAAACTAGTATACTTGATATACAAGACGTTTTACAAATTTTTCTACGAACTTATTTTTTTGAGTGTGATTAAAGTCAAAATTTGTGTTTAACTATAAATCACTTTGATTTCAACCACTTAAATCACCATGGCGGGGCATTGATACGTCAAAAATGTGTGTGAAAAAAATGCTAGCCACTTCATTGCCTGTAGATATGCTTATATAGTATTTTTCTGTAAAACCTTTACTTTAGGAGTTATAGCGCAAATAAACTTTGAGCTAATTTGAGTCCATTTTTAGGGCCAAAAGCCGCTGGTGGTGGGCCTGTTTTAATCCGAGAGGATCAATTTTCGCGGGGATATTATTTTTTACGCTCAATCCACCGGAAAGTACGTGTAGAGGTGAAAAAATAACACTAATTTTTTTAAATTGGATTTTTTAAATTAAAAAAAACAACATACAAAAAAATTTTTTTTTTATGAAATGAGTTTCTAACTTTTTTGTTTAGTTGTGTCTGAGATTAACTAACATACTCTTAACCTTAATACCATCCCGGGGTCATATTTGACCCAAAGGGAGTTTGATTTCTAAATATTTCCTTATCTGTTCAAGAGAAAAAAACGATACTTTAAGTATTTGAAAATTTTGTAGTTCTGCATAAGAAAAACATAATTTGAATTTAATTTTAATTTTTTTGCCACTGCTATTAAAAAACTTACATATTCCTCCCTCGGGGTCAATACTGACTGACCCCACTCAAAGAATGGTTGTATTTTGTCGTTCTATTACAGGGAAATTTTAAAAATGAATTGCAATAGATCAGTAGAACGTGAATAAGGCATTAATGAGAAAATTACCGTTATTTTCGTACTATTTTGACATAAATAAGACGTGTTTTCTTGTAAGTAGTGAAAATATATTGCAATTTATGACTTCTGTATAGGGTTTGGGGTTCGGGAATTCCCGGGAAAAGTTTGCCGGGAATTCCCGGGAAAATAATATATTTTTCCTGGGAAAAGGGGAAATTTTAAAAATATAAAATTTTTTAAATTGTTTTTGTTTCGAATAGGTTTCTAACTTTTTTGTTTAGTTGTGTCTGAGATTAACTAACATACTCTTAACCTTAATACCATCCCGGGGTCATATTTGACCCAAAGGGAGTTTCATTTCTAAATATTTCCTTATCTGTTCAAGAGAAAAAAACGATACTTTAAGTATTTGAAAATTTTGTAGTTCTGCATAAGAAAAACATAATTTTAATTTAATTTTAATTTTTTTGCCACTGCTATTAAAAAACTTACATATTCCTCCCTCTGGGTCAATACTGACTGACCCCATTCAAAGAATGGTTGTATTTTGTCGTTCCATTACAGGGAAATTTTAAAAATGAATTGCAATAGATCAGTAGAACGTGAATAAGGCATTAATGAGAAAATTACCGTTATTTTCGTACTATTTTGACATAAATAAGACGTGTTTTCTTGTAAGTAGTGAAAATATATTGCAATTTATGACTTCTGTATAGGGTTTGGGGAATTCCCGGGAAATCCCGGGAAAAGTTTGCCGGAAATTCCCGGGAAAATAATATATTTTTCCTGGGAAAACGCGAAATTTTAAAAATATTAAATTTTTTAAATTGCTTTTGTTTCGAATAGGATTTTTTAATTTTAGTCATAAAAAACATTTTAAATACCAAAACAAATATTTCAATGTTAAAATCTTTTAAAAGGGAATACACAAAGAATAAAAATTTTTTTGAAAGAATTTGAAAAAAAAATTTTTTTTTATTCTGTGTAATTTACTTGTAAAAATTGTATCATCTTTCTTTGATTTGAAAATAATGTAAACAGAAAGTGATATTAATTTATGATCTAGAGTCAAACTAAAATAACATTCATTTACTTAAACAACAGATCAACTAAAAAATTTCTCCCATTCATAAAAAACTAGTTTTAGAATTTTTCTTAAATTACAGCTGACACCGAAAACCGGGTGATTTTTTAAATTTTATATTATGATTTTAGGGTTGTAATAATAAAAGTATTTGATTATTAAAGTTCTGATGATTTTTAACAATATTTTGACGATATTTTAAAACGCAATGACGATTTTCTCAAAAATATTTGACGATTTTGTGCCCAATTAACCTGGCAACACTGGTCGCAAGTTCGATACCCAATGGCGGCAATAAAAGACTTTTGTAAAAAAAAAAAATATAATTTTTTTGCGAAGAATTTTTTTTAACTTTCAATTGGTGAAAAAGAGTTTTTTTTGCACTCGTTCAAAAAGTACTGAAAAAATGTTGAAGTTTGAGTACTCCTTTCCTATGACAACTCAATGTTAAAATCATTAGTGTTTATGTTAAAAAAGAAGTACTTCTAGATCATCAATTATAGTGATTTTTCTACTGCTTCGGCATCTCTTTTTTTGCTGGGGTTTTATTACAATTTTATATATTATCGGAAAGGTTAAATAAATATTAAATCATTATTATTTTGGTCATTATCTTAGACTAATTTCAAAGCACAACAATAATTTCAAGCACGATGGTTCCAACGCGAAATGAAAGTAAAATTCCAGAGGATTTTGCAAAGTTAGCTCGGTTTTTTTATTTTATGACCTTTTGGAATATCTGTGTGGCGCGAAAGCCCAAAAATGTTGCACATTTTTAGAGTTAGGAACTCTCTCGCGTTCACGAATAAGTTAAATTTCAACTTTTCTTTTCGGTTCTTTTATTTTATTCGGAATTATCAAACAAACCACTGACATAATATAATCTTATACTGATAGAAAAATTATGAAAAAAATAGCAAAAAAAGGTACTCAAAATTAGTTAAAAGGGGGCCCTGCACAGAAAGCTTTTGAAATTAGTAAATCCTTTTTGTTAAATATTAGTAAGATAAGTAGAGCAAAAATGCAACTGTTTTAGTAATATTTGAGTTAAATTTCGTTTAATTGAATTGCAAATTTACCTTGCTAATATTGGCTAAAAAAATATTGCTCAATATTAGTAGAAAAAAAGCAGTAAAGATATTGTTATATATTCAAAAGTTAATTTATGTCTAAATTTAATTGAGTACGATAGACTAACACTCAGGCGATGCCCCTACTTATGCTAGTGCATTGTGTTAGAATTAGGAAAATATAAAAGATTTCGACAATTTTTAACACCAAACCGCTAATAACAAATAATATGAATAAAAAGTAACTGATATTGCGTCTTTGTGATGAGAACGTGATTAAAATAGACACATGTTTCAAGAGGCCATCAAATTAAAAACCGAGCTAGATTTGCAAAACACTTTGAGGGTTTTGTTTTAGCAACAGTGTACTTTCATTTCGCGTTTGAAACATTGATTCTGACCGCGATGATCATTTTTCAGGATCTCCTAAAACCGAATTTATATATGTATGTATTTAATTTACAGTCACTTTTAGAATAAATTTCTCCTAAAGTACGCTTTTTCATGGACAGTTAATAATTAAAAAAAAAAATTATGAAAAGCCAACATTATAATGCTTAACTTAGGGTGGAAAAAAATTGTAAAATGTCGAATTATGCCAAATAATCACCCTATAGTAACAGCTTGTGCCTGCAAGCAGGAAACCTGTAATTTTTAAGGAACACCAAAGGTTAATTTATTAATTTTATGTTTATCTTATAATAAATATGACGAAAACTATTAGTAGTATTTCCTATTGCAGTCACATTTTATAAATTTGCAGTCACATTTTATAAATTTTTTCTCAGTAAAAGAGAGAATTGCATTCTATTTATTTTCTAACCTCTTTGATTATGCCTAGCACACATGACTAAAAAAAAAACCATAAACAAAACAGTTTCTACTGCCACCAAAAAGCTTTAAAAAATTTTTAGAAAGCAGTTTTCGCAATTTTTTTAGAGTCTATTTTATTTATGAAAACTTAAGAAACTTGGCCATTTGGTATTTGATTTCAACAAAAAATAAATATTCTTTATTACATTTTTTAAAAAATGTTGCTTTCGACGTATTTTGTTACATTTCAAAATTTGTCAAATCATTTCGGGGGGGCTCGAGCCCCCAAGCCTCCCCCCTAGCTACGTGCCTAGTTTTGTATATAATTTATTAACAATTCCCTTTAATATGTTTGTTAAACTTAACCCTTCAGTACAAGACCCACCGTAAGCACAATATAAGCCCAGTTTACTGGCATAGCCAAGATTTTTTTTTTGTAAGAATTTAGTACTTTTTGAGCTGATTTTATTTTTATGTCGGCCATACCTTCTTTCGAGTGGGTCTCTAAAGTTGAAAATTCGGAAGTACATATCCGATCAGTGAAACATGAATATCAAACAAAAAGTCTCTGAAATATCCTTTTCTTGAGGATTTAGGATAATATTTCTAGTACTGAATTAATACCATATATTAAAGCTGTACAACTGAATGTTTGAAATCAAAAATTAATTTTATTGAAAACCGAATATTGCCACTATTGAATGTAAGACCTCCACAAAAGCCCTTTCATAATTTTATGAAATTAGATATAATTTAATAAACATTTTTCTGAAAAATGGAAACTTGTTGTATGAACTTTCATCCAATAATATTGAATTATAACTAATCCAGTATAATTATTCACCCAAGTAAAAAGTTTATATATATTTCGATATTATTTAAAATGATTTAATACAACCCGACTAAAAAAGTTTTCATATACTTTTATATGATTTGATATAATTATAAATGTTTATATGTGTGGCTTTATATGACCACATACGTTTATATTAACACTTTGGTTTTATAAATATGTTTGATATGACGTTATATATTAAGAGATATTAAGAGATCAGCAAATATAGTTTAAACATAATTATATATAATGGCGTATAAGCTTCTCTAAACAATCTTATTTCAAAATATATAACAAAGTTAATATAAAATTGTATTAATTTCATGTATAAATTTATCTGACATGATTTCTAATTATACATAATTTTATAAAGTTTAATTGCACTATAAAAATTTAAAAAAAACTCCGAAATTGTGGATCTGGTTTTGAATTTTGCACTTTGACATATACATACATATATAAATGTTTATAATTGAATTCAACGTATATTTTTCAAATAGTTGGCAAAATACTCTTTATTAAACTAAAAATAATTTCCCCCCTTAAATGCATGGTGTAGCCATTTGGCAACATACCGGTTTTTTAATAAAAAAAAACCCACTTGATGCACAAAACTGCATTTTTGGGCATAGGGGCCCCTTCTGTACATAGTGTTCCTATAGTTTAGTGCAGAATTTTTAAACAGTTAGAGTAAAAATCTTGGTTTTGCTCTGTATATTTGTGAAAAATCTAAAACACGTTTTTTTGGTACTTTTCTTGAAATGTACACGCCTTTAGAAATCATATATAAAAAAATGGTTAAAATCGAAGAGATCACGCATTTAAGGGTTAAAAAAATAAATAAGGGGAGAAATTTTTTTTTTCTTTGTGGAATTAAAAGCCGAAATAAATATTTTTACTTTAAATTTAAAAATAAAAATTAGACAAACATATGTTGAAATTAATATGGTTTAAGTTCATTTATTTTTCCGTGAAAAAAAAAAATAATTGTGAAAGTTAATTTTTTATTTTATAAGAAAGACACACATTTTGTAGAAAGACCAAAACTCTAACCTAGAAAAATTTGTTCCGACAAATTTTTAATTTGTAATGTTTTATTTTGTCAGCTATTTCTAAGTTTATTAGCAAAAATTTTTCTAAACATTAAGCATTAGTACTTAATATGAATGAAATAAGTGATCTCAACAATATTTACTAAAATTTTCTTTGAAAATCTTCATCAAATTATATGTATTTATATATTTATGTATTTATATATAGTTTGATGCAGTTAGATAGACCCATTTTTCGGATCAAATTGTATCAAGTGAGATAACATGCTTATCTCGCTTGATATAATTATATATTCCAATATTCGGATCAAATTAGATATGGACGTATATATGGGTTTATATATGGTGATATATGATTATATAACATCTTTTTTAGTCGGGAATTATATGTTTCAATGTATACATATATATACCCATGTAAATGTATTTGTCAAAGCATATATACTTATATTTATATAGCTTTGCGTTGGTTCAAAAAATTTGATATGGAGGCATATATAGTAATATATTATTTCATATCGTCCTACATATAATTGTACTTAATATACCAAATTGTAGATAACTATACGAACAATATAGAATAATATATGAGTTCATTTATAATTCAACATAAATTAACATATAATTATATATAACTACATGTGAGCCAATATTGAAAATATTTTTTTTATAATTTTTGATAAAGTCACATCTTGCTCCATATAAAACTATATACAAATTAATGAGGTCCCATCCCCTGAATATTTTTAAATTAAATTCAGATATCCTGGTCCATTAAAAAGGCACATATAATTATGTGTGGTGTCATCAACAATATTTTCTAAGTGATTTTATATATAATTATATAAGATCCAGAGTTAAGATTTCGGAACTAACATGACAAATTTTAAATTTTGTACACAAGAATGACTCGAGGTCGTACACTTCCCCATCTATGTATTTTTATTAAAATATAGGGCCTTTCTGGCAATATAATTTTTTTTTATTCACGTTAGTTTTGCTCCAATAAGTGGAAAAGATATAAAAAATACTATCTATTACGGTGGGTTCCCTCCGATTTTAATAAAATTTGGATTTGTGATAGACGAGAAAAAATGAAAGAAACGTATTGTTTTTAGCAGCCCAATCCCACGTTTAGGGGTTAAGAAGTGTAGTCAAATATAAATTTTTTCGATTTTAAAGTATTTTTTCAATTTTTCAAAAATCAACCAATCAGAACATTTTATTTTTAAATACTTTGTTCTGATTGGTTGATTTCAAAAACATTGATCAATAATATTGAACGTGTATTTTTGCCTTAAGAGTTTGTTTCTTATATTAAAAAAAAAAAAAACTTAGACAAATATGATACCCTATTTGTCTAAGTTTTTTGGTTTTTTGAAGACGAACGTCCAAGCATGTCCAATACTATCTGTTTGGAAAAAAAAAATGTTGGCGAATAGCACATTTGTATATTAAATTGTTGTTGTATTGAATTCAAATTTACATAAGATTATGGAATTCACAGTTCGTACTACTTTAAGTAGTAAATTAACATTTATCGTAAATTTGACAACTTGGGAACAAATTGGTATAGCTTCCTTGTGAGTACTGCAGAATTAAATGCTTAACATGGGTTTCAATCGTGAGATTCTTCAAATTATGGTAGAATAATTTTGAAACCGTATTAAGAATCAGCGACTCGAAATTCACTAACTTCCAAACCTCAATTAAAAATAAGTATATATCTATGCATTATTTGTGTTTAAGAAATATGAAATTAAAGTATTTCTGTGCACAAAACGCCAAATTTTAAACTCATAAAAAAATTCCCATATTCCCACCAGCTTCAGCCGGTTAGCCGTTTGCAGCCGATAATGACCGGCGGCGTCGCGGCTGAGGGAAGTGATCGGTGGCTGATCGACTGACCGGCGAAAATTGGATGGCTTACATCACTGGTCTAGTGGCAACTAAAAGCAACTTAATAATTTTGCAGTAACAAATAAATAGCAAGTTTGTATTTGCAATGGCTTCAGGTACTACCCTTCAAAAAGCCATTGATTTAGTAACCAAAGCCACAGAATAGGATCGCAATAAAAATTAAGCTGAGGCTTTACGTTTGTAAGAACATGGTGGTGGGTATTTTGTACATGCCATTAAATATGAGGCTCAAGGAGAAAAAAAAAATCTAAAGATTCAATACGAGCCAAGCGCTTGCAGTATTTAGATCGTGCCGAAAAACTTATATTTTCATATTTTCAATTGGCAAGTATTTTGAGTTTCTTTTATTTAAAATAATTTCATTTTAAGTTCAATTGCTATTCCTTTATTTTAATTGTATTTTTTAAATATTATTTGTTTTCAAAATAATCCATCATTTTTTATATGTTAATTTAAAATGCCACTAAATAAGAAAATAATATAATTTATTTTTAAGTAGCTGTGGCATAAAAATGTCTATTCAAGAAAACCAATTAAAGTTAAGAAACTATTTAATAATGTTGTAGTGTCTATTTTTATAAAACGATTTAGGCGAATATGCCTAAAATTTGTGTGAAAAATACTCACTTTTTTATAAAAATAATTCTAGACGGATACTTTTGAAAATCTGCATAGAAAGAAACAAAATATCTAGAAATAGAAATTTTTGGAATTCATATTTAAGAAATATTTTAGCAACAAATCGATCTTATTTCTGACTATAAAACTGGTCCGAGACAAGTTTGCAACTATTAACAATTCCTATGTATGTATCCTGAAATAGAGGATGATGATAAAACCCGTGTCTTTCACTTTTTCTATATCAATTGGTTTAACTGTTTAAACCGCGAATTAATATTTAGTTAATAAATTTCTAAAAGTTTTTTAAAATTAAGACTGCCTTCCATATAAATATATTACCTAAATATTAATTCACGATTTAAATTGTAAACCGAATTCATCCAGAAAAAGTGGAAGACATAGATATTTTATTTTTATCCATCCTTTCAGAATATATTAAGTGCATTTTCTCATGGGTACAACCAAAGGATGAACTTTGTCGGATGGTGTTTTAACAGAAATCGAGTTTTTCAAGTGCAACATATGTCGAATTTATATATTTTCTAACGAGCGGGAATTCCCGGGATCCCGGGAAATTCTGCAAAAAATCCCGCTGTCCCGGGAAACAAAAAAGTCCGGGAAAATAAAAACCCTAGTAAGAAGCCAGTCAAGGAAGTTGAATCTGGTTCCAAAGACGACAAAGATCGTTGCCAAAGCTGTGACCACCGAAGCCAAAAATTTCACTTTCTTCTCAGTTTCCAGTTCAGTTCTCATGTCTAAATGGTTGGGTGAATCTGAGAAATTAGTACCCGTGAAAAAAACGATTAGATTTGATCAAGTTAGGTTTGATCCAATTGTATCTATTCATATTAAAGAGTGAATAACAACGTATAAAATTAAATGTGAGTTTATCTGCGATTCCGATTTTCAAAATTTTCTTATTCGTTGCCTTGTATAATCATATCCTAAAAAATCTTTTCTACCCGAGTAAAAACAGTTACATATAGTCGTATAAAATGCGATTAAGTTATATGTGTATAAATATACTCTTTCATCCGAAAAATGGCCCGATGTAATTGTATCAGTTGTTTATCAGTTTTTATCTAATTGTATTAGTTTAGATCTCAACTAATAAAGTTATACATTATTCAGATGAAATTATATCCAATTTTTGACCTGATACAATTTTACCGGTTTATATCTAATGGTATCTGTTTAGATCGTGGTTGGTACAATTTTATATAAATAAAATATATTTGTATACGACATTTGCCTTATATAATTCTATCAAAGTTTTAAAGCAGATCTAATTGCATCAGGTCAAAATCCAGATATAACTACATAAGTTTGTATAGTAATGTATCAATTTGGATCTAAACTAATACCATGCGACATAAACCCATAAAATTGTATCAGGTCAAAAATCAGATAAAATTTCATATGCTTAATATATAATCTAATCAGTTAAGATCTAAACTGATACAATTAGATAAAAAGTGATAACCAACTGACACAATTATATCGGGCCATTTTTCGGATGAAATGGTATATGGATCACATTAAGTTATATATTACCATATAAAGCTCCATATTAATTTTTTTTAATAGGGTATCATTTTATATGCCATATACAAATACATATACTTGATCAAATTATATCTCGTTGAAGATAAATTTTTATATTGCTTCGAACAACACTTTATAAAACTAAATTTGACCCAAGAAAATTTTAGATAAAATAATTTACTATCTCGAATCGAACAAAATGTATGTTGATTTAAATACAATTATATACTTAATAATACAATACAAAATTAAAAAGCTGAGCTTATCTGTTATGTTGCACACAATCGGCCTTATTACGAGCATCGTAGTCGAAACTAAGTCGAATTTGCTGAAATTTCGCTAAAAACACAACTTTTGAACAATTTTTCAATTGGATTTAGCATATATAACACTCAGATTTAAAAAAAATCCAGTATCAGAGTTTCATTTATTTATAATTTCCATTACAGTAGACGCTCGCAAATTAGAACCGATTTGTTTTTGAGGCAATTCTAATTTCTGAATTATTCTAATTTCTGGACGTTTTTTTTCGAAAAAAAAAATTGAGTAAATTTACTTCCAAAAACTTAAATAAAACTCTTTTTAATATTTTTTAATTCAATTTTATTTGATAAAAACAAGAAAACAAAACACAACAATTCAGTCCAATACATCAAATGTATTTTTTTAAATTAAAAATATGAATATAAAAAAACGAATGGCAACAAAACATAGCAATGCAGTCCAATTACATCACATGTATTTTTTTTAATTAAAAACTAAAAAACTGTATTTAAAAAAAATTAAACAATTAAAATTAAACAATGGCCAAGTTAACAACTAATCTTTGTTTGACATATAATCAGTTATATTTGTTTGTTTTTTTGGTTTCTTTAAATCCGAAATATCATTACGGAGAGCCAAAAGATTACTTATGTGCTTAGTTGAAAACAATTCACTGTTATTGCACCATTTTATTAAATTATTTACGCTTTCAATGGCTGTACTATTAGAGACAACTGATGATACTGCAACAACGTCGTCTTCGCTGCTATCTGAAGACTCGCCATCGCTACTGAGAACATAAACAGATCCGTCATCAAACATATCTTCATTCCATCTGTCGATGTCTTCTATACCGATGCAATCGTTGGGAGCTATTTCTTTTAAAAGAGCTTGAGTTATCTGAATAACTTCGTTGCAGCCCTGATCTATTTGCAACAATTGTGCTATTGGCACGTCATCGTCGCTGTCGTATTGGTTAGAGTCCCAATTGGACAACTTTGACCAAGATTTCTTCATAACACTTTGTGGTACCGCATCCCAAGCTTGTTTCAGTAATAATATAGCATTGCGGATCGAATGGGATTTCAAATGATTCTTCAGTTCACCACCTTCAGCAATTAACTGAGAAAGAAACAAACTTCTGTAATTGAGCTTTGTTAACTTAATAGGGTTTTGATCCATTGGTTGTAAAGCTGCTGTCACATTTGGTGGAAAGAATAATGCAACTATGTTTCCATCGTCACTTTTAAGTTTCTCAATGGGTGTATGAGCGGAGCAATTATCTATAAGCAAAATGGCTTTCGGAGGCAAATTATTTTCCTGAGAAAATCGGATCACCTGTGAATTGAAAAAAATTTCAAAATTATGTACTGAACCTGAAATCAATATTTTTGTTTACCTCTTTAATAAATATTCCGTGAAACCATTCGTGAAAAATCCGAGAAGTCATCCAAGCATTTTTTGAAAAGTTGTAATGCAGAGGATTATTGATTATTGAAAAAACACCTGGGTTTTTTTGCTTTTCCAATTACCAATGGAACTAATTTGTGTGATCCATCAGAGTTTGCACCAAGTAGGACTGAAATTCTGTCTTTTTGAATTTTATATCCAGGGGCGTTTTTTTCAAAAGCAGAGACATAGGTTCTGTCTGGTAGGCAACGAAAACATAATCCGGTTTCGTCGACATTATATATTTGTGACTCCATTAAACCCATCTCAGCGATCTTTGCACGATATCGATGAATAAAAGGAGTGACTGAAGCAACATCACTGGAAAGAATCTCGCCACAAATTTTTAAAAAACGGATACCGTGTCGCTTCTTAAATTTGGTAAACCATCCATCACTTGCCCGGAATGCATTTTCATCTTTATCGGGATATTCCTCTCTAAATATTTGTTTAGCTTTCTCTTTTAATATTGGCCCAGTCAATGTACACTTTTTTTCTCGCTGATTTAAAAACCACTCATACAGACGACTTTCCATTTTTGGATATTCAGGGCTGTGCAAAAATTTATTGTTTGCCTCCTGATATGTGTTTGAAACAGCATTTAATATTGCTGTTCTATGTGATTTGATGTAGCTGATTGAAGATGTTGTCACATTAAAATCTAGGGCTAACCGGTTCCCTTGAACGCCTTTGTCAAGCTTTTCTAATATTTTGACTTTAGTTTCCAATGATAAAGTGGTTTTTTACGTTTATTTAACATTTTAAATGATACACTTTCACTATTTAATAGAGACTGCCAAATAATATGTACACGCGTATCAAATTTCACAAATAAACTAGCCAAAAATGTACATAAATGCGACAAAAAAAAACAAATAGGGAAAAACATATATAATTTGGTGATTCCCCTTTTTAGTTTTACTTTATTCAAACAGAATAAAAATAAATTGGGGATTTCCTGTGTATTCAAATAACCAAAAAAAAAAAAAACGCTCAGAAATTAGAATTTTAAATTCGAATTTCAGAGCGTTTAATGTATTGCAAACATTGATTCTAATTTCTGGACGTTCGAATTACTGAAAGCTCTAATTTGCGAGCGTCTACTGTATATACAAAATCATTTTATATGGAGTCGAAAATTTCGACTACAAATACGACACTCGTAATCAGGCCGAATATCTAATATTAAATCTAATGAAAGGTAACTACACAGAGAAAAAATTATAGTTAAATCAATTACTATATCAGATTTTAATTAACATTTGATTTTTACGAACACTTAAAGCAAATAAAGTATAATACTAGAGCTACACTCATACAAATAAGTCCGTAAAAATAGCAGAAAAAGTTGCTAAAAATTAGTTAAAAATGATGCTGCAGAAAAAACTGCTAATATTAGCAGAATCAGTTTGCTAAATATTAATAAAACGAAAACAGCAAAAAAAAAACTGTTAAATTTACAGAGTTTTAGTAATATTTGAGCTGAATTTTTGTTAATTGCAAATAACAATTTAACTTGCTGAAATCAGCAAAAAAAAATTGCTAAATAATAGTAGAATGAAAATAGCAAAAAAAAAACTGTTAAATCTACAAAATTTTTGCTAAAATTTTCTGAAATCAACAAAACTTTTGCAGATTACAAGTGGACTGGAAAAAAGTAAAAAAGGAGCAAATGAAATGAAAATTAATAAATAAAAATAAATGTGAATTTAAAAACATCCCAGCAAAAAATGTTTAGTATTTTGGAAGCAGTAAAAATACGAAGCGCTTAAAAACGCGCTACAAATTCTGCTTTACAGAGTTGCGCCACTTTATGCGTATAGAATACACAAAAAATTTTGCAATTTGATTGTATACCCTGCAAAACTGCCTCAAACGAAGCAAATTGTAAGCAAGTTATTTAAAAAATTATAGTGCTACGCTATTCCCTTACGACGAAGCAGGTTGTAAGGGAGTAAAATAAAATGTAAGTTATCCAAAGATTAATGCGCACGAAATCTGAGTCATCTCAATCGTGTTTTACCCTTCTTTAGTAGAGTTTAATGTATAGACGCCACATAAACATGAGTCAGTCTGCATTTTGAAGTCGGCAAATGAATGCATTTATTTTCATAAGTCGCGTTTAAATGCGCTCAATGAAAATCATGAATTTACTGCATCTTTTCAGCAGCAAAAAAGCACTTTTTCCGAAAAAAAAGTGCATGAATTTATTTGCGGTTAAATGCAATTACGAAAAACATGAATTTACTGCAATTTTTCAGCAGCGAATAATGCGCTTTTACTCACAGAACAACGTGCTTCCACGCGGGCCCTTTGTATGGAAAAATTATGCCTTCCGTAAGCAGCTTTGTAAGGGATTAATTTTATTTATTCCCTTACAAAGCTGCATCCAGCGAAGCAGGTTTTTTGCTGGGATACTTGTGACCAGTTTATTCAATGTGTCAACTAATTGAAATTTTTTCAATTGGCATTGTTCAATGCCTAAATGCCCATTTATAATTGATGAAAGAAGTATTTGTTGAATGTTATTTTAGTTTGACTCAAGATCATAAATTAATATCACTTTCTGTTTAAAATTATTTTCAAATCAAAGAAGTATTTGTTTTCATGTTTTAATAAAAGAATAAATTAAGAAAAAAATTAAAAATTCGCGTATTTCTTACATTTTTTTATATTACAATGCTTTTTCTTCAAGTATGTGTACATTTCATTACCATTGTTTTCATCAATGCTAATTGAAAAAAATTTCATTGGCATTGAATGGTGATGAAATTTGTTGGCATTGACATTGAGATAAAGTAATGCCAATTATATTTCAATGTCAATGAAAATTTCCCAAGAATGATTTTTTGTAAAAGTGGTAATATTTATAGACAATAATATGGGTTTTCATATAAACTCGTATTTTACTCGTAAACGATGTAAACCTGGTATGTTTATGAGTTTAATGTCAAACTCCATACATAAAAAATATGGGTTATATTTATACAAGGTTTACAAGGCATTTACGAGTTTATATGAAAACCCCTACTATGTTAACCATAACAAAATGTATTTCAGAGACCCTTCTTTTGATTTTTCATTGTTTGCTGATCGGATATGTACTTCCGAATTTATTTGAGTTTCCATTTTCACCTCTAAAGCTCCACCCACAGGGAAGAAGGTGTGACCGATTAAAAATATCGTATTCTTTAAATAAGCTTAAAAAGTACAATATTGGGGGAAAAAATTATGGTCATCCCCGTAAAATTCACTTGCTCCCCAGAAATACTTTTAATCACAATTTTCATATTAAAATGGTTCGTCCAAAATAAACCTTGATCTTTGAAAATTAATGTATTACGATAAATAGTAACTTTTCTCCTAAATTTTAATAATTTAGATATTTTATGAGTAGGACAAATTTTCAACCATTTCAATTTAGCTTTATTTAAAATTTTGCATTATTTTTGTCTAGTTAAAAATATGCAGTAATTTTTATGAGTCATTTAACATTCTGTTTATAAGCGCTCCAAAATTGGTGGTTCAGTTTACAAAAAATTTGTAAAATTAGCAAATCTTCTGTTAAAAATTAGTAACTAAAATTCAGAAAAATACTGTAAAGTTAGCAAATTTTAAATTAGTAACTAAATTCAGCAAAAAATTAACTAAAAATTCAATTTTAACTAAAAATTAGTTAAATTTGTTAAGTTGAAGTACTAACAGTGTTACTAACTTTTCTACAAACTTTTTTCTATGAGTGTAGTGTTATTGTCATTATTTAGTAGGATAGTTTATTTAAGTAAGAAACTTTGAAACAAAATTTTATAATTGGTGGCTATAATACTGATCCTTATTAAAGTAAATTATAGTTAAACTTTTTCATAATTAAGTTAATGTGTTTTTCGATTTTAAAAATAAGCAGACAATTTTTTATATAAAAAAAAAACCTTTTTTCTTATTCATTGCCTTATATATTCATATCTGAAAATATCTTTTCTTTTATATTATATTATATGCCATATACAAATACATATACTTGATCAAATTATATCTCGTTGAAGATAAATTTGTATATTGCTTCGAACAACATTTTATAAAGCTAAATGTGACCCAAGACCAAAAATATTTTAGATAAAATTATTTACTATCTCGAATCGAACATGTATGTTGATTTAAATACAATTATATAGTGTAATGCATAAATTTTCTTAACAGTTTAATTACACGTTTTTAAGCTTATTTGGCAAAAACAGTATGCATAATTCGTTTAATAAGGACAAAATTAATAATCTGTTAAAGTAGGGTAAAGCCTAAAATAAGCATTTCATAAAATTTGGAAAACAAATGTCTCAGTTGAAATCATAAATAGTGAGTTTTTATCTATTTAAAAATTTTGTAAGGGTCATCCACCCAAGAATATGTAAACTCCAATATTTTATATCCAACAAATTAAAAAAATCTGGAACAATTGCACCATTTAAGCCTTTTTACATAAAATTTTCTCAAATTGGTGTACAAATAAAATATAAAATAAATTGTTGATTTAATCGAAACATAATCGTCATTCGAATACATTCAATTTTCGTACTATTAAACAGAGCTTTGAAGAATTAATTCCTTTTTGAATGAATTCACTACCAATCGAATTCAATTTTCTCTAGAATTGAATGAATTCCTTTTCTTAAGTAATTCACTGAATTCGTTCAAATGAACGCGTTCATCAAACAACAAATTCAAAGAATTAATTCAATTGCAATAGTTCTTTTTATTAAATCAAATGAATTAATTCACCGGTGAACGCGTTCAATTTTATAAATCGAACGGAAAAAAAGGTGAATTAATTCCTTACTGAATAAATTCACTACTGAATTCGTTCAATTTCATTTTCGTTCAGTGAATTAAAAAAAATAAAATTACGTTCAGTGAATTAAAAAAAAAATAATAAGTTCACTGAATTGAAAAAAAAATAAAATAAGTTCACTGAATTGAAAAAAATAAAATAAGTTCACTGAATTCAAACTTGTTTTCTGCCGTTCAGTAGAAGAAAACAATAACGTACAAATACAATTTTTAAATAAGCAATTTTGCAGCGTGTGCTAGTAAAAATAAACAAATTAGAAACCGGATGCTGTTTATCAACCTACATGATTCAAAAATAAAGCCTTTTACTATTAAAAATAAAAACTTTACTTTTATAGATAAATTTGGAAAAAAAATATAACTATTAATTTTTTAAACCAGTTATATAGTTATATTTTTTTCCAAATGTATCTATATCTGTAAAGTTTTTATTTTTAATAGTAAAAGGCTTTATTTTTGAATCATGTAGGTTGATAAACAGCATCTGGTTTCTAATTTGCTTATTTTTACTAGCACACGCTGTAAAATTGCTTATTTAAAAATTTTATTTGTACATTATTGTTTTCTTCTACTGAATGGCAGAAAACAGGCTTTGAATTCAGTGAACTTATTTTATTTTTTTTCAATTCAGTGAACTTATTTTATTTTTTTTTCAATTCAGTGAACTTATTATTTTTTTTTTAATTCACTGAACGTAATTCTATTTTTTCTTAATTCACTGAACGTAATTCTATTTTTTCTTAATTCACTGAACGTAATTTTATTTTTTTTTAATTCACTGAACGAAAATGAAATTGAACGAATTCAGTAGTGAATTAATTCAGTAAGGAATTAATTCACTTTTTTTCCGTTCGATTTATAAAATTGAACGTGTTCACCAGTGAATTAATTCATTTGATTTAATAAAAAAGAACTATTGCAATTGAATTAATTCGGAACAAAATAAATCGAACGAAAGCAAATATGAATTAATTCCATTCAGTATATGGTACTTAGTGAATTAATTCATCGAATTTTTAATTCAGAATTGAAAAATTGAATTAAGGAATTAATTCTTCAAAGCTCTGCTATTAAACTTTCTTTAAAATATTAGTTTTCCATTATTACTTCTTTGTTATGTATAAACATTTTTTCATCATGTTTTGATTTATTATAAATTATTTTTATTTTTAAAATCTTCAAAACAATATTATTCACCTACGATTAACGAGCCAATCGTTTGCTAACTTTATGAATCACTAACAATTTATTTGAAAGTGTAGACCCGTTAAATTAGGGTGTTCCCAGAATAAAACAAGAAGAAATTAACAAACTGTTATTTTACGATTATGCATAGCATTTTTTAATAAACGTTTAATAGGTAAAATTAATGCATTGGCAATTGTATACCTTAACGCAAAATTAAGAAAAGTTTATGCATTAGAGCCATATACTTTTGCGTAAAATAATAAATAATAAAGTTTTCTTCACAAGGTAAATGAAAAATTTTCTTAAACTAAATGTAAAAGCTTCATATAATTTATAAATCTAGTTTTAATGAAACTTTTTCATTAAGTGAATGAAACTTTTAATAAATAAAATGAACATTTTCACAACATTTTATGAAAAATTCCATTAATTCAATAAAAAGTTTCAGTGGCCGAGGCCCAGTGAAAATTCATCGGTTTTATACAAAAATTTATTAATATCATTCAGATAATTCTCTCAGTTAATTAATTGGTTGTTTTCCTACACTACATATTCATATATAAAAAAAACAAAATTTAATGCAGTTGAATAAGACCAAAACTCCGATAAAATTGGATGAAATTATATCAATTCAAATATATTTTTTATTCGTTTATATACTATTTGATTAAACCATTTTCCGGATGAAATTTTATATAATTTAGTATGATGCCAAATAAAAAAAGATATGCTACCGGATAAATTTTTTTCACGGGCTGAGATTTGTGTGATTTCAAAGCTTTTTCTATCTTAATAAACGGTGTTTCTGTATGATTTAAATTTTTTTCTTCTGCGTAGTTACTACTAACTGATACTGGATTATATAACCTACATAGAGAGAAGTTTGCTGGACCAGTTTTAATGAAATTTTTTAATAAAATAATAAAGCTTTCTTCAAAAGGTAAATGAAAAATTTCTTAAATTTGGTGAAAATTCTTCATATATTTTATGAATTTAGTTTTAATGAAACTTTTTCATTAAGAGTATGAAACTTTTAATAAATAAAATGAATATTTTCACAACATTTTATCAAAAATTCCATTAATTCAATAAAATGTTTCAATAGACGACCCAGCAAAACCTTGGTAATATGTTGGTATTACAGAACACATTACCAGGTAATACCATACCCCTTACCATTGCATTATTTCATAACTAAAATGTAATGTCTTACGTATAATGTGCTGCATAACTACTGGGTAGTAATAGCAACTTATTACCAATGATATATTTAAACACCTCAAAGAAAAGAGTTACTTGTAATACACAACATGAGTTCTAAATAATAGCATCGACTTATTACAGATGGGATATTTTAAAACCGTAAAATAAGGAGTTACTTTTAATGTGATACGTGATCACTTAATAGAAATAGCCACTTATTACCGATGGTGTATTCAAATACCTCAAAATAAGGAGTTATTTGTAATGCGATACATGAGTGTTATTTTCTATTTAAAATATTCGATACAAATAATTTATATGTTTTATACATATTGACTGAAATATCTTTTATGTTTTTTGTTAACTTTATATTAATCTGAGTAAATATTAATTAAATATGAATATGCTTCGTTTTAGCATTTATAAAAAACCAACACGATAACGTCTTATTTTATTTTTTTTTTGTAAGAAGTAAGTATATATTTTTATACAGTAAGTAAGCGCATAATTTTAATGTGTTATTTCAGACCTGTTTGTAACACATTTTTTTGGCCATACTTTAAGCTGTTATGTAAGTAGTATTGTGCTCAGTATCGGTTACGTAACTCCTAACATGTAATATTAAAGTAACATGTTCTTATGTTGTTACCTAGCCCTCTTTTGGAAAGTACATACCTCCAATGACATGCCCTTGTTAAAATAATAGCTGTTGGAATAGCAAAGTAAGAGGTTACACACCTTAATTTCTTCTTACAAACCTTATTACCAGGTAATAGAAAGTTTTGCTGGGGAGGGCCCAGTGCAATTTCATCGGTTATGTGCAAAAATGTATTAATATCATTCAGATAATTCTCTCAGTTAATTAATTGGTCGTTTTTCTACACTATAAATATTCATATAAACAAAAAAAATTTAATGCAATTGAATAAGACCAAAACTCCGATAAAATTGGATGAAATTATATCAATTCAAATATCTTTTTTATTCATTTATATACAATTTGATTAATCCATTTTCCGGATTAAATTTTATATAATTCAGTACGATGCCAAATAAAAAAAGATATGCTACCGAATAATTATTTTTTCACGGGTAAAGAATCTTTTTGAATTGGCTCGCCAACATAAACCATCGGATATTTTCATTGACGAAATTGTTCAATGATACCGATGGGATTTTATTTATGGATGCTACGAATATAAGTACATTGGGTTTTGGATTCGGGTATTCGTCGTCGTTTTGAAAAGCGTATTTATATATCCTCCCAGAAGCACATGCTCGTTTGGTTATGTTTAACATACATTTGGACAATACAACGCATGTATTGACGGAAGAAAATTTAAAGGAATTGGCTGGTAAAACAGAGGGTTACTCTGGTGCAGATATATCAATTGTTGTCCGAATAACCTGTTACAATACGTGATATGTTAAAATTATTGTTGCGTACAAAGCCTACAGTTAAAGATGATGATTTAGTTAAACTGCGTAAATTTACAGAGGATTTTGGGCAAGAAGGCTAATTTAAATAAACGTATAGAACAAATTAAAATTCTAAACTCAAAAAAAAAATTCAGTAAAGTCAGCAAAAAATGTTGCTGTGTCAGCAAATTTTTAGTCAGGAGCGTGCTTGCAAAAAAGTTGGTAATTTCAGCAAAAGGTTTGCTGAAAATCAGCGAGCTGATTTTTACCAAAAAAATAGTAATCTTCAGCAAAAGTTTTGCTAACACTTAGTCGACTGCAAATGAAAAGAATCCTCGCTAAAATCACTAAACTTTTTGCTGAATATTAGTAGACTGAAAAAAACTCAAAAAACTTGTAGCGAAATTTTACTTTAGTTAATTTATTTGCTGAAAATTTAAATATAGAATATGTGTAGAGTTGTTTTCCTTTTTTTGTCATTTCCGTTTCCAGACAAGCTGCGACATCTATGAATGCTGTTATCAGCTATGAATGCTGTTATCAGCACAATTTTTGTAGCAAAATTAATTAATAAAACATTAGTTCAAAATTAGTTTAGTGCTAAAGAAATATAACTAAAACTTTTGCTGAAAACGGAATTTCAGCAAAAAAAAATTGCTGAAAACTAGTACACTTGATATACAAGACGTTTTACTAATTTTTCTACTAACTTATTTTTTTGAGTGTAATAAAAAAAAATTAGTAATATGTAAGCTCGAAACGAGTGGTTCAAAATTATAGCGCACTTACAGAGAATATTAAAAAAGGCTATATTTTGCGAAATATTTTACTATTTTGATTTAAATTAATTACTAAGCTTGTTTTCTAAGATGTTAGCTACTTTTTACTAAAAATTTCACAAATCGGATCTTAATTTCCAAATAGAAAAATAACCTTTTTTGCAAAATTGAAAATTTTAAAAAGTTTTGTAAACTGATTTTTATTAATTTGATATCAGATCATCTTCACGGTTCATATACTACTAGATTTGTTATAAAATTTCATGTAAAACATCGTAATGTATCTGGCGTAAAATATGGGGGATTTCACGGTTTCGATATAATGGATCCGAAATACTATCGTCAAATTTTATTGAAAATCATCATCAAAAATATTACAACAGTATTGAAAAATGAGTTTAAATTAATCCCTGGTACTCGGAACCACTTTTCAAAAACAATATCATTTCTCTGGGAATAAGATTTATAGCCTTATGAAACAATACCAAAAATTCTCATCATATACAATTAAGGTATGGACGAAAGTGCCTTAAGAAACAATTAAAAATAATGCAAATAAATTTAAACAAGTAGATATTTTAGTGAAAAATTACTTGTTTTACATTTTTTTGACAAAAAAAAACACTTATAAAAGTATATTTTGCATAAAAGATAAGTGAAGTGTTTTTAAAATTGTTACAATGTTAAGGCATTGTAGAATAGAGCGGCTGAACATAGGGCTTGAATATGAATTTCAGATGATGTTACAATTGTATTTGTGTTTTTTATAAAGTTTTAATAGCAGAGATTAATTTGAACCAAATTCCCAAGATTAAAAATAAATCTAAATCAGTTTAGCAAAAAGCATATTTTTCTATTTGAAAATTGCGAACAGTTTGGTATTTTCCCAAAATTGAAACTCAAATTTGTGAAATTTTGAGTAAAATGTAGCTAATGTCTTCAAAAAAACCTTAGTAATTAATTTAAATCAAAATACTAAAATATTTCGCAATATATAAAGCCTTTTTTTATTATTCTCTGTAAGTGCGCTATAATTTTGAACCACTCGTTTCGAGCTTACATAGCCTTACTGTCAATGTTTTTTCTTCAAGGTTAGATAAAAAAGGAAGCATCTGTATTTCTAAATTTCCAATCAAATTGTGTTTATAAACTCAAAAATTTATAATTTTCTATTGGACCGTTGGCAAAGTATTCAAGAACTAATTTACTGTTAGTAAGTGCGCTATAATTTTGAGCAGTGCTTTATATAGAATTGATGGTGAGAGCTCTATTAATTTTTAAGTCAGGATTTTGTCATGCAGTACTATTAATTCAAAAATTTGTTATTGTCTTGTATATACGATATTAAAATTTTCTTTTAATATTTATGTTAAACTTAACCCTTGAATTAAACAATTTTTAGTTCGCAAAAAAATTCCGGGATTTTTGATTTAATTAATTAGCACAATTTTGTGGAGCAAGAGCAGTTTACCGGCATAGCCCAGATTTTTTTTTAAGAATGTAGTACTTTTTGATCTGATTTAAAAAATATGATCTTTTATGTAGGCCACATCTTTCGAGTGGGCTCTTAGGCTGAAATTTAAACCTCAAATGAGTTCGGAAGTACATATCCGATAAGTAAAACATGAACACCAAAAGAAAGGTCTATCTTTTTCTTGAGGCTTTAGAATGATTTTTCCAGCACTAAATTAATACCTTATATTAAGGCTGCACAACTGAACGTCTGAAATCAAAAATTAATTTTATTGAAAACCGCATATGGCCCCTATTGAATGTAAAGCCTTTATAAACATTTTTGTGAAAAATGGGAACTTATTGTATGGACTTTTATCCAATAAAATCAAATTATAACTAATTCAATATAATTATATATAATACACACAATTTTGTATGGGGACAAAATTCACACTTGTATCGAATTCGATACAATTTGATGTATTTTAGATACAATTATATGTTCTCTTTTTTCGGATCAAATTGCATCTCGTCGTATATCTAATTTATATAGAATTTAATACAATTTGATATTGCCCCATATTAATTTTTTTACTTGGGAACTTAAAAAAAATATTGAATATATACAAACAACTTTTAATATTCAAGTTATTAGTGGCTCCACAGCCTTATGAACATTCCCAAGAAACATTTTTACGGACGCTCCGACATATACGGAATCATGAATCCGTCTTTTACGGAACGGTACGTAAAACACGTATACGTCCAAACTTGTACGTAAACGGAACAATAACTGACCATTTAGTCAAATTTTCGAAAACAATACGTTTTAAGTCCGTTTTGGTGTACCCGCTTCCGTACCGTTAAATACGGACTACACCGATTTTCATTCGATAACTTTAGTTTTTTTGTTGTGAAAATAAATTATTTAATTTTCAAACGTTTCTTATGTAACTGGCATTATATTTTTAATACCTACGCTAATAATGGCAGAAACCACTAATATACAGCGGCAATTAAAAGGCATAATTAAGAAGGAAATATTGTACCAATTTAAAAAGTGTTTTCAAAATGGTTTCTGCAAGTGATTGTAATTGAGCAAATATAAATATTTGCTGACAGCGTAGAATAGTTTGGTGGTAAATAATGTGCAAATTTGAATATTGCGCTAACACTGAGGGTACTCACGATGATATTTTGCATACAAAGCAAAAATGCACAGTTTTCTTTACACACTACTCAAGGCTGAGAAAATACAAATTGAAGTCTGTGCTTTTTTGAATCGCGTGAAAATCGTTATCATGAATACCCTCACTATCATGATTATAATCAATTAAACCTAAACTAATTAATATATTTTTTACGTGCAGATATTGGATTTTATGATGGGTGATGCGCCAGATGAAAATGCTAAAACACTGGAGAGGAAATAAATGCTTATTGAAATTTAATCACGTTTGCTTTATCGGTATTTTTAATTATTTTTTAATAAAAAATCAAAATTAATATCAATAATTTGAAAAAATGAGAGCCAACAAAAGTATTTTTGCCGTGCCATTTTTGTTGAAAAAACGGTATGAATACGGCGTTCTAAAAACAGTATCCACCCCATTTTCAGTTTATGCAGTCCATTTTTCTCACGACAAAACGGTACGTCACTGACGGATTTCCAGCGGACATCTCCGGTTTTTACACGATATAACGGTCCGGAAACGGTCCGGCATTGACGGACTTTCAACGGATTTGCCAGTTTTTTACACGACATAACGGTCCGTAAACGGTCCGTCATTGACGGACTTCCAACGGATTCGAATCAGTTTCGATGTTCCTTAAGTTCCGTTATCTGGTCCGTATACGGATCCAGAAAACGGTACGAAAACGGAGTTGGATTCCGTTTATGACGGACCGAAAACGGTACGTAAACGGAACGAATTGTTTGTTGGGTTAACAAATTTAATAAAATAAGTACCTATAGCAAGGGACGAGAAACTAAGGAGTGTAATGTTTCAAATCTGGAAATTTTGTAAAAAAAAAAACAACAATTAAATAGTTATTTTTAATTTTATTATTTTGTCTGATAAATAAGAGTATTAAAAGTATATAAGAACAAATAAATATCCATTTCATTTTGTGGTCCACTCCGATCTTAGCTTTTTTCCGAATGCCTTCTGTTCACGCCAGTGAACAATGGCAACGCTGTAGAGAACAACGCCCCCTACATGTCATAAACATTAGCTGTCAACAGGCGCAACTACAGCCTACTTAACTAGGAGGCTAGTTGACATTGATAAGTGCGCGAATAAAGCAAGAAAAAAGATACACTCGACAAACACAGGATCATCCTAAATTTAATTGTTTTAAATTGTAAATTACAAACTTAATATTTGCATCATAAATTGTAACTACACTGAAACCCAAACAAAACATAAAAATAAATATAATTTTTATAACGTGTTGAAGAAAAAGGTTTACGTGTTTTACTACCAATTAACCCGAAGATAAACATGGTCCAATCGAACCGGATAGTAAAACAGTGATAAAAAACTAATTTTTGAAAAATTAGCCGCTAAAATTATACATAAAGTTAATAAATTACATACAAAAATTATACAGTCCACAAAAACAAAACACCTAGAAGTTTTACAAAATTCAAAAACAAAAATAATTAAATAAAAAGCACTGAGTTACATAGTAAACAAACCCCATACTGTACAAGTGAACAATAAACACAACGCTCAAGTGCATTTATTAAAAACACAAAACATTTTTAAATAAATAAATTTAAATTTAAAACAAACAAATTAAAAAAAAAAACCCCCACCCTTAAAATTGCAAACATTGTTCTAATAAAACAAAAACAATAAGGAGCCAAAATTGTTTTATACAAAAACAACATAACATTTAAAAAAGCACAAGAACAAAAACATTAAAAAATATTTCTAAATATACTCAAATAACAATTGGAAATAGCACAAAAAACAAGTGTAACATCTTTTACAACAAAAACAACACGGTAGTACCGTGCAGTACACTGCAATGTTCATGATTATCAAGCTGTCTTCTTATAGTATCAGTAAGAGAGGAAGTAATGACGTCGTATTGTAATTTCGGATGAATCAAATAGTATTTCTCGCAATGAAATAAAATTTGAATTTTCATTATAAATGGTGGTCCAACCAAAATGCACGATGTTAATTGTAAATAAAACAAAAAGTTTTCAGAGAATTATCTTAATATTTTTTATTATGATAGAAGGATCATGACAATTATGTGTAAAACAAAATATCGGCCAAATGATCGTCACGGCTTCGGTGGCATACCTCTATCCGATGGTCCATATTTTCAATGACTCTGAGACATAATTGAGGTTCAATGTCATTAATTAGCCGAATTATCTCATCCTTTAGCTCTTGAATTGTTCTTGGCTTATTGACGTACACTTTTTCTTTTAAATATCCCCAAAGAAAGAAGTCAAAATATCGTGGCGGCATATTATCATCGCCACGACGTGAGATAACACGGCCATTGAATTTCTCGCGCAGTGGCACCATCATGTTGGAAGCACATATCGTCCAGGTCCATATCCTCAATTTCTGGCCACAAGAAGTCCGTTGTCATCTCGCAATAGCGAACACCATTCACGGTAACTGCTTGGCCGGCCTCATTTTCGAAGAAGTACGGCCCGATGACGCCGCCAGCCTATAAACCGCACCAAACAGTCACTCTTTGTAGATGCATCGACTTTTCAACAATCACTCGTGGATTCTCATTTGCCCAAATTCGGCAATTCTGTTTGTTAACGAATCCACTGAGGTGAAAGTGTGCCTCGTCGCTGAAGATGAAGTGCACGAAATGCATTTTGATTTGAACGCTCATTTTCGTAAAAGGCTTCAACAATCTTAACGCGCTGCTCAATTATGTACATCTCCATGGTTTAATTTATCAAACACTGAAACAAAGAAATGTCAAATTAAGTTGGGCAAAAAACTTGGCGTTAAGGTGTGACTCACAATTAACATCGTGCATTATGGTTGGACCACCCTTTACTTTCAACAATTTTCGACATTCCAGGTAAAATTGTAATCGGTCTTAAATTATCGATATTGTAATGACCACATTTCGCAATTGGCACAATACGACCCAGCTTCCATGCAGTCGGAAGTTTTGACACTCTATAAGATGAAGAAGTAGTGTAGATATAAACGGGAAAATCTATTTTATGAATTTAATTTAATGGAGTTAATAGCAAGCACAAGATCATATTCCGTAATAGGATTAAAAGAAAACGAATTAGAGTTTTCAATGAAATTGTCAAAATTTAATTCACCTAGATTATTTGGGTTCAGGTTATTAAGAAATTTTGTGGCTATAGATTCAACATCAGTTTCAGCAAGTGCAGAATTCTCACGACCAACGCAACCTAGACCGCGAATGCTTTTCCAAATTTGAGTATTATTAATATCATTAAAAAGGTTCTTGCCATACTCCCTACGAGGCTTTCTAATGATAGATTTAGTTCTATTCCTTAGCCTGCAGTAAACTCACCATTTAGTTTCAGAACGATCGCAAAGGTAAGGCCCATATGATTGATCTCTTGACCTTCTAGCATCAATAATTCCTCTAGAATTCATCCAATTAGCATCATCAGATTTTAATTTTATTCTAGATGTAGGTACACAATTATGTAGACAATCCACTATATCATTTAGTGATGAAAGCTGCATAACTGGTAGAAAAAAGTGGTGATGCATCAAAATGATCAAGATACCGGTAAAATTCATCGTAATTGATACGATTATCATCTTTAAATTCAATCCAATCACTGCGTGTTTGAGAAGAAAATTCAATAGATAGAATAATAAAGCTGTGGTGCGAAGAAAAAAATGGGTATGGAAGTTGACTACTATAAGCAACAGTATGAGGTTGACTCAAAAGAAAGTAGTCAATCAACGAGGTGCTATTGGTTCGCAAATGAGGGTGAGTTGGTAAAGAGTTATGAATACAGTTTGAACTCCGTAGCTAACGGTGTCGTCTTACTTCAGTTTCTTCGTGAATTTTTGTCGTCAAAATAGAATTATTTAAATAATTTAATACGGGTCGCGCGATAAATTCGGTTAAAAAAGTTTCTGGATGTCGCAAAAACGAGCATCCTGTCTTGGCCGCTTGCCGCAGTAGCCGAATTACTTTAATTCACATAAAATCATTAAATAGTAAGTGTTTATGAAATTTTATATGTTTTTTCATGATAGTTTGTGTAACCCAATGCAATTATACAAATATACACACAAAAAAATACTAGAAGGTGTATTGCGTTGGCTGGCATAGGTAGCATAGATTTGTTTGAAACTAAAGAAAAAAGTTTTATTACCTATGTAAATAGGTGATTCATACCTGAAGATTTTACCTATTGGCCATGTAATTTTCACTATTGATGTAAGGCAACATTTTCGAAAAATTTTGACATAACAAATATTTTTGACAAAACAAATATTTTCTCTTAATTTTTAGTTTCTTTTTTCAATATGCTACAATTGCAAATTATGTTACAATTAAATGCAAAATTGTTTTATGTGTGGTGAAGGTAAGATGTTTAAGCAATGATGAATGAGGTCGTGTTGATGGCTACATTTTGGAAGGAAAGAATTGGAATTCTGTCTCAAGAAAACCAAGTCCAAAAAATAAATTATTTCTTTGTTTTAAAAAGAAAGAAAAACACAAATTACAATTTACAGTTATTTTGTTGTTTAACCATGCTGAGTGCTACATTTTTACTTGGAATGCGAAACATTTAGACTCTTTTGATTGCCATTCCTTTGGCAAATATAAGTTTATTGTTTATCATACAAATAAAGACTTATAGTAGTCTATGTAAAAAGGCAACTGCGATAACGGATTTATTTCCTATGTAACACCGATTTTTATAAAACATGTTCCATCTTAAATGAAGCTGTAGTTCTTGATACAATGCAGAAAATCATATTGATATTATCACGTCACCACCCCCAGAATTGCATATAACAAAACCTTGACATTTTAAGAGTCTTGAATTTTCAACAGGATCTCCGCCTTAATATTGTTTTCTAAGTATAATTAAACTTATCTAAAATATGTTTTTCTATAGAAACAAGTATTTCAAATTTGTTGGTTTTCTATAAAAAAATCCTAAAATCTTGAAGGATTTTTTTTTAAAGAAAACAGTTTTTATAGAGGAATGTCCTCAGAATCTGAGGGATTTTCTGTTGAAAAAATCCGGGGAAATAGAGGAGTTTTCTGTATAAAGCCCTCAGATCATAAAGATTTTCTACAGGAAAAGTCATCAGAGTATTAGGGTTTTGGTATAGGACAAAGCAATAAAAAGCTAAGAAAACAATTCTCGGAATCTGACAGATTTTTTAAGAAAAAATCCTTCGCATTTAGAGGAATTTTCACTACAGAAAACCCCTCATATTTTGACCCCTTCTTCCTAATGAAAAACAACCAAATTTTGAGCATTTTTCTAATAGAAAACCCATTTAGATTCTGAAAAATTTTTGATATAAAATAACCCGCAGATTATAAAAACTATTTTAAAAAAACTCAGTTTCTTAGTCAACAGAAAGTGTTACAAAAATATGTGTTATTACTTCATCCTATTTAAAATTTGAAGTAAAAATTCCAAACGGTTCTCCAGTTATTATGCTTTTATTCATTGGAGTTGCAACACAAGTTTCTGATTTTTATTTGCAAACTAGGAATATATCAAATAACAAATATAAACTAAACAAGAATTTTTAGAATTCAACGAAATTTAACAAATTTTTTTATTTTTTAAATAACTAAAAAAATATCTGTTTACTGTAGAAATACTGGATATTTCGGTTTCAATTTGCCGTTTTCAGGTGTGTGCTGGTCTTCCTATACGTCGACTGCCTTGCGGGTTCCAGTCTATAGCTTGTTTAGCAATATCATTGGGTTGTTTACGTAATGTATGTCCAATCCAATTCCATTTGCGTTTGCGGATTTCAATTTGGATAGGTTGTTGACCAGAGTCGACAATTTGAAATTGTTCTAGGCCAGAATATGTGTAGAATCTTCCTTAAGCATTTATTCACAAAAACTTGTATGGAATGTAAGTCGCGAGGTGCTGCATTCCACGTCTCGCATTCATACAACAGTGTGGATTTTATATTGGAGTTGAATATCCTTAGCTTCGTCCTTCTTGATATATGTGAAGAGTTCCACACTGACTTGAGTAGGCCAAAAGCTTACCGGGCTTTGTTTATACGGTTAGATATATCGGCTTTGGATCCGCACTTTTGTCCAATATGCGTCCCAGGTAACAGAATGATTCTACTTCATCAAGCGATTGATTCTGAACATTAACTGGTTTACATTAACTGATTTTTTTTTATCTGTTTTACGTCTGATGTGATTGTCAAAAAAATCTTGTATATGTGTTTACACCATCAAATGCAATCAGATGAAAAGAGATGTTACATCGAATTTTTATGTTATGAAAATTTTTTAAAAATCTGACTCAAAATTTCAATTGGATTTTCTGTACTTATCAGTCATAATGTGTTTATACAATAGGATTTTGGCTATCTGCATATCTTTTTGGACAAGTTCTATGACTTATGGTATAATGTAAACCCCGCTGAAAAAGTTTTATGGGGTCATTTTGTAACTCGAATGAAAAACGTTTTTTCGTTTTCGTTTGAAACGTAAACGAAAATATTTGGTATTTTATAAAACGGGTAGTATCTTACCATTTGCGAGTTATTAATGCCAGACAAAGAAAATAATATTTGTGACATGGAATTACAAATTATTTAAATAAAAATTGGTTCATAGAGTTTTCCATGTCTGTTTAGCCTGATTGGTAAATGAATTGTTATTTTTAGTTCTAATATTTTTAGGGTCCAGGTATCGAATCCTGTGTGGGGCATTTTTTTTTATTAGTAGTTTTTTTTATGATATATTTTTGGACATTTTTTCCTAATAATATGAAACAAATATATTTAAGAAAAATTGTATATTGTACAGAAAATCAACCTAAATAAGAACTCGGAGGAAAACGAAGTTTTTGTATATGTTTAAAGGTAATTACACTATGGAACATTTTTGGGATTATTGTCTGGGGGGTGAGAAATTCCAAGTCAGGGTGATGGTATTAGGTCAGTATAGTAAAACCCTCAAAGGGTTTGGCGTTCGTATGTGTCATTTTTTTTTTATAAACTTTTAAATTTTTTCCTTATCTTGATGTTTTTTCGCTTAGTTGTAACATTTTGGCAAAAACGTAGTTTAACATAACTCGAGAACCACTTGTCCGATTTTGATGAAACAAATTTAGAAAAATTTAGAATTACAATTTCTCTAATCTGTTTCTATACCGTTTTCCTATATGTGCAACACTTTCGAAGTTAAAAATGAATGTATGAAGGGAAAAAAGTATTTTTTGCCTAAAAATTTAAATATTTTTTTTTTTAAAATTCATGAAAAATCCAAAATGGAAAAAAGTGCCAAAACTAATTACTTTCGCGTAAAGTCACATAACTCATGAGCAAAAAAAGGCATAGATCATGAAAATCGATGCACGCGTTTCTCATTTATTCACAATTAGGTAAATGTATGAATTTCAAAAATTTGCTCCAGATATGCACAACATTATTTGGAGAAAACATTGACACTCACAAGCCGAACTCTCTCATATTTTTCTACTGTACTAAAAGAGAAATATTGATGTGGCAACACTGGTTCTGTAATGTTCACATAAAACATGCATTGTCATTATACTTCTTCTCTTTCTCACAGTGGTTCTGTGATTTTTGTCATTCAACAAGTGCCGACGAACGCGAACAGTAAAAGTGATTTTTCTCCAGTTTTTTAAAAGTGAACAAAAGAGAACAGAATATGGAACTGTGCAAGCCAGATATAAATAGCTTTTGCTACTGCTGTGGTCAATATGTCTCAACACATAAAAAAAGGGGAAATTTCAGTACTGATTTTGTTCAAACATACGAGATGTACTTCAACCAAAATGTTATAGTGAACGAAAATTGGGTACCAAATATAGTGTGTAAAAGCTGCTACAACCGTCTAATGGATTGGAAAAATAGAAGACGTGAAAGTATGCCATTCAGTATCCCAATGACTTGGACTAATCCTGGCGAAGGTCACAATCCATTGAATTGCTATGCATGTGCGAATAAAGGAGCCGCAAAAAGGATAAGAAAATCGTTGGTGTTGGAAGTGCCGCAACACCATTGCCTCATTCGGACCACATTCCTGTGCCAAAAGCTTCTAGCCCAGATATTTTCTCTTCTACGACTGCTCCGACATATCATGCACGTGATGATTCCCCATATGAGCCATCAGTATCCAATGAGCCAATTTTAATAAATCAAAATAAGCTTGATTCAATTGTTGCCAAGTTGGAATTAACACAGCATAAATCGGAAGAGCTGGCTTCCATTTTGAAATCAAACAATTTGTTGGCACCCGGTGTGAAAGTCACAGCTTATCGAAGTCGTCAGGCAACACTCCAAAGTTTATTCCTTGTGAATGATGAAAAAACTTCTGCATATTGCCCGGATGTAGGAAAATTGATGGACGCAATGGAAATAAAATATGAAGCAGATGACTGGAGATTATTTATTGACAGTTCAAAACTCAGCTTGAAGGCGGTTTTACTGCATAAGACCAATAAAAAACCTTCAGTTCCAATCGCCTACAGTACAGAAACGAAAGAAACATATGATGCACTGGAAAATATTTTAAAAATGGTTAACTACGCCAAACATATGTGGCGCATATGCTGCGATTTAAAAGTTGTAGCAATGCTTTGCGGTCTTTAAAGCGGCTATATAAAATATATTTGCTTTTTGTGCGATTGGGACACACGATTTTCCGGTGACCAATATGCATGCCACGGATGGAAACTCAGAGAGCACAGCAGGTTACAAACGGCCAATATTTATTAAAATAAATAAAAATAAATAAATAAAATAAAAATAAAAAATTATAAAAATGTTTACTTAATTTTTTAGTAGTTTATGGCCAGAAGTCTGGAGTTATTGGGGAAAATTTATGAAAAAGGCGATAAATGACACTTTTTTGAATAAAAACAAATATCAATATTCTTGTCAAAATGGGATACCTTCACTTAATTGTAAATAAAAGCAGAACGCGTTAAATTTTGTTTATAGGTTATGTGACTTTACATGAAATTAATAACACTTGATCCTTTTTTCCGTTTTGGATTTTTTATGAATTTAAAAAAAAAAAATTTTTAATTTTTAGGCAAAAAAATATTTTTTTTTCTCCACAAATTTATTTTTACCGGCAAAACTGTTGATTATAAAGAAAAACGTTATATGAACGGATTAAAGAAATTGTAATTCTAAATTTTTCTAAATTTGTTTCATCAAAATCGGACAAGTGGTTCTCGAGTTATGTTAAACTACGTTTTTGCCAAAATGTTACAACTAAGCGAAAAAACATCAAGATAAGGAAAAAATTTAAAAGGTCATAAAAAAAAATGACACATACGAACGCCAAACCCTTTGAGGGTTTTACTATACTGACCTAGTACCATCACCCTGACTTGGAATTTCTCACCCCCCAGATTGGCTGTTGTACTGTGTTATATGTATGTTTACAAACTACCATATACGTATTTGGAGTATGCTTCCAATTATATTGTATTTATAGTTACTATACATATATTTCCGGGTAAACATGGGTTTGTTTGTAAATTAGTCATATTTTGTCATCTAAGAATACATATTTTTGCATTTTTAACTTTATAATAATTATATTTGTGGGATACAATTAACATATATTTGGAAAAACGGCGAATTTCCATTCTTGATACATATAAAGTTGTATGTAGCCATTATAACTTTTGTAGTTGGTAGTAATCGTTTAGTTTAGCTAGACTGCATCTAGTCAGAAAATTTAGTGATATTTTTCCTTTATTTATTAATTTTATTGTGAAAGATGTGAAAAAATAAAATAAATTAGTATAAAGAAAACATAAAATTGTGTTAAAAAGAAAAAAAAATATTTAATTGTCTACACCCAAAAATATCCATAGTGACATAGTTAGAGAATTCCATAGTGAAAATCGAAAACAAAACAAGTGACTATTATAGAAATCAACAACTATGGTTTTATTTAATAAAATTACTTTTTTTGGTACCCTGTAAAATAAATTTAAAATGTCGAAATATTTTTAATCAAATAGAAACAAAGAAATTTTATTGAAAAAATTAAAACGAACATCAAATACATACAACTTTTTTTGGAAACAACAAAATTTTTGCTATTATTATGATACAAAAAATAAATCCAAGTAACAGAAATGTTTTTAGATGTTTCAGATGATGTATCTAAAATCATACAAAGAAGGCTTTTGGGAAAATAATTCGATGGGATGAAATGCTCACAGAATTCATCATACAAGAAGATATGAAATTGGATTAATTATTTAGAACACAGATTTGTTGAAATCATTTTATAAAATAAAGTGTTAATAAAATGTATCGAAATATATATTTCTTCTTTGAACTGTCCTAAAAAAAGTTCTGTGGTTCCTATCAACAATTTTATATATCCGGTAGTAAATACCGACTATTTCCAAACGTTCTTTAAATTCAACTAGCAGGTCGTTGAAAATACCTTTTTCCATAGTTGATGTGTAAATTTAAAATAAACGTAGTTGTATTCCACTACATCATATTCACTATGCCATAGTGAGGGTTATTTCACCTATGACATAGTTGAAAAAATAGTGATCAGCAACTACGTATTTTTTTGGGGTAAATATTAAGTATTAACTTATTATAAGAGTTTTTAATTAATATTTGTTAATAAAAATAAATAAAAAATAAATGAAGAGATTGTAGTTATTGTTTTTCAATGAAAGATTTGTATCAGATGTAAAATTCAATGTAATAATATATTTAGTTATTAAATAATCGCCAAACAGTAGATGTATTAATTTGACTTTTTATAATTTCTTTATAACTAAATATATTATTTATATATAGTATTTGCATGGAAACATAATTTGTTTATGACACACATATTATATGTTTGCTGCCAAACATATTTATATTTGTCGATAGCGTCATTTCATTTCATCCAAACATTTATATATTTACAGGCAAACATAATATATTTGCAAGCAAACATATATTGTTTCTAGTAAAAACACGGCGAATATGTTTAACAATTTCTCCAAATATATATAATATATATATATTACCAGCAAACATATGTTTTGGACAGGCCGTTATTTTTCAGCGTGAAGAACCTTCCATTAGCGGATAGCAAAGGAGTACAAAGTATGGTTTGTTAAGATGGCCCTTAAGTTTCGAATTGTCAGTTTTTAGTTTTAAAACCCCTCAGTTTGTTTCATTTGGTCTCAAACGTAGAAGTTTATATATAAAGAAAAATTTTTTTAAATCGTGTCTTAGCGCATCTAAAATCAGATATTTTTAAAATTGCCCAAATCTTCACTAATTTGCATACAAATTTAAGTGCTTAGGCATAATAATTTGATTTTTTATAACGACTTATGTGTGAAAAATTTGTTTTATAAGCCGTTTATAAATTTAAAAAGTGATTATGCATATGACCCTAAAAGAATTATTTTTTATTGAGAATAAAAAATATGGGAGTATCACATTTAACTACTTCATATTTTTAAACCCATATTTATACAACTTTTATTCCAAAAATTGCAATTACCTAACTTTTTATGCAAAAACTTTAACTTTTTAATAGGAAACGACAACTATTTCTGTTCGTTTGAATATGGTATAATATTCGTTTGCAAACGTTTACTTACTTCTTATAAAATACCGTTTTATTAAGGAGTTTGTCTTCGATTATAATATTGCCAGATTGAAAAAAAAGAAAATATACATATTTTTTTTGAGTTTTACAAAATTTAAAAAAATTAAAAATAAAAAAACGTTCAAACGAAAGCAAAGTTTCGTTTTACAAAATGACCCCATTAGTAAAAAATTGCGACATGTCATCGTATGAAAAACCTCAATCGCGGATACATTTAATCAAACCCCAATTAATAAATTGTTTCTTTTGCTTGTAGATATATATTGGATCTAGTTATGGGTCAATATTGCGAATTTTGAGGCTGATTAATGGAGTTGCACCGGCTGTAAACAAAGTTTTGAATAAAATTAAAAAATTATTTAATAAATCTAATAAAAAACATACAAAATATTAAAGCTAGTAATGTGTCAATTTAGGTAAAAGTCCGTTTTTGTCTCAAAAAAAGGTACTGATACGGGCCGAAAACGGCATTCTAAAAACGCAGTCACTCCGTTATTTACACCACATAACGGTCCGGCATTGACGGACTTTCAGTGGACTAATCCGTTTTTTACATGACATAACGGTTTGTTATTGACGAACTTTAAACGGACTTATCCGTTTTTAACACGACATAACGATCCGTAGACGGAATTTTCATCGGATTCGAATCACTTTCGATGTTCCTTATGTTCCGTTTTCTAGTCCGTATACGGATCCAGAAAACGGTACGTAAACGGAGTTGGATTCCGTTTATGACGGACCGAAAACGGTGCGTAAATGGAACGAATTGTTTGTTGGGTTACCATTATAAGATTTGGCAAAGAAAAAATAAAATATTGAGGAACAGCATATTTTTTGAGAAATTTTAAAGAATCCATTTTTCGATATATGGCTATTTAAATCGCGGATTTCATTATATTAAACTTTGAAAATTGTGAAAATGTTATTACTTATAGTTAGTGTCCGACCGAACAGTTCGGTCAAAAAGTGACATTTGTTCGGTTTTTCGGTATTTAGAGACATTGTTGAGAAATTCTGATACTGGAAAATGTTTATGGAGCCAATTTAATGCGATTTTGAAAGTAAAAATTTAAGGAAAACCCCGTAGCTTAGCTGTAAAGTTAACTGTTCGCCCGCCGAACTTTTTCCTTTTTGGCCAAACTTTCTGCGGCCGAACAGTGAATTCACTGCTTAACTGGACTTTTTCCTAAATTTTACTCCCATAATGGATTCCAATCGGCCCAACAAACATTTTTCCATAAGCAAAATTTGTCCATAATGCTTCAACATACCGAATATCGTGCAGATACATTTTGTGGCTGAACTGTTCGGTCGGACTCTACTTATAGTACTTAAATAACGATTTCATATCTTTTAAAAGTATACCGCAATAACTCTCGTACTTAAGTCTTTCAAAAGATATAGACAAATTGGGTAGGTCAAAATTTGGATTAGTTTGGTTGGTTTTAAGTATATAGAACATCACTCACTTAGACCATTTTTCTACAGGAGCAATAAAAACAAAAATGTTTATTAAATTTTACGAAAAACGTCGCCGGAGTCTGAAAAGTCCTCAATATTTGATTGAGATGATTACCAGAATTTAAATCAGGAATTATTTTTTAACTACACAAAGTTTCCATTTCCTGAAAAGTTTTAAAATTATTTTCATTATTTTTGTTTATATTCATTTTATTTATGAGAAGCTGGTGTTTTATATTCCAGTCATAAATTTTAACTAAAAACTTCTAATATTAAAAAAAATGTTTGTTTTTGAAGTACATATTTCTTCGGAATGTTTCGCAGACTTCCTAAGATGCAATTACGGACTCTCAGAAGTTCGTGATCAACATTTGGAAAACGTTGTAAAAATAAATTTTGACATCGGTTTTGATATAACCGTGGAAGCCAGCTGCCGTTATTACCAAAAGGTAATACTGGCCAACTTTGCTTTGACACTACACCAACAGTCCGTCTTCTAAAGTCAAAAAACTTTGCAAGCAGGAAGGAATTACAGGATTTAACGCTAGTCAAATGACTAGCATGGAATCAAAAATTGAAGAGTATTATTTTAGGAACATAACTGTATACTCTACGATATTAACATGTATGCTCAGGATTTCCAAAAGACTGACTGGAATAAGTTTAATACTATCCTTTGGAGAAATCTAAAAAAGAACTCCACCATACCTTTCTGAATTAAATTTGAAGAATTTCAAGAGGAATTAATTGTGAATTCTATTTGGAATTTGTCATCTTAAAACTGAACAAAAATAATACTCATTATTTTTTTCTTACAAAATTGACGAAATTTGAAGAGAAATTTCGATTTTTGATTTAGAAATGACAAAATTCTGAAAGATTTTCCATTTTCCATTTCAAATTTAGAAAATTCCATTAGAAATTCAGTTCTGCAATTTTAATGAAAAAAATTCAAATTAAAATTTAAACTTTTTGGACCTTACTATCAAAAAGTACTTTACTTTTAAAGTCGACTTTATTTTTAAACATAGTTTTGTTCCTTTTAGGTATGAAAATCCTTGAGTTATTTACATTTTCAAACATTTTGATTCATTCAAAATAAATAAACCAATCAGAAAGGTCAAAGCATACTGCCACCCAAAATTTTAACTTAAGTCGACTTTAACAAAAATATATATGTGGAAAAGTTAAATAGTAAGGGCGTTTATTTTTATTTAAAAATTTTTCAATTAAAATCGGAATTTTGTATTAGAAAATGCGAAATTTTAAAATAAAATTTCTTTTGGTCATTTAAAATTAGAAAACTTTCAAATGAAATTGTTCTATTTACAATTTTGGAAATCTAATTGGGTCATTCTACACTGATAGAATTTTGGGCATAGTACTAATTAATTTGTTCATTAATACAATGATTTTTTTCATTGAAAAGTCCCCAAAGAACGCGTTCATTAAATCAATGAAACGTATTCATTAAATGAAAACTAATTGAAAAAAATATATTTTTTTGCTCAATTTTTTTATATGAAACCTCTAAATGATCTTAGAAGATTTTGAAATTTTCAAGAGGGCGTTTTTTTTTAAAAAAGATATGAATTTTTGAATTTTTCTATACACATCCTATACCTAAAATGGAAGATTCACATCGGCATAGGAAACTATGCCGATTCACAACAAACATTTGCAAAAGCAGGGAAATTTTAACCCCCCAAAAAACATAGGGTCAGATGTGAACTTTTAAAACTCCGATACACGTGTACTTTTTTTGGTCCCACCTACCAGAATCAGTTGTCAGAACCTTTATATTTTTTGTGTTGTACAGTATTATTGTATTAAGATTCAAATTAAAAAAAAAGGGGAATAATTCAAAAATTCGTCTTTAAAATAAAACTCCCTCTTGAAAATTTCAGAATCTTTTAAGATCAGTTAGAGGTTTTATATAAAAAAAAATTGAGCAAAAAAATAGTTTTTTGATTTTTTAGATTTTTAAAATTATAAAATTTCAAAATTAAAATTTTTTATTTTTAATTTTTTTTTTAATATATATTTTTTATATCCCTAAATATCCCCTTTAAAACGAGATAAGAAACATTGTTGTAGCTACTATAGTTTTCGAGATACTCAAAAAATAAACTCGTAACAAAACAAAAAATTCGAAAAATTATGGCATTTATTGAAATTTTAAATATTGCATAACTTTCATCTGATTATGCACAACAAATTTTTATTTCTTTCGCTTTATCCTTTTTTAGCTTTTTTGCGGTCCTTTTTCCCTCTTTTTACTCTTTTTCCTTTTTTTTTCTTTTCACCTTTTTTTCTTTTTCGATTTTGATGAGGGGGGAAGTGCTGGTAATTCGGTTACTTTCCAATACTCGGTACTACGTACTCAATATTTTTAATTTAGATAATCGATACTTTTAACGGTTTTTAAATTCGAAATTTTTTAAGATTTTTTTAATAAAATTCCTTGAAAATGTTTATGTTGATGCAATATTTAAATTTATAAACATATTTTTAAACTTTTTTACCAAATATTCATTACATTTTTCATAGTTTTTTAATATATAGGGGAAGTGCGACACACTTGATCCGGAAGAAGTTGAAGCAATATCTTCTAAACTTTCAATAATATTTTTTGTTTTAATTTTTTTTAAAAGCTTTCTGAAATAGGTATCTTCTATTTTGAAAAAAATATTCTATGTTTATAACTTTTTGAGTAATAATTAAAAATATAAATCAAGTGTGTTATACCATGAATACACTTGATCCCTATAATATATTATGTAACACACATAGGGTTTTTCTTTTCCCGGACTTTTTCATTTCCCGGGACAACGGGATTTTTTTATGAATTTCCCGGGATCCCGGGAATTCCCGCCCGTTACAAAATAAATAAATCCAACTTGAAAAAACTCTTGGCACTCTCAAAACATTTCCGTTGTGACAACCGAATTTTTTCCAACCGAATTGGGTCGGATGCTGCAACCTCGTAATTCGGTTGCCCCAACCGAATTTAGTTGTGGCAACCGATAATTCGGTTGTCGCAAACGAATTGAAATCGAATTCGGTTGCCATAACTGAATTCGGTTGCAGCAACCGAATCAATTCGATTGGAAAAAAAATCCGTTGCCACAACGGAATTGTTCTATAGTGAAAAATATAATTTAATACGTATGCTATAAAAATTGTTTACTATCAACATGGATTTATGTTGTAGGATAAAAAATAATTAGAATATGCATTTAAAATTAACGGTTCGTTGTCGTTCATAAATCTGTGCTTCATAAGTTGTCGATCAGAGTTGAATTCCATAGTATAAAAAAATAACATTGTTAGAATTTCGTTCATGTTAGTCTAATTGAGTTGTTTCAATTTGCTTATTTGTTTCAATTCAATAAATAGTTCATCATCAATTATTAACCCATAAAGGCATAGAATATTGAGGATGGGTTTGTAACAGGATCCGGAAATACGTATTCTATCCTGCTGGCATTATCGAATTTTTAAATTTTTATTCTATGTATGTAATTTACTTGTAAAAAAAACATTCATTAAATAGTTTCTTAACTTTGATTCTTTTGAATGTTAATTTTTATGCCGCAATTATTTAAAAAGATGGATAGTAACCAAATTCAACTTACATCCAAAAACAAGTTGTCCTAAATAATATCTTTTTTTATACTAATTCAGTTTATTAAATTTTAAATCGCATTTTTTTAATAGCAAATATTACTTATTTAAATTAATTTCAAATCAATGCTTTAAATTTAAATTTATTTGGCTTCCAAAATTGAAATATTTAATGGCTAAAACTTCTGTAAAAGAATTTAAAAAATCCCGGGAAATCCCGCACAAAATTCCCGGGATTGCGGGATTGAAAAAAGGGTGGGATTCCCGGGAATCCCGTCTCGGGAATTCCCGGGACATAAACCCTAACCACACATGATCCCGGGAATCAAGTGTGTTTACAAAGCCATCAAATGTATACAAGAAACAAATATTTATTAAAATGAATATATCAGATTTAAATAATTCAGTTAAAGCGTTTTATTTTCACAAAAAAATAAAAAATACAAATTATTACTATGTCTTTACTTATTTGCGGCCTTTAGCACCTACCATATCGGCTCAAATTAATATTTATGGGGTAAAAGTGAGTTTCAAAGTTGCTTGAATATTTTTTGTTTGAAAACTTTTTGTGATTTTAGTACACTGTTGATCCCTGGGATCAAGTGTCACATTTTTAAGGTAAAGATTTTAGCGAAGTCACGTTTTTATATGTTTTTCCGTTTAAAATGCAACTCTGAAAATATCGAGTATAGAAAGTATTGAGTACCCAAAAAAAAGACAAATACTCGATATCCACTACTCACAATTTAACCAGCACTAGAGAGGGGGAGGGATTTCCCTATTCCCCGCCCCGCTGGAACCGCGCATATTTCATGTCATACATCAAAAGAAAGCTTGGAACAAGTGCAATTTACGGGCATAGGAACAATTTTTTTATTTTTTGCCCAATGTAGTGCTTTTTGAGCTGATTTCAAAAATATAAATATTTTTGGGCGGGGCTTTAAAGTTGAAAATTGAAATTGGAATAAGTCCGGAGATGGTTATTCGAACACGACAAAATGCATACCAGCTGAAAGGTCTGTAAAATGCCTTTTTGATGACACAATATTAACCCATTGTGAAATTTCTCCAAAATATGACCCATGTATCGGTAACAGTGACGTTCCCTCTAATGTGCGGAGGTGTTCTCTGCACACCTTAAAAATATTTCACATGTTTGTAAATTTAAAATTTTTATAAGTTTTCCCAGGGTTCTATAATATTTCCGCACATTAGTCACTTACTGTATTTATATTAAGTAGATCGTGTACTGTTGTGATGTATTTTGTATACATACACGATGTTCAAGATATAAAACATATAGTCTATATAAAACATAAACTATATAAAAAACTCACAATGTTGCAGAGAAAACACGCATACATACAAAAACATATGCGAAGAAAAGAACTGCACATTACTAATAAATAAGGCTAGAGCTTGCAAGAAATATTTATTTTTTGAATCAATTCGTATAAAAATGTATTCATTTTATGAATCAGTGAATAACACAGCTCTACAAAATATGACAATATTTATAAGTTGCACAACTTTGCAGTGGTTTTAGGATAACTAGTGGGTATTGATTTCGAATCTGGAACCAGTTTCTTCAAATTGATTCTAGGTTTTGCACAATTCGCGATTTAAATTTTTTTAATTTTTCAGCCGATTTTTTCAATAAAAAATTTATAATTTAGAAACTATAGCTTCGGAAAGAAAACGCTTTACACAGTTTAAGCTTAATGCTGTGCCCTATTTCTCATACTTAAGTGTGTATCAATATCTCAATAACTTTTCTAAATATAGTTGCTGAAAATCAAAATTCCAAAATTTTTTAAGGTTTTTTTTTTTAAAAATTGGAGTATAAGATGAAGTCCGATTTTAAATGTCAAAGCCAATTTGGAAAGAAAAAGGTCCAGAATTTATATATGTATATATATATATTTATATATGTCCTATTGCTTTAACAAATTATGTGCAGTTTTAGAGCCTTTTGTAATTAAATTTAGACTTAAAATGATCAAAAAAATATTTTACTAAAAATCTACTGCACTATTACAGAATTTTGTTTTCCAAAAACATCAGAATTCATTCACTATTGGTTCTTTTGCAAAATTATTGCGATTTTCAAAGTTTATATTTAAATAATGCCTTCAGACTCCTTCTACAATTATTTCTCGACGAACTCATTTTGAGTGTGTACGAAAATATTGTGATTTAAATATAAATTTTACAAATCGCAATAATATCGGGAAAAAATCAATAGTGAATGAAATCTGATGTTTTAAAAAAAAAAATTCTGTAATAGAACAGTAGATTTTTAGTATATTAAAATATTTTTTTATTCATTTGAAGTCTAAGTTTAATAAAAGGCTCTAAAACTGCACATAATTTGTTAAAGCAGTATGACATATATATAAATTATGGACCTTTTTCTTTCCAAATTGGCTTTGATATTTAAAATCTGACTTCGTCTTATACTTAATTTTGTTTTAAAATAAAACCTTAAAATTTTTTGAAATTTTGATTTTCAGCGACTATATTTAGAAAAGTTATTGAGATATTGATACACACTTAAGTTTTATAAATAGGGCATGGAATTAAGCTTAAACTGTGTAGAGCTTTTTCTTTCCGAAGCTATAGTTTCTAAATTATAAATTTTTTATTGACAAAATCGGCTGAAAAATTTAAAAAACTTAAATCGCGTATTGCGCGAAACTTAGAGCCAATTTGAACAAACTGGTTGCAGATTCGAAATCAGAACCCCCTAGTTATACTAAAACCACTGCACTAACATTCACCTTTGGTTTTGTAGAGCAGTGTAATTTATAGTCATAGTAAGTAAGTAAAATCTAAGAAAAAATCTGACTACAAAATATAGGAAATCAAATTAGCAAACAAATTAAATAGTATTGCCTCATTGCAGAGATGAAATTTTTGCTATTTATTTGTTATTAATTAATTTAATTTTTTAAAAAATTTTCTTCATTTTGCGGAAAAGTAAATGCTTAATACTTAAGAATTAAATAAAAGGAAATATTTCAAACAAAAATGAACTTCATAATTTTTCATCTCTGTTCTATTGTAACTGAAAAAGCCTAAAAATAACACACTACTTGTTATCCAAAAAATAACAATTAATTTCAAAATGGAAATCAAACTCAAATGATTCTTTCTGCAAATTAAAAAATTGCAATTTCTTTTTAAAGCTTTATTTGAAAATAAAATATACATAGTCTGTTCGGGTAATCAACATTGGGATCCCGTGGGATCCCAATTTTACCAAAAGGCATTTTCTTACTGCACAATTGGGTAAATGAGAGCTGTCATGAGAGAGTAATATTCTTGTTCTTCTTGCACGAAGAAGCCCAAACTTTTTTTTCGTGTAAGTTTAGGTAAATTGTTTTTATCAGCTGTTATATCATCTGTTGGATTCAACTAGTTCACTTGAACTATTCACTTATTTGAACCAAAGACCTAGTTCACAACTAATATCTCTTTTAGTTCAATCGCTCATTTTATTCATTCAGAAAAATATGTGTATCATTTACAAAAATTAGCGTAAAAGTTGCAAAAGCATATCGGTAATGTTACAACTCCATAAAATTACCGACAATTTTTTGAAGACGCTTGTTGAAATGTGTTAAAGAGATAAATATGTAAATAAATCGAACCTTTTTTTTAAAATTAAAATTTTTTCCAGATTTAATAAACTATGTATTCCTTTTTGTATATAAAAATGCCTGATAAGGAATTTTTTTTTTAATTTTTTATTAAAAAAGCGGTTTAACTAGAAAAGCTATCTAGATTTTTACAACAAATTGAACAAGAACTAGAAAAAGCCCTCACCAAATCGAACTATAATGCACAAATCTATTGACGTTTGTTTTTCGGGCTTCAAATATGGTTTTTCGCGTTCGTTTACTTTTGGGCATTTTTGTTACTTCGTGAGAGTATTTCTTGTTAACTCTCATTTTACCGAACTTTACCCAAAAAGTAAAGAAACACACCTATAATAACCAAAGAACAGCTTTTGTATTTTGTAACTAGCAATTTTAAATGAAAAAATGTTTTTTGATGTTCAAAAAATACCAAATTGAAATTAAAAAATATTACTTCAAATTCAAAAAAACACCATTTGAAATTAAAAAAAAAAAAAATACGGAATAAAAAACACAAATGAAATTTAAAAAATACAATACAATTTTGTGAATAACAATTGTTATTCACAAAATTTTAAATGAAATAAAAAATACCAATACCATTTAATATTAAAAAAATATCAATTCGAAATCAAAAAACACGATTTGCTATTAAAAAAATACCAATTGAAATTAAAAAAAATATATCAATTAAAAAGCAAAAAACCAAATGAAATTGAAAAATATCAATTGCAATTCAAAAATACCAAATAAATTAAAAAATATAAATTTAAATTCAAAACATACAAAATGAAATAAAAAAATATCAATTGAAATTAAATAAATGTAAACTGAATTTAATTGGGTATTTTTTGAGCTCTGTTTCGATTTTTTTTTAATGTCAATTGGAATTTTTTTTGGCTTTATTTTGTAGTTTTTACCTTTAAATTTTATTTGATATTTCTTGAATTTCAAACGGTAGCTTTTGAATTTTATGAATTTTAGGTTTTCAATTTTAAAAATTTCATTAAAAAATCGTACGGAAAAAACGATAGAAACAGAGAAAAACGTAGAAATTTTACTATATTCTCAACAATCAATTACTGATCCCCTGTTTTTCTAAAGCGAAAGGAAATATTCTTCCAGCGGAATGTATTTTATTTTTGTTACAATAACAAAATACACACATTCCTCTGGCGGAATTATTCCGCTCGCTTTATAAAAACAAGGGGGTAAATGTAATTATAAGTTGCATTTACATCTGCACCCAAATCCCGAGATTTCGACTAAAGTTTAGACTTCAACCAAAATCTCATGTGAAATCCCGAGATTCCCCATACAAATGAAATCCCGTAAATTCGCAAGATATGTAGGGAATCTCACAAATGTTTAGACTTTCATATAATATAATACTGCGTGCATGTCTTTCTTCCATCAAAATATTGAAAAATCCGGCATCTAGCTTGTCGTCCTTACAAAAAAACGAATTTACTAACATAATTGGCGTTAGATCTTTACATAAAATAATGTAAATTGTACTCAGCCAATGAATAAAATGGTTTTAGTAATATTTTTCATTTAAGGTTATTTTTTATGGTACTTTATTTACAAAAAAAAAAAAAAAAAAAATGCGGTTGTCAAATAGAAATCTCGCTACTGTCATAAAGTGCAAATGTAAACGGTCAAGAATTCCGGTCAAGATTTCCATTGAAATCTCGGGATTTAAAAATATAAATGAACGCAGCATTAAAGTTAAAAATTTTTAATTTTTTTTACCGTTTATCATTGACTTCCCTGATATGCAAGTATGTTTGTACTTTTTGCACTTGTGTAATTTTCCTATGACCATAGATTTGCACTGTTCTCAAATATTTGTGGAGAACACCCAATTAAAAACTTCACCGCACGTCCCTGATCGGTGAGTATACTTTATGTTATCTATATGATATGGTTAATTATTTTTTTTAATGAGGAAGTTATTTAGAGTTAAAGTTGGACATTTCCCTTTTTTAGTTTTTTTGTTACGAGTTTTTTTATATTAACGTATGTTAGTGAATGCCACTAGGTAGGTATTTAAAATTTCTATATTCATAAACATACATGAATGGAATAATTAACCCATTAAGAAATGGCTCAAAATTTTTTATTTTTAAACTGTTGTTCTTGTAATAATTTTTTGTTACCATAATATGCGATTATAATTTTGCTATTCGAAAATCAATGCCATATTTCCTAATGCATGATATGAATGGCTCAAATTTTTTTATTTTTAAACTGTTGTTCTTCTAATAATTTTTTGTTACCATAATATGCGATTATAATTTTGCTATTCGAAAATCAATGCCATATTTCCTAATGCATGATATGAATGGTTTTGTTGTTGCATTGGATTTATTGTAGAAGCAGTATTTTTGCTGAATAATTTTTTTCTGTGTAACCGGCCTACGGCCGGACTTAGGAATTTTCTCCTATGTGACAGGCAGTGTAGTGGCTTCGCTGAGTAAAGTTTTTCTGTGTTGGGGGTTTTCTTCTATGTGATAAGGAGTTTAGTGGCTTCGCTGAGTGAAGTTTTTTTATGATGAGCTTCTCCTATATGAGAGAGGCAGTTTAGTGGCTTGGCTAAGTAAAGTTTTTCTGTGTTGCGGGCCTTCGGCCGGGCTTAGGAGTTTTCTCCTATGTAATGGGCAGTTTAGTGGCTTCTGCGTTGCCGGCCTACGGCTAGACTCAGGGGTTTTCTCCTATGTGACAGGCAGTTTAGTGGCTTCGCTGAGTAAAGTTTTTCTGTGTTGCCGGCCTACGGCCTGACTTAAGGGTTTTCTTCTATGTGATAGACAGTTTAGTGGCTTCGCTGAGTAAAGTTTTTCTGTGTTGCCGGACTTGGTGATAGGTATAGAGTTGTCAAAACCGGTTTCCGAATTATTCGATAAACCGATTTTTTCTATATTTCCGGGTTTTTTAAACCGGTTTTTGAAAGAGGGTGGTTTTCGAATTATTCGAGAAACCGGTTTTTTCGTGTCGAATAATTCGACATTTTCAAATATTTATAAGGTGAAAATTTCTAATAAATTTCTTCATTTGTTCAATATTTATGCACCCTAAAAATTACATAGTTGTTGAACACTATTTTTTCAACTATGTCATAGGTGAAATAACCCTCACTATGGCATAATGGATATGAAATAGTGAAAGTTAACTACATTTACTTAAAATTTACAAATCAACTATTGGGAAAGTAATTGATGACGAGCATGTAGTTGAAAGCATCGACATTTTAGAAGTGGTTAATATTAACTACGTTCATTTTAAAAATGGTTAATAGGAACCACAAAGCTTTTTCTTTATATCCGAATTTTTAGATTAAATTAAGAAACAGATCCTTTTTTTAATATCCCTATTAAAAAAAATTAATATGGAGCTTTATATGGTAATATATAACATAATGTGATCCATATACCATTTCATCCGAAAAATGGCCCGATATAATTATGTCAGTTGGTTATCACATTTTATCTAATTGTATCAGTTTAGATCTTAACTGATTAGATTATATATTAAGCAGATGAAATTTTATCTGATTTTTGACCTGATACAATTTTATGGGTTTATGTCGCATGGTATTAGTTTAGATCCAAATAGATACATTACTATACAAACTTATATATTTATATCTGAATTTTGACCTGATGCAATTATATCTGCTTTAAAACTTTGATACAATTATATAAGGCAAATGTCGGATACAAATATATTTTATTTATATAAAATTGTACCAACTACGATCTAAACAGATACCACTAGATATAAACCGGTAAAATTGTATCAGGTCAAAAATTGGATATAATTTCATCTGAATAATGTATAATTTCATTAGTTGAGATCTAAACTAATACAATTATATAAAAACTGATAAACAACTGATACAATTACATCGGGCCATTTTTCGGATGAAAGAGTATATTTATACAGATATAACTTCATCGCATTTTATACGACTATATGTAACTGTTTTTACTCGGGATGTTTATTTATATTTTTACAATATATAGTACGAATAGAATTGCTTTAATATTTAAATTGATACCTACGATTTTAATGCACTTGCATAAGTTTTTCTAGTCGTTTTTTATGGAATGCTGAACTATCATCTTCAGTTCGAATTATATATTAATATACAGATTTCCCGACTGGCTTTGAAAGGTATAAATTTGTATTGATCATCTTTTTTCGTGCAATCGTATTTCTAATTAACTTCCTAAAAAAGTTAAAAATGAATTTCAGTATTACCCAACTAATTTCTAAATCAGAAATAGGAACTTACCACACGAAACTCAACATTAAACAGGAATTAATTTTTATTTGAAAATATCTATAAAAATTTATTTGTTTTTAGATTTAAATTAAAATAAATAAAAATTAATGTTGAAATTTATTTCAAATGTTTTTCAATAAAGTGTTTGTCGGTTTCAGATAATTTGACATGTTATTTACAGGGTAATACAACATTCTTTTTGTAACTCAATATTGATTATAATAGTCATTTAGAATATTTTTCAATTCAACCACGGATTTTGTTAACTACGTAACTATGGAATTTTATCGGTGTGCAAAATATTTAAGTGCCTATTTTGAAAAACCTTATAACACATTTATAAAAATGAATTTTGTATGGAAAATTTGTTTTATAAGACACTTAAAAATTTTCAAAGTGATTATGCGTATGACCCCTTAATGTTTGATTACCTCCTCTAGGTAGGGCTTATTCACTTTGTCGTTGCTATGACTACATTAGTGGACTATTATCAAAATAGTTTATTTTTTCGAAACAGGGGGGTAACCGAGTAACTCGATTCAAAAAAAATTTTCGTATTCGTAAATCTTGCAAATATTGTTAAAATTAGAATTCTGTATAAAAATTCTAATTTTTAATTTATTTTTATCCTAAACCTTGTACACTACCCGATCAAAAAAATTTATATATAGTCGTATATAGTAATATCTTGTTTTATCTTATATATGTGAGTATATATGTTGTCATGAATAGCCATATATAATTATATGTTTCTTATGTGGTACCTTATATAACCATATATTTTTATATATTGTCTTTTATAAAATTAGATATCAACCACATATGTTATACATAATGAGATATGACAGATCTGTTGTCATATATAATTATAAATTATCATATATAACATAATATATGATCACATATGGTGGCATATAAGCCACATATTTTGAGATATAGTAATATATGCCCAATTATAAAAATTTCTTGGTTGTATGATGTAAGATATTTTTATATATGATTATATATTACATTAAATGATATAAGATATGATTATATATTATTCCATATATGGTGCAAGATTAACAATATAATTTTAGATATGATTATATATGGTCCCATGTCAGTAATATTTTCTATGTGTTTAATATATAATTATAGTCACATATTACCTGAGAGATCCTACTATCGAATCCCAGCCCGAGCACAAAAACCAAACATTTTTTTTTACTTTTTTAACTCAACTTAATTAATTATAAATATTCTTTTTACAGATCTTAAAAAAATTAACCCATTTAATGCCAGCAGCACCGGAAAGTTATGTTTACTGCAACTTGGGATTAATAATATTTTAATATGTTATTATATATTGTCATATATAACCACACACATAATTATATATGTGACTGAGGTACTATTATCGAATCCCAGCTCGGGCACAAAAAAAAATTTTTTTTTTTTACTTTTTTTAACTCAACTTGATTTACTTATAAATATTTTTTTACAGATCTTAAAAAGGTTAAAACATTTTGTGTCAACAGCATCTGCAAATTATGTTTTCAATTAATAATAGTTTAAATATATAATAAGATATCGTATATATAATAATTTCGTTAAAGTTCTGAATTTGAGTTCTTCCAGAGCAAAATAATTTTTTTTGTAATATTTGTACATACAAAACAATTTGTGAAAAAGTGTTGGATAAGAGTATTTTTTCCAAAGGATCGCTAAGCTTATATACCCGAGTAAAACGGGTTACACATTATTTTATATTATTTAATACAATTATGTCTCGTTGTATATTGCTTTGTATGGCACTATATGTAATAAGACGTAATTTTCGTCTTTCGAAAAATTTTTATATGACCCAATATCTAAATATATCTTTTTACATATGTTGTCATATTTAATCAGATCTCGACCACGGAATTTAAATTATAAGACCAAATATAGCCCCCCCGAGTAAAACGGGTTATACATTATTTTATATTATTTAATACAATTATATCTCGTTGTATATTGCTTTGTATGGCACTATATATAATAAGACGTAATTTTCGTCTTTCGAAAAATTTTTATACGACCCAATATCTAAATATATCTTTTTACATATGTTGTCATATTTAATCAGATCTCGACCATGGAATTTAAATTATAAGACCAAATATAGTCCAGTTTCATGTTCAATTTAAATTTCATTTAAGATTTTATCGAAATCAATTACAATCCATTTTTAATTGGATAATATTATTTTACAAAAACAAATTTTGATATAAAGTTCAAGTGATTTAAAAAATAATAACATGAAAACGAAAAACCGGTAAAATATTTTTGAATAGAATCTGAGTGATGACCCATACATTATCGACGTTGAAAATATTATGTTAAAAGAGTTAATACTTAACATACGCAGTCAGACTTTGTATAGGATTTCGTATCAGATATGTATAGCAACAAAACAAACCTATTGATTTAAAAAAGAAACATTTATTTTCCCTATATAATCTATGGTATATACTTGTTTTAAATGAACTATTAATATCTTAGTAAATTGAAACTAATTTTCATTTAAAATGTTATAAATTTACATCGAAACAACAGATTATTTTATTTTGAAATTGAATATTGGGCCATATTAATAAAAGTTAGCCAATTCTTCGAAGTAATTATTTTGGTTTAGGAATAACGTAGCACCAAATTTATTAATAGGCTTGAAGGATATCATGAAATACAAATGAAAATTAAAAAAAAAAATTTTTAACGATTATTTCAAGACATTTAGTTTTATTAAAAACTCATGTCAAATTTGTTATCACAATTTTAATGTATTTTTCTCATTTTAAAATGAGTAGCTCAAAAATTAAAGCTTCAGTTGAACTTTTCTCACTTTCAAAATAAAAATCTCACCTTCAGTGAAAAATCCAGTAATGTTTTAATGAAAATTATTTGAAATTTAATTTTATTTAGAATATTTTTATTTTATGGATTATTCTTGAACTATACTATAGCTGTGATTTAGACTTGACTATATCCGTTAACTCATAAAAAACCTCAAAGTGCATAAAAACGCTTTTAAGACTAAAACTAACACATTAATTTTCTTATGCACGTTAACTTTCAACACGGATAATTATCAACATTGAAAACTCAACGTTTATACATTTTCACATCTAACGTAACTTATTCGCGTTACTTCCTAGGAACTTTTGCTGACGTACGTTCGATTATAACGCAAAAATTATAAACATAACCTGTTTAAAAAATTTTTATACTACAATCGGTTTAACGTAGATTTGCTTTAAAGACTTAACGTTGATAGGCATGAGACAAAATACAGCTTATATCTCCTATACCCAAGTAAAAAAAATTGATATGGAGCCATATGAAGTTATATTTAATTATATATAATCTTTTATGTAATTAGATATAATTATATCCGAAAAATGAGAACTTCTTATTGTATCATATTGTATCGAATTGTATACAATTGTATACAATTTGGTACAATTTGATACAATTTTATGCAATTCGATACAATTGTATCCGAATTTTGTCCTCATCCAATTACATCAAATTATATCTTTTTGTATAAAATTATATAAAATGTTATAAAAGTGGACATAGTTTGATACAATTATATCTAAATATTAACCTTATACTTTTTATCATATTATATAGGACCGTATCTAACAATATACAAAAATTATTTTTTTAAATAAAAAAAAAAGTTCAATTACTTGTAATTGTAATTGTTCTTTTCTGAATTGCAATTACAAGTAATTGTAGTTGAGTTTTTTTTCAATTACAATTACATGTAATTGAGTAATTGCATGTGTAATTAATTACAAAATGTAATAGCAAATTGAAAGAAAATAACTCAATTAGGCTAACATCAACGAAATTCTAACAATGCTATTTTTATCTTCTGTTATTACTGTTTTTGCTGTTATTTTGTTTTAGTTTTTGCTGCTTCCTATGGAATTCAACTCTGATCGACAACTTATAAAGCACAGAGAACGACAACCAAAATATTTCCTAGATAGTAGTTCGCGATTTAAGCTGTTAAACGAACTGTTCTAGAAAAAGTGGAAGTCATGGATGTTTTATATTTAGCCCTTCTTTCAGAATATATTAAGTAGATTTTGTCATTTGTACAACCAAAGATGAACTTTGTCGGACGGTGTTTTAATAGAAATCGAGTTTTTCAAGTACAACATATGTCGGATTTATTTATTTTCTATTGAGCGGGAATTCCCGGGATCCCGGGAAATTCAGAAAAAAATCCCGCTGTCCCGGGAAAAGAAAAACCCTATATACAACCAAGATATAATATAAAAAATCAGTCAAGTGTAAGTTATAGAATAGAGAATTTCGTATTAGAGCTTCAGTGTTGTTAATGTTATGGGTGCGTAAGCCATTTTTGACTCATGCTCCTAAACAAAAACAAATTACTCACGCACGAGCATTTCGTTTCTTACTCAGCACACATGAGTATATTAAAAACTTACAATCAGAAAATTCTCACGCAAAACAGTAAAAATTACTAAAAACATATGATGCAAAAAATAAACTCACACACGAATCATGCACGGATTATTCTTACTCACGCTCACGCACGAATCACTTAAGTATAGTAATTATTTCTCACGATCACGTGTGAATAACGTGACTCACGAACATTTCGTGTCACGCGCCAATCCCTAGTAATTACTAAATCTCAAACTAGTTCAAAATCATTGATAACATGGAACCAAATATAATATAATACGGTTTTATATGGACCTTATATATTTTTATATAAAATCACTTTGAAAAAATTGCCTATGTGGGATGATATATAATTATAGATGATTTTATAAAGAACGTTATAAGTTATATATGGGTTCATATTCGTCAATATATAATCATAACTAACACAAATTATAAAATATTTTTTATATGGATCCACATATTTTTTATATTATTATGTATAGTATATTATTATGTATAGTATCATATCATAAATTATATATAAACGTATATGTAATTATATCTTTTATATGTAACTTTATGTACTTACATATAGCACATACATATATATGTAGGCCAGTATGTAATAATATAAAATCACATATGTCTCCATATTAAAACCTTTGAGGAAAAAATATCTAATATATGACTATATAAAAGTATAAATGCTTGAATTTAAAAGCATATGTGGCCATATGTAACTATAAGTTACTATATGCAATTAGATAAAATAATATGTGATTATATCAAAACTTTTTTACTCGGGTAAGTACTCATTAATAAGTAGATACTTTTTATGTATGCATTTTTACATAAAGACTCTAAAAGTTACTAGATTTGCTTAGTTAACATAATACACGAAACCTTATGCGAATCCCCCATTGTTTTTCAGTGCAATATTTAATAAAAACAAAAATTCCAAAATTTTGATCAAATTGGACCTAATTGCATCTAATTTTAACTATTAAGATATTATTTAATACAATAATGTCTGGTCAAAATTCGGATTAAATTGTATATAATTTAAAGTAATTAAATCCAATTTGATCCACGTAGATACAATTGTATTCACCATTTTTCGGATTAAATTGTATCTGATTAGTTATTGTATTTCATCAAGTTAGATATGTCACCATATCATCTTTTTTAATCGGGTATGTCATACCCCGAGTAAAAAAAATTATATATAATCATATGTGGCATATATTACAATATATAATTAGACATGTCGTTATGTTTATCCATATATAATTATATATGACGTCTTTCTCCAAAATTTTTCCTTATATTATGCCATATATAATTTCATCTAATTACATATCGGCCTTTATAATATTAGATATGGTATATATGATTATATATTACATATCATGGCTGATCTTATTGCATATATAGTTGTATATAGAGCTATATCTTAATATATATGGCGGCATTTTAGGAATATATAATTATATATGGTATCATTTAAACAATATATAACTATATATGGTGCCAGTTAAACTATATATTATCATATATGGTGGCATTTAAACAATATATGGTCATATATGGTACCTCATGAACAAAATCTTTAATACAGTTACAGATATGATAATATATGCTACTAAATATAGTGCCATATATATTTATATATGGTGTTATTTAAGCAATATATTAGCATATATGGTGCTATTTAAACAATATATATTCATATATGGTGCCATTTCAACAATATATGCTAATATATGGGACCTCATCCACAACATTTTTAATACAGTTCCAGATATAATATATGATAATATATATAGTGCAATATAAATTGATATATTGTATCATTTAAACAATATATTACCATATGTGGTGACATTTAAACCATACATTATGATATATGGTGCAATTTCAACAATATATGGTCATATATGGTACCTTATGAACAACATTTTTAATACAGTTCCAGATATGATAATATATGCCATCATATATAGTACCATATACTTTGATATATCGTATCATTTAAGCAACCCGAGTAAAAATAGTTACATATAGTCATATATGTGATTAAGTTATATCTGTATATATATACAGTTTCATCCGAAGAATGGCCCGATATATTTTTATCAATTGTTTATCAATTTTTATATAAATGTATCAGTTTAGATCTGACCTGATTAAATTATGTGTTAATCAGATGAAATTGTATCAGATTTTTGACCTGATACAATTTTATCGGTTTGATCGTAATTGGTTCAATTTTATATAAATAAAATATAATTGTATCCGACATTTACCTTATACAATTGTATCAAAGTTTTAAACTGATATCAAGTCAAAATTGGGATATAACTATATAATTTTGTATACAAATATATCTATTTCGACCTAAACTGACACCATGTGATATAAATCAATAAAATTGTATCAGGTCACAAATCAGATACAATTTCATCTGATTAACACATAATTTAATCAGGTCAGATCTAAACTGATGCAATTAGATAAAAACTGATAAACAACTGATACAATTTTATCGGGCCATTTTTCGGATCAAATGGTACATGGATGACTCTAAGTTATATATTACCATATAAAGCTCCATATTGTTTTTTTTAATAGGGAACATACCATATATGGAGCCATTTAAACAATATATGGTCATATATGGTAACTCATCAGCAACTACAATATTAACTGTATTTCAGAAGCTATTAATTGTATTTCAGAAATTTTAAATGTATTTCAGAAATAATCAAATCTATTTCAGAACTTGTTGATTGTTTATCATAGCTAATAGAGAAAAATTTCTATCCCGATTAAAAAAAATTGATATGAGGCTTTATACAGTCATATTTAATTTAACATGAGTCTATACAATTTTATCCGAGAAATGGGCCCATATAATTTCATAAGTTTGCATCAATTCAGTTATAATTTGATAATATCAGATACAAATGTATCCGAATAATGGCGCGATATAATTTGATCAGACTTTATATAGTGGTATAAAATTATAGCTGAAATGGTACAAACATATAGAAAATCAGATATTGTTATATCCAGTTTATTCACTATAAATTTCACTGAAATCCTAAATGTTTACAGAAAGAATTACCGAAATACAGTTGTGAATTTCGGAAATACAATTAATAATTTCTGAAATACAATTGATAAAACTGAAATACAATTGACTAGTTCTGAAATACAATTCATAAATCTGAAAAATAATTGATAAGTTCTGAAATACAATTTATAAAACTGAAATTCAAATGATTATTTCTGAAATACAATTGATAAATCTTAAAAACAATTTATACAATTGGAAATGGTGTAGAGCGTTAAAAAGATGTAAATAAAATTATTTTTTTTTTAAAATTCAATTTAATAAAAAAAAATATAATTTTATAAAAACATTTATAGAAAATAAAATTCCCAGCCAGCAATTCCGGAGCGCTCATAAATAAGATTTTTAAATGGCTCATAGAAATGATTATTGTTTTTTTGAAAACACTGTTTTTTTTGGTAGAAAATATGAACCCTCAGAAAACAATCCTTAAAGTTGTCTCTACAATCTAAAAAGCTGTCTCAAAACGAGGGTTAATTTTTCGGACTCAAAGAAGATTCCAAAATTATTTAAATTTATGAAGAAAATTTCGATTTTATACGTTCTTTTTTCGGAGTCATTTCTGAGTGCACAGGGGGCTCTTTTGGACGGACCACTTTCATAGGAAAAAGTGGACAAATGTTTATGTTTTTGGAGCTCAATTCTGAGTCATTAATGATCATCTTTGTTTGCTGGGTTATAATTTTATAAAAAGAAATTCTTTTTATAAAAAAAATGCATAGCCGTGAACGGTATCGAACTCGAGACCTTCTGAGTTTAAACCTTATTTTAACAAAATATTGTAATTTTTATAAAATCAGTGCTCTGCCAGTGTATTATTTTTTGAACTGTTGTCAATATCTGTCTAGGATCTTATTTAATCCCATATAAATGGAGATCTTACGTAGTACCCAAATATAATGCGGGATCTAATTTTATCTGTCATTTTTCTGGATTTTTTGAACTGTTGTCAATATCTGTCTGGGATCTTATTTAATCCCATATAAATGGAGATCTTACGTAGTACCCAAATATAATGCGGGGTTTAATTTTATTTGTCATTTTTCTGGATAGTTTTAGATGTCAATCCCCAAATATATTGCTGTTTCTAATTCGATCTGCCATTTTAATACCGAAATAAATTGCTGGATCTAATTCGATCTGCAATTTATGGGATAAATTAAGATCCTACCAAATCTCCAAATATATCACTGGATTTAATTCGATCTACAATTTATCGGAAAAGTTAAGATCTTACGCAATCCCGAAATATATTACTGGATCTAATTTGATCTGTAATTTTTTGGATAAATTTAGATCTTACTTAATCCCCAAATATATTGCTGGATCTAATTCGATCTGCCATTTTTCGGATCAAATTAGATCTAAGTTTATCCACAAATATATTGCTGGATCTAATTCCATCTGCCATTTTTCGGATCAATTTAGATCTAAGTTTATCCCCAAATATATTGCTGGATCTAATTCGATCTGCCACTTTTTCGGATCAAATTAGATCTAAATTTATCCACAAATATATTGCTAGATCTAATTCGATCTGCCAAAATTGAGATCAAATTAGATCTAAGTTTATCCACAAATATATAGCTCTATATAATTCGATCCGACTTTTTTCGGATCAAATTAGATCTAAGTTTATCCACAAATTTATAACTGGATCTAATTCGATCCGCCATTTTTCGGATCAAATTAGATCTAGGTTTATCCCCAAAGATATCATTGGACTTCCCAATTTTGAGATATAACTTGATCTTAGTTTATCCCCATATATAAAATGGGATCTAATACGATATCATTGGATACACCCAATTTTGAGATGTAATTGGATCAACTAGATATTACAGCAGATCTTAAACAATATCAAATTGGATATGATTAGATATTGCGCGAGTTCAATTTTTTTTACTTGGGACCTTATTTAAAATACATTTGAGATTTAGATTTTTGAGCCATATAAATCGGTGCCTTGACCCTTCAACAAACATTTTTTTTATCTTATTCACCAAAAAATTTCCGTCAGTGGAAAACATTTAAGATTTTTAATTTTTGTTTTTTTTGAAAGAATGTTATTAATTTATTTTTTCTAAGTCATCTATATATATAAATTTATATAATTATATATAACTCAGTAACACGAACAATGTTGTCTCATATAGTCAGTCATGTTGTATAGCAGTGTTGGGCTGAGTGAGTAAAGTGGCCGATTACAATGCCAGCAACCTGGGTTCAAATACTGCCGACGGCATTTTTTTTTGTTTTTTTGTTTAACGAAATAAATATTTTTTTAATAATAAATGTTTTTTTAATTTTTTGTGTTATTTTTTAAATTTTTTTAAAATTTAAATAATTCCAAATATATCATAGGATAAATTTTGATCTCAAATTATCCAATTCGATCTGCCAAAATTAGCTTATCCGTTTGCATCTAATTGGATGTAAATTAATCCCATGGGATATTATGGGATCTATCAGGATCTTAATTTGATATTATTGGATATCATTGGATCTCCCATTTTTGATATCTCTTTGGATCTTATTTAATCCTGCAATATATTTGAGGGATCTGATTGCCCAAGTAAGAAAAATGATATGGAGCCATATGAAGTTATATTTAATTATATATTATCTTTTATGTAATTAGATATAATTATATCCGAAAAATGAGAACGTCTTATTGTATCATATTGTATCGAATTGTATACAATTGTATACAATTTGGTACAATTTGATACAATTTTATGCAATTCGATACAATTGTATCCGAATTTTGTCCTCATCCAATTACATCAAATTATATCTTTTTGTATAAAATTATATAAAATGTTATAAAAGTGGACATAGTTTGATACAATTATATCTAAATATTAACCTTATACTTTTTATCATATTATATAGGACCATATCTAACAATATACATACAAAAATTATTTTTTTAAATAAAAAAAAATTTTCAATAACTTGTAATTGTAATTGTTCTTTTTTGAATTGCAATTACAAATAATATTTAATTATAGATGAGTTTTTTATTCAATTACAATTACATGTAATTGTGTACTTGCATGTGTAATTAATTACAAAATGTAATGATTAACCCCAGGCCTGCTGGAGATCTTATAATTTCGATAAATCTTCCATTACTTTTATCCAGATTTATCATGACAGTGCAATAAACATGAAAAAAAATTTATTTTAATTTATTAATTTTAAAATAAAGTTAACAACACTGAAATTTTAAAGTTAATAGGATTATGATATACAACCAAGATATAAGAAATCAGTCATGTGTACGTTATAGTATAGAGAATTTCGTATTAAAGCTTCAGTGTTGTTAATGTTATGGGTGCGGTACGTAAGCCATTTTTGACTCATGCTCAAAAAAAAAAACAAATTACTCACGCACGAGCATTTCGTTTCTTACTCAGCACACATGAGTTTATTAAAAACTTACAATCAGAAAATTCTCACGCAAAACAGTAAAAATTACTAAAAACATATGATGCAAAAAATAAACTCACACACGAATCATGCACGGGTTATTCTTACTCACGCTCACGCACGAATCACTTAAGTATAGTAATTATTACTCACGATCACGTGTGAATAACGTGACTCACGAACATTTCGTGTCACGCGCGAATCCCTAGTAATTACTAAATCTAAAACTAGTTCAAAATCATTGATAACATGGAACCAAATATAATACAATACGGTTTTATATGGACCTTATATATTTTTATATAAAATCACTTTGATAAAATTGCCTATTATAGATGATTTTATAAAGAACGTTATAAGTTATATATGGGTTCATATTCGTCAATATATAATCATAACTAACACAAATTATAAAATATTTCTTATATGGATCCACATAGTTTTATATTATTATGTATAGTGTCATACTAAATTATATATAAACGTACATGTAATTATATCTTTTATATTTTACTTTATGTACTTATATATAGCACATACATATATGTAGGCCAGTATGTAATAATATAAAATCACATATGTCTCCATATTAAAACCTTTGAGGAAAAAATATCTAACATATGACTATATAAAAGTATATCTGCTTGAATTTAAAAGCATATGTGGCCATATGTAACTATAAGTTACTATATGCAATTACATAAAATAATATATGATTATATCAAAATTTATTTACTCGGGTGGATAGTACTGGATACCCCAATTTTGAGATGAACTTGGATAAAATCATATGTCGATCTATATCAAATAAGATATGACTACATATGCTAGATATAATGTTTGTTTGATCACCCCAAGTAAAAAAAAATGATATGGAGCCATATAAAGTTATATTTAATTATATATAATCTTCTATGTAATTAGATATATTTATATCCGAAAAATGAGAACGTCTTATTGTATCGAATTGTATACAATTGTATACAATTTGGTACAATTTGATACAATTCGATACAATATGATACAATTGTATCCGAATTTTGTATCATTTTGTATCCGAAAATTATATCTTTTTGTATAAAATTATATAAAATGTTATAAAAGTGGGCATAGTTTGATACAATTATACCTAAATATTAACCTTATATTTTTACCATAATATATATGACAATATACAAAATTATATTTTTAAATAAAAAAAGATATACATTATCTGGAGATCAGACCTGAGTAGGGTTACCGGTAGGAATACCGCCCTTTTTTCGATCCCGCAATCCCGGGAATTTTGTGCGGGATTTCCCGGGATTTTTTTATTCTTTTATAGAAGATTTAGCTAGAATATAATGCAATTTTTGAAGCTTTATTTAAATTTAAAGCATTGATTTTTTTGAAATTAATTTAAATAAAAAATATTTATAATAAAGATAAGATTTAAAATTTAAGAAACTGAATTAGTATAAAAAATATTATTTTGGCCAAATTGTTTTTGGATGTCAGTTGATTTTGTTTAGTTAAACCGAATACAAATTTTATCAGTTAAACCCAATACAAATTTTATTTACCAACAAAAGTACCTACTCGTGCTTCGAAAATTTTTTTTCTTTAAAATGATGATATTTGTTCAAATAAAGCAATATATACAACATATCAACATCAGTATTTCAGTTCCAAATACCTACAAATACCTGTGCATTAAAACTAAAAAAATTAGTAAAATTTTCGTATTTTCAACTGATTTTTAGTTTTTTACTTCAAATAATTTCACTTAAATTTAAATTTCAATTGCTTTTGCTTTATTTCAATTCAGATGCTTTTTCAAATTATTTTTCATTTTTTATATGTTAATTTAAAATGCAACTATGAAAATTAAATAATTTCTTTTTAAGTAGTTGTGGCATAAAAAATTTCTATTCAAAAAATACCAATTTAAGTTAAAAAACTATCTAATATTAATTTGGTGAATATTTTTATAAAAGTATTTAGGCGAATTTACCTAAATATTGGTGTGAAAAATACTCACTTTTACACTTTTTAATGAAAATAATTCTAGACGAATACTTCTGAAAATCTGCATAGAAACAAAATATCTAGAAATAGAAATTTTTAAATTCCATATTTAAGAAATATTTAATCAATAAAATCGATATTAGTTCTGACTATAAAACTGGTCCGACACCAGTTTGTAACACTTAACAATTCCAATATATCTATATCAATTCGTTTAACCGTTTAAACCGCAAATTAATATTTAGTTAATATATTTCTAAGAATACAATTATTTTAATTTTTGCATTAAAAAATACAAAAAATGTTTTTCCGGACTTTCTATATTTTTATATATTTAGTTAGAATATTCTTCTACCTCAAGTCCAAATTTGAATATGATGTTGTCATTTAGGTTTTATTTGTTGTTTCTCGTCACGTTGAATTTTTGTACCTTATGTAATGTCTCGGTTTGTATGTTCCAGTCATAGTTTTCTTATTGCGGACAACTGATGAGTTGCGTTGATTCCCACGAAACAATTGTATTATCTATCATGAAAATCATCAACCTTTTTCAAACAACAAATAAAATCTAATATGACAATATCATGTTAGAATTCCTATCAGAATATATTAAGTAGATTTTTTCATTGGTACAACCAAAAAATGAATTTTGTCGGACGGTGTTTTAATAGAAATCGAGTTTTTCAAGTAGAACATATGTCGGATTTATTTATTTCCTAACGAGCGGGAATTCCCGGGATCCCGGGAAATTCTGGAAAAAATCCCGCTGTCCCGGGAAATGAAAAAGTCCGGGAAAAGAAAAACCCTAGACCTGAGGGATTTCAATTACAATTACTTGTAATTTGTAATTGAAATTAGAAGTAATTGTAATTGAAAATTTTCAATTACAAATTACTAGTAATTGTAATTGAAAGTGATTTCAATTACAAATTTCAATTACATTTAGAATTAAAAAGTGTTTTTTGTTAAAATTTTGTAGAAAAATCTGACTGGGATAGGTTGCATAGGCATGGATGCGTATAAAAAGAATACGTCATGTTGGGATTACCCCTAACTTGTGCTTTTTGTCATTATTTATTTTCCCAAAAAATGTAATTGACATTTTCCAAATTACAAATTACTTGCAATTGTTCTTTTTTGAATTACAATTACAAATAATTTGTAATTGTAATTGAGTTTTTTTCAATTACAATTACATGTAATTGTGTAAATGAATGTGTAATTAATTACAAAATGTAATGATTAACCCCCAGGTCTACTGGATATCCTATAATTTCTATAAATCTTCCATTACTTTTATCCAGATTTACCATGACAGTGCATTAAACATGAACAAATTTTTCTTTGTTTTTAGTTATTTTAAAATAAGATTAACAACACTGAAATTTTTAACTTAATAGGATTGTGATATACAACCAAGATATAACGAGATCAGTCAAGTGTGCGTTATAGTAAAGAGAATTCCATATTAAAGCTTCAGTATTGTTAATTTTATGGGCGCGTTAGCCATTTTAAATCACGCTCCTAAACAAAAACAAATTACTCACGCACGAGCATTTCGTGTCTTACTCACGCAGACATGAGTATATTAAAAACTTACTCACAATCAGAAAATTCTCACGCAAAACAGTAAAAATTACTAAAAACATATGATGCAAAAAATAAACTCACACACGAATCATGCACGGGTTATATATTCTTACTCACGCTCACGTACGAATTATATATTCTCACGCTCACGGGCGAATTACTGTGGTATAGTAATTATTACTCACGATCACTTGTGAATAACTTCATTCACGATCGTGTCATGCGCCAATCCCTAGTAATTACAAAATCTAAAACTAGTTCAAAATCATTTTTAATATGGAACCACATTTAATACAATACGGTTTTAAATTGACCTTATACATATATTTTTATATAAAATCACTTTGAAAAAATTGCTATTGTGGGATGATATATAATTATAGATGGTTTTATAAAGAACGTTATATCGTTATATATAAAAGAAATCATGAAATATTGTAGATATGAAACCATACTAAGTTATATATGGGTTCATATGCGTCAATATATAATAATATATAACACCTATTATATAATATTTCTTAAATGGCTCCATATATAGTTTTATATTATTATGTATAGTGTCATACTAAATTATATATAAACGTATATGTAATTATATCTTTTATATATTACTTTGTGTACTTATATATAGCACATACACTTATATGTAGGCCAGTATGTAATAATATAAAATCACATATGTCTCAATATTAAAACCTTTGAGGAAAAAATATTTAATATATGACTATATAAAAGTCTATATGCTTCAATTTAAAAGCATATGTGGCCATATCTAACTATAAGTTACTATATTTAATTACATAAAATAATATATGATTATATCAAAACTTTTTTACTCGGGCTCGGGTATACATAAAAATTCAAAAAGTAAGATTTTTGCTAAAACTTTTCTTTTTACAAAAGGTACAAAATTTACGAATTCGAAAATTTTTTTTCGAATCGAGTTACGCGGTAACCCCCCAGAAATATTGAAATTCTTTCAAGAGAGTGTTTTTTCAGAATTCTACATTTTCGCTCTATCGTAAAAACGTTCTAATTTTTTTCGACAATAAGTTAAGTAGGAAAGATCTAAAAGTTTGTCCTAAAATGCATATAGCTCAATTTTTCCATTTCCTCAATAAATAAAAGGAGTTTTTTCTTATTTTTTAGCTAAAAAATTGTAATAAAAATTTTAAGTCACAAATGGTTTCATATTAATTGGAAAACTACAATCTTCGTAAAGCCAAAGTTATTTTTGTGACATTTTCAAATCGTCCTGTCTACTAAATTAATGAGAAATAAACTTCCACCGTAACAATTCCAGAGGAAGTGCAAAATCATTCTTACTTTTCATGGAGGTTACTACCTTTTTTCGCAAAAATTACTAACAAAATACTGGGCTTTTAGATCTGTCCGAAAGTGTTTTTATTTAGAAACAAAAAAAAAGCACATACAGCGCCTTTAGAAATAACTTTTAGTTTTAAAGGTGGATTCGCACTACGGATGCCAATCGGGATTGATATTTGAAAATCCCGGGATTCGGGACTACGGGATTTTTCGGGATCCCGGGATTTTACGGGATTTCGGGATTTAAATTTTCTTTTATTTATAAAAATTTTTATGTTTCGTAACTAATTTTTTTTATAGAATAAAGCGTTTGATAATTATTTAATAGTTGTTAATTAATAATTTCGTACATTTTATGAATATTGAAACATTCCAATCACAAATTGTCAACGGTACAAAAAATCAAGTACCTGCATACCACTGGGTAACCGTGGTGTTAAAAATAAATGACTGGCATAAAAGTTATTTGGGACGCTTTGCCAGCATTTGCAAAAAGCGGTTAGCCGGTATTTGTTTTACAAAAATTTCGATGGTTTATAAAAATACAGCCTGGGTTCATATCACGGCAGGACGAAAAAATATACATATGAACTTTTTTTATATTTTATTTTGGAAAATATAATTCCAGACCACCTATTTATTGGTTTTGCCAAAGTTAAAAATTTTGTTTCTCCAGTACTTTTCCGGCGCTTTTTGAATAGCCGGTCCTTTTGTCTAATAACGTTATCATTTTGGGAATGAAAAAGCAATTTTTGCCAGTACTGGGACCACCTGTTAAAGTACCTTACCATCGCTTTCCCCTTTGTATTTTTCTGACTGGGATAATATATGAAGGCCTGCACTTGGGCCCATTATTTTGTAAGCAGATTTTAGAACAGATTCGTTGCGACAACCTTGCCCACTGAATCGTGTAATTACAGCAACAAAGTTATTTTGTTATCGTTATCAAATATTTTCATCGAAGAACTCAAACTTACAGTCCCAGCCAAAATTATGTTTCAGAAATCGAATTTCGCTTGGAAGAATAAACTGGTAAAATAACAAACAAACTTGATTTTTCGCATGAAAACTTAATAATGTTTACCAAATTATAAATTTTTTTTGCAAAGTCATTGCATATTTTACTCTAATAATCTACTTAATTTCTAATTTTACCAATATCTTGGCATCAATTTCTTGTAAATATGAGAAAATTCAAGGAAAAACGTCGGTAAACTGAAATTAATCACTTTGTTTATTTGCGTTCATATTAATATTAATAAATAAGAAAATCCCGGGATTTTTGAGAAATAATCCCGGGATTCGGGATTTTGCCAATCCCGAAAATCCCGGGATTTCGGGATTTCCCGTTTGGCATCCCTAATTCGTACTAATGGAATAATTTACGCTGCGAATTGCTTTTAAGAAAGGAAGAAAATAGTAAGTTTCAAGATTTTTAGCAATTCTTTGCAAAGTTTTATAAGAAAATTTGTATATATAGCAATACAAAATGATTATTTACAAAAACCGGTTATTCGAACCGGTTTTGAATTAAAAAAACCGAAAACTGGTTTTTCAAATAGGTCGAATACTTGACAACTCTAGATAGGCAGTTTATTGGCTCCGCTGACTAAAGGGTTTCTCCTATGTCAGGGCTGGCAAAACTATGACACGCGTGTCAGTAGTGGCACGCGAGTGGATTTTAGGTGGCACGCGACGTTTTGTTGGATATTTTCAAAAAAATTTAACTATTGGAAGACCAGCAAAAAATTCAGTTAAATGTTAAATTTCGCTACAAAAATGTGTGATTTAACTCCATAATGGTGAAATTATTCACAAGGCTTGTAAATCGTCTTTTCAAATTAATAAAACTCTGCATTGCCACCATTTTTACATAACTCGCAAATTCGATTATCAGAAAATTCTGGGAAAATTTCTAAAATTCTAGATTGAAAGAAGTTTAAAGTTTCGATGAGAAAATGCATCATCGGAGAAATAAAAAGTACCAGAAAATTGCACAAAAATGGAAAACAACTTGCATTAAAATTGGATCTAAAAAAAATAAGTTTTTTTTTTAAAGGGAAAATAGGTGCTACGATATAACCCTCAATGAAATACGGAACATAAGTTTCATAATGAAATAACCCCCTTTGTTGGATTTTGAAATAGGGTTTTGATCGTATTTCGCAGAGCGATTTCATCTGAAATAGAAAGTTTTCTGTTTAAATCCATAATATTCGCTTTTTATTTATTATTATGAGATAACAAAATCAAATTTTTGCCCGAAGCTCATTTTTCAACTAGTTTATTACGTACTTAAATAAGTGATGGCGCCCAATAATTAACTTTTTTCACAAAATGAAATAACCAACAAAAATGGAATAACCCCTCAAAAAATGAAAAGGCAATAATGTTCAAACTGTTTCAATTTTTTTTTCATTGGGGATTTTTTCATAATGAAATAATCTCAATATTTAAAGATTAAATAACCCCCAAAAATTAAATAAACGTCAAACATTTTTACGTCATTTCTTGGACGTTATTTAATTTTTCGCTTTGGGTGTTATTTCATGCGGTTATCCGTAGCGCTGATAAATATGTACATCTGCGGTGATATTTTTAAGAGAAATTTTCCAAATTTTTAAAAAAGGATTTTTAAAAGACAACTAAAATTTAGGTGGGACGCGAGAAATTTATCCAAAAAAAATTTGTCCGTTTCTGGCACGCAGCCAAAAAAGTCTTGCCATCCCTGTCCTATGTGATAGGCAGTTTAGTTGCTTCGCTGAGACGTTTTTCTGTATACTGATACACAATTGGGTAATAATAGACCTCTATGAAAAGATTTCCTTTGGTGTAAAATTTTTCCTGATCTAATACACATAAATAGCCAAAATCTCAAATCAATTCTTAATGAGTTAATTAATTTCATTCGTTTATGTTTATGAATATAGAAATTTTAAATACCTACCTAATGGCATTCATTAACATAGGGTAATGAACAGGGCAAGCACTTTCATGCAAATGCATGTTTGTAGTCAGTGGCCCAAAAATGATTTTGACCAAAAAATTCTAAAGAATTAATTTATTGAAAGCTCTGTTGGTAATACAACACTACACTAGAAAGAGAAGCACATAGTATATAATATTTTGTCATCCGCTAACAAATTTTTTATAGATCTAATTATAAATTAACGTTTTTGGGTGTTATTGCTCAGAAACAGAAAGTTGAAAAATTTTATAAAAATTATTTTAAGGAAACTTGTCCCCGAGCATTAAGTTCTGCCTTTTTTTCTCTGAGCTACGAAAGTGAGTACGATTTTATAGTACAGTAGACGCTCGCAAATTAGAACCGCTTTGTTTTTGAGGTAATTCTAATTTCTGAATTATTCTAATTTCTGGACGTTTTTTTTTCGTTTCGTTTCCAATGATAAAGTGTTTTTTTACGTTTATTTAACATTTTATTTTTAATTGTATAATTTTTGGTTTTTAGTATATATTTCGTTATAAATGCATATTTAAGTGGATATTTTCTATTTTATAGTGCATATTTTCGATTTTTTAGGTCATGAAAGTCCTTGCCCTGGTAACGATTGTTACAAAACAAAAAGGGAAATGTCCAACTTTAACTCTAAATAACTTCATTTAAAAAGATAATTAGTCATACCATATCTCAAATGAAAGTCTAAGTCTTCAGTTTTAGCTAACATAAAGTGTACTTACAGTTCGCCGTGAGTCGCCGAAGAAGAAGGTTATCTCGAGACCTGTATTATATTATTTAATAAGGAATAACGGTTAATCGTTTTTGTTTTGCGATACTCTAAAGCGTGTCTCAGCATGCCGTTAGACTGTGTAGTCTGACCACATGCAAACGGGGCGAATTCCCTTGGAGACATCGTGCACGCTTCTATTGCAATGGCAATGGTCGGTTGTGCGCGTGTTAAGTCCATCGGCATTTGTTCTTTTTATGGCGTGTTGGGGCCTCATCTCGCTGAACCTCCATTGTGAAGGCAATGGTTGCTTTGTCACGTGTTGCTGTTGTTCCAGCACGTCTGTTATCTATAAGTTATTATAATTTACGCGCATTATGGTCCAGTTACCCCGCGCTTTTTTTTTATATATTTTGTAAATTTATTTATAAAGTATATTTCAATAAATAAATAAATAAAGTGTACTTAGCGATACTTGTCATATTTTGAAGAAATTGAAAAAAATCAAAAATGTTTATTTAGTCCACAATGGGTTAATATTTGGGATCATACTGGATCCCATCAAAAACGCTTTTACGAGCCTTTCAGTAGTTGTACATTTTGTCCTGATCGGATAAGTATCTCCGGACTTATTCCAATTTCAATTTTCAACTTTAAAGCCCCACCCACTCGAAAGAAGGCGTGTCCGACAAAAAATATTTATATTTTTGAACTCACAATAACAATTTGTACCTATGGTTAAAATTTTGAAGTCACCGGAGTTATGGCCGTAAACTACACTTTAGCGGAAAGTTTAGTCTTCATTGTCCATTTTAGTAAGAACTACCGACATATAGAAAAACGAAAAACTCTTCAAATGCTTCACAATGCGTTAATATATTGGGTCATACCGGACATTGATAAAAACATATTTCAGAAACCTTCCTGTTTAGCTGATGGGATAAGTACTTCCGAAGTTATTTGAATTTTAATTTTCAACTTTTAAGCCCCACCCGCTCGAAAGGGGGCGTATCCGACAAGAATTTTTTTTTTGAAATCAGCTCAAAAAGTACCACATTGAAAAAAAAAACACTTGCTCCACGACTTTTGTTTGATTTTTTTCTGTTTCGACCGTGTTTTTCTATTTGGGTAAATTAAAACATCTTGTGAATAATATTTATAGAGTTTATTTAAACGTTTATCGTTAATTTATAATTAGGTCAGAAAAATTCCTAATTGTAATGGCTTTGGAATGATAACCTAAAACGTGTATGGGTCGACTTAACTAAACACATCCCATATTGCATATTCATCCGCTTTCCCATAATGTGGGAAGTAGAGTCTCAATACAAAGTGCAATTTTTTCTAATTTGTAGCAAGCAATTTGTGTTTTTTTATTATTTTGTTTTGTGTGTGTTCTTTAGTAGAGCAACACCACCGTATCTGGTTATTTTGCAATTTTTTTACCATCAAAACAAATTCATGAATTTTTAAAATTTGGCAATTTGGTTTGGAATGTACTGGTTTTTAGGGAAGAAAGTCTATATTAACAGTAAATTGAGTTTCTAATATATACGGAGTAGATCTTTATCAATCTTAACTGACCTTTAACCCAAAATTATAACTAACGTTGAACAGCAATCACAGCTTGGAAGATCTTATTTGCTTAGTTTCGTTTTATGTCAAATTGTTTAAGGAATTTTAATTCATAATGCTAATGAATTTTTAAAATCAGAGCAATAACTACTTAGTTTTTATTTTTAATTAAGTTTATTTTACGTTAGAAGGCCTCCGGATTGTTTTTGCACAGATGTTTTTTGTTTTGTTATTACGATAAAAACTAAACAAGATTCTATCTAGTACAGTATTACCAATTTGGAGATTTTCTAGTAAGATTTGGTTGTTTTTTACTTTAACCCCACTCCAGTGTTGCCATAAGACAAATGCGAAAAGGTGCTAGATCGTCGAAAAAAAGTTCTAGATTCAAAATAAAAAGTGCTAAAAAAGGTGCTAGATTTTTGTTTTGTTTTTAAGGTTGCGTTTACACTTGCATCGAAATCCCGATATTTCGCTATTCACCACTCTGAAAAAACAATGAAGAAAATCATATATATGTGCAATTTTTAATAAAGCACACATAGTTGGCTCTAATAAACACATTTTCTAAAAATTTAACGTTTATATGCTTTTCTTCATTGTTTTTTGAGAGTGGTGAATAGCGAAATCTCGGGATTTCGATGCAATGTAAACGCAACCTAACATGCATTAGGTTGCGTTTACACTTGCATCGAAATCCCGAGATTTCGCTATTCACCACTCTGAAAAAACAATGAAGAAAAGCATATTAATGTACAAATTTTAAAAAAGTACACATAGTTAGCTCTAATAAATACATTTTATAAAAATTTAACGTTTATATGCTTTCCTTCATTGTTTTTTGAGAGTGTTGAATAGCGAAATCTCGGGATTTCGATGCAAGTGTAAACGCAACCTTATGGGTTTTTATCAGAGTTGGCAACCGATTCATAAGGTTAAAGCTGCGTTTACATTTGCACCGAAATCTCGAGATTTCGATATTCACCACTCTGAAAAAGCAATGAAGGAAAGCTAATAGATGTTCAATTTTAAATAAAATACACATACTTAGTTCTAATAAATACATTTTCCAAAAAATTGAAGTTTATACGCATATCTTCACTGTTTTTTCAGAGTGGTGAATATCGATATCTCGAGATTTCGGAGCAGTTGTAAACGCAGCTTAAGGCCAGTTTACATTATAAGATTTTCGGTAGTATTTTGCTTTAGTACACATGCAAAACATATAGACAAGGTTGCAAAATCTTTCCGAAAATCTTATAGTGTAAACCAGTCTTTTAGTGTTAAAGCTACATTCACAATAATGGAGAACTCCACTCTGCAGAGAGGAGTGTACTAAAATAGAGATGGCATGATACAAAAAATATGTAAGTGCGAAAGAGAAAGCCACAAAATCCACTCTGCAGAGTAGAGTACTCTATCATTGTGAATGTGGCTTAATGGATAACGTTATTTCATAAATATTTCGTTTGGGTATTTAAAGGTTATCGGTATAATAAGTTATTTCGTTAAGTTGTTTTAGAGTTACCGGTATTTACAGATATTTCGTTTGATTATTTTAAGGCTTTTAAGTTATTTCGTTATGGCTAGTTTACACTGTACGATTTTTGGTATATTTTGCTTTAGTACACATGCAAAACATATAGGCTGGATTTCAAAATCACACCGAAAATCTTATAATGTACACTAGCTATTAGTGGTATTTTAAGGTAAATGATAGTCCCTAGGATATTTAAAATTTTTGAGTTAAGGTCTGTTAGGTTAAACGGTATTTTAAATAATTTCGTTAAAGTATTTTGCGGTTAGTGATATTTTAAGTTATTTCGTTAATGGTATATTTAGGTTAATTTTAGTTATTTAAATTAATTTCAAATCGTTATTGATGTTTTGGGGTTAGTGTTGACAAACCATGGTTTTTATTGATATATTGAATTATTAATAAAAAACAAACTATGCATTTCATATAGTCGCCATTTCAAAGGGTCATCATTTATTGCTGGCTTTAAATCAGTAAAGGAATTAAATAATCATAATTTGGAGATAAATTAGAAACGTTCTCCATAGAAATAATTTCAGATTTTGAGGCTAAAACATATCAGATTCTACAGAAAGTTTAGCTATTATGCGAAATATTGTAGGTTTTGTTAATTATTTCGTTAGAAAAATCATCAATTATCACTGCTGTTCTGAGTTCAAAGGGTTTTGATTTAGAATGGATTTATAAAAGCACATGAAAATAAAAGTATTCGGAAATTTGCTGTTTCACATATTAAGTACTTTTCCCTACGTACCCAAAGTTAACGAAATTTACCCAAAGATACCGAAATTTACCCAAAAGCGTTACCGTACTCGAAAATTGGGTAAATGAGAGCGCTAATGAGAGTTTATTAGTGTTTCTCTTTTTACCAAAATTTACCCATACTTTTTCTTCGGGTAAACTTTGGTAACACAGCTGATGTAAATATAAACAAAAAACAATTGTGAAAATAAATCTGAAATTTGGATTAAATCATTTTTTCTTATTCTTCCTCTTTTTTTTTTGATTCCGAAAGAAGATGTTAAAATTTATAGACAGTTTTTAAAATAATCTTTTTATGTATTAAATGTTCTACAAATACAAAGAAAACATTTCAAGATATTGTTCACAAATGTTTTTTTATTAATTAAATAAATATTAAAAAATATAAAAAATAATTATTCTGTGAAACCTGGAATATATCGAGTCGTGAAATGAGTTGTATGCAAGCTTTTGTAAACCGCTGCCTCAGGCGTATACATAGGATATTCTGGCCTGCCACGATATCAAATCGGGATTTGTGGAACTTAACCAATCAAATGCCTTTAAGTATGAATATCCGATTACGTAAATTTAGTTGGCTAGGGCACACAATGAGAAAGCCAGCGGATGATTTAACTCGACAGTCCGTTGAATATAACCCCCAAGGATCCAGGAGACCTGGCAGACCTGCGAACACTTGGAGACGCCAAATAGAGAACGAGTTGCATGCGCATGGTGTGTCCTGGAGTGAGATGAAAATGATGTCTACCGATAGAATACAATGGAGAACATTTGTTGCGGCCCTATGTTCCACTGGGAATTAAAGGATTAAATATATATAAATAAATATTTCATAGAAAAAAAGTGCATTCGTTTTTACTTCCACCCAGTTTTTTATACACGGAATATTTCACAAAAATTTTTGTGGATGTGAATCACAAAACAGCAAAAATGTTCGAAATGTTCAATTTAGAATTTCTTTATGTGGATTCGGAACTGAGAACAGCGCCGTATGTGAAATTTTTTCACAGAAATGCCTTCAGACTTTAAAAATATTTTTTTATATTGATAAATCTTCAGATTCTAATGCCTTTGTGGTCAAGAAAATTATATTTATATAGAGAAACCATCTAATTTTATATTCTTCCTGCTGTAGAAAAACTATTTAAGATTCAGAAAATATTTACTGAACAATATTTTTTGTTAGCCCTATACTTTTGTAATTTTAATATACATGCAGGAGCACCAGAATCTTAGGTTGCGTTTACACTTGCATCGAAATCCCGAGATTTCGCTATTCACCACTCTGAAAAAACAATGAAGAAAAGCATATAAATGTATAATTTTTAATAAAACACACATAGTTAGCTATAATAAATACATTTTCAAAAATTTAAAGTTTATATGCTTTCCTTCATTGTTTTTTCAGAGTGGTGAATAGCGAAATCTCGGGATTTCGATGCAAGTGTAAACGCAACCTTAAGGTCATTTCGATTGCCGTTATCAATCAGATGTTGGTTTTCAAATTGAAACCCTTTTGGAAGTGATCTAGTGTGACCTTAAATCAGAAATGCCAAACTAACTTTTCTTATTTCTTCTTTTTAGAAATTCGTAAATATTGTTATGCCAATATTTAACAAAAAGTTGGCATGACTGGTAAAGATATTTATTCAACTTTAGCCCCCGTTTCCACATGCAAGTAAATGGTTGCAAGTTGAGAATACGTATTAGGTTGCGTTTACACTTGCATCGAAATCCCGAGATTTCGCTATTCACCACTCTGAAAAAACAATGAAGAAAAGCATATAAATGTGCAATTTTTAATAAAACACACATAGTTAGCTATAATAAATACATTTTCTAAAAATTTAAAGTTTATATGCTTTCCTTCATTGTTTTTTGAGAGTGGTGAATAGCGAAATCTCGGGATTTCGATGCAAGTGTAAACGCAACCTTATCAGCGAAAATTTCGAAAATTACCGAAAAAACATGAAAATTTTACATGTGTCCACACTACTTGCTGCAAGTTCATTTTTAAAATGTCGTCGAAAGCATAGGTTGTCACTAAATAGCACTGCTGTATTGCCAAGTATTCAATATTCTAACAAAGCTGGGAAAAAATTTGTTCTTTACAATTTTTTTTTCAAAAACTTTTTAAATTTATAATTTAAATTACCATTAAGATATGCCGTTGTGTTCTTTTTTACTTTTTTTTTTACAAATAAATACAAAATCAGTTGAATTACAATTTTTACTTTACCAAATAATAGTAAATTAATAGAAAACCCTACTAGGCAACAATGTTTTCTTCATTCTGTCATTTCACTTGCCGCAAGTATCAAAAATCTGCTGTCTTCTAACTTTACTTGCAAGTTGAGCCGCAAGTCGTATAAGGTTGCGTTTACATTGCATCGAAATCCCGAGATTTCGCTATTCACCACTCTCAAAAAACAATGAAGAAAAGCATATAAACGTTAAATTTTTAGAAAATGTATTTATTAGAGCCAACTATGTGTGCTTTATTAAAAATTGCACATATATATGCTTTTCTTCATTGTTTTTTCAGAGTGGTGAATAACGAAATCTCGGGATTTCGATGCAAGTGTAAACGCAACCTAAGTGTGATAGTATTAGGTAAAAAAAAAAAAAAAAAAAAAAAAAATGGCAAGCCTGCCCCACTCCCAAAATCAAATAAATCGTACGTCACCTACACGCAAAAAATATATAATATATATAACATATGTTATATTATACAATCTTGGTAAAAACGATTTCCTACAGAAAAAAATAGTTTTCATTAGCTTAGTTTAAATCAAACCCTTAAATTTTTGTATGAATTACCTAAAAATATAATTTTAATTGGTACATTATAAATTCTTTTGTACATTATGTTAAATCGCTTTCTTTTCTTATCTATTTAAAAAATTGTCAATATTTAATTATATTATGGGAAAATGATAAAACATTTTAGAGTGTAAAAGAATAAAGAACTGTTGTAGTAGAATAAAGAGCTAAAATACGAGTTTTAGCTAAGCACGTGTTTAAGAATTAGGTGTGAATGCAGGCTAAGACACAACTATCGGTGCGTTTACAAATTTATCGTCCACATTTTCATTAATGGGTTCACCCACAAGTTTTCGGTTAGTAAAACTATTATATAATAGTATAATAATAAAATAGTTAATAACTTTTGTTATTATTTGCATTGCAGTTTAAGTTTTTAATAAGTTGATGTCATCTATAAATGGTTGGCCGATTATCCAGAATGTGCTGATTGTTATTTTTCATGGTTGCTGCCACAATCTAGGGGTGATCAACATGTTTTAGGCTTGAGGCTATTATTTATATGGCCCAACGATTGAGACTGAAAAAGGAATCAGTATTAAAAACAGGACAGGCTGACAATGCTTTGTGTGGAATGGTAACAAATTAAGAAATTAGTTTTTATGTTGTAATTAAATAGTTTTCCAAATTTAAAATATTAAAGCAAAAATGAAGATTATACTGCTTTATTTGCATCCAACTATTAATACCAATAATAATTATAAAATAAATAATTAAATAAATTAATCAAATTGTTTTAATAAGGGAGAAGGAAAGAGCTAAATAATTTAACATAAATTATTAAATAAAATATGGCTGAAGTTTAATAAATTAGTGCTAACAATCCCAAAAACAAAATAACAAATATTTACCAAGTTTTTTTTGCATAGTTATTGTTAGTTTTTGTTTTCTTATTTTATACCAAGCATATTATATAAGTTATACCCAAAACTTGGGTAGAGCTTTAATACATACTAAAACAAGGTAACTTATAACTTATTTTATGTGATTTCCCCGTTTTTATTTTTTGCGTGTACCTAGTGTCTTGAAATGTAATATAATAATAGCAAGCAATAGTCAAAATGATTTCATCTCAAGTGAAGACAAGCTACTCTTGCAATGATTCCTGCAATCAAATGTCACTATTAGTTTTAATTTTGTAATAAAACAATAACAGAAAATTTGGTGAAGAAGAATGGGAATGGGTTTAATTATTTTTTATTTGTAGAAAAAATTAATGTTTGATACAAGTTTGTGTTTTCGAAGAATAATCTATGTTATTTCTTAGCTAAAAAATAGTCAAGTGTTTGCTAGAGTTGTGAAATTTCGATACTTTTTGAGTACTCAATACTACTCAATACTTTTCAATTGAGTACTCGATACTACTCAATACTTTTAACGGTTTTTTTGAATTTAAAAATAAAAATGTTAAGAGTTCGTATTTATAAAGAAAAATAATAACAATTCACATACACGTGTTAAATAACTATTGTTACTTACATTTTACTAAATTTAAAACATTTAAAATAAATTAATTAAATACTTTTTCCCAAAAATTCATTACAAAATTCTTTGCTTCACATATAGAGTTGTATTTCCAGAGTTGTATTTTTAAAGTAGTATTTTTAGAGTTGTATTTTTATACGAAAAATACTCATTTCTACGGAAAATTGCATCTTTAAAAGTATTGAGTAGTACCGTTTTAGTATTGAGTACTCAAAAAAACAGGCGGTATTGAGTACTCAGTACCGGAATACTCAATACTTTTACAACTCTAGTGTTTGCAATTGTTATCATTTTGACGTTTCTCTGCAATGGATCTGACATTTGATATCATATAATTTATTGCATTTGAAGACACCGGGTCAACTTCTAAAGTTGCGTTTACATCTGTTTTCAAATCACGAGATTTCAATGGAAATCTCGACCCGAAATCTTGACCGTTTACATTTGCACTTTATGACAGAAGCGAGATTCGATTTGACAGCTGCACTTTTTTTGTAAACAAAGTACCATAAAAAAATAACCTCAAATTAAAAATATTTCTAAAAACCATTTTATTCATTGGCGGAGTACAATTTACATTATTTTATGTAAAGATCTAATGCTAAATATGTCATTAAATTTGTTTTTGTATAAGAACGACAAGCTAGAAGCCAGATTTTGCAATATTTTGGCGGAAGGAAGACATGCACTTCCCAATGCTTTCTTCATAGTTATGCTTCGCGGGAAGCAAAATTAGAACCACGCAACACTTCTTATAATCATTAGTGCATTTACATCTGCACCCAAATCCTGAGATTTCGACTAAAATTGAGATTTCAGTGAAAATCTCATGTGAAATCCCGAGATTCCCCATACAAAGGAAATCCCGTAAATTTGCGAGATTTCCAAGAAATCTCATGAAAATCTCACAAATCTGGAGACTTTTGCAGAATACAACACTTAATTTGTAGAGTTTTTGCATGAAAAAGTGGCAACGATGGTCAACAGCTGACTAAAAAAATAACCTAAAAATAACACAAAATAATGAAATAAAAAAATTATTATTAATTTAATAAATATGACTTTAGACCCAATGGAAATGTACTAATGATTATAAGAAGTGTTGCGTGGTCCTAATTTTTGCTTCCAGCGAAGCATAACTATGAAGAAAGCATTGGGAAGTGCATATCTTCCTTCCGCCAAATTATTGCAAAATCTGGGTTCTAGCTTGTCGTCCTTATAAAAAAACAAATTTACTAACATATTTAGCGTTAGATCTTAACATAAAATAATGTAAATTGTACTCCGCCAATGAATAAAATGGTTTTTAGAAATATTTTTAATTTGAGGTTATTTTTTTATGGTACTTTGTTTACAAAAAAAGTGCAGCTGTCAAATCGAAATCTCGCTACTGTCATAAAGTGCAAATGTAAACGGTCAAGATTTCGGTTCAAGATTTCCATTGAAATCTCGGGATTTGAAAACAGATGTAAACGCAATTTAAGACATTATCCGGTGTCTTCAAATGCAATAAATTAGATGATATGAAATGTCAAAACCTTTGCAGAGAAACGTCAAAATGATATCAACTGCAAAGTGGTGGAAAACAGTTGACCATTTTATGGCTTAAGGTTGCGTTTACACTTGCATCGAAATCCCGAGATTTCGCTATTCAACACTCTCGAAAAACAATGAAGGAAAGCATATAAACGTTAAATTTTTATAAAATGTATTTATTAGAGCTAACTATGTGTGCTTTTTTAAAATTTGTATATTTATATGTTTTTCTACATTGTTTTTTCAGAGTGGTGAATAGCGAAATCTCGGGATTTCGATGCAAATGTAAACGCAACCTAAGCTGCGTTTATATCTGCACCGAAATCTCGAGATTTCGATATTCACCACTCTGAAAAAGCAATGAAGGAAAGCTTATAAATGTTCAATTTTGAGTAAAGTAAACATATTTAGTTCTAATAAATACATTTTTCAAAAAAATTAAAGTTAATACGCAAAAATATCAAACATTAATTTTAATCGACAAATAATAAAAAACTAAACACTTTCCCATACTTTTTACCAAATTGTTTGTTGTTTTTTGTATTACAAAATTAAAACGGAAACTGACATTTCATGACAGGCATCATTGCAAGAGGCGCTTGCATGTCAGCGATATCATGATATTTCAATAAAACTGAAATTGTGTGTCTTCACTTGAGATCAAATCATTTTGACAATTGCTTGCTATCATTTTATTGCATGTCAAGACACTAGGTACAAGCAAAAAATAAAAACGGGGAAATCACATAAAATAAGGGTATAAGTTACCTAGTTTTAGTATGTATTATAGCTCTACCCAAGTTTTGGGTATAACTTATATAATATGCTTGGTATAAAATAAGAAAACAAAAACTAAAAATAACTATACAAAAAAGCACTAATTTATTAAACTTCAGCCATATTTTATTTAATAATTTATGTTAAATTATTTAGCTCTTTCCTTCTCCCTTATTAAAACAATTTGATTAATTTATTTAATTATTTATTTTATAATTATTATTGGTATTAATAGTTGGATGCAAATAAAGCAGTATAATCTTCATTTTTGCCTTAATATCTTAAATTTGAAAAATATTTAATTACAACATAAAAACTAACAGCGTAATTCATAAACTTTTACAGCAGTCTTATTGCAGGATTTTAAGCTATTTTTTTAAAAACAGTATTCATATTTGCTTAATAACGAAAAAAATAATAAAGGTTTATAGTTGGTACTCATTAACTTTAAACCTTTAATAAAGTTTGGAGTGAGGGGGTTAGAGTTGTAAAAGTATTGAGTATTCCCGTACTGAGTACTCAATACTGGCTGTTTTTTTTGAGTACTCAATACTAAAACGGTACTACTCAATACTTTTAAAGATGCAATTTTCCGTAGAAATGTGTATTTTTCGTATGAAAATACAACTCTAAAAATAGTACTCTAAAAATACAACTCTGAAAATACAACTCTATTTGTGAAGCAAATAAATTTGTAACGAATTTTTGGGAATAATTTTTTAATTAATTTATTTAAAATGTTTTAAATTAATTAAAATTTAAGTAACAATAGTTATTAAACACGTGTATTTGAATTATTATTATTTTTCCTAATAAATACGAATTCATAACATTTTTATTTTTAAATTTAAAAAAACCGTTAAAAGTATTGAGTAGTATCGAATACTCAATTGAAAAGTATTGATTAGTATTGAGTACTCAAAAAGTATCGAAATTTTACAACTCTAGAGGGGGTTACTAATTAATTGCTAATTATTTCATTTTCAGGCATTAAATGATTTATTAAAGCCTTCCTTTCTCTAGAATCTGTGGATTCCAATAACCTTCATCCATCAAACTTAAAAAAGATACAACAGTTGAATAGCTAATAACATTTTTCGAAGAAATTTCCAAAAAAAAATGTAAAAATAAAATTAAAAAGAAAAACAAAACATAGTGATGTACAGACTATCAAAACATTATTCGACATTCGATTACTTTTTGTATGCTTCGAATAATATGTTCTAAAAAATTGATTTTTATACACATTTACATTGATTTGCTCTATAAATAAAAAAAATGTTTTTCATAGCTTTTAAATTTATCTTATAGGGAATTTAGACAGAGCAAAAACCAGGTGATTTTTGTACAAAACCAAATAAAAAAAGCCAATTCATTTACACTAAATTTTTAGTTTTTGTTTGTCACATCACTTTTTTATTAAACACTTTTCTTTATGTTTTTATGGTGAAATTAAATTGAAAAAAAATATTAACACATTTCAAACTGTATAACAACACACAATTTTAAACTAAAACTGAAATATTTAAAAAAAAATCAAAAATATATTTTTGACACTTGCTTTTTCTGTATTCGTTGTAACAGGGTGTACCGAAAATTAGTTATATAAGAAATCGGGTGTATCAAAAATACAAATTTCAGATATTTTACGTGGTTTTTGGCAAAAACCAGGTAGAATCTGGTTTTCAGTTTGTATGAAAATTGTATGGAAAAACTAAATTAATTTTATAGTTTTCGGCTCAAAACCTAAAAATTACCAAAAACTAGTTGTTTTTGCTCAGTCTAAATATACTATTAGAGTTTATCTTAGCACATCATTAGTTTTCTGATTTAAGAAAATACATTTTCACTTCCGATTACCGAGTCAATCGTTTACTAAATTTGTTCATCACTTACGACTTATTGGGGAGAAATAAGAAAATAAACAATAGTGTTGCCAGTATGAAATCGAAAAATTAATTTATTTTTAAAATACGATTATGAATCAAGATTTCTACTAACTCTTTATTAAACGAAATGTGTACTTTAACTATAGCAAGTTTCAAAGACCAAATACATTTTTTTTATGAATTAGCCCATAATTTTTTAATTTGTTACCATTCCACACAAAGCATTGTCAGCCTGTCTTGTTTTTAATACTGATTCCTTTTCCAGTCTCAATCGTTGGGCCATATAAATAATAGCCTTCAAGCCTAAAACATGTTGATCACCCCTAGCTTGTGGCAGCAACCATGAAAAATAACAATCAGCACTTTCTGGATAACACAGTATAACAAAATAAGAAAAATTTGATGCATCGGGATTGCGACATATCATTTCTAATACACTTTGGGAAACAGATCACGAATATGGCACTAGAATTTTAATGTTAGCTATAGTTTAAGAAGCGGCCCTATGTTCCACTGGGAATTAAAGGATTAAATATATATATAGTTTAAGAAATATTTGCAAAAACGTTTTTATAGGAAAATTAAATTTTTTAAGAAACTTTTTGCAAAAAAATATAAAATTGAAAGTAATAACGCTATTTTTTTGGAACATTTTAAAATGATGCAATATGCCCTTTAAGTTGATATATTGCACGTTTTAACAGCTGCGATAATATTCCCTATATATGCATTTAAAATTGAAAATTCTCTCTTTTCACGTTTTCGTTAATAAATAATTTACGATGAAAGGAATATCTAATATTTCAATTTATAGCTTTAGTAAACATCTCATGTTACTTAATTTATCAAAAAAAATTCGCATTTTCTTTTTCAATTTAAAGCTAATATTGACTAAACCTGAAAAAGACTGACTTTTTTAATACCTAAAAATTAAGGAGTCTGTAACAAATCTTAAAACATAAAACCCAGATAAAACCATTCAGAAATATTAAACATATGTTTTCCAATATATTTCAATAAAGTTTAAGATAATTGAAGAGCAAATTTTGAAAAAATAACGATTTTTAAAAATGCGTGTTCAAAAATGTATTTTATTTCCTTTTACCATACACGCAAAAAATAAAAAGGGGGAAATCACATAAAATAAGGGTATAAGTTACCTAGTTTAAGTATGTATTATAGCTCTACCCAAGTTTTGGGTATAACTTATATAATATGCTTGGTATAAAATAAGAAAACAAAAACTAAAAATAACTATACAAAAAAGCACTAATTTATTAAACTTCAGCCATATTTTATTTAATAATTTATGTTAAATTATTTAGCTCTTTCCTTCTCCCTTATTAAAACAATTTGATTAATTTATTTAATTATTTATTTTATAATTATTATTGGTATTAATAGTTGGATGCAAATAAAGCAGTATAATCTTCATTTTTGCCTTAATATCTTAAATTTGAAAAATATTTAATTACAACATAAAAACTAACAGCGTAATTCATAAACTTTTACAGCAGTCTTATTGCAGGATTTTAAGCTATTTTTTTAAAAACAGTATTCATATTTGCTTAATAACGAAAAAAATAATAAAGGTTTATAGTTGGTACTCATTAACTTTAAACCTTTAATAAAGTTTGGAGTGAGGGGGTTAGAGTTGTAAAAGTATTGAGTATTCCCGTACTGAGTACTCAATACTGGCTGTTTTTTTTGAGTACTCAATACTAAAACGGTACTACTCAATACTTTTAAAGATGCAATTTTCCGTAGAAATGTGTATTTTTCGTATGAAAATACAACTCTAAAAATAGTACTCTAAAAATACAACTCTGAAAATACAACTCTATTTGTGAAGCAAATAAATTTGTAACGAATTTTTGGGAATAATTTTTTAATTAATTTATTTAAAATGTTTTAAATTAATTAAAATTTAAGTAACAATAGTTATTAAACACGTGTATTTGAATTATTATTATTTTTCCTAATAAATACGAATTCATAACATTTTTATTTTTAAATTTAAAAAAACCGTTAAAAGTATTGAGTAGTATCGAATACTCAATTGAAAAGTATTGATTAGTATTGAGTACTCAAAAAGTATCGAAATTTTACAACTCTAGAGGGGGTTACTAATTAATTGCTAATTATTTCATTTTCAGGCATTAAATGATTTATTAAAGCCTTCCTTTCTCTAGAATCTGTGGATTCCAATAACCTTCATCCATCAAACTTAAAAAAGATACAACAGTTGAATAGCTAATAACATTTTTCGAAGAAATTTCCAAAAAAAAATGTAAAAATAAAATTAAAAAGAAAAACAAAACATAGTGATGTACAGACTATCAAAACATTATTCGACATTCGATTACTTTTTGTATGCTTCGAATAATATGTTCTAAAAAATTGATTTTTATACACATTTACATTGATTTGCTCTATAAATAAAAAAAATGTTTTTCATAGCTTTTAAATTTATCTTATAGGGAATTTAGACAGAGCAAAAACCAGGTGATTTTTGTACAAAACCAAATAAAAAAAGCCAATTCATTTACACTAAATTTTTAGTTTTTGTTTGTCACATCACTTTTTTATTAAACACTTTTCTTTATGTTTTTATGGTGAAATTAAATTGAAAAAAAATATTAACACATTTCAAACTGTATAACAACACACAATTTTAAACTAAAACTGAAATATTTAAAAAAAAATCAAAAATATATTTTTGACACTTGCTTTTTCTGTATTCGTTGTAACAGGGTGTACCGAAAATTAGTTATATAAGAAATCGGGTGTATCAAAAATACAAATTTCAGATATTTTACGTGGTTTTTGGCAAAAACCAGGTAGAATCTGGTTTTCAGTTTGTATGAAAATTGTATGGAAAAACTAAATTAATTTTATAGTTTTCGGCTCAAAACCTAAAAATTACCAAAAACTAGTTGTTTTTGCTCAGTCTAAATATACTATTAGAGTTTATCTTAGCACATCATTAGTTTTCTGATTTAAGAAAATACATTTTCACTTCCGATTACCGAGTCAATCGTTTACTAAATTTGTTCATCACTTACGACTTATTGGGGAGAAATAAGAAAATAAACAATAGTGTTGCCAGTATGAAATCGAAAAATTAATTTATTTTTAAAATACGATTATGAATCAAGATTTCTACTAACTCTTTATTAAACGAAATGTGTACTTTAACTATAGCAAGTTTCAAAGACCAAATACATTTTTTTTATGAATTAGCCCATAATTTTTTAATTTGTTACCATTCCACACAAAGCATTGTCAGCCTGTCTTGTTTTTAATACTGATTCCTTTTCCAGTCTCAATCGTTGGGCCATATAAATAATAGCCTTCAAGCCTAAAACATGTTGATCACCCCTAGCTTGTGGCAGCAACCATGAAAAATAACAATCAGCACTTTCTGGATAACACAGTATAACAAAATAAGAAAAATTTGATGCATCGGGATTGCGACATATCATTTCTAATACACTTTGGGAAACAGATCACGAATATGGCACTAGAATTTTAATGTTAGCTATAGTTTAAGAAGCGGCCCTATGTTCCACTGGGAATTAAAGGATTAAATATATATATAGTTTAAGAAATATTTGCAAAAACGTTTTTATAGGAAAATTAAATTTTTTAAGAAACTTTTTGCAAAAAAATATAAAATTGAAAGTAATAACGCTATTTTTTTGGAACATTTTAAAATGATGCAATATGCCCTTTAAGTTGATATATTGCACGTTTTAACAGCTGCGATAATATTCCCTATATATGCATTTAAAATTGAAAATTCTCTCTTTTCACGTTTTCGTTAATAAATAATTTACGATGAAAGGAATATCTAATATTTCAATTTATAGCTTTAGTAAACATCTCATGTTACTTAATTTATCAAAAAAATTTCGCATTTTCTTTTTCAATTTAAAGCTAATATTGACTAAACCTGAAAAAGACTGACTTTTTTAATACCTAAAAATTAAGGAGTCTGTAACAAATCTTAAAACATAAAACCCAGATAAAACCATTCAGAAATATTAAACATATGTTTTCCAATATATTTCAATAAAGTTTAAGATAATTGAAGAGCAAATTTTGAAAAAATAACGATTTTTAAAAATGCGTGTTCAAAAATGTATTTTATTTCCTTTTACCATACACGCAAAAAAAAAAAAGGGGGAAATCACATAAAATAAGGGTATAAGTTACCTAGTTTAAGTATGTATTATAGCTCTACCCAAGTTTTGGGTATAACTTATATAATATTCTTGGTATAAAATAAGAAAACAAAAACTAACAATAACTATACAAAAAAAACTTGGTAAATATTTGTTATTCTGTTTTTGGAATTGTTAGCACTAATTTACTAAATGTAAGGCTGCGTTTACATCTGCACCGAAATCCCGAGATTTCGATATTCACCACTCCGAAAAGACAGTGAAGATATGCGTATTAACTTTAATTGTTTTTGGAAAATGTATTTATTAGAACTAAATATGTTTACTGTACTCAAAATTGAACATCTATAAGCTTTCCTTCATTGCTTTTTCAGAGTGGTGAATATCGAAATCTCGAGATTTCGGTGCAGATGTAAACGCATCCTAAGCCATATTTTATTTATTAATTTATGTTAAATTATTTAGCTCTTTCCTTCTCCCTTATTAAAACAATTTGATTAATTTATTTAATTATTTATTTTATAATTATTATTGGTATTAATAGTTGGATGCAAATAAAGCAATATAATCATTTTTGCTTTAATATTTTAAATTTGGAAAACTATTTAATTACAAGATAAAAACTATGGCAGCAACCATGAAAAATAACAATCAGCACATTCTGGATAATCGGCCAATCATTTATAGATGACATCAACTTCTTAAAAACTTAAACTGCAATACAAATAATAATAAAAGTTATTAACTATTTTATTATTATACTATTATATAATAGTTTTACTAACCGAAAAGTTTTAGGTGGACCCATTGATGAAAATGTGGACGACAAATTTGTAAACGCACGAATAGTTGTATCTTATGTGAAGATAAAGCCATATCCGTTTGAGATTGTTCATTAGCCTTACCCACCGACAATTCCATATGACATTTAGCATAAAATTTTATATTATTTTATATTTTTTTCTAACTTTTTTCACTTTTGGCATCTACTTTTCGCCATATTGTTTTATCTTCTTAATTTTTTTAAAAATTTTCAACTTTGGCAATTTTAATTCTATTTTTAGGAATTATACACATTTTACAAACATCTGGCACCAAATAAATGAATTCTAAAACTTCCTAAGGTTGCGTTTACATTGCATCGAAATCCCGAGATTTCGCTATTCACCACTCTGAAAAAACAATGAAGAAAAGCATATATATGTGCAATTTTTAATAAAGCACACATAGTTGGGTCTAATAAATTCATTTTCTAAAAATTTAACGTTTATATGCTTTTGTTCATTGTTTTTTGAGAGTGGTAAATAGCGAAATCTCGGGATTTCGATGCAAGTGTAAACGCAACCTAAGTTTATTTTGGGTCTTATATATAAAATTTTTTTTGAAAACTATTTTTTTCTGTAGGAAATCGTTTTTATCAAGATTGTTTGTATAATATAACATACGCTAAGTTTTTGCGTGTAAATCACAGCTGGATCGATTGCAAAGGTTTAAAAGGCTTCATTCTTTAATTTACTTTCTAAAAATAATGTAATTTGAGTTAAATTTCATTCCGTAATAGCATTCTTATGGAATTTATTCGATAGCTTCATTCACAAAAGCTTTAAGTTATATGAATTATTTCTATTTTTATTGAATTCTAACTGAATGAAACCAAATTTACTTGAATTCATTTAAGGTTGCGTTTACATTGCATCGAAATCCAGAGATTTCGCTATTCACCACTCTGAAAAAACAATGAAGAAAAGCATATAAATGTGCAATTTTTAATAAAACACACGTAGTTAGCTATAATAAATACATTTTCTAAAAATTTAAAGTTTATATGCTTTCCTTCATTGTTTTTTGAGAGTGGTGAATAGCGAAATCTCGGGATTTCGATGCAAGTGTAAACGCAACCTTAGGTACTTTTACACTTGCATCGAAATCCCGAGATTTCGATATACACCACTCCGAAAAAACGATGAAGGAAATCATATAAATGTTCAATTTAGAAAAAAAACACACACAGTTAGCTCTACTAAGTAAATTTCCTAAAAATTTAACGTCTATATGCTTTGCTTCATTGTTTTTTCGGAGTGGTGAATATCGAAATCTTTAGTAAAAAGGTGAATGAAAAATGATTTTTTTTTCATTCACTTAGTCAAACGAAAAATTTAAATTTGCATCTACATGCTGAAATATTAGTATAATATAAATTAAATTCATCTAAGGTTGCGTTTACACTTGCATCGAAATCCCGAGATTTCGCTATTCAACACTCTCAAAAAACAATGAAGGAAAGCATATAAACGTTAAATTTTTATAAAATGTATTTATTAGAGCTAACTATGTGTACTTTTTTAAAATTTGTACATTAATATGCTTTTCTTCATTGTTTTTTCAGAGTGGTGAATAGCGAAATCTCGGGATTTCGATGCAAGTGTAAACGCAACCTAACATAAATAAATACACAGAAAAATTCCTCAGTTAAAGAAATCCTCAGTTAATTCAAAATAAATAACAATTAACTGAGAAACTAAAATTTGTTGAGTATAGATTTTTCTTGAGTCAGCTTGTAAATTTCAAATGATTTTATTGTCAAGAAATGTATTGAAAATAAAAAATAAAACAAAAACAAAAAGGAGAAATAATAAAATTTCGGTATTTATGGTAAGTTTTAGTTTTTTGGTGCAAAATAAAATTTATTTTATTTATTTTGCAGATAACTAACAATGTGTCGAAATAATAATTTAGGATTAAGGAAAGTTGTCAAAATTTTATATGTACACTCATAAAAAAAAGTTAGTACAAAAGTCTGTTAAACGCGTTCTAATTCAGTTGAACTAATTTTTCCTGTTGTTTTCGTTTAAATCCGTTGTTTAGCAAAGTTGTTAGTTATCCAATTTCACCACAAAAACATATTTCTGCTGTACTTGAACTAATTTTTCCTCCTGATATTTAGCAATTTTTTTAAAATGATTTTGACAATGTTATCAGCTAATATAGATAAATTTATTGTTATCAGCTAATATAGATAAATTATCAGCCCTTTAACATTTTCATCTAAATTCGACCCGCAGGTAGACGAAAAAAAGGAACCAAATAATACAACTCCAGCGGAAGTTTAACATATTGGCAAGAAAATAAAAGTGCAAATAGTGTTTTTGGATTGTGTAATTTATTTGAAAATAAAATTATCAATATTTACATTAATTTGTTTTTATTAAATTAATAACAAAAAGTGATTGTAATTTTAGCACCATGTTTTGCAGATTTCAACTGGCCCACTTTCATTTCTATTAAACGAAAATTCCTCTAAATTTTTGAATGTTAACTAAATTTTTTACATGTTTATAAACAACTAAAATTTAGCAGAAAACATGTGCTGATTTCAGCTGAGTAATTTTCATACCTAATTTCGTAAAACACTTGGGTGAAGTGAAGGGAACTTTCAATGTAAATGGTTTTTGTAACAAAAACAATTTCTATAGAAATAACGCAACACTTCACCGAAGTGTTTTACAAAATTACCCCCTTCATTTCCATTACACAACATTTCTTATAAATTATTGTATTCGAACTAACTTTTTTACCTAAAATTTAGGTCACCTAAATTTAGCAGACCATGATTCTCAACATCATTGAAATTTCTGCTGGCGTAAATTCAGGTACTATTTCCTATTATTTTAGCAGAATTTTTAACTATTTGTACGGGCTTTTTTTATGAGTGTACGATAGTATATTGTACAATTTCAAAAGGGAACAATATCTGTTAAGAAAATAACGGTAATGTAAGAGATTTTAAGTTTTGTTTTAGGTTGCGTTTACACTTGCAACGAAATCCCGAGATTTCGCTATTCACCACTCTGAAAAAACAATGAAGAAAATCATATATATGTGCAATTTTTAATAAAGCACGCATAGTTGGCTCTAATAAATACATTTTCTAGAAATTTAACGTTTATATGCTTTTCTTCATTGTTTTTTGAGAGTGGTGAATAGCGAAATCTCGGGATTTCGATGCAATGTTAACGCAACCTTAAATAAATTAATGAACAAAAAATAATTGTGTTTTATTGTCAACCGTATACAAATATATATATGCAATTTTCAACTGTTGAATTGGTTATCAGCTACTAATTTCAAATTCTTTTTCATTTGAACTGAGACCTCAGATAAGCTGCGTTTAACTCTGCACCGAAATCTCGAGATTTCGATATTCACCACTCTGAAAAAGCAATGAAGGATAGCTTATAGATGTTCAATTTTGAATAAAGTACACATATTTATTTCTAAAGGCACATCTACACGGGATAGAAATCTCGTAGAGTTTGCGTTAAATTTGTCATCTCTAATGTTGTTGGCACTAGTTTTTATCGTAAAAGTACCATCTCTAGTTGTCAAGAATTTGTTTTTCTTAAAATTTTTGTATTTCAAAGAATAATTTTTTCTCCAAATACCAAAAAGTGCATTTAATCAACTGAAATATTCAATAATGTTACAAAACATATTCAAAATTGTTACTAATTAAAAAAATAGTGTATGACAGCAATTGTCAGTGGTTTAGAGATTACATTTCGTAGACTTATACAGAGCTGCGTTTTCATAAAATCTCGCGAGTTTTCTATCCCGTGTACACTCAGAAAAGTTCTGCAGTTACTACATGACAGTTATTTGTGTAGTAATGCGGTTGTAGTTATTTTAACTACAATTGTAGTTAATACTTAGAGCAAAACAACTAGAGCAAAATATTTCAATGGTTTTGACTGTTATTTTTTCAAACTAACTACAAAAACTACCACATTGTAGTAACATTTGTTTTATGCAGTTATTTTGAATTTTTTTTACAAATACTTATATTTTCAAGTGTGTGTGCACACACACGAAGCAATCAGGAGCATGTGTATAGGGATGCCAATCGGGATTGATATTTGAAAATCCCGGGATTCGGGATTTTGTATGATCGGGATCCCGGGATTTTCGGGACTACAAGATTTTTCGGGATCCCGGGATTTTACGGGATTTCGGGATTTAAATTTTCCTTTATTTGTAAAAATTTGTATGTTATGTAACTAATTTTTTTAGAGAATAAAGCATTTTATAATTATTTAATAGTTGTTAATTAATAATGTGGTACATTTTATGAATATTGAAACATCTCAGTCAGAAATTGACAGTGGTACAAAAAATCAAGTACCTGAATACCACTGGGTAACCGCGATGTTAAAAATAAATGACTGGCAGAACACTCATTTGGGACGCTTTGCCAGCGTTTGCAAAACTCGTTTTGCCAGTATTTGTTTTACAAAACATCACGGCAGGGCCAAAAAAAGATACATATGAACTTTTTTTAAATTTTATTTTGGAAAATATAATTCCAAACCACCTATTTATTGGTTTTGGCAGCGTTTTTCCAAAGTTAAAAATTTTGGTTCTCCAGTACTTTTCCGGCGCTTTTTGAACTGCCGGTCCTCTTGTCTATTGACGTTATCATATTGGAAATGGGAAAGAAATTTTTGTCAGTACCTGTACCACCTGTTAAAATACCTTGCCATCGCTTTCCCGTTTGTATTTTGCTGGCTGGGATAATATATGAAACCTGTCATTAAGTACACTTGCGCCCAGTATTTTGTAAGCAGATTTTAAAACAGATTCGTTGCGATAACCTTACCCACTAAATCGTGTAATTACAGCAACAAATTTATTTGGTTATCTTTATCAAATGTTTTCATGGAAGAATTCAAACTTACAGTCCCAGCCAAAATTAGGTTTCAGAAATCGAATTTCGCTTGGAAGAATAAATCGATAAAATAAGAAACAAACTTGATTTTTCGCATGAATTACTCAAAAACTTAATATTGTTTACCAAAATTTCAAATTTTTCTGCAAAGTCTTTGCATAGTTTAATCGAATAATCTACTTAATTTATAATTTTACCAATATCTTGGCATCAATTTCTTGTCAATATGAGAAAATTCAAGAAAAAACGTAGGTAATCTAATCTAATCCCGTTTGGCATCCCTACATGTGTATTACGCGCTTGTTTAGAAATTTCTAGTGAAAGAATATGAGTAGAACATGTTATCTCTTGTCTTAGTCATAAAACAACGCCAAAGAGTGAGGACGCGTAATACGGAAAAGTTTATATATTTTTTATTAAGTTATTAAAATAATAAGATAAGTTTTATAATATAAATTTATTTACGGGATTATTAAAAATTATTGTATTTATTTTCTTTCAGTTTTTTTATATTCTCATCTCTACCTGGAGAAAAAAAAGGAAGCCAAACAATGCCATATTTCATCCCTCAGGCTGCGTTTACATCTGCACCGAAATACCGAGATTTCGATATTCACCACTCTGAAAAAACAGTGAAGATATGCGTATAAACTTTAATTTCTTGGAAAATGTATTTATTGGAACTAAATATGTGTACTTTATTCAAAATTGAACATCTATCAGCTTTCCTTCATTGCTTTTTCAGAGTGGTAAATATCGAAATCTCGAGATTTCGGTGCAGATGTAAACGAAGCCTCACAGACGGGCATCTACAACAATATCTTACTAGTGAAAAATAAAAGTGACATTAGTGTAAATTTTGATTTCTCAATTTTAAATAGAATAAAATTAAGTTAGGAGTGTTTACATAAATTTGTTTTTTATTAAATTAATAATTTTTAAAATAATTTTTATTTATGTTTTTTACTACATTTGCAGTTGTTTGTACAGTTTTACAATAATTTGCATGTATGTTGTTTCAATTGCATTTGTAGTTGTTTTTACTACATTTGTCATTTGATTTTTAACAGTTAAAAATAACTTCATATTGCAGTTAATTTAACTGCAAATGTAGTCTACACCTTTTTAAGTGCAAATGCAGTTATTTTAACTGTCATTTGCAGTTGATTTTACCTACATAATTCCCTGAGTGTAGATGTGCCTTAATAAATACATTTTCCAAAAAATTAAAGTTTGTACGCATATCTTCACTGTTTTTCCGGTGAATATCGAAATCGCGGGATTTCGGTGCAGATGTAAACGCAGTTTTATAGCTTCTGTGCTTTGGTTTTCATTATGTGTTACACTCAGAAAAGTTCTGTAGTTACTACATGACAGTTATTTGTGTAGGAATGCGGTTGTAGTTATTTTAACTACAATTGTAGTTAATTTACTTAGAGCAAAATATTTCAATGTTTTTGACAGTTATTTTTTCAAACTAACTACAAAAACTACCACATTGTAGTAACATTTATTTTATGCAGTTATTTTGAATTTTTTTTACAAATACTTATATTATCAAGTGTGTGTGCACACACACGAAGCAATCAGGAGCATGTGTATGACGCGCTTGTTTAGAAATTTCTAGTGAAAGAATATGAGTAGAACATGTTTTCTCTTGTCTTAGTCATAAAACAACGCCAAAGAGTGAGGACGCGTAATACGGAAAATTTTATATATTTTTTATTAAGTTATTAAAATAATAAGGTAAGTGTTATAATATAAATTTATTTACGGGATTATTAAAAATTATTGTATTTAGTTTCTTTCAGTTCTTTTATATTCTCATCTCTTTCTACCTGGAGAAAAAAAGAAGCCAAACAACGCCATATTTCATCCCTCACAGACGGACATCTACAACAATATCTTACTAGTGAAAAATAAAAGTGACATTAGTGTAAATTTTGATTTCTCAATTTTAAATAGAAAAAAATTAAGTTAGGAGTGTTTACATAAATTTGTTTTTTATTAAATTAATAATTTTTAAAATAATTTTTATTTTTTTAACTACATTTGCAGTTGTTTGTACAGTTTTACAATAATTTACATGTATGTTGTTTCAATTGCATTTGTAGTTGTTTTTACTACATTTGTCAGTTGATTTTTAACAGTTAAAAATAACTTCATATTGCAGTTATTTTAACTGCAAATGTACCCTACACCTTTTTAAGTGCAAATGCAGTTATTTTAACTGTCATTTGCAGTTGATTTTACCTACATAATTCCCTGAGTGTAGTTTCAAACTACACTGCACTAAGTGAATGATAATAAAATTTCGTCATTCAATTACTAAAATGGTTGATGAACATCCGATTTGAATGATTCATGTTGGGAATTCATTCAATACTTGTTAAAGCGTTGGGAATGAAGCTTATGAATGAATTTTTTACGAATGGTTTAACGGAATGGTATATGAACATTCTTAAATTCTGAATTAAATTTTTGGTGATTTAAGCTTAAATTGAATTAAGTCCTTCAAAGCTCTGGTCGATTGTCGACCAACAACAGCAATAGTCGTCACAATTAATTTAAATTCAGCGACAATCGACGGTAGACAGTTTTTGACGTTTAGAAAAAAAGGAAAGCAAAACAAGAATATGATTGTATTTGTTTTGCCACAATTCTTAATCAATTCAATTGGTTTTGCATTAGATCTTGTTGTTTTACATTTTATTGAATTTAATTTTGCTTTTTTGCTCTAAATTATGTTTTTTTATTTTCAATTATACATATTTCTCCTGCCAAAAAATTAATTTTTTGTAAACAAAGTACGAATTTTTGCAACTCTAATACGAATTTCTGCATATGTCATCAGCATATGCATGTACATGAGCATGAGTAACAATTCGGTTAATCGATTAACCGATTCCTCGATTAATCGCCTCTATTTCGGTTAATGTCGAAACAAATAATTTAAAACTCAAATAATTATTCGACCTGAATAATAGGTTAAAATTGGTCGATTAACTGGTTACATTTTTGATATGGAATTTTTCCTTAATTTTTTTCACAAAACTTCACAATTCTCTTAATCTTGGATAAAAAATTACAAGAAAAGCTTAGAAAAAAAAAACAAATAGTTGACCTTTTTTAATCATTGGATTTATTTTTGGATTTATTTTATTAAAAGATCCACATTTTGTTATTTAATTTCAAAATTTAATATTTTTAGCAAAATCTAATACTTATGCGCTAATATAATATGAAAGAAATTTATTAAATTTTGTAAAAATGTGAGCACAGGAATGGAATTAAGATAAATCCAAAACGGATTTATAAAATAAATAAATCCGTTTCGAGTTTAGCTTAATTTAATTCCAGAAATTGCATTCCCACAAATTTTTAATTTTTTCTTTCACATTATAGTAGCGAATAAGTGTTAGATTTGAATAGAAATATAAAATTTTTAAAATTCATTAAGAAAATGTAGATTTTTAAGCAAAATAAAATAAATCCAAAAATAAATCCAGTGATTAAAAAAAAGGCCTACTAACTAAAATAGCTTCAAATTCTTTAAAAATCATGTGAAATAGGTTCTTAAGCCTTTAGATACCTTTTTCGAGCAACCGCAAGCAAGTCGACATTGCACTACCGAGACACGTCATATGTATTGAGAGAATCCCAATTTTTAATAAAATTTTGCGCAAATGTTTAAAAAAAATATCAAAGTTTCTATTTGTAAACAAGCCTTAAGAACATAGCAAAAGGCCAAAATGAAGGTGTTTTTTAAAACTTCTCAAAACACGCAACCCGAGTAAAAAAGAGTGTATATAACATATATTTTTTAATATTAAAATATATGATAATATCAAATATTGTATGCGACTTTATATGTTTTTATATGATGATATATTAGAAATATTTTTAGAAATTTTCTCATATATAATCATATTAAATCATATATCAGTATTTGCTTTATTGCAAATTGTTTATATAGGAATATATAATTGATAAAACAGTTCAAAATTTTATATATAAAGAGATACGAAAAATATTTTTGATTTTATTTTATATATTACAATATATTAGTTAATCTCAGACACAAGTTCGAAACTCATTTAATCAAAAACAATTTTTTATATGTTTTACTCAATTTTTTAGCCTAAAGCCTAAACCACATAAAATCAGTGTCGACCGCAGTGCGACGTTTTGTCGATAAAGCAGTTTCTGTATCTTCTCTATTTGTCACTGCCAAGAAATTAGAAAAGTTTCTATATAAACAAGAGCTGTTTTTAAACAAAACTCAAAAAGAAATTTTTAAAAATATCAAATCGTTTTTGCGAAATTGAAGAACATAGTTTGACAGCACTGCCACTGTTCACTGGCAATTACACTATGTGGTTTGGGTTTAAACCTCATAAACGCAGTGCAGTTTTTGATAAAGCAGTTTTTTGTCTCCGCTCTATTTGTCACTACCGAGAAATTAGAAAAGTTTATAAATAAAGAAAAGATATGTTTAAACAAAACGCAATAAGAATTTTTTAAAAATATTAAATCGTTTTCGTGAAGTTCAAGAACAAAGTTTTACAGCACTACCACTGTCCACTGGCACTTTCACTATGTGGTTTAGGCTTTTCATTAAATTAATATATTAATATATATAGCGGATATCGAAAACCGTATTAATTGTGCCAGACGGTCCTTCGGCCTACTACGTACTGTATCGAAGGCTTCCCATATATCCATAAAAACCAAAATTTGTTTATTCGACTCCAACGTGAAGTCAACTCTTTTGTATGGATGCGAGACATGGCACCATTTTGCCAATAGGTGCCTGAGAAGGATTTTTAAAAATATTTTGGCCTAATGTGATGTCCAATAACGACCTGTGGGCAGCCACCAATCAAGTTCCTCTGCGCACCGAAATATTGAGGCGTAAGTGGAATTGGCTAGGCCACACATTACGTAAACCAGCAGATGACATAACACGTGCAGCCATTGACTGGAATCCACAGGGCACCAGAAGAAGAGGAAGACCCGCCCACACTTGGAGAAGACAGTTGGACTCAGAAATAACAATCACAAGGAAGTCCTGGAATGAGATTAAACTAATAGCTTGTAACAGATCTCTATGGAGTACATTTGTAATAGCCCTATGCTCCAACTTGGAACGACGAAAATAAAAAAAAAAATATTTTCTGAGATTTTTTTTACTTTTAAGTTTTTTTTTGAAATTTAAAAAAATCCAATTTAGAAAAATTAACATTTAAAAGCATAACCCGGCTCGTAATGGGTTAATAAGTCGAGGCATATTGCATATAGGGAATGCAAAATCCCGCACTTTTTGATTTCCCGGGAAAGCGGGAAATTTATCTTGAATTCCCGGGATCCCGCAAATGATATAAATTAGAAAATATTTTATAGTAATTTAAAAATTTTTATTAATGAAATGTCTTAAAGACCTAAAATTTTCATGATGGTGAAAAAGCTCAGGTGGTTTTTCTTTGAATTTTCGGTCAATGACGGACCGTTTACGGACCGTTATGTCATGTAAAAAACGGACTAGTCCGCTGAAAGTCCGTCAATGCCGGACCGTTTCCGGACCGATATGTCGTGTAATAACGGAGTATTTCCCTGTCCATATCCTACCGATTTTTTCAAAAAAATAGACCATATATTTATTATTTTCAATACAAAGTACTTTTTTTTCTTTTTTATAAATTCATTAATAATTATTATTTATAATTACAATATTTAGCACATCTAGATCGGTTTACCTATCTATCCAGCGCTTAGGGACCCGGAGTAAAATCCAACATCTATATGGAAAAGAGACAATAAATTATTTATGGTTTTATTGACTGTGTACACGATGCAAATTCTCACATGTTATACACAAAACATTGTGAAACATTAAGTTTCATAAATCTTACCTTGTTACTTGATGTTGTTTGATTAATGGTGTGATAGAAAGAATTCCCTCTATTGCATATTCTCCATATATTCCCATTATAATAATATTTTCACCGACTTTACAAAAAATTTTTATTTTGTATACGATGAAATCCGTATTTAAAGGTACGGAAACGGATACACCAATACGGAGTTAAAACGTATTGTGTTCGAAAATCCATTTATACGGTCCGTTAATGTTCCGTATACGTACAGGCATTGACGGATACGTACCTTACGGAGAGTTAACGTGCCGTAAAAGCCGGATTCATGAATCCGTACGTGCCGGAGAGTCCGTTAAAATGTTTCTTGGGCAATTATATATGTATTTTTAAAAATTGAATAAACTAAAACTAATTTTTAGACATTTGTCCATAAAAAAATAAAAAAAAAAATTAATATAGAAAATAATGAATTCTAATAATTTTAGAAAATTTGAAAAATTTTTAAAAATTATAGGAACAAAGTCTAACTTACTTGAATTTTTTTTTAAATCAATGGACAAATTTATCTTTAATTCTGTACAGAATAAGTTCGATTCAAAATTTTTCATACAAAAACTATTTGGTTGAGTGGTTTTCTTAAAAAAAATGTTTTTTAAGTTCATTTTAGTGCCTGTTAAAAAAAATGGAACTTAAAAAGTTCGATCAAGTACACAAATTAATCAGTGTGTTCGTTTACTCGAAAATCTTACTACTTTTACTACAATTTTGTAAGTTAATGAGCAAGCTTAATGTTAGATTTCTAATATTTTCAAAACGTTAGAAAATTTTGCATAGGTAAATTTGAAATAATTAACTTTATTATTTTAAACTGCATATTTTGAAATCCCGGGATTCCCGGTTCAAATTCCCGGGAATGCGGGAAATCAAAAATCCCAAATTTCCCGGGAATCCAGGGATGCATTCCCTAATTGCATACTATTGGTATGGTGTTTCAAGTACCTTTTCAACGACATATATTTTTATTCTGGTCCGATAAGTTTTGAGTGGAGAAATAAGCCATTCAATATAGTTATAGATCATTTTCAGCTCCATAAATCGGGAACTATGAGCCTCCAACAAAAAAGAAGTGCATTGCCCGGCTAATCATTAAAATTTTATTTAAAATAAAAAAAAAACTTAACATATTAAAAAAAAATTTCTAAGTACAAAGAAAATTCCTATATTTGAGAAGAAATGATCCACACCCGTATTTAAAATGAAAAAGTGTACACTCAGAAAAGTTCTGCAGTTACTACATGACAGTTATTTGTGTAGTAATGCGGTTGTAGTTATTTTAACTACAATTGTAGTTAATTTGACAGTTATTTTTTCAAACAAACTACAAAACTACTTCATTGTAGTAACATATATTTTATGCAGTTATTTTGAATTTTGTTTATAAATACTTAAATTTTCAAGTGTGTGTGAACCAGAGATACAAGCCAGCCGACTTTAGCCGGTCAGCCGACGCAAACAAATATATAGCAAAACACTGGTCTCCTCGAGGCAAAAAATCGATATATCACACTTTAAAATCCGATTTTAAATGCCAAAGCTATAACAAAAAATTAAAAAAGCGACCCCTACGGTCGGCAAAAAAAAAATTGAAATCGCCTTCCAAAAATACATCATATTGGAGGGTGTACGGCGAACTTTTTTTTTGAGGTACGGTCTAATGCACACGTAAGGTCATATATGACTCATGTATGGAGATTTATGTATCCATGTATGGTCATGAATGCATGTTTATGAGCATGCACGCACATACATTTAACCTGTATTGATTTTTTTTTTTTTTTTTTTTTTAAAGAGAAGCAACACTCAGGAAATTCTTCCTATTAATTAACGTGTTGCTTCCTTTGGAAAGGGGATAGAGAAGAAGTGAAAGGTGGTGAAAGATGAAGGGCTTCAAATATGGCAACACTGTAATTGCGCGAGATATTGAATTCTAGAACAGTCGTTGCGCGCCATTTGACGGTGAGTTGGCGAACTTTGTTGAAGCTTTTTATTTTAGTTCATAGCCCTGTTATATTATTTTACTTCGGTGGGGTTAAGTGCTATGGGAACACCGAAGGAGGACGCTGCGATATGTATGAGGGATAGAAAAAACTCATACATATTACTATTTTTCATAAATTGATGTTGCCTTGGTTGGGGCTCGAACCCGCAACCTCATGTGTAACAGTCCAACGCGCTAACCATTACACCACAGCGCCCACATACATATGTCGATTTTTAGGGTTATTATAAAACTACCCAGTGTAGAAACGGTAATGACATATCATTATTTTTTGGAGTACCAGCATTGGCACCCACTTACCTTCGGCATTATTTTAAAACATATAATAATGAGTTACTGATAATGACTTATTTTTATCATTATTTCAAATAGAAAATAATTTTTTAGATTTTTTTGAAATCTATTTTTAGACTCAATATTTTTTAAACACTAGTAAGGATATATGTAACCACATATTTTTTGATTTTTTGTATGTTGGCGAGTAAGCTTACTTGTGTGCAGCAGGTCAATTATGTTTTTATCTATTAATTATTACATGTCGATATAGCTCAGGTGGTAGAGCTGTTGACTGGCAATTTGTAGACCCAGGTTCGATTCCCGCACCAGCAAATTTTATTAAAAAAAAAAAAAAAATACAATAAAAAATATTTTTTTTTATATAATTTCTTTTTTTGAAAATCTATTTTTAGACTCATTATTTTTGTCAGTACTGGTAAGCACATAGGTAACGATATATTTTTTGATTTTTCGTATGCTGGTGTGTAACGACAAAAGTAACTAGTTACCATTACCCAGTATGTAGTTACATAACCACATATCTGGTAATGATTTTCTACACTGGGTATATACAAATTTTTATTTTTATTTTACAAAATTTTTTAATTTTTCTGATGCCTTTCCATCAACGTTTTTATGGTATTATTAAATACCTTTCGAGCTGCTAAATACCACTTTCCGCGGAAATCTTTGACATCATTGGCGACTTTTTTTTGTTACCTTAGTTTCTCTTTTAACGAAGCCCAGAATTAACGAATTAACTCTTCAAAGCTCTGTTAATTAATTCGTAACAAAAGAAATCGAAAGAAAACAAATATGAATTAATTCCATTCAATAAATAGTATTTTGTGAATTAGTTTAGAATTCAAAACCTGAATTAAAGAATTAATTCTTCAAAGCTCTGAGTGAGGTAAAGAAATAGGGCTATCTTTAAAACATCGGATAAACTGATGGGGCCATCTAATAGGTGATTGCAGAGAGATTAAAATCTTATATTTTAACAATAAATTGTGTAAAATTTAACAAATGTATATATAATTTTATCGACATTGTGATATATAAACTCAATTTTTATAAATTCGGAAAACTACACTCAAACTAATAAGTCTGTTGACCGAATAGAAATATTTGTTACTTTAAAAAAATTTATTCCTGTTTTCGGCTTAAAATAAAATTTGTTGATTTTAACACTTTTTTTGTTAAATTTAACAAATCAATTTAAGTAAAAAATTTGTAAAACTTCAGTTTTATCTGTAATTATACTGAGTTATAGAATTTATTCAAATTTAGGGTTTCGCGACCCTCTCCAGGCCTATCATGTGAGGGCATATAAGGGCCCTCCAATGGAGCAAATATTTTTTCCGCTTTGGCTTATCCTGCTTAGTTTTCGAGATATGGGCCATTTTATGAAGTGGACAATTTTTATTAAAAATTTCCGAGGGTCCAAGGTCCGTTTTTGGATAGATGTAGGCCCTTTCTCTGGGGTATTACACGGCTAGATATAGTCGAAATTTTCATCAGTTTTGCTCTATCTCTCTTAGTTTTAGAGATACATATGTGCTTTTCAAAAAATCGGGAGGGAAAGAAATGGCGCCATCTTTAAAACTTCGGTGGCGCCATCTACCGGGTAATAATAGTAACATGAAAATATTATATTTTAACAATTGTGATGCAGTTTTGTCTGAGGCCGGGGTAAAACTCAGTTTGTCCAGCTTCGTCAAAGGTCTGCCTCCTTTGAAATAAAACAGCAATCGTTTCTTTTGTTCAATTCAATTGTACGATCCTGTATCGCACACAGTTTTATTTACCAAGATCTTAAACTACTTATTTAATCTAATGACTGTTATTCTTTAAACGTTGTCGATGATTCGGTGCACAAGATGATCTTCGGCAACTCTGGCAGTGGTTGCAGTTCCTCCAAACGTCGATAGCTCTGTCACTGGTTCGATCCGTAAATCTTTATAAGTATCTCACGAAAATAGTAAGCAGGTGAGTCGGGTTATTCCGGGGAAACGAGGAGGTGTTGTAAATAGGATTAGTAAATATGTCTAAGCGACTCGCGAGAATAGTAAGCAGGTGAGTCGAGTTATTTCTTTGAAATGAGGAAATATGGCAAATACGATTAGTAAATATTCTAAATAACTCACGAGAATAGTAAGCAGGTGAGTCGGGTTATTTCGGGGAAACGAGGGAATAGGGTATATACGATTAGTAAATATTTCTAAGTAACTCACGAGAATAGTAAGCAGGTGAGTCGGGTTAATTCGGGGAAACGAGGGAATATGGTAAATATGATTAGTAAATATTTCTAAGTAACTCACGAGAATAGTAAGCAGGTGGATCGGGTTATTTCGGTAACTCCGACCTTGTTGGCTTATTCGTGTATACTTCGCAGAAGTACGAAGTATAGTAAAACTCCAACTGGGTTCGGGTTACCTTGGGAACACGAGGAGATGTAAATACGATTAGTAAATATTTCTAAGTAACTCACGAGAATAGTAAGCAGGTGAGTTGGGTTAATTTGGGGAAACGAGGGAATATGGTAAATACGATTAGTGACTTACGAGAATAGTAAGCAGGTGAGTCGGGTTAATTTGGGAACTTTAATCGGGCTGGCTTATTCGTGTATACTTCGCCCACGGGACGAAGTATAATAAAACTCCAACTGGATTCAAGCTCTCCCCTAGGCCATACAACTTTTCCATTATAAGTAATAGGTTTTATTAACCTAATAAGAATTACAAGAATATTTGCCCATTCAAGTGAAAATATATTGTTGGTTAGGGGTATCAGCATTTCCATTAGGTATATGAATAAGTAGGTTAAGTGTAACGGCATTTGTAAAATTTACCGAATTAGTTATTTTAAATAATTTTGAAAATTAACACTCAAAATTAGTTAAAGTACCGAGGATTTTTAGTATAGCGTTAAATGAAGATAACTAAAATGTTTGCTTAAATCAATGTTTCAACTAAAAATTTGTTAAAAATTAGTCGAATCGAATTGAAACCTGTTTGACTCATTTTTCTACTGACGTATTATTTTGAGTGTACCTATAAAAAAATTACAAAGTTGACTTCGATATTTTTGCAGTTGCTTGCATGTATGAATCTGTTGAAATTCTTGGAAAATGTACCTTTTAGCTGACGTTAGCCGGTTAGCCGCCGCCAGTCGACACTTTTTTTTAAGCCAACCGCCGCCGATGCGTTTGCGGCTCAACTCTAAAAATCAATCGCCGCTGACCATTTTAGCCATTACCCGCCGCCAGCCGACAGAATGGACCGGCTTGTATCTCTGGTGTGCACACACACGAAGCAAACAGGAGCATGTGTATGAAGCGCTTGTTTAGAAATTTCTAATGAAAGAATATGAGAAGAACATGTTTTCTCTTGGCTTAGTCATAAAATAACGCCAAAGAGTGAGGACGCATAATACGAAAAAGGTTATATATTTTTTATTTAATTATTAAAATAATAAGGTAAGTTTTATAATATAAAATATAAATTTATTTACGTGAATGTTAAAAAAAATATATTTATTTTCTTTTAGTTCTTTTATATTATCATCCCTTTCTACCTGGAGAAAAAAAGGAAGCCAAACAACAGCATATTTCCCTCACAAACGGACATCTACAATAATATCTTAATAATGAAAAATAAAAGTGACATTAAGTGTAAATTTTGATTTCTCAATTTAAAATGTATTATAGAATAAAATTAAGATAAGAGTATTTTCATAAATTTGTTTTTCATTAAATTAATAATTTTTAAAATAATTTTTATTTATGTTTTTTAACTACATTTGCAGCTGTTTGTACAGTTTTACAATAATTTGCATGTATGTTGTTTCAATTGCATTTGTAGTTGTTTTTACTACATTTGTCATTTGATTTTTAACAGTTAAAAATAACTTCATATTGCAGTTAATTTAACTACAAATGTAGTCTACACCTTTGTAAGTGCAAATGCAGTTATTTTAACTGTCATTTGCAGTTGAATTTACCTATATAATTCCCTGAGTGTATGCTAACTAACTTGCTGCTAACTGTTTTACACACTAATTCCCATAAGGGGAATATGCTTTTTGATTTTGTTTACGGGGGCTAATCTTTAAAGAATTCAACAATAACGGATTTATAAAATAACGTCTTTAATAATTACTCATTATCAACAGTAGCCTGCGGCTGGTAGTGTGTAGGACGTGAAATCTTGCTGCCCTCCAATACAAAGTTTTTTTTATCATTTAAATTTAATCATATCGTATTGTATTAACTTGTATCCAATTTGATCCGGACAAAACTCGGATATAAGTTGATCATTTGATATAACTTTGTATCCTTGTAAATACAATTATATCCGATTTGATACAATTTAATATAACCATTTTTCGGATGAAATTATATCCAGTTACATATTGGAAATTATCCATTCATACATAATTTTATATAAACTTTTTTACTCGGGTAAATAAAAATTAGCCTAAATATAACTAAAATTCTGTAAATTTAACAGTTTTAATTTTGCTGTTTTCATTTTACTAGTATTTAGTAAAAAAATCTGCTAATTTTAGCAGTTTTTTTCTGCAGCATCACTTTTAACAAATTTTTAGTAACTTTTTCTGCTATTTTTACAGAGTTATTTCTATGAGTGTAGCCTTGCCATTTTAGCACTTTGGGTGCTAGATCTAGCGCTTTTTTGCAAGGTTGGTTATGTTAAAAATATATAAAAATAAGTAAAAACTTAACATATATTTAATTTTACGTATTAAAAATACATATTATAAGCTTTATCTTCAATGCTGATAGTTTTAATAACTAAAATTATTATCCATAAACTTTTTTGTACAAAAAAAAACTGAAAATTATTACAAAAAAGTTTAAAAAATTTGCATTTTATATGAATTAATAAATACCGGTAAAATACCGGTAACTACCATTAAAAATAACGGTATCGGTAACGATAACGGTATTTGGAAAAACTTTTAGAGGTATTGGTAACGGTAACGGTATTCAATTTGAAACGGTATTTTAGCGATAACGGTTTTATAACGATAACCGTAACCAACCTTGCTTTTTTGTGAGTTAGCACCCAAATTTTATAAAAAAGTTATAGGGTTTCTCATTTTTTAAAAATATTGTTATTTTTTTGCAATTTTTTTTTTAATAATTCAATATCTAAATATATGAAAAATGTCTTGAATTCGAGAAGCGTTTAAGTAGAAATTGGGATTTATACACTCATGATCATAATAATAGGTACACTTTATAATTTTATTTTTAAAGTAAAATATAACAACTTTTATTATATTGAGAAATAAAAAAAGGTCCATGTTTATTCACTGCACTCATGGAAATAAATTTGTAAAAATAGAAAAAAAAGTTACTAAAAATTAGTTTAAATGATGCTGCAGAAAAAACTGCTAAAATTAGCAGATTATTTTTGCTATATATTAGTAATATAGGAACAGCAATTATAAAACTGTTATATATACATAATTTTAGTAATATTTGAGTCAAATTTTTTTTAATGGAAGAGAGCAAGTCAACCTGCTAAAATCAGCAAAAAAATTTTCTAAATAATTAGTAGCTTTAAAAATCACAAAAATTAAAATTTTCGAAGTTTTTTAGATTTTTTTAAATGCAAATAAAAATCGAGCTTTTTGAAAACAGCAGTTTAAAATTTTTTAGAAAATATTTCTGCTGATTTTAGCAGAATAGACTGCTATTTGCATTCAACTAAATTTAGCTTAAAATTAGCAAAAATTTTGTAGATATAACAGTTTATTTTTGCTATTTTTTTTAGAGTACTAATATTTAGCAAAATTTTCTGCAGATTTTACAGTACAATTTGTAATATAACAGTTTATTTTTGCTATTTTTTTAGAGTACTAATATTTAGCAAAATTTTCTGCAGATTTTACAGTACAATTTGTAATTTTCAATTAATGAGTAAAATTTAACTTAAATATAACTAAAATTCTGTAAATTTATCAGTTTTAATTTTGATGCTCTTATTTTACTAGTATTTAGCAAAAAAATCTGCTAATTTCAGCAGTTTTTTCTGCAGCATCATTTTGAACTAATTTTTAGTAACTGTTGTAGGGTAGCATATATTCGGGAATGCCGACTATACGATACCCTACACTAGTCTGGTTGAAAGCCAATAGGCTTCGTCCATGGGCCGATATAAGTCTGTGTACCAAATTTTGCGAATATGACTATTTTTTTGGGGATCTATATACGGGCACTAGATCTAAACATGGACCGAATCCATTTGAATCCGTACCTAATTTCATTACAATATCTTCTTATCTGTGATCTGTAGTGTGCAAAGAATATAATTTTGGGGGAACCTTTATATACACTCTAAAAAATGTTTGTAAATTTACTACTATAAAATGGGTAAAATTTTGTTTAATTTTACGAAAATTCGGTAAATATAAACAAAAAATGCGTAAACTCTTTTTGTACACACTTTCATACTAGAGTTTGCTAAAAACCGAAAAATTTGAAAACCGCGGTTTCGGTTTTTAAAAATTGTGAAAACCGCGGTTTCGGTTATTTTTCGGTTTTCATGTGACATTAACAGAATTGTTTTAAAATAATTAAATATGTATAAAAATTAAATACGTATTTTAACTCGTTCAAAATAATTATTAAAATTCGATTGAATATCTCACTCGAATAAAGGCAATAGCGCCGTTTCGAGTGAGAAGCTCGTTATAAATAAAAATTTTCTATTCTTTTGTATGCATCTAGAGCTGTATTTAAGTTTAAATTTTAGCAATTTGGTTAAAACAATTTAAAGGTAAATTTTTAAAAATTTCGCGGACTACGAAATATGACTTTTTGAAAAATACGCGGTGGAAAGCTGAACTGAATATATAAAACTCAACATCCCTTAAACCACTTTACTTTTTGGTGTATTTTTTCTAAAATTATAAGACTCAGTTTATGTTATCCGTAGTAAATAAAAATTCTTTAAAGTAATACTTAATGGAGAAAATGTTCATTACAATTAAATAAGAAATTTTGTAAAATAGGAGCTGAGCCATTTTCGAAATTCAATAATATCCCAGTTAACGTTTTTCTGAGAGCTCAGAAATTATGACTCGCAAAAGGCTCTAAAATATGATCAATTTCAGGGTGCTCAAACTTTGGGTGTATTCAAAATTTTTAAAAAATGTTTTCATTGCTCATAAATGTCTCAAAATTAATCATAAATGACACATAATGGCTCAGAAAATTCAAAATTTTCCAATAATGCTCATAATTCCGAGTATTTTGTGAATCATAAAAATGCGCTAGGAAAGAGTCTTCATCGGTGAAGAAATACACCGTCATGTAGCTATGATTTCATAAGGTCTTAGGGCTGTTATAAGTCTTTTCGGATTCTAATTGTACACTGGGATGCAATGCAATTAATTATTTTAAGTGGTTAATGTATTTATTGAAAACCGACTTATTTTTGTCGGTTTTCGGTTTCGGTTTTAAGGCTTGAAAAACCGCGGTTTCGGTTTCGAATAAAACCGAACAGCAAACTCTACTTTCATACGCAATAATACACACACAAAGTATTTTTAGACATTATGTGCTTATAAATAAACACATTGTGCTTAAATTACTATTGTTTTGTTAAATAAAATGTTTACGCACAAAGTTGGTAAATATACTATCCAATAATAGTAATAAATACTCTGACATTTCAAATTGGAAAAAATTGAAAAAAAAAATTATAAATAATAAAAAGAAAAAGCGAAAACGGATTATTTTTTGTGAATTACAACATTTCCACAAACACATTAGAGTCAGAAATAGCAACATAAGCATGAAATTGTTTTTGGTAATTATTATTAACGCATGTGGTAGTCTAAACCTCATTCCAAAATTGAAAATGCGAGACACGGCCTACGCAGGAACTACTGGGTGCAATAACTCCTTCTCAACAAAATGCCTTTTTTGCAAGGGAGGCAGTCAACCAACAACCGTCAACAATAACGGGAGAAAACGCCGTAAGAGGGATACGGCCTAGGTAAAACAACTGGGCGCGATGACTCCTGCTTAACAAAATGCCTTCTTTGAAAGGGGGGCAGTAACCGTCAACAATAATGGGAGAAAACGCCTTAAGAGAGATATGGCCTACGCAGGAACAACTGAGTGCAATGACTCCTGCTCAACTCTGCTGCAATGACTCCTGCTCAACTCTGCTGCACTCAGTTGTTCCTGCGTAGGCCATATCTCTCTTAAGGCGTTTTCTCCCGTTATTGTTGACGGTTACTGCCTCCCTTTCAAAGAAGGCATTTTGTTGAGCAGGAGTCATCGCACCCATTCAATAGTTATAACAAATTTTTATATGAATTTTATACAAATGCCTTAAGATCCCAAAACGATTAATTTGGACATAAACGATTATGAGAGAATGACTCGGATATTATTACTAATAAAATACGTACTAAAAATTAATTTGTTATTTTATTTAAAAAAATTTTTGGGTGGTGCTTAAAGTTAGCACACCTGTTGTAAATGTACGCATTATATTTTATTTTCACGCACTTTTTGTGGATTTTTGAGCATTTTTTGTGGATTTTTAAGCATTTTATGCGTACATTTACACGTGAAACGTGCTTTTTTACACACAAATTTAGTAAATTAACACACTAATTTCAAAATTTCATTTAATATTTACGCACTTTCAATGTAAAATTACAAATTATTTGTGCACAAACTTAAACACAATGTGCGTATTTTTTTTCAATTACGCACATAGAGTAAATTTACCCAATTTATAGTAGGAGTTCAGTTTCCTACTATAAGTTGGGTAAATTTCAACAGAATTTAATTAGAGTGTAGGCATTAGGTCTAACCATGGACCGATTGTAACCAAAATCAACAGGCTCCGTGTACCAAATTTTGTAAAAATATCTTAATATTTGCGGCCTGTACCTTGCGAACAAGTATATATGGACAGACAGACAGACGGACGGCCGGACAGACGTATATCGTTACATTGAAACAAAATGTTATTCTGAATCGATCGGTATACTTAACTGGTGTAGGGTATAGTTAATAAAACTCATTATTCGAACTCATAAAGCAAACAGGGATGGAAATAAGTTTTTACATTTTGTACCAACACCATAAAAAAATTGTACTTTTTTGAACCTCAAGGTACCAACATTTTTCATATATAGAAAATTTGTCCGAGCAATGTCAAGCTTGCAGAAAATATTCTTCTACAAAACTTGTACCTACTATTCCAGCCCTCACCAATTTTTTTGATATAAAAAGTATGTGCGATCGAGGTCAAGCTTGCAGGAAATACTATTTTATACACTTATACAAAAAAGTTAGTACAAAAGTCTGTTAAAAGCGTTCCAATGAATTAATTTTTTTGTTATTTTGTCTTAAAATTTAGGATTGAACTAATATTTTTTGTAAATCCAATTAAGCATAACAATTAATTCCATACGTATTTGAACTAACTTTGCATACTAATTTTTAGTAAATTGTGTTCCTTAATTTTACAAACTTTTCAGATAAGTTAAATCACAATTATTTCCCAATTATTATATTTTTGTGTCTCTGCTATCAATATCATATAGAGATGGCGCTATATTTTCATATTTTTTTATTGGATAATCATAAAATGGCTTATATCTCGGAAACTAAACGAGATAGAGCAAAATGAACATAAATTCGGTAATCCGTACTTATTAATCCTTATCAGGCACCTATACTCCCAATAATAAATATGTACCTCTTTCGGGACAGATCTAGAGAGTTCAGAAACCTAGATTGTAAACGACATTTTCAGAAACTTTCGGTTAAATCATGTAAAGTTTCTGTTTAATTTAGCTCAATTTTCTTAGCTAAATTTACTAAAATTGTCTGTGTATTTAGCAGTGTATAAAATTTAGCTTACCTAAATTTAGCAGGCCATAATTCTCAACTACATTGAAAATTCTGCTAGCGCAAATACAGGTACCATTTCCTGTTATTTTAGCAGAATTTTGAATAATTTGTACAGGTTTTTCTATGAGTGTACGACACAAAGACCTGCTAACTTTTCTTAAAATAACCAATAGTTCCGAATATCAAATATATATATATATATATGAAAATATATGTTGTTAATATTTTGTTTTGGTTATATTTTAGATAAGTTACCCGTCCTAAGAAAACAATGTAATATTTTTTTACTTTTCAAAAAATATACGAAAAAGGCGGGTTAAATTATCGAATTTTATGTAGTAGCAGCACTCAATCGACGCGTATTGATGAGCTGATTACGGGAAAATAATAATATATTTTTTTGCAACATTGGGCCCAAAAGTTGTCAGTTACAAGTTTTTGTTAGAATGATTTTCATCCACGTCTGCAATTCGAATATTTGTTTGTAGCTTATAAGTACAATAAATTCATTTGATACAAAAATTTTAAACTTGGAAATTTTTGAAATTGTACCAAATGGGTCGCGGTAATACCACTTCCCACCGTATCCTTGAAAATTTGCCACCAGGAAGCGTGCCGTTCGTTGGTCACTTCCCACCGTATTGTTGAACATTTGCCAGTAAGAAGCGTGCCGTTCGTTGGTCACTTCCCACCGTATCCTTGAACATTTGCATCCAGGAAGCTTGCCGCTTGTAAGAAGGACGTAGAATCCCCGTGTACCCGGCAATATTAGATCCAATGAGAGGCAAACCGCGCCTCTCTCTTTCCACTTTATTAAATTTAGTATTAGATGTTTCGTAATTAGATATAAGTGAATCAATAAATTGAATTTTTATAAATTTTTAACATCGCCTTTTATCTCTGTCAATGAACAAAATAAATTCCTGTGACGAACCCTATCCCCGCGAGCTTACCCCAGCAAACGGAGGAAAACTCGTCGTTACAGTGGCGCCCGAGCAGGGACAGAGAGTTAAAGGTTTTATATCGTTACCGAAGCACCAGGCTAAAGAAAAAAAATTTTTTAACACCAAGTAAAGAGATAAGAACCGGGTTCTGAAGATACTTAGATATTTTCATTTGAACACCGTCCAATATGTTGCGTACCTCATGGGCCTACACCCTAAGAAGGGAAAAGCTGGTCACCTACCTTAACGAGTTCAAGTTGGAGACTACAGGGAACGTCGAGGAGCTGCGCAAACGACTCGGTCAATTCGTGGGAGGAGAACATGCGCGTGAAGTTCTACAAAGATTACAACAGCTACAAATGACTCAACTGATGCGGACGACATAACCAGGCCCGAAAATAGTACTGGCCCTAGGATCGGCCTAACCTCGACGTCTCTCTCCACCGCCGACCTCAAGTCCAGCGCGGATCAGGTTCGGAAATGGGGAGTCAAGTTCGATGGCGAAGGTGAACCGTTGGAGTGCCCGATGCCACCGAGGATCTGATTATCGGTCTGCAGTTTCTGGAAGAATGTGGCACTAGGATGATATGTGCCGGTCTTACTTGCAATTTTCAGCGAACTCAGGATGCCAATATACAGCTAAGCGGAGAGGCCAACCGTCATTTGGCGCCATCTGTCCAACCCGGTACTCCCACCATACCCGAAATAGGCTCTGTATCCTGCCCAGAACCACACCAGGAGGATGGCGAAGTTAAAACAGGACATGTTCCGGTAAGTGATCACAGTCCGGAGTACCAAGATAGAATAACCCATTTTTTAGAAGGGGAGTTGCAGAAGTTCAGGGATGCATGGATTTTCCACCGCCGGTCGACATAGAATCGTGATGACGGACGACCGGCCCTTTAAAATCAGGTATGCTCCTAGGAAGCCGGCCATGCAGGCTATCATCGACGCAAAATTGAATGAACTACTGGCCAATGGCTGTATGGAACCCTCCAGGAGTGCCTATAGTGCACCCATCACACTGGCCCCAAAGAAAAACGGTACATGGCGGTTATGTATCGATTTCAGGCATCTGAACAGTAAATCCGATCCCGACGCGTATCCACTCCCACGAATCTCGACCATTTTGGACCGGCTTCGGAATGCGCGATACGTAGGCAGCCTGGATCTTAAAGACGGATACTGGCAGATTTCTTTAAAGGACGATAGCAAAAAGTACACCGCTTTCACCGTCGCCGGACGCGAATTGTATCAATGGCGAGTGATGCCTTTCGGACTGCATTCGGCCCCGGCCTTTCAAAGAGCCCTTGACAGCGTCATCGGGCCAGATCTAGAACCGGTCGCCTTCGCGTACCTAGACGACATTATAGTCACCGGGAGCACATTGGAGGAGAACTTATCTAAACTGGCTGAAGTGTTCCGACGACTCCGCGCAGCTAACCTAAAAATTAATCCTGATAAGTGCGAATTCTTTAAGAGGGATACGAAGTACCTCGGCCATGTCATAAGCGGAAAGAGCATCCAAACTGACCCAGATAAAGTAGCGGCGATCCGGGAGATGACGGCTCCCCGCAACCTGCGAGACGTTCGAGCTTTTGAAAACCAAATTAACGGAAGCACTGGCATGCCCTGATTTCACGAAGGCATTCAAGCTACAGACGGATGCTAGCGACGACGGCTTAGGGGCAGTGTTGACTCAGGACTTGTATGACGAGGAAAGAGTCATCGCCTATGCAAGCAGGGGACTCAAATGGACTGAAAGAAATTACACGGCGACTGAAAAAGAGTGCCTCGCGATAATATGGGGCATACGGAAAATGCGGCCGTGTCTAGAGGGGTACCGGTTCCACGTTATCACCGACCATCTCTCGCTAAAATGGCTGAACTCGATTGAGAATCCTACGGGTCAACCGGCTCGGTGGACTTTGGAGTTGCAGCAATATAACTACACGGTCGAATATCGGAAGGGGAAGCACAACGTGGTCGCTGACGCTTTGTCCCGACATCCTATGAAGGTATTGCAACGGACTGTGGAGGAGAGTGAACCGGTGGTATGCACATGGTGGCAGCGGAAGAAGGAGAAGGTCCGTCGTGACCCCGTCAAATACTCAGACTATGCAATCGTTGGTACTCAGGTTTTCACCCACATCCCAAGGCTCCCGAATGACGAGGACTCTACTCCCTAGAAATTGTGTGTTCCGATCACTTTACGACAACGAGTGCTTCAGGAGAACCATATCCAGCGGCCGGACACCTTGGAGCACGGAAGACGATAAATCGGGTGAGCAACCGTTATTATTGGCCGGGATATACCGTGACGTTGCTCGGTTTGTAAGAAACTGCGAGTCTTGCAAGATATACAAGCCAAGTCAAGTGGGACTAGCGGGCGAAATGTTTGTGACCATCCCTGAGGAGCCCTGGGCCACCGTGTGCGCGGATTTCGTGGGACCACTGCCGCGCTCCAAACATGGGAATAACATGCTCTTAGTTCTGTTTGACCGGTTTTCAAAGTGGGTCGAGTTGGTACCCCTCCGCAAGAAATCGGCACAACCGATGGGATGACCACCTTCCGGAAATTACCTTGGCCATTAACACCAGTAGTTCCGAATCGACTGGATACAGTCCAGCGTACCTCGTACAAGGCCGGAGGCCGAGACTACACTGATAATAATCCATGCATAAAAATACGAAAAAAATGTCAAAATAACAAAAACTTTCGTAAAATCTACAAAAAATGGTTTATTTTACGAAAGTTTTTGTTGTTTTGACATTTATTTCGTATTTTTATGCATGGATTATTATGTGTGTACCAGGGGCCCTGTATGACGAAATGGCCACCGGTACGGGTGCCCACAATCGAGACCCAGGGGAGAAAGCAAGTGAGCTGGCGGGAATCTTTCGAATGGTTCGACATCAACTCGGTAAGGCCGCGCAGGACAAGCGGCGGCATTTTAATTTACGTCGACGACCCTGGAAACCCAAAATCGGTGACTGGGTCCTCGTTCGTGAACATCCATCATCTAAGGCGACGGAAAATTTTGCCGCCAAATTGGCCACAAAGTTTTCCGGTCCTTATGAGGTGCTGAATTTCCTCTCGCCCGTGATAGTACAACTTCGTAGTCGCGAAGATGACCGTTTGACGACGGCTCAACTTAGTGAGCCCATTTTTCTTGCTTGCCATTAACATTCCCCGGTAGGCGGCCGACAAACACTATTCTTACCAGACCATCCACCAAGGCCTACCATTAATCGCCATCATTACCAGGGGACCAGACCGACAACTAAACCCCAACTAGTGACCGGCTTAGAGGAAAAGGCAGAAAGTCCAGGTCCGCTTACCGACAACCACGACATTTGCCATACCGTCGAAGAATTCCTGCGACCTTGGTGTAAAACGCAGGTGAAATTGAGGCCACGGAATCCGCCTGATCGCTCGACCACACCACGCTGTGTGGTTGTCTTTACCCAGTTGACCGACGAGAAGATACGTCAAGCGTGCGGTAGTCGTTACCGATACGAACCCCGGGTGATAAATCACTTCGGCAAAGTTACTGGTAACGAGCACCACGCCAACACCATTGCGGAGGAACCGATATCGGACAACGAGGGCATAAGAAGACCACGTTCCCGCCGAGGCCGCCCAATGAGATTGTGTAGCGAAAGTGACGACGGGGGCGATATCTGATGATGATGATGAAGTTTCAACACCAGCGATATCACCAATGGCATCCCAGGAGCCAGTAGGTGACCGGGTATTACTAATCATCTTTTCTCTTTCTAGCATCCTGACAAGGACGTGTGCGCATCCTATGAATATCCCTCGAGGTCCTGCGAAGATCGTGCGAGGTCCTGCGAATATCCTTCGAGGTCCTGCGAATATCCTTCGAGGTCCTGCGAATATCCTTCGAGGTCCTGTGAATATCCTTCGAGGTCCTGCGAATATCCTTCGAGGTCCTGCAAAGATCCTTCGAGGTCCTGCGAATATCCTTCGTGGTCCTGCGTAGATCCTTCGAGGTCCTGCTTATATCCTTCGAGGTCCTGCGCATATCCAGCGAGAATCCTTTGAGGTCCTGAGAACATTTGCTTACAGGAAGTGTGCCGTTCGTTGGTCACTTCCCAGCGTATTTTTGAACATTTGCTTGAAGGAAGCGTGCCGATCGTTGGTCACTTCCGACCGTATCTTTGAACATTTGCTAGTAGGAAGCGTGCCGTTCGTTGGTCACTTCCCACCGTATCCTTGAACATTTGCTAGCAGGAAGCGTGCCGTTCGTTGGTCACTTCCCGCCGTATCCTTGAACGTTTGCATGCAGGAAGCGTGCCGTTCGTTGGTCACTTCCCACCGTATCTTTGAACATTTGCTAGAAGGAAGCGTGCCATTCGTTGGTCATTTCCCACCGTATCTTTTAACATTTGATAGAAGGAAGCGTGCCGTTCGTCACCCAGTAGGTGACCGGGTATTAATAATCATCTTTTCTCTTTCTAGCATCCTGACAAGGACGTGTGCACATCCTATGAATATCCCTCGAGGTCCTGCGAATATTCTTCGAGGTCCTACGAATATCCTTCGAGGTCCTGTGAATATCCTTCGAGGTACTGTGAATATCCTTCGAGGTCCTGCAAAGATCCTTCGAGGTCCTGCGAATATCCTTCGTGGTCCTGCGTAGATCCTTCGAGGTTCTGCGCATATCCAGCGAGAATCCTTTGAGGTCCTGAGAACATTTGCTTACAGGAAGTGTGCCGTCCGTTGGTCACTTCCCACCGTATCCTAAAACATTTGCTAGCAGGAGGCCGTATTTTTGAACATTTGCTTGAAGGAAGCGTGCCGATCGTTGGTCACTTCCGACCGTATCTTTGAACATTTGCTAGAAGGAAGCGTGTCGTTCGTTGGTCACTTCCCACCGTATCCTTGAACATTTGCTAGCAGGAAGCGTGCCGCTCGTAAGAAGGAGGTAGAATCCCCGTGTACCCGGCAATATTAGATCCAACGAGAGGCGAACCGCGCCTCTCTCTTTCCACTTTATTAAATTTAGCATTAGATGTTTCGTAATTAGAGTGAATCAATTTAAGTGAATCAATAAATTGAATTTTTATAAACTTTTAACAACGTCACTGAATAAAATAAATTCCTGTGACGAACCCTACCCCCGCTAGCTTACCCCAGCAAACGGAGGAAAACTCGTCGTTACAATACATTTAAACCCATATTTTTGTAAAGAAAAAAATCGTATTTTGAAAGTACATGCAATTCCTTCTGTGTAAATTTCAAGCATTGTTTTCCATTTTATAAAACTTGCTTTAAAAATTATAGAAATCAATCCATATTTTTAAAATTTGTGTTATTAATCTGAAACCACAATGTTATTTTTTTCAAGTGATGATCAAAGCAGTCGATAAATTATCGTCCGAAATTAAAATAATTTTAAAGTGAGGTGCCAAAAATTAAATAATTGCTACTGATTTGAAAAATAAAATTATTTTTTTAATTTATTTGTTTTCTAGAAAAAAAAAATATGAATTTTCGTTGGTATTAGTAACAGTCTTCTTATTTATTCTTCTTTATTTATTTAATCTTATATAAAAGGGATCTTGTTTGTAAAAATTTATATGTATCAATCGATTTTTCTTGCAAATTTCGTCTTAATCCTCCCTCCATTTTTTCAGTTTTCTTAGTTTTGCTTTAGACTTTATTAGTTTTTAATAATTTCGCCGTTTTTACGCTAAAATTAACTAATTTTGTGTTAAACAGTTAAGTTAAAAGATGTTTTGTATGCAGTGTGATTAACGCCCGTAATTTTAAGCAATACCATAGACACCTAACAGTGCCTAGATACCTACCGTGTAAAGCACCGTAAGTTGTTTGAGTTTCACGTGAAAAAACTGTTATACTCATTATAAAAAAATTATTTTTCACGACAATCAGTTTCACGTGAAAATTGTGTAGAGTTTGTTTTCACGCAAATTTAATGTACAAGACTATTATTTTTCTTGGGAAAAAGTGACATTTTGTGTTTATTTGGATTGTGTCTTTGTTATATTATAAAATTAACAAATTGTTCATTTGTTTAAATTAAATTGCAATTTGAGGCATTTAAAGTTCAAGTGAAATTTTTCCACGTGAAAAACAACTTATGGTTTTAGTCTGCACAGCTTTAAAGAATTAATTCCTTTCTGGAATGAATTCCCTAAAATTGAATTAAATTTTTTAATTCAAGGAATTAATTCAGTATTAAGAAATAAGCGGGAATTAATTCCTGTGACTGAATTCAAAGAATTCAAGTTTAGGGAATGAATTCCCTGACCAAAGCATTAAGAATTCATTTACTAACGAATTCATTCAACAGGAGTTAATTAAATTTTAAGTCAAGGAATTCATTCCCTTGCGCATTTAATTCCCTAAAGGAATACTTTTTTCTTCTAATTCCCTAAGGAATTAGCTTTTTCATTTAATTCCCAAAGTAAATAGCTTTTTCGTTCAATTCCCTGAAGAAATAACTTCTTCTTTAATTCCCTGAATTTAAGTTTTCACTTATTTCATTTCATTTAGTTTGTTTAACTAAAACAGATTTTAATAAAGTCTATGTATGTATTCCTCCTTTAATAGCAACAACGACATATTAGTTAAATTAAATATATTAGAATTGTAGAAATAATATTTAGTTTTTCATTTTATATTCTTAGGTGAAAAGACATGTCCTTTTGGACATTTAATGAGAAACTTAAAATCAGGGAATTAAACGAAAAAGTTAATTCCTTAGGGAATCGAATGAAAAAGTTAATTCCTTAGGGAATTAAGCGAAAAAGTTAATTCCTTAGGGAATTAAATGAAAAAATTAATTCCTTAGGGAATTAAACGAAAGTTGAATTAACTAGAATTGAATAAATTCCCAGGGAATTAATTCCCTTGGGAATAAATTCCTTGACCAAAAGTTGAATTAACTAGAATTTAATGGATTCCTTGGTGAATAAATGCATTAAATTGTATAAAGGAATTAGAAAAAAGTGAATGAATTCCTTGAAGATAAAAATAAAGGAATTCATTCAATTCCTTAAGATTGGTTAGAGAATTCATTCCCAAAATATACGTTCAGTTAAAAAAGGGGATTTAGGGAATTAATTCTTCAAAGCCCTGTTAGTCGGTGATAAAGTATAATTAAAATTTTTATGAGCAACTACATTTCTCCACAGACATGTTTGGTATTGTGCTGTACATTAGCTTATTATTGTTATCGAAATACAATAGTGCCAGAGCACTTAATTTCTGCGGCGAACAGCAGGGCTTGGCTGATGTGGTTAGCGATGTTATATGCGTATGTGTGTACTTCTCCAAATATCCAACATTACATTCGCCATTGCAAAAATAAGCATCAAAATGTTGAGGAGCCACTATAAAATTCCAACCGAAGTTTGTAAAATTCACTTTAAGTGGATAACGGCAACAACGAACTTCATTATCGCTTTCGTGGCAATCCAAACCAGCGTTTCGCTTATGACGATTTTTGACTTTAGTTATTATTTCAATATGCATTGTCTAGAAATAAAACAATATATCACATAAGTAAAATTTAAAAGATCTAACCGAAAAACTGGTTTCGTTTTCGGCAAACAGGGCCATTGGGTTGATATTAAATGTTTGGCGCGTTGCCATGCAGTTTTTTATATAGAGTAAGACCAGGGCCCTAATTACACACTCCAACATACATAAGTTCTGATTTTTAAATGGATTTAGGCCAAATTTTGTTTTCGAAATGTTTCTATCACTACACAGTTTTCCGGTATTCGAAGTTAAAATTGCTTAAAAGTAAATTTTTTTGCTTTAATGGTGCTTTCTAATGCTTAAGCCCCGTTCACACTATCACACAAATGTTTATACTTTTTTTCATACAAGTATGAATAAAAGTATACGGAATTTACCTGGATGTCAAAAGGTTTAAAGCCCAGTTTACACTACAACCAAAAACTAGTAGTTTTAAAAACTATTAGATTTGGTTAATATAAATGTGGTATAAAATAAAATCTTTTGATTGTTCAGACCAGAGTTACAGCCGGTCCCTTCAAATCGGCTAATGTCGGCTAAAAGGAAAAAAAACCCAGTGCAAAAAATTAAGTTAACTTTGTAATTATACCCTACACCACTACGTGGAGAGGGTATAATTAGCTTGTGCTGATGTTTTTTCTTGTGCGCACTCTACAGGTCACAAATATTAAGATATTCTGATGAAATTTTGTACACAGACCTATGTCGGTCAAGGACGAAGCCTACTGATTTTGGTTAAAATCGGTCCATGTTTAGACCTTGCGCCCATATAAGGGTCCCCCCAAAATTGGATTTTTTACACGCTCCTGGTCGCAAATACGACGATATTTCAATGAAATTTGGCTCGCAGACTCACATGGTCTCAAGGACAAAGCCTATTGATTCTAGATAGGATCGGTTCATATTTGAACCTATCGCCCATATGGGCTATATTTGAGATTTTCTCCTCTTATATCATTTTGTAGAAAATGTTGACACAAGTCCGTTTTAACCCATTCGAATTTCAGATCCAAACATTAGTTGGCTTTTAGCCAGACTGGTGTAGGGTATTATATAGTCGGCATGCCCGACTTTAACTTTTTTACTCGTTTTTTTATATGGAGTTCTCCGCATTCATAAAAGTTGAGTTTAAATTTCACAATGTCGTTGTTTAAATTACCAGCAAAATCTCAGTAATGGGTACGCATTACTCATATCTAAATAATAAGCAGTAGAATAAGGGTAAGTATCAAAACTAATTATTTTTATTCGGCAAGGTGGTTTTTGTAAACAGCTGTCCATATTCGCTGCATGAAAAAACGCATAAATTTGTGCATCTGATTTACCTGTAGAATTATAAAAATAAGTAGTTACCGAAAAAAGACGGACAGACGGACATCATTAAATCGAAATAAAAAGTGATTCTAAGTCGATCGGTGTACTACAAGGTGGGTCTAGATCCAATATTTTTTGGACCTTATTATACCCTCTCCACGTAGTGTTGTAGGGTATAATAATTAGAATTAAAAACATAAAAGAATCGTGATTCGGAGTGAATTCTCTTTGTAATAAAGCAATAAAGACATATCGGTTAAAAACAGCCGAGTTATTACAATGTCCACCGGCAACTGACCTGTCGCAGACCACTTAATCATGAAATTTGGGTCCAAATTTTAAAATTTATTGAAATAATGTATTACATTTTTGTATTCTATAAGTTCCAGGAAACTCAGATAGGAAGTATCTTTTTATATTGTGTTTTACCAACTCGTTTTAAATAAGTGACAAAAAGGTCCGAATTTTTACACACTGTTTCCAAATCTACAGTTTAAAATTTTTTAAAAGTTTTTTTGAAGAAATTTAAAAAAAATCAACGATTGGAGTTCAAGGTTTTATTAAGAACGTGTTAGAGATTAAAAACACAAAAATTGTAGGAATTCCATTCGAGAAAACACGATTTTTGGCACTTATTTAGCTTTTAGGTAAGTTTTTTGTTCTTCTTTCAATTCCACAAGATGTTGGGCAGAATATAACAACACGAGATCAAATACTTCAATCCTAAAAATTATTGTCTTGGTGTAAGGTCAAAGGTAAAATTTTAGGAGATTTTATTTTTTTTAAAGATATTAATATAACAGATATTCCTGAGCGGATATTGATATTATTTTTCTAGGTCTAAGTACACTCAAAAATATAAGTTAGTAGAAAAATTAGTAAAACGTCTTGTATATCTAGTTTTCAGCAATTTTTTTGCTGAAATTCCGTTTTCAGCAAAAATTTTAGTTATATTTTTTTAGCACTAAACTAATTTTGAACTAATGTTTTACTAATTTATTTTGCTGCAAAAATTGTGCTGAGAACCGCATGCATAGCGTGGACGACAACCAGATAGACAAGATGTAGATGTCGCAGTTTGTCTGGAAACGGAAATGACAAAAAAAGAAAAACAACTCTACACATATTCTATATTTAAATTTTCAGCAAATAAATTAACTAAAGTAAAATTTCGCTACAAGTTTTTTGAGTTTTTTTCAGTCTACTAATATTCAGTTTAGTGATTTTAGCAAGGATTTTTTTCATTTGCAGTCGACTAAGTGTTAGCAAAACTTTTGCTGAAGATTACTATTTTTTTGGTAAAAATCAGCTCGCTGATTTTCAGAAAACCTTTTGCTGAAATTACCAAATTTTTTGCAAGCACGCTCCTGACTAAAAATTTGCTGACACAGCAACATTTTTTGCTGACTTTACTGACTTTTTTTTTGAGTGAATAATATACTTAATTTAATTTTAGAAAATTAACCCTTAAGTGCTTTTGGGGCCTATATGTGCCACGGAAAAATATTACTCTATTTTCATCCAAGTGATAAAAACATAAATTTTTTTTTGGCACTTGCTTTACTTCTACATTTGTTATAACAGGGTGTATCGAAAATTAATTTAAAAAAACGTATAAAATCTTGTTTTCAGTTTGTATGAAAATTGAGTAGAAAAACTAAATATTATTATTAATTGTTAAAATAAATAAATAACCCCTAAAATTGTCTATCAAAATTTCTTATTTAAAAAAAATTATTCCGATGGGAAATTTCCCCATCAAATCCGTAGAATGGATTTATAGGATCAAACTATAGGAAATTTCCAATTTGGATCCTACAAATCCTCTTTACGGATTTGACGAGGAAATACCCAATCCGATTAAAGTTTTTCATTAAATTAATTAAATTGAACGGAAAATTGTAACCATTATGTATTTGTTATATGTTTTTATTTAATTTTCTAAAATATAAATATAGATAAAGTTTAACGACGTCATGGTAATGCCATTTCCGTTACATTTTGTAAGTGCGTTGACAGAATCCAGTTGTGTTTCCAATCCAATTCCGTCACGGATTTCATAAAGACCACGTTTAATTGTTTATATTAAATTAGATGAATAAATTCACTGTTGAACGAGTTCAGTTTAATATATCGAACGGTTAAAAATTTAATTAATTCTTTACTGAATTATTTAACCATTGAATTTATTCAATTTTATTGGAAAAAAAAATTGCGTTCACTGAAGTGAAAAACCAAAATTACAATCACTGATTTCAAAAAATTTTTTTTACCATTTATCAGATAAAAATAATTATTTATAAAAAAAAATAATAATAATTTTGTAATCATAAGTCGTTCAAGTGTGGTTCAGACTCGTATCATCCACTAAATCAAAAACATGTAAAAAATTAAATTGAATTTTTTAATATCCCAGCAAAATATTGGTAATGACACCTCATTACTATCTGCATTACCAAAAATGATATATCATTACCTTTTGCATTATTTTATAATATAAAATAATGAATTCCTAATAATGGCCTATTGTATTCATTGTTTCTAAATATAAAATAATGACTTACTTGTAGTAGTTGAAATAAGTACTTTTTACACAGTTAAATTTTTTTATTATATGTAAATATGTTTTATGTTTAAATTTTTATGACGAGTCCTAAAATTACACACTACAGAAAACTTAAATTTTTCTGAATGTATTTCCTTAAGCTAATAGTATTTGCTTAAATCCTTATTTTTAAGAATCAAGTAAGCAATCGGATAACCACTTATAATTCAACTTTTTGTAAGCATGTGTGTAACCACTTATTATTCAAAATCTCATAACTACTTATTTCTCATTTTTTCGTAAGCGAGCGGGTAAGCGTGACTACTTATGAAAACGACCACGCCAAACAAAAATAATGAGTTTAGACGCCAAAAAATAAGTTGTGCGGAGCTATGAATTTCTATTATATAACCACTTATTTGGTAATGAAAGATTTTACTGGGATGTTGCAGTTCGTCAATTTGCTTTTATTACTACAAATACCATTTATTCTTTTTTTGCAGAAATAGAGTAGTTCAGCTAAAAAAAACGTTTGAATTCAGTGAACATAATTTTGGGTTTTTATTTCAGTGAATGTAATTTTTTCAACGAAAAAACAATTCAGTACACTGAAGGAGATTGAACGCATTCGGTATTCAATTAACTCAGTGGGGAATTAATTAAATTTTTATCTGTTCAATTTATTATATTCACTTGTGATTGATTAAATACAATGAACTATATCAATTGAGGTATTTGTGAATTAATTCTTTAAGGTTCGAATTCAGAACTCGCAAATTAAATTAGGAAACTAATTCTTTGAAGCTCTGTTTGCTTAGCGTTAACTTGCTCAAAACATTAATATAATCAGGGATTAATCCTTCCACGGTTATAAATACCTACACAGGATGACAAAATCTCAATTTTTAAAAATTAATAGAGTTCTGACCATCAACTCTATATATTTCGGACATGCTGATTACAATGGCGTACTTTATTTTTCGATCTAAGGTACATATTTTCCGCGAAATGTGTTTAAAGTTTAGTGGTTAAAAATTAATAGAGTTCTGACCAACAACTCTATATATTTCGGATATGCTGATTGCAATGGCGTACTTTATTTTTTGATCTAAGGTACAAATTTTCCGCAAAATGTGTTTAAAGTTAGTGGTTCTCCATTTAGTTTTTTATATACAAAAATTTTCAAATGCAGTCAATATCAATTTTTTGTGGTGAAATGTACAATAGTCCAGCAAAACAGTTTCCATTTGCAAAAGTTATCGCAATAAATACATTTTTTACTAAGGTTAGTATCGTACTAAAGAAGTTTTAATACTAAATTCAGTAAAAACGAAACAAAATTTATAGTATATACATAAATGTATTTATTGCGATAACTTTTGCAAGCGGAAACAGCTTTGCTTGCAATTTTGCAAGGACAGTTTTTAGAGGTGACTTCATATTATATTAAAAGTTGGACTTTGGGGAAAACTTGGAACGATATGCTGCCATATAAAATTTTTGAAAAATCGCAATTTTAACGTATAGGTATAAAAAATAATAATAATTTTGTAATCATAAGTCGTTCAAGTGTGGTTCAGACTCGTATCATCCACTAAATCAAAAACATGTAAAAAATTAAATTGAATTTTTTAATATCCCAGCAAAATATTGGTAATGACACCTCATTACTATCTGCATTACCAAAAATGATATATCATTACCTTTTGCATTATTTTATAATATAAAATAATGAATTCCTAATAATGGCCTATTGTATTCATTGTTTCTAAATATAAAATAATGACTTACTTGTAGTAGTTGAAATAAGTACTTTTTACACAGTTAAATTTTTTTATTATATGTAAATATGTTTTATGTTTAAATTTTTATGACGAGTCCTAAAATTACACACTACAGAAAACTTAAATTTTTCTGAATGTATTTCCTTAAGCTAATAGTATTTGCTTAAATCCTTATTTTTAAGAATCAAGTAAGCAATCGGATAACCACTTATAATTCAACTTTTTGTAAGCATGTGTGTAACCACTTATTATTCAAAATCTCATAACTACTTATTTCTCATTTTTTCGTAAGCGAGCGGGTAAGCGTGACTACTTATGAAAACGACCACGCCAAACAAAAATAATGAGTTTAGACGCCAAAAAATAAGTTGTGCGGAGCTATGAATTTCTATTATATAACCACTTATTTGGTAATGAAAGATTTTACTGGGATGTTGCAGTTCGTCAATTTGCTTTTATTACTACAAATACCATTTATTCTTTTTTTGCAGAAATAGAGTAGTTCAGCTAAAAAAAACGTTTGAATTCAGTGAACATAATTTTGGGTTTTTATTTCAGTGAATGTAATTTTTTCAACGAAAAAACAATTCAGTACACTGAAGGAGATTGAACGCATTCGGTATTCAATTAACTCAGTGGGGAATTAATTAAATTTTTATCTGTTCAATTTATTATATTCACTTGTGATTGATTAAATACAATGAACTATATCAATTGAGGTATTTGTGAATTAATTCTTTAAGGTTCGAATTCAGAACTCGCAAATTAAATTAGGAAACTAATTCTTTGAAGCTCTGTTTGCTTAGCGTTAACTTGCTCAAAACATTAATATAATCAGGGATTAATCCTTCCACGGTTATAAATACCTACACAGGATGACAAAATCTCAATTTTTAAAAATTAATAGAGTTCTGACCATCAACTCTATATATTTCGGACATGCTGATTACAATGGCGTACTTTATTTTTCGATCTAAGGTACATATTTTCCGCGAAATGTGTTTAAAGTTTAGTGGTTAAAAATTAATAGAGTTCTGACCAACAACTCTATATATTTCGGATATGCTGATTGCAATGGCGTACTTTATTTTTTGATCTAAGGTACAAATTTTCCGCAAAATGTGTTTAAAGTTAGTGGTTCTCCATTTAGTTTTTTATATACAAAAATTTTCAAATGCAGTCAATATCAATTTTTTGTGGTGAAATGTACAATAGTCCAGCAAAACAGTTTCCATTTGCAAAAGTTATCGCAATAAATACATTTTTTACTAAGGTTAGTATCGTACTAAAGAAGTTTTAATACTAAATTCAGTAAAAACGAAACAAAATTTATAGTATATACATAAATGTATTTATTGCGATAACTTTTGCAAGCGGAAACAGCTTTGCTTGCAATTTTGCAAGGACAGTTTTTAGAGGTGACTTCATATTATATTAAAAGTTGGACTTTGGGGAAAACTTGGAACGATATGCTGCCATATAAAATTTTTGAAAAATCGCAATTTTAACGTATAGGCCGCTATAGATGAATACATTTTTTTGTTGAAATATTTTCCTTTTAATTGCTTCTTTACTAAGCCATAACATTTATTAAGGTCGATTTTGCTTTTAGCGATTCAATTGCCTAAAACCGTAAAAAAAACATAAAAATCAATATAAAACGCGAACAGTGGATTTAATATCAAGTTTTGTGCATGAAATGTTTACCCTAAATATGAATACTAGGGTATTCAATTAATCGGCTGTTTATTTTAATCGATTAATCGTGCAAATAATTATTCGGGTTTTTTACTTAACCGGTTAATCGAACAAAATTTTAAAATTAATCGATTAATCGAAAAAAATTTATGTAAAATGATATACATACACTTGTTGTGTTTTTAATAATTTTATTTATAAAAGGAACAAAAATAAATTCAGTAACTCTCCTGAAATTCATAAAAATAAAAAAAGTGTAATAATTGAATTTAGATTATGTCAATATTTTTATTTTTTCTGTCCCCTCTTTCACATATTAACATTTTATCCAAATCGGGTAGAACCACACCCGAAAGAAGAATATAAGAATATGTATCTCTTTCGTATGCATTGAATACATAAAAAAACGTAAATGTAGAGAGGAATTCCGTTGAGAAATTGTTTTCCCTCTACGTTTCCGTACCTCCATCCTTTTATTTTATTAATTCAGAGTGCTCACTAAACAAGCTTTATTACATTGAGCATTAATTATAACTAATAATTTTAATAATCATTAATTACAATAACACTGTGAGACAAATGGTAGGGGTCAGTGATCGGGAAGGGTTCAAACTACCGGGGAAAGTTATGTCGGTAAAAAAGAAGTCACCCCTAGGCATCGAGATATATCGATTTGACCTTTGGTGGTCTTTTTTTTTGACATAACTCGAGAACCACTAGTCCGATTTTGCTCAAACAATTTAAAAAAAAATTAAAAATTACAATTCCTTTAATCTGTTCATATAACGTTTTTCTATATACTCAACAGTTTTGCCGGTAAAAATAAATGTATGAAGAAAAAAATATTTTTTGCCTAAAATATTAAAAAAAAGTAATAAACAAAAGGTTATTGATTTTTACCGGCAAAACTGTTGAGTATATAGAAAAACGTTATACGAACAGATTAAAGGAATTGTAATTTTTAATTTTTTTAAAATTGTTTGAGCAAAATCGGACTAGTGGTTCTCGAGTTATGTCAAAAAAAAGATATATCTCGATTCCTAGGGGTGACCCAGCGAAACGCCGGGACCGATTTTTGACCGATATAACATTTCCCGTTGGTTTCATCCCATCCCGATTTTGACTGTCGCATAGTGTAATTATTAATGCTTTCATTTAATATCAACGTTTAAAAAGTCGTAAAAAATAATTAAACATTTATTATACGTAAATAGATACCACTAGATAAGTCACAACAACAGTGTAGATGGAAGATGACAAAGCAAACTGAGATAATTTTATATTGTTTTTGTTTTTGCTTTGGGATTTAAGATGTTTATTAACGCTCCCACTTGAAAACATGAAATTCTCATTTAGTTGAAGCTAACAAATATTTCTAGAAATTCTAAAAGGTCGTCCTTTAATTAGTTTCTTAGGCCGGAATAAAATTCGGATACTGCAAATTATTTGTCACAATTTTTTAAAAAAAATTTTGAGGTTTTAGCACATTTATATGTTTTTTAACATTTTTGTAATTTTCTACTAATTTCGATTAATCGATTAATCGTATGAAATTATTCGAATTATTCGTTATTCGAAATTTGGACATTTTAAATTATTCGAACAATTTTTAAGAAAAATTGTTCGATTAATCGAATAACGATTATTTGTGTATTGCCATGCCGGTCATGGCAATACACAAAAAAGTTTTTCATATAGAGATAAATTAACAATTAAAAATTACTTTGATCAATTGACATATAAATTAACCACTAACGAGTTCTTGGGTGAGACGAAATTGCGGCAGTCTGGTAATTCTCTTGTATCTGTTAAATTTTTCAATAAAAATGTTTTCTTCTTCCTAAAAATCAGCTTAAAAAAAACATTTTTGCATTGTGTTTTGCTGACCGGCTAAAATCGACTGGCTTGTGCCACTGATTTAGACTGTTATCGACATAAACAACTAAAAACAGCTATTTTTTCTTCCGATCATTAATATTTTTCACCAAAAATCAATTTTACAGCTTTAGATTTTTGAAAATTTTTTATAGCATTCCATTCCTATTATATTGGAAAGAAAAAAATAAAAAAGTTATGACAGTTGACAACCCTGTTTATGTATAAACAGCTGCTAATGTTTATATTTTTATACCCTACACCACTATGTGGTCAGGGTATTATAAGTTTGTGCTGATGTTTGTAACACCAAAAAATATTGGTCCTAGACCCACCTTATAGTATACCGATCGGCTCAGAATATTTTTTATTTCGATTTAACGATGTCCGTCTGTCCGTCCGTCCGTCTGTCTATCCATGCATTCTTGTGCGCACTCTACAGGTCGCAAATATTAAGATATTTTGATGAAACTTGGTACACCGCCTATTGATTTTGGTGAACATCGGTCCATGTTTAGACCTAGTGCCCATATTAGGGTCCTACCAAAATTATATTGTTTATACGCTGCAGGTCGAAAATATTAAGATATTTTGATGAAATATGGTACACCGACTTATGTCGGCCCAAGGACAAAGCCTATTGATTTTGGTGAACATCGGTCCATGTTTAGACCTAGTGCCCATATAAGGGTCCTACTAAAATTATATGGTTTATACGCTGCAGGTCGCAAATATTAAGATATTTTGATGAAATTTGGTACACAGACCTACGTTGGCCCAAGGACGAAGCCTATTGATTTTGGTGAACATCGGTCCATGTTTAGACCTAGTGCCCATACAAGGGTCCCCCCAAAATTGGCTTGGTTACAAACTGCAGATCGCAAATATTAAGATATTTTAATGAAATTTGGTGCGCTGACTCACATTATAGAAAATTTTGACACAAGCCCCATTTTAACCCATTCGAATTTCGGATCCAAACATTAGTTGGCTTTTACCCAGACTGGTGTAGGGTATTGTATAGTCGGCATGCCCGACTTTAACCTTTTTACTCGTTTATAATAAGTAGGTATTATCAGTTGTGAAGCAATAACACTTTTATAAAATTAAAACATTGTTTTCCAAATCATATTTTTATTAAAATATAAGCCATGTGGTGTAACAGTTAGCGCATTGGACTATTACACATAAGGTTGGGGGTTCGATCCCCATCCAAGGCAACATCAATTTATGAATACCTTAATACCACCGAAGTAAAATAATATAACAGGGCTATAAACTAAAAAGCTTCAACAAAGTTCGCCAGCTCTTCATCAGATGGCGCGCAACAACTGTTCAACGCTTTCATTACTCTTGTACACTACAGTGTACACATCTTTAAAAGAATATATAAAATTTGATAATGTAAAAAAACTTTATACTTTTTGATAATAAGTTTTTTAGGCTCCTGACCTTCCTTTTATGACGAGAAGAAAACCACCCAAAGGAATTTTGGTTACTCGAATGTTTAAGGGGTAAAACGGAGATGACAAGTTTCAAAAAATCGATTTTCGAACGTCATTTTATAGGATAGGAGAAGGAGGGGTAGAAATGTGTTACATATTTTTTCAAATTTGAGGACTCTTAACAAGAATCTGTAGTCAAAATAACAATAAATCCGCAAACAAAAAGTCGGTAGCAAAAGGGCTAAAAATTCAACATCTCGCGCAATTACAGTGTTGCCATATTTGAAGCCCTTCGTCTTTCCCACCTTTCATCTCTTCTCTATCCCCTTTCAAAAGAAAGCAACACATTAATTAATAGGAAGAATTTCCTGAGCGTTGCTTCTCTTTTTTTTTTTAAGTCCACCGGGAGAATTGGCACTGGTGCTTTTTGTATTTGATGTGTTTTTATTTAAGGGAGTTGACATTATTGATGAAGCAATGTTTGATGTTACTTATGCATGTGATGGGTTATAAGTTGTAATTATAGGAAAAGGTAAACTAGTAGTTGTTGTTGTTCTTGGCATAGATTACACGTTAGAAGCTGTAGTTGTAATAATTGATCTAGTTTGGTTGTGTCTGTGGGTACAATTAATAAGGATGGCTACTGAAAATTTTGCTGTTGTTACGGGAAATTTAACTGTTTTGATCCCAGTGGTATTTTTTGCTAATTTTAGCAACATATGTCTGCTGATCTGTAGTACAATAAAATTTGTAGAAAAAATTAGTAGCCGCTACTAAATTTTAGTAAAATTTATGTAAAATGCAATTCAATTAGCTGAAATTAGCAAAAAAGTGTACTAAAAAAAAGAATTTATAAAAAAAAAATTTTTTTCTTTCGATTGTAACAAGCGTATAATTACTTCATCGAACTTGAAATTTGGAGTCAAAATTGCAAACGGTTCTCCAGTTATTAGCTTTTTATGCATTGGAGATACAATAAAATTTTCTGAGTGTTATTTCTAAACTAAGAATATATCAATAGTAACAAATATAAACTAAACAAGATTGTAAAAAATCAAAAAAAAAAAAATAAATTAATTAGTATATTTTTCTGCTAAATTTAGCACTCGGTTTTGAAAAATTAGTAAAATGTTTTGCTGAAATCAGCAGCGAAAATTAGCAAAAAAAATCCGTAATTTGTAATAAGAGAATAGCAAAAATGATTACTAAAAAAAAATTGTACTAAAAATCAGTATAAAAATAGTAAAGTGCGATTGGAAACTGTTTGAAATTTTTTTTACTAACTTTTTTATATGAGTGTAGGAGTGTAGCAATCATTTTTACATTAAAGTGGTGTTGTTTGAGTCATAGTTGTTAAGGGAGATACGTTTTGAGCGGCATTATCACCTTTATTGATCTTAGAATGAGGCAAACATTCCAATGCGTTCAACGACTGGGATCTCCAGAGAGGTGGAGAGTGACCAATCTGCATTTTATTTTATTTGAATTAATGTTTATCACTTCACCCTCCTTTCTTTTTAGAAAAGGTAAACGATATTTATATATTGTATTTCTGTATTTCCAGCGCCATTTCGCAAAATTTTTATCATTTAATAATTTTTTTTTTATTATTATTTATTTATTTTTTAACATGAATTCAAGTACTTAGACTTAAAAAATCACAAAAAAGTTTTAAAATATATTTTTTAATGCAAATAAAAATCTTGCCTGCCTCTAGCGCAGATACTTACAACAAAAGACGAAGCGTTGACTGAATGACATTCTACAAGGTATCCAGATTTTTTCAAAATTAAATTTTTCGTCCTGATTCTAATCTATTTAAGTAATCAAGGAATTTTTTCACAAAAAATTTAATATGCAAACAAATTTTGATTTCGTGTTTTTAAATTTTTTTTTTGAAATGACAATTAAAATTTTCCTCTAGCGGAGATACGAAGCGTTGCCTAGATGACATTCTACAAGGGATCCAGATTTTTACAAAATTAAAATTTTCGTCCTAATTCTAATCTATTTAAATAATCAAAAAAATTTTTTACGAAAAAATTTAGTATACAAACAAATTTTGTGTTTTAAAATTTTTTTTTTAAATGACAATTAAAATCTTTTATTTGTGTTTTTCCCAAACTTTTACTGTAATGGTCTTTTTATTGTGCTGTTATACCAATTACCATCTCAATATATCGGTTCCTGAAGTATATTCGCCACATGACAGCGCGGATACTAAGATTTAAATACAACTAAAATTTTGTAGATACAATAGTTTATTCTTGCTGTATTTTTAGTTATATTCAGCAAAAGTTTTTGCAGTCATTTGCAATTAACTAAAATATAACTAAAATTTTGTAGACTTAACTCTTTTATTTTTTCTGTTTTTATCTTAGTAACATCAAGGTAAAACAGAAACTTCTAAAATCAGCAGAATCTGTTTATTATGCAGACTTCGGAAGTTTTATCTGTAGGGCCCTTTTTAACTAGTTTTCAGAAGGTTTTTATGCTATTTGTACAGATAGTAATATCAGTGTGGAGATGGATGTGTTGGTGAATTTCTTAACGTTACGTCAGTTTACGTTTGAGTAATTCTTGCGTAACCAGATGAGTATAGTTGCTATGACAAATTTTATGACAAATCAGCAAATTTTTAGTCAGGAGCGTGCTTGCAAAAAAGTAGCTGAGAAAGCGAGCTGATTTTTACCAAAAAAATAGTAATCTTCAGCAAAAGTTTTGCTAACACTTAGTCGATTGAAAATGAAAAAAAAATCCTTGCTAAAATCACTAAACTTTTTGCTGAATATTAGTAGACTGAAAAAAACTCAAAAAACTAGTAACGAAATTTTACTTTAGTTGATTTATTTGCTGAAAATTTAAATATAGAAATTGTGTCTTTTTTTATCATTTCCGTTGCCTGTACTACATCCAGACAAGCTGCGACGTCTACATCTTGTCTATCTGGTTGTCGTCAACGCTATAAATGCGGTTATCAGCACAATTTTTGTAGCAAAATAAATTAGTAAAACATTAGTTCAAAATTAGTTTAGTGCTGAAACTTTTGCTGAAAACGGAATTTCAGCAAAAAAAAAAAAAAATTGCTGAAAACTAGTACACATGATATACAAAACGTTTTACTAACTTTTATACACAAGTATCACATGACAACGCGCCCATCTTTAATTTTTACATGCTACTTACCAATGATTTACTATTGGTTGGATCTTCGCTTACAATGTAAGAACTCATCCATGATTCCATACCACGTATAATTATACTTTGTGTTGAATTCGGAGTTTTAAGCCAATACGATGATAGCTCTTTTATTTCAATCTCTACCCATTGTCCCATGCCGGGAGGTATTTTCTGACGGCTTTCAATCAATTTGACGGTGTGCGTGTAGTTCATAGTATTTGGACGTCTGAGAGCTCTATATACAACAATAATAATTTCTTGACGATTCTTTAACGAAATATCTAGATTTCCTTGTTCCATGAAATTGGGGGTATAATTCCAATCTAGACCCTTTATAAAAACATGTAATATCGTATTTGAAATACTGGATGGATCGCTGTTAAATTTAAAGTACAAAATCTCTGGTTTTCCATTGTGTCGGCTACGAGACTCTGATAATTAGAATAAAAAGTTTAAAATGAAATGTGTTTGAAAATATCAAGACCTGAGATTTACCTATTATTATTATTATTGTAGGTCTGTATTATTACATTTCTAGAAAAACTAGTAAACAACGATTCCCATTAAAATATGTTCAATTTCATTCCTGACAATGAGACTGTAATGTTCAGAATACTAAAGCGTTTTACTCCTACACTCATAAAAAAAGGCCGTACAAATAGTTGAAAATTCTGCTAAAATGAAATATTTCAATGATGTTGAGAATTATGGCCTGCTAAACAAATGCAATATTTTGGAAGAAATGCTGTTTAATGGAAATGAAAATTACTCAGTTGAAACCAGCACATGTTTTCTGCTAAATAATAATTGATTAAAAATAGGTAAAAAATTCAGTTAACATGCAACAATTTAGAAGAATGTTCGTTAATTATAAATAAAAGTGGGTCATTTAATATCTGCAAACATGGTTCAGAAATTACAATAACTTTTTATTACACTATGGAACATTTTTGGGATTATTGTCTGGGGGGTGAGAAATTCCAAGTCAGGGTGATGGTATTAGGTCAGTATAGTAAAACCCTCAAAGGGTTTGGCGTTCGTATGTGTCATTTTTTTTATAAACTTTTAAATTTTTTCCTTATCTTGATGTTTTTTCGCTTAGTTGTAACATTTTGGCAAAAACGTAGTTTAACATAACTCGAGAACCACTTGTCCGATTTTGATGAAACAAATTTAGAAAAATTTAGAATTACAATTTCTCTAATCTGTTTCTATACCGTTTTCCTATATGTGCAACACTTTCGAAGTTAAAAATGAATGTATGATAGAGAATACATTATGCAATGAACACGAGAGAGGATAAGGACAACACAAAGCTCCAATATTCTGTAGCAATAATTTAGAAATAAAATAGCCCGTGAGGAAACCCCTTATAAATCTAAGGAAAAAAGTATTTGTTGCCTAAAAATTTAAATATTTTTTTTTAAAAATTCATAAAAAATCCAAAATGGAAAAAAGTGCCAAAACTAATTACTTTCGCGTAAAGTCACATAACTCATGAGCAAAAAAAGGAATAGATCATGAAAATCGATGCACGCGTTTCTCATTTATTCACAATTAGGTAAATGTATGAATTTCAAAAATTTGCTCCAGATATGCACAACATTATTTGGAGAAAACATTGACACTCACAAGCCGAACTCTCTCATATTTTTCTACTGTACTAAAAGAGAAATATTGATGTGGCAACACTGGTTCTGTAATGTTCACATAAAACATGCATTGTCATTATACTTCTTCTCTTTCTCACACTGGTTCTGTGATTTTTGTCATTCAACAAGTGCCGACGAACGCGAACAGTAAAAGTGTTTTTTCTCCAGTTTTTTAAAAGTGAACAAAAGAGAACAGAATATGGAACTGTGCAAGCCAGATATAAATAGCTTTTGCTACTGCTGTGGTCAATATGTCTCAACACATAAAAAAAGGGGAAATTTCAGTACTGATTTTGTTGAAACATACGAGATGTACTTCAACCAAAATGTTATAGTGAACGAAAATTGGGTACCAAATATAGTGTGTAAAAGCTGCTACAACCGTCTAATGGATTGGAAAAATAGAAGACGTGAAAGTATGCCATTCGGTATCCCAATGACTTGGACTAATCCTGGCGAAGGTCACAATCCATTGAATTGCTATGCATGTGCGAATAAAGGAGCCGCAAAAAGGATAAGAAAATCGTATAATTACGTTGGTGTTGCAAGTGCCGCAACACCATTGCCTCATTCGGACCACATTCCTGTGCCAAAAGCTTCTAGCCCAGATATTTTCTCTTCTACGACTGCTCCGACATATCATGCACGTGATGATTCCCCATATGAGCCATCAGTATCCAATGAGCCAATTTTAATAAATCAAAATAAGCTTGATTCAATTGTTGCCAAGTTGGAATTAACACAGCATAAATCGGAAGAGCTGGCTTCCATTTTGAAATCAAACAATTTGTTGGCACCCGGTGTGAAAGTCACAGCTTATGGAAGTCGTCAGGCAACACTCCAAAGTTTATTCCTTGTGAATGATGAAAAAACTTCTGCATATTGCCCGGATGTAGGAAAATTGATGGACGCAATGGAAATAAAATATGAAGCAGATGACTGGAGATTATTTATTGACAGTTGAAAACTCAGCTTGAAGGCGGTTTTACTGCATAAGACCAATAAAAAACCTTCAGTTCCAATCGCCTACAGTACAGAAATGAAAGAAACATATGATGCACTGGAAAATATTTTAAAAATGGTTAACTATGCCAAACATAAAAAGTTGTAGCAATGCTTTGCGGTCTTCAAAGCGGCTATATAAAATATATGTGCTTTTTGTGCGATTGGGACACACGATTTTCCGGTGACCAATATGCATGCCACGGATGGAAACTCAGAGAGCACAGCAGGTTACAAACGGCCAATATTATTCGTGAGCCTCTAGTGCCGAAGGAGAAGATATTGCTGCCTCCACTGCATATTAAACTTGGAATTGTTAAGAATTTTATCAAAACTGTCGCCAAAAGAGATGAAGTTTTCTTGTGTTTGAAACTAATTTACCCGAGACTCAGCGAAAGTAAAATTAAAGAAGGTAAGTTATAATATCACATTCATTTCCCATGATTTTCCATCTTAACAAATTAATTTTTTCCAATCAGGCATACTAAATGGTCCAGATATACGAAAGCTGATTAAAAGTGACGCATTCAACAATGTTTTGATTGACGCTGAATTGAATGCATGGCAGGCAATCAAAGAAGTAATAGAAGGCTTGTTGGGAAAGCATCGTTCTAACAACTACGATGTTTCTGTCGCAAGGATGTTAAGAGCATTCTCGGAAATTGGTGTCCACATGTCCTTGAAAATCCATTATTTACATCATCATCTGGACTACTTCAGCAAACAATTGGCTACCGAATCTGATGAACAAGGTGAACGCTATCATCAAGTTGCTATGCCATTTGAAATGAGGTAATACTGATTTTTTATTTTTTCAAACTCATTTTAATAAAACAAAAACTTACAGATATAGAGGCAAAAAGTCGCCGAGTGCAATAATTGCGGAAATTTGCTGGTGGAGTAAGTTAGTGTGGCAAGACAAGGATGATCTTGATGATAAAGAATTTTCAGGAGATGCAGAAGGGCCAACAGTGGAGTCACACATTGACATTATGTGTGGTTCAGAAACTGATGATAGCGATGAATGCGATGCCACTAGTCCCGAACAACCACCATCGAAAAAGTCTAGGCAATATTTATTAAAATAAATAAAAATAAATAAATAAAATAAAAATAAAAAATTATAAAAATGTTTACTTAATTTTTTTAGTAGTTTATGGCCAGAAGTCTGGAGTTATTAGGGAAAATTTATGAAAAAGGCGATAAATGACACTTTTTTGAATAAAAACAAATATCAATATTCTTGTCAAAATGGGATACCTTCACTTAATTGTAAATAAAAGCAGAACGCGTTAAATTTTGTTTATAGGTTATGTGACTTTACATGAAATTAATAACACTTGATCCTTTTTTCCGTTTTGGATTTTTTATGAATTTAAAAAAAAAAATTTTAATTTTTAGGCAAAAAAATATTTTTTTTTCTCCACAAATTTATTTTTACCGGCAAAACTGTTGATTATAAAGAAAACCGTTATATGAACGGATTAAAGAAATTGTAATTCTAAATTTTTCTAAATTTGTTTCATCAAAATCGGAAAAGTGGTTCTCGAGTTATGTTAAACTACGTTTTTGCCAAAATGTTACAACTAAGCGAAAAAACATCAAGATAAGGAAAAAATTTAAAAGGTCATAAAAAAAAATGACACATACGAACGCCAAACCCTTTAAGGGTTTTACTATACTGACCTAGTACCATCACCCTGACTTGGAATTTCTCACCGCCAGATTGGCTGTTGTACTGTGTTATTAATTGAATAAAAAGAAATTAATATAAATATTATTAATTTTATTTTCAAATAAATTACACAATCGAAATACGCTATTTGTACTAAATATGTGTGCCAGCGGAAGTTGTATTGTTTGGTGCCTTTTTTTATCGTCTACCAGTAGGTAAAATTTAGATGACAATGTTAAAGAGCTGAAATAAAAGAAAAACAATATTTAATAGTATTCACGTAAATATTTAAATATAGTTAATATTACAATATAAAACCTACCTCATTGTTTTATTTCTTTAATAAAATATTTAACTGCGAAATGTTAATGAACTATACCTCTGTTTTCTTTAGTGTTCCTTTTTTGACTAAAGAAACAAGAGAAAATTATATTATTTAATTTACTAGAAATTCCGGCTACACTGCAGTTTATTGGCTTTTGTCAAAAAAAGAAATAAAAAATATGATCCCCTCTAAAAAGGAAAAAATCGAAATTAATTTTGGAAGGGGCTCGGACCCGGGATGTCCGTGGTGGGCAAAAAAAGGGGGAACATAGTAACATGTATTTTTTTCTATCCATAAAACGTATCCCTAACTAGAGCCATTTTTTAGTCCCTTAAGAGGGGTACTAAAAATTATGAAATTTTCTTGTATGGTAAAATTGTACTCAAATGATGATGTTTCCACGACTTCAAAAATACTTTTCTTTTCAATAATCTATAAACGCATTAAAAATTTAGCATTAAAAAAAAAAAAATTATATTGGAAAAATCGCGCGATTTTACAAAAAAAAATTTCCCTGCGGCGCAATAAAACTACATCACTTCCGAAATTGCATTTTTCATCAAAAAGTTTCATTTTTATATCATCCAAAAAGTTTGGGTATAGCTAATATTAATATTAATAATATTTTTTGGCTGCGGCGCTGTTAAACTATATTAGTTTTGAAATTGCATTTGACATCAATTAAAAGTTGATTCCTTTTGTGATTTCCACTTCCAATTGCCGTTTTTGTTCCAAATTTTCAAAATCAACTACAAAAAATTGACATTTACAGGGTTTTACCAAAATTAAAATATAGTGATTTTAGACTTTTTAATTTTCGAAGGTCTAAAATTTAACAAAATGGTAATTGGTAAAAAACCTTATTTTTAAAATTGCGAGAAAATTTCCTTTCATTTGAGTACCATTTTCGTTCATATAATTTTTTTAATTTTTTCGACCCCCCCCCCCCCCCCCCTTTCGGTCGAAAAATGGCTTTAGTTAGGGCTAGGTTTTATGGATATAAAAAAATAACATTTTTGAAATCGTGAGACAATTTCCTTTAATTTGACTACCCACACTTACATGTTACTATGTTCCCCCGTTTTATGCCCCCCACGAGCCTCCCGGCTTCGAGCCCATCCCAATATTAATTTCGGTTTCTTTATTTTTTAATTCCAGAGGGGGTCATATTTTTTTTTACGAAACCCCATAAACTGCAGTTTTTCCGAAATTCCTTCACAAGCGCCATGTCGTTTTTATTTGTATTGGTCGACAAACACACCAACACATACTGAAAAATATAAAGCGTCATCAATCGTTTAATTACAAAAACGCTCACATACCCGGAGCAAAAAAAATTGATCTCGCGCAATATCTAATTATATACAATTTGATATTGTTTAAGATCTGCTGTAATATCTAGCTGATCCAATTAGATCTCAAAATTGGGTGTATCCAATCATATCGTATTAGATCCCATTGTATATATGGGGATAAACTAAGATCAAGTTATATCTCAAAATTGGGAGGTCCAATGATATCTTTGGGGATAAACCTAGATCTAATTTGATCCGAAAAATGGCGGATCCAGATATATATTTGTGGATAAACTTAGATCTAATTTAATCCGAAAAATGGCGGATCGAATTAGATCCAGCTATATATTTGTGGATAAACTTAAATCTAATTTGATCTCAATTTTGGCAGATCGAATTAGATCCAGAAATATATTTGTGGATGAACTTAGATCTAATCTGATCCGAAAAAGTGGCAAATCGAATTAGATCCAGCAATATATTTTGGGATAAACTTAGATCTAATTTGATCCGAAAAATGGCACATCGAATTAGATCCAGCAATATTCATATTTGTGGATAAGCTTAGATCTAATTTGATCCGAAAAATAGCAGATCGAATTAGATCCAGCAATATATTTGGGGATAAACTTAGATCTAATTTGATCCGAAATATGGCAGATCGAAAAAATGTGTTAATCTATAATTATATAAAATTAGATTTAATACAAAAAGTTACATTTTATTTGATACCATTAGACAAAAATAATTCATTCAGATATCGCTTAGATTGCATTAAATTGTCCATTATATTGAAATTAATTCTTGATTATCATTATGTCACATCCAATTTTATATAATTAGATAAACTCGTTTTTCGGATCGTATTTCATCATATTAGATCCAAGGTGGATCTAAATTACTGCAGTACGATCCACCATTTTTCGGATAAATTTTTTTTTTTTTTTTGCAATATGAATTTCTTTTTAAAAAATTATAATTTTTTTCCTATACCTTTTTTTATAAAATTATATTTTTTTTATTAAATTGAATTTTTTTAATAAAATAATTTTATTTACATCTTTTTGACGCTCTACTCCATTTCCAATTGTATCAATTGTTTTTAAGATTTATCAATTGTGTTTCAGAAATAATCAATTGTATTTCAGAGCTTGTCAATTATTTTTCTGATTTATGAATTGTTTTTCAGAACTTGTCAATTGAATTTCAGTTTTATCAATTGTATTTCAGAAATTAACAACAACAACTGTATTTCAGAAATTATCAAACTGTATTTCAGAAATTATCAATTGTATTTCAGAAATTATGAAATGTATTTCAGAAATTTTTCTCTATTAACTATGAAATACAATCAACAAATTCTGAAATAGATTTGTTTATTTCTGAAATGCAATTAATAATTTCTGAATTATATAATAATTATAATTTATAATTTCTGAAATACAATTTATAGCTTCTGAAATAATTTATTAATATTGTAGTTGGTAATGAGTTATCATATATGACAATACATTGTTTAAATGGTACCACATATGAAAATATATTGTTTAAATCGTACCATACATGGTATGTTGTTTAAATGATACGATATATCAAAGTATATGGTACTATACAATATATAGTAGCATATATTATCATATCTGGAACTGTATACAAAATGTTGTTCATGAGGTACCATATATGACCATATATTGTTGAAATGGCACCATATGTCATTGGTGACATATGGTGACACTTAAACCATTTATATTAATATATTGTTTAAATGATATCATATATCATTATATATTGCACTATATATAGTCGCATACATTCCCGGTGAAAAATGTCCATATATGAATATTTATGGTTCAACCATATATGTATGGATCCGAAAAATGAGGTAACACCTAAGTATATGTTCATATATGGACATATATGAACATATACATTTATTAAATATATGCGAATACATGCGAACGTTGCTGTCCTTTATTATAAGGTTGTACGATAGATATAAATTTATGTATGACATTCAAATTAGGCGCTACATATGTTCCTTTTTTTATTCATGGCATTAAATATAATTCCATATTAATCCAAATATGAGTTCCTTTTACATCCCGACTAAAAAAGATGTTATATAATCATATATCACCATATATAAACCCATATATACGTCCATATCTAATTTGATCCGAATATTGGAATATATAATTATATCAAGCGAGATAAGCATGTTATCTCACCTGATACAATTTGATCCGAAAAATGGATCTATCTAACTGCATCAAATTATATATAAATACATATAATTTTATGAAGATTTTCGAAGAAAATTTTAGTAAATATTATTGAGATCACTTATTTCATTCATATTAAATACTAATGCTAGATGTTTAGAACAATTTTTGCTAATAAACTTGGAAATAGCTGACAAAATAAAACATTACAAAAATTTGTCGGAACAACTTTTTCTAGGTTAGAGTTTTGGTCTTTCTTATAAAATGTGTGTCTTTCTTATAAAATAAAAAATTAACTAATTAGAAATTTATTAATTCAGTTCGAGGCCAATTTCCTTATTATGAATTAATATAATAAGTACTTTTTTTCAAAAACTGCTATTTTTCTTCATCAGGATACTCTCCTGACAAATACTTCACAGAGTTTTTGCCTTCAAAAAACCTCTACACTTTCAGGAATGAAAAGACGATCGTTTCGGGGATTACGCCACCACTTTCTAAAGAAAACTGATGAAGGGGACCTGGAAAATCCCCGAAACGATCGTCTTTTCATTCCTGAAAGTGTAGAGGTTTTTTGAAAGCAAAAGTATTTGTCAGGAGAGTATCCTGATGAAGAAAAAAAAACAGTTTTTGAAAAAAGTACTTATTATGTTAATTCATAATAAGGAAATAGGCCTCGAACTGAATTAATAAATTTTTAATTAATGAATTAAAAGGTCGAAAAAAACAATTTTTATTTTTTTAAATAAAAATTAAAAATCAACATGATAAAAAATTAACTTTCACAATTAATTTTTTTTTTACGGAAAAATAAATGAACTTAAACCATATTTATTTCAACATATGTTTGTCTAATTTTTAAATTTAAAAGTAAAAATAATTATTTCGACCTTTAATTCCACAATGAAAAAAAATGTTTCCATTATTTATTTCTTTAAACTTATTTTTAGTTTAATAAAGAGTATTTCGCCAACTATTTGAAAAATATATGTTAAATTCAATTATAAACATTTATTTATATATCAAAACTAGCAATTGTATTTTAGAAATTGCCAATTGTATTTAAGAAATGATCAAATGTATTGTATTTCAATATTTTTTGAATCCGCTCCCGTAATTACCCCCATGATAAAAAAAAACTTAAAACATTACTCATATATGGAATAATATATGAATTCATATATGAAGATATATGGAATACATGAACCAATATATGGACCAATAAATGCAGTATATTATCATATATGGATTCATACATTTGAATGTATTTACCCATATATGCTTCCATACATAACATATATGTTCATATATGATCATACATTAAACCATATATGCTCATACATGAAACCATATATGACAATATATGAACATATATGAACATTTTCACCTGGGACTATATATAGTATCATATATTATCATATCTGGACTGTATTAAAAATTTTGATCATGAGGTACCGTATATGACCATATATTGTTTAAATGGCACCATATATGCTAATATATTACTTAAATAACACCACCCAGGTAAAAATGTTCATATATGATCATATATTGTCATATATGGTTTCATGTATGATCGTATATGATTTCATATATGATCATATATGAACATATATGTTGTGTATGGAAGCATATATGGGTAAATACATTCAAATGTATGAATCCATATATGATAATATATTGTATATATTGGTCCATATATTGGATCATATATTCCATATATCTTCATATATGAATCCATATATTATCCCATATATGGGTAATGTTTTAATTTTTTGTATCATGGGGCGGGTTCGAAAAATATTATTTGAATTCGTAAATTTTAGAACTCTTGTAAAAATATATCCGTTCTTGAAAGTCAAACTTTTTTACTTTTATTAGACTATTGCCTACATGTTTTTAACATTTTCCACTATTAACAACTGTTTTTTGTTTCTTAATTTTCAATGTGAAAGTCTGTTCAAAAGCATTGGTAGCATTCGGCAGATAAACCTTAAACTGATACCGGTGACTTGTAGCGCTTTGTGATTACTTACTCTGCTGAACGATGTTTTCTTTGTTTTGTTTTTAAATACATTTTTTCTATATTTTCCTTTGATTTTATAAATTTTTTATTTTTGAATTATATTTGTATGTTTTTATTTGTCAATCATACAAAACAAACATTTTTTAAAATCAACAACAACAAAAGTATCACTATTTGATCAAAAGTAGCAAACATTTTTTACGCTACCAAAATATGACAGCGCTCAGACTGAGCGGTTAGTGATCAGGTCGTTCAGCAGATAGTTGCGCAACTGTTGTAGAACTGTTGACTGTCAAATTGTATCTGCCGAACGCACCCATTTACTTTTCGAATAGAATTACATAATACTTTTTTTTTATGATTTTTATGATTGAAAACGTTTTTATTTTTATAATATAATATTCTTAAATAACTGTATTATATGTGTTTAATGGTTTACATAAATACTTTTCAACTTGAATGATATGACTAATACTTAAAATATCATTAATTTTTAATATTTTAAAATCATTAGTAATTTTAAAGGGAGTAATGTGTTTTACAATTAAGTTAGTATTTGTATGTATAAACCTATCAGTACTTTTCAAATCTAAACATTAAATTAATAAATAGCACGTTGTATTGTTTTTTACAAAACAGTTAATAAAAGCGTATACGTCATTATCATCATTATTTAATGTTATTTTGACTGTAAAATTAATAGTTTTAGTTATTTTGTACAAATTTGCTGTAAATATTATATTTTTCTTTTTGCTCTATCATGAAATAAGTATGATTTTAGATCTATTCTTTTGGTATTAAACAACTCTTTTTGAAACGAGTTTATTTTAAAAACTTTATCTCTTCCAAGAAGTTCCATATCTGCAATATCATTGGAGTTAGTACAGCCAATACGATTATTCATTACTGTGGCACCTTGTGCTATTTTTATGTTATTTATAATTTCTTGGTGAAAATCGCGGGTACCGTGAACACTTTTTGCGATTACCCCATTTTGGTTTTCAAATGGAAAGACTGAAGTGGCCCATAAAGGACCCCAACGGCGAATGATCATACCCAAATATAAAAGCTGGTGAATATTGTAGGACAATTCACAATCTCCATAAAGGCAGGAAATTTCTTTAACAAATAAGTCCAAAAAGTTTTCTGATTGTTTAACATGGGCTATTGTAACGCGATGACGATATATATATATATATATATATATAAATAAAAAAAAAGTTTTTTCATATACGAGCATAATAATAACATATTACCATATATGAACATCCATATATCTCTCCATATATGACCATATACCCTCAAATTTCAGATCCGAACGCATATATAAAAACACTTTTGAAAACACAAACAAAATTTATCTACCCAGGTGAAAATGTTCATATATTGTCATATATGGTTTCATGTATGAGCATATATTGTTTAATGTATGATCATATATGAACATATATGTTATGTATGGAAGCATATATGGGTAAATACATTCAAATGTATGAATCCATATATGATAGTATACTGCATTTATTGGTCCATATATTGGTTCATATATTCCATATATCTTCATATATGAATTCATATATTATTCCATATATGGGTAATGTTTTAAGTTTTTTTATCATGGGGGTAATTACGTGAGCGGATTCAAAAAATATTGAAATACAATACATTTGATAATTTCTTAAATACAATTGGCAATTTCTAAAATACAATTGCCAGTTTCTGAAATACAACTGATTATTTGTAAAATACATTTGATAATTTCTGAAATGCAATTGCGAATTTCTGAAATACAATTAATAAATTTCTGAAATACAATTTTCAGTTTGATAAATCTAAAAAACAATTGATCACTTCTGAAATAAAATGATAAATTTTGAAATACAATTGGAAATGTTGCAGTAAGATAAAAACAGCAAAAATAAAACTGCTAAATTTAGAAAATCTGCAGAAAATTTTGCAAAATATTAGTAAACTAAAAATGACTAAAACAAACTGTTGTATCTAAAAAAATGTTTGTTAAATTTTGTTCAATGCAAATAGCAGTTTATAAAACCAACAGAAATATTTGCCAAAAATATTAAACTGCTGATTTCAGAAGGCTAGATTTGTATTTCCGTTTTTCATTTTGAACTAATTTTTAGTAGCTTTAACTAAAATTTTTAAACACTTTTTTCTATTAGTGTATAAACAATCATTAAGTAATCAAAAAACAGTCATAAAATAATTTCTAAACTTGAAGTAAAATGTTTATGTCCATTCAAAATTTCATAATTTCTCAATTTCATTCAAATGTACAAATTACATTTAATTTGAATAAAAAAAGCAATATTTAAAAAAAAAAATTTATATGAACATTCATATATCTCCATATATGGCCATATACCCTCAAATTTCGGATCCGAACCCATATATGAACCCATATATGTTGCCATATATGACCATATATGAACATTTTCACCTGGGTAGATTAGCTAATACATTGTCAAAACCATTTAAAAAAAACCAAGGTTGGTAACCGAAACGAATAACGGTAAAGGTAACGGTATACCGGTACGCACCGGTATTAAAAATTATCCCGGTGAAAAATGTCCATATATGAACATTTATGGTTCAACCATATATGTATGGATCCGAAAAATGAGGTTACACCTAAGTATATGTTCATATATGGACATATATGAACATATACATTTATTAAATATATGCGAATGCATGCAAACGTTGCTGTCCTTTATTATAAGGTTGTACGATAGATAATTTTATGTATGACATTCAAATTAGGCGCTACATATGTTCCTTTTTTTATTCATGGCATTAAATATAATTCCATATTTATCCAAATATGAGTTCCTTTTACATATATGGAAAAATGTATTCTTCGAAATATGTTCATATACAAGTCCCTTTTGCATACATTGAATAACATATACTTTCATATTTGTCCATATATGAGTGCCTTTTCCATACATGAAATAGCAGATGCCTCCATATATGTCTGTATATGAAATCTTTTTCCATATATGGAATAACATATACTTCCATATAGGTTCATATAAAATCCATATATGTTTATAAAAAATCCATATTTGTTCATATGTGTCCATACATAAACCATACATGAACATGTTTGAGCGTATATGAACATTTTTCACCGGGATGTTAAAAACAAGTAAAAACTTAACATATATTTCCTTTTACATGTTAAAAATACAGATTATAAGCTTTAAATTCAATGCTGGTATTCTTAATAACTAAAATTAGTATCCACCCGGTGAAAAATGTCCATATATGAACATTTATGGTTCAACCATATATGTATGGATCCGAAAAATGAGGTAACATCTAAGTATATGTTCACATATGGACATATATGAACATATACATTTATTAAATATATGCGAATACATGCGAACGTTGCTGTCCTTTATTATAGGGTTGTACCAGTTGTACGATAGATATAAATTTATGTATGACATTCAAATTAGGCGCTACATATGTTCCTTTTTTTATTCATGGCATTAAATATAATTTCAAATTTATCCAAATATGAGTTCCTCTTACACATATGGAAAAATGTATTCTTCCAAATATGTTCATATACAAGTCACTTTTGCATAAATTGAATAACATATACTTATATATTTGTCCATATATGAGTGCCTTTTCCATATATGAAATAGCAGATGCCTCCATATATGTCTGTGTATGAAATCTTTTTCCATATATAGAATCACATATAAAATCCATATATGTTCATAAAAAATCCATATTTGTTCATATGTGTCCATACATAAACCATATATGAACATATTTGAGCGTATATGAGCATTTTTCACTGGGCTTAAATTTTTTTGTAGAAAAAAAACTGGAGATTATTACATTATAAATACTATTATTATTATTATAAATACCGGTAAAATACCGGTAACTACCTATAAAAATAACGGTATCGGTAACGATAACGGTATTCCATTTCAAACGGTACTTTAGCGATAACGGTATTATAAGGTTAACAGTAACGAACCTTGAAAAAACTAACTAAATATCAGGAGGAAAAATTAGTTCAAGTACAGCAGAAATATATTTTTGTGGTAAAATGGGATAACTAACAATTTTAGCTAAACAACGGATTTAAACGAAAACAACAGGGAAAATTGAAACTGAATTGGAACGCGTTTAACAGACTTTTGTACTAACTTTTTTTATGAGTGTAAAAAATGAAAATGTTCTTATCTATTTTTCACAAAAGATTTGACAAATTTTGAAACGTAACAAAATACGTCGAAAGCAACATTTTTTAAAAAATGTAATAAAAAATATTTATTTTTTGTCGAAATCAAATGGCCAAGTTTCTTAAGTTTTCATAACTAAAATAGACTCTAAATCCAATTGCGAAAACGGCTTTCTAAAAAAATTTTTAAGCTTTTTGGTGGCCATAGAAACTGTTTTTGTATGGGGTTTTTTTTTGTAAAAATCGTGAATAATTATGTGTGCTAGGCAGAATCAAAGAGGTTAGAAAATAAATATAATGCAATCCTCTCGTTTACTGAGAAAAAATTTATAAAATGTGACTGCAAATAGGAAACATAAATTTTTTTTCGCAACTTGTAATTGATAGTGGCTATTTTTTATTGTTACTACTAAAAGTTTTCGTCACATTTATTATAAGATAAACATAAAATTGATAAATTAACCTTTGGTTTCCTGCTTGCAGGCAAAAGCTGTTACTATAGAGTGATAATTTGGCATAATTCGACATTTTACAATTTTTTTCCACCCTAAGTTAAGCATTATAATGATGGCTTTTCATAGTTTTTTATTAAATTAAAATTATTAACTGTCCATGATAAAGCGTACTTTAAGAGAAACAAGAAATTTAATCTGGAAGTGAGTGTAAATTAAATACATATGTATATAAATAGGAATTTGTCCCAAGAAGCTTCTTGCAGTATATTTAACAAAACTAGATTTTGCGGTTTTAGAAGATCCTGCAAAATGATCATCGCCGTCATAAAGTACACTGTTGCTAAAACAAAACCCTCAAAGTGTTTTGCAAATCTAGCTCGGTTTTTAATTTGATGTCCTCTTGAAACATGTGCCTATTTTAATCACGTTCTCGTCGCAAAGATTCACTATCAGTTGCTTTTTATTCAAATTATTTGTTATTAACATTTTGGTTTTAAAAATTGTCGAAATCTATTATATTTTCCTATTCTAACACAATGGACTAGCATATAAGTAGGGGGCATCGCCTGAGTGTTAATCTATCGTAAAAAAATAAAAATAGTGAGTAAAAATGTGTGGACACCCGGAAATTTTCACACAAAATAAAACATTTTGTGCAAACAAACAATCGGAATAAAAGTGAATAGAATTTGGCATTACAGTTCAAGTTCATTTCAATCAATTTTATTTTTGAACTAGTGCGTTCTTCTAGTTCACTCGTTCATTCAAGAAAATTTTTCAGTTGTTCATACACTAATATAAAAATCTTTAAAAATTTTTGCTGAAAAAACCGCTGAATACAGCAAAATCTGTTTGCTAAACATTAGAAAGATACAAACAGCAAGAAAAAATCAGTTAAATTTACAAAATTTCAGCTATATTTTAGTTAATCGAAAATGACAATTTACTCTGCTAAAATCAGCAAAAAATTTCCTGGAAATTAGTTGACTAAACCATCGCAAAGAATTCTAAATTTTTATTTTTTTTTTTGATTTTCTTAATGCGAATAAAATCTACACTGCAGAAAACAGTCTACTATTTTCTAGCGAATATTTCTGTTTATTATAGCAGGAGAGTTCATTATTTGTATTCAACTAAATTAAATTTAGACATAAATTAACTTTTGAATATATAACAATTTCTTTACTGCTTTTGTTCTACTAACATTCAGCAATATTTTTTTAGCCAATATTAGCAATGTAAATTTGCAATTCAATTAAACGAAATTTAACTCAAATATTACTAAAACAGTTGCAGTTCTGTTGTACTTATCTTACTAATATTTAGCAAAAAGGATTTACTAATTTCAAAAGCATTCTGTGCTGGGCCCCTTTTGACTAATTTTGAGTATCTTTTTTTTTTTGGTATTTTTTCAGGATTTTTCTATCAGTATAAGATTATATTATGTTAGTGCTTTGTTTGATAATTCCGAATAAAATAAAAGAACCGAAAAGAACAGATGAAATTTAACTTATTCGTGAACGCGAGGGAGTTCCTAACTCTAAAAATGTGCAACATTTTTGGGGTTTTGCGCCACACAGATATTTCAAGAAGTCATAAAATAAATTTGGAATTTTACTTTCATTTCGCGTTGGAACCATCGTGCTTGAAATTATTTTTGCGCTTTGAAATTAGTCTAAGATCATATTGGAATGGCGCACTCCATTGGAAATCAAAATAATAATGATGTAATTTACTTTTAATATTTAACCTTTAGGATAATCTGTAAAATTGTAATAAAACCCCAGCAAAAAAAGAGATGCCGAAGCAGTAGAAAAAGCACTATAATTGATAATCTAGATGTACTAAAGACTAATGATTTTAACATTAAGTTGTCATAGGAGAGGAGTGCTCCAACTTCAAAATTTTTTCAATACCTTTTGAACGAGTGCAAAATACTCTTTTTCACCAATTAAAAGTTAAAAAAAAATTCTTCACAAAAAAAATTATTTTTTTTTTAATTTACAAAAGTTTTAATTGCCGCCATCGGGTATCGAACTTACGCCCTCACGATTGCTAGTCTAGCGCTCTACCGCGGAGCTATGCTTTGATATGAAAGTTAAGTGACATAAAAACACCACTTTGTTACTGCAAGATATTGTTCCTTATTCTCTTCAATAAAAGTACTTAATAAACAAGAGTAAAAGGTGCACTCCAATTCAATATTGTTTTCAGTATTATTTTTGCAGGTGCATAAAAAGCAAATTCTCACTATTTTTTTTTATATATACATATTTTTAAAAATTAAAAAATATTGAATTTAAACAAATTAATTATAAATACCCAGCCAGCAAACAAGCTCAAAAATGAAGGAAAAAGAGATCAAAAATATTATTAAAAATTCAAATTATTGTATGAAAGTGGTTCATCCAAAAGAGCCTTTGTTTTTGATTCAAAAATTACTTAAAAAGAAGATTTTAAAAAATTCGAAAGGCTCAAAAATTAATCATTTTTTGAGCCTTTTTTGAATTGTTCACAAAATATTCAAATTTGTTTACATTTCTGAATCATTTCTGAACCATCTTTTGGATTAATAATTTGGCTCAAATGTTTGTGTCTTTTATGACTTATTTTAGAAGTCTCATATTTTCCTCCAAAATATGAGTAATTTTTGGAAAAAAAATTTTAAAATTTCAAAAAAATGTGTTTTATTTGAGTAAGTTTTGACTCATAAAATAAGAATCCTCAAAAAAGTATCCAAATTTTGTTGGCTGGGTATTAAAAAAAATTAATAGAATAACAAAAAAATGGAAAAAAATATTGGTCCCGCCTGGAATCGAACCCGCGACCCTCTGTATGGAAATGCCTAATGATACGAAAATCACTTTTTACTATCACTTTTAGAGCAATTACTCTTTAAAGCAATACTTAAGTGATTTTTTGGATGTTGTTCAGAAGTAATTCGAAAAAAGCTGTAAAAATATACTAACGGATACTTTGGAAACAATGAAAGAAGTGATTTTTTGAAGTTGTTCAGAATAATAATAATAAGTTTTAAAAACGCAAAAATATCTGTAAGGGCCTAACCCTTCCAGATATTTTTGCGTTCTTACAGATATTTTTATAAAATTTTCTGCCTCTGTCTACAAGTAACTTCTCTTTTTACCATTAAAAAAAATTGTAAAAGGGACATCTGGTACAATGATAAACAACCCTACGGGGAGTTAATTGCCCTCCAAGGACCTATCCCGTGACCGGCCAACCGAAGGCATATTACTAAATTAGTATAAATATGAACAAAAGAAAATGAATTAATTTTCTAAGTATTTTCTGATCCGTTATTTTCACTGTTGCTTTTAAAAAAACTTGACCGATACCGAAATAAAAAACAAAATTCGCGGCATATTTGTAAAAATATTTTTTATTTATTTTACTCTTTCAATTATTTATATTTTTATTTTTTCACGATTTGCTTATTTTAGCTCTTATTTTAAATTTCTATAATGTTTTGCTAAGAAATTTTAAGTTTTGTATTTTCAACTTTTTTTTAATGTTAAAGCTGTTTTAGTTTTAACAATTGGTATTTCATTTAACTTTTCTTTGTAACTTAAGGGGAATTTTTTAAATTTTTATTTATATTATCAGAGGTTTTGAGCTAATTTTCTAATTTTTAATTGATTTTTTAATTTAATTATGGCCAACGCAAAAAAGAATTCAACTGTCATTAAGGGACCTATCCCATGACCGGTCAATCGGTGGCATATTCAAGGCACTTCCACCATATTTGTGTGTGTTTTAATGTTGTTTTCTTTCCTTTTTTTTTTTCTTTTCCACCGATCAACGACCGGTCTCCGCTCCCTTGGGACCTATCCTGCGTGTCATCTGGAACCGGTCCCCCGACTAAAAAAGATGTTATATAATCATATATCACCATATATAAACCCATATATACGTCCATATCTAATTTGATCCGAATATTGGAATATATAATTATATCAAGCGAGATAAGCATGTTATCTCACCTGATATAATTTGATCCGAAAAATGGGTCTATCTAACTGCATCAAATTATATATAAATACATATAATTTTATGAAGATTTTCGAAGAAAATTTTAGTAAATATTATTGAGATCACTTATTTCATTCATATTAAATACTAATGCTAGATGTTTAGAACAATTTTTGCTAATAAACTTGGAAATAGCTGACAAAATAAAACATTACAAAAATTTGTCGCAACAACTTTTTCTAGGTTAGAGTTTTGGTCTTTCTTATAAAATGTGTCTTTCTTATAAAATAAAAAATTAACTAATTAGAAATTTATTAATTCAGTTCGAGGCCAATTTCCTTATTATGAATTAATATAATAAGTACTTTTTTCAAAAACTGCTATTTTTCTTCATCAGGATACTCTCCTGACAAATACTTCACAGAGTTTTTGCTTTCAAAAAACCTCTACACTTTCAGGAATGAAAAGACGATCGTTTCGGGGATTACGCCACCACTTTCTAAAGAAAACTGATGGAACTGGAAAATCCCCGAAACGATCGTCTTTTCAATCCTGAAAGTGTAGAGGTTTTTTGAAAGCAAAAGTATTTGTCAGGAGAGTATCCTGATGAAGAAAAAAAACAGTTTTTGAAAAAAGTACTTATTATGTTAATTCATAATAAGGAAATAGGCCTCGAACTGAATTAATAAATTTTTAATTAATGAATTAGAAAGGTCGAAAAAAACAATTTTTATTTTTTAAAATAAAAATTAAAAACCAACATGATAAAAAATTAACTTTCACAATTAATTTTACGGAAAAATAAATGAACTTAAACCATATTTATTTCAACATATGTTTGTCTAATTTTTAAATTTAAAAGTAAAAATAATTATTTCAACCTTTAATTCCACAATGAAAAAAAATGTTTCCCTTATTTATTTCTTTAAAATTATTTTTAGTTTAATAAAGAGTATTTCGCCAACTATTTGAAAAATATATGTTAAATTCAATTATAAACATTTATTTATATATCAAAGTGCAAACTTCAAAACCAGATCTACAATTTCGGAGTTTTTTTTTTAATTTTAATAGTGCAATTAAACTTGATAAAATTTTGTATAATTAGATATCATGTCAGATAAATTAATACATAAAATTAATACAATTTTATATTAACTTTGTTATATTTTTTGATATAAGATTGTTTAGAGAAGCTTATACGCCATTATATATAATTATGTATAAACTATATTTGCAGATCTCTTAATATATAGCTAGAGACCAAATCGCATTTGATTATATATAACGTCATATCAAACATATTTATAAAACCAAAGTGTTAATATAAATGTATATGGTCATATAAAGCCACACATATAAACATTTATAATTATATCAAATCATATAAGATCATATAAAAACTTTTTTAGTCGGGCCTTTTCCCCGTAGGGAAATAACACCATTGTGAAAATTCTAAATTTTAATTAAGCAAAGAAATACACAAAATAAAACTTCTATATATAAAAATTAACTGAACGAAGTCAAAAAAAACTTTAAATGCAAAAAATATGTGTTTATGTGCGATTTTTGAGACTAAAACTATACGCATTTTAATTTTTTTCTTTTAAATATTTTTGGGTTAGAAAAGTGATTTTGTGCGTTCCCGTAACTTTGGGTAATTTTGTCATTTAGTTAGAGGATTTTGTGCTTACTATCAATGTATTGAATTTTAAACAAAAAGTGAAGGAGCATACTTAACTTAAAATAACAAGTTTTTTTTAAGTTTCATAAGCTTCCAAAGTAAGCAAAAACGAGTAAAAAGGTTAAAGTCGGGCATGCCGACTATACAATACCCTACACCAGTCTGGGTAAAAGCCAACTAATGTTTGGATCCGAAATTCGAATGGTTTAAAATGGGGCTTTTGTCAAAATTATCTATAATGTGAGTCAGCGAACCAAATTTCAATAAAATATCTTAATATTTGCGACCTGCAGTTTGTAACCAAGCCAATTTTGGGGGGACACTTATATGGGCACTAGGTCTAAACATGGACCGATGTTCACCAAAATCAATAGGCTTCGTCCTTGGGCCAAAATAGGTCTGTGTACCAAATTTCATCAAAATATATTAATATTTGCGACCTGCAGCGTGTAAACAATATAATTTTGGGGGGACCCTTATATGGGCACTAGGTCTAAACATAGACCGATGTTCACCAAATTCAATAGACTTCGTCCTTGGGCTGATATAGGTCGGTATACCAAATTTCATCAACATATCTTAATATTTGCGACCTGCAGTTTGTAAGCAAGCCAATTTTGGAGGGACCCTTATATGGGCACTAGGTCTAAACATGGACCGATGTTCACCAAAATCAATAGACTTCGTCCTTGGGCTGATATAGGTCGGTATACCAAATTTCATCAAAATATCTTAATATTTGCGACCTGCAGTTTGTAACCAAGCCAATTTTGGGGGGACCCTTATATGGGCACTAGGTCTAAACATGGACCGGTGTTAACCAAAATCAATAGGCTTCGTCCTTGGGCTCCCATAGGTCGGTGTACCAAATTTCGTCAAAATATCTTAATATTTGCGACCTGCAGCGTATAAACATTATAATTTTGGTAGGACCCTTATATGGGCACTACATCTAAACATGGACCGATGTTCACCAAAATCAATAGGCTTCATCCTTGGGCCAACATAGGTCTGTGTACCAAATTTCATCAAAATATTTTAATATTTGCGACCAGCAGCGTATAAACAATACAAGTAAAAAGGTTAAAGTCGGGCATGCCGACTATACAATACCCTACACCAGTCTGGGTAAAAGTCAACTAATGTTTGGATCCGAAATTCGAATGGTTTAAAATGGGGCTTTTGTCAAAATTATCTATAATGTGAGTCAGCGAACCAAATTTCAATAAAATATCTTAATATTTGCGACCTGCAGTTTGTAACCAAGCCAATTTTGGGGGGACACTTATATGGGCACTAGGTCTAAACATGGACCGATGTTCACCAAAATCAATAGGCTTCGTCCTTGGGCCAAAATAGGTTTGTGTACCAAATTTCATCAAAATATATGATTTTGGTTAAAATCGGTCCATGTTTAGACCTAGTGCCCATATAAGAGTCCTCCCAAAATTATATTGTTTATACGCTGCAGGTCGCAAATATTAAGATATTTTGATGAAATTTGGTACACAGACCTATGTTGGCCCAAGGACGGAGCCTATTGATTTTGGTGAACATCGGTCTATGTTTAGACCTAGTGCCCATATAAGGGTCCACCAAAAATTGGCTTGGTTACAAACAGTAGGTCGCAAATATTAAGATATTTTAATGAAATTTGGTTCGCTGACTCACATTATAGAAAATTTTGACACAAGCCCCATTTTAACCCATTCGAATTTCGGATCCAAATATTAGTTGGCTTTTAACCAGACTGGTATTGTATAGTCGGCATGCCCGACTTAAACCTTTTTACTCGTTTTATAGTAAAATTTTTTTTTTTTTGGCAAATTTATGTGTTTTTAATAGTAATAAATGAAATTGTACATTTATATGTGCTATGCCCGTAAACATGAAAAAGGCGCATATTTTGCAGATAAGTTGTATTTATAACTATAACTATAAAGTTATATTTATACACACTTTTATTTAGCGTTAAAAAGGGTATTGTAGATCATTGTAAGTCGTTATTTTTCGCAAAATTTATATATCACTAGTTACATTGATAACTGGGCCGATATCAAGTTTATGGTTACAGTTACAGCTTCAACTATTGACGATTTCTGACGATCTAAAAATGGAAAGATAGAAGATTTTTAGGTTTTTTGTTTCGTAGATTAAGGATGATAAACTTCAAATGACGTTTTTTAAATCCAAAATATTTTCTTTTACATCTTTTAAAGTTTTTGATCGAAAATTGACGGAATTCGAAAACCGGGATTGGAACATATTAAGTACTTACTTTTAAAATATTTTAAAATTTACAGGTTACGAGGATAGGATCAATAGGATACGAGGTAAAAATTTCAACTAAAACATTGGTTTCGGTTTGAAAAATTCAACTTTTAGCCAACTTTTAACAGCTACAATATACACCAATTCCATTTCAAGCTTATAGGATGCTTCCAGGCTGTAGAATGGAGTAAAATTTTGGTGAAATATTCTAAAATTCTTACAATCTCACATTCCGATATATAACTCGCCCACTGAGCACTTATTGGTATATTAAGAATAGTGTTTCCAATTCGGTTAATCGATTAACCGATTCCTCGATTAATCGCCTCTATTTCGGTTAATGTCGAAACAAATAATTTAAAACGCAAATAATTATTCGACCCGAATAATCGGTTAAAATAGCTCGATTAACCGGTTAAATTTTTAATATGTAATTTTTTGCTTTATTTTTTCCCGAAACTTCATAATTTTCTTAACTTTAGCTAAAAAATTGTAAGGCACGCTTAAAAAAACAAATACTAACTAAAATACAATCAAATTGTTTTAAAATCGATTAAAAGAGAAACCTTTAAATACATTTTTTGAGCAACTCCAAGCAAGTCGACATTGAACCAGCGAGACACGTCATGGGTTTTAAGAGACTCTTCAAACGGATTTGTTTTACATTATCGAAATTAATTTTTAATAAAATTTTTTTGAATTTTTTAAACAAAATAACAAAGTTTCTATTTGTAAAAAAAAATGCTTTGACACTATGTGTCTCGCTGGAGCAGGCTTTAGGAAATACCAATACAATTTTTCATTTCTGTTTTAATTCTTTTAAAGTGTAAAATTAATTTTCAAAAGTGAGAGCAGTTTTTCAGCCTCTAGTCGATGATTTTATTTATATTTATGTTAACAAAAACAGTACGTAGTAATTTTTAAAATTTTATTATTGCAAACATAGAATTTTTAACGACTGAAAAACTGCCCTCACTTTCGAAAATCTGTGATAAAGTTCGAACAAACAAATCTGTTTGAGATTTGACATCTGTTACTGCACACTGAGGGAATTGTCAACATGGTTTTTCTGAATTTTTATATAGATTCTATGAAATTTCGCTGGAATTCGTCCATTGAAACACGGAGGAGATTGGAAGATAAACAAAAATCTAAAAACAGAATGTTTGTATTGATCACTTCTGAGTTAAAACAATAACAGAAAGCCTAATAGGAAAGAAAACAACGAAGTAGTTACATAGCATTCAAGGCCTTACTTGGGTGACGGGTTGTTGAAAAAAATTATTAATACAATTTAATGCAAAATCAATGAAGACGCCTGTCCATACGAAAAAAATGTACCAACTAGATCTAATCCGATCTGAAAATTATAATGTGTTTATAATTTTTAGAGAAAAAGGTTTAAGGCTCCATTAGTCTGGTAGTATCGTAAAGTATCGTGTCAGCTGTTTACTTTTAGTTAATGATAGTATACATAACTACTTAGTTTGGAAGTACATTTGAGGTAAGAAAATCTATTGAAAATAGATTTATACTTTACGATACCTCATTTCGCCGCACTGTAATTCCAAATCAATTTGAGCTTTATTCTTCTTCTTAACCTCAAATCTATTTATTAATTAAAATTGATAAAATTGCATATTAATTACAATATTAATTGCAGCTTTCTATAGGACTTTAAAACAACACTGTACTAAACTTATCATTGAATTGATGCAGTTTTATGAAAAATTTCGTATTATTTATTGAAAATTACATACACCCAATGAAAAAGCTTTTTCGTAAAATTGGTTTTGCATTAACTTTGTGAAGAAAATTTCATTAGTTCAGTGAAAACTTTCATTAAAACTCGTCCAATTAAATTTTCTTTGCGTAAATTAGCTTAAAATTTGTTATTGTTAATGGCCCTTTAAAACCGAAAAGACTTAGAATTTAACAATTATTTATGATATTCTCAGACCACTAATATTCAACAAAAATTTTTGCAGAGTAAATTGGTATATTCAAATAGAGTTTAACATTTTTTGTATTGATGGCTCAATGTCAAAGGCTCTTCTAGTTTTTATTGTTAAAAAAGCCAGCTCGTTGTGTTTTTATTGATATAAGTTAAGAAAATACATTAATTTTGCATTAAACGATTAATCGATTAATCGCCAATTTTCTCGATTAACCGTCCCGAATAACCGGTTAATTAATTTTATTGATTTTTCGAATAATGCATTAACCGGTTAACTGCCTATGTCGAATAATTGGAAACACTAATTAAGAATCACTGCGGTACTTATGTATTGGATACAATTTTTATTTGATAGGCACAATCTTTGAAAGCCTAGTTCACTATAACATGATAGCTATGGGGGCTGCAGCCCCCCCCCTCCCCTTGAGGACAAAAAAATGCTATTTTCAAATAATGCTATAATGGAAAACATGAATAATTTAGTAAACATACATTTTAGAATTTGACATTAAACAAACATTTTTAATTTTGAGATTTTGTTTAGATTCTTGGATTCAAGAATCTCTTTTGTGCAGGAAACCTGAGAGATTCTATATTTTTTCAAGAGATAATTCTCAAATTTTTTTTGTAATGAGATTTTTTTGCAGAATTAACAAAAAACTATCAACTATTTTTTGCAATTAAACAAGTGAAAATGAATTACCGAAAAATTAGCATTTAGGGCCAGTTTAATTGCCAGAACAATGATAGATTTCAAACGAAATTACTTACGATATATTTTAGAAAAGAATCGTGCTAAGTTCTGACTATAAAACTTACCTTTCATTTTAAAGTGAATATTACAATTTTCTTCTTTTTTAAACTTAAGTGCACCACTTTTAAAACCTCTTAACAGAACTTCTTAAATTTTTTTCAAATTTAATGGTCTTACCCCCCGTTTCCACATGCAAGTGCAAGTTCGAAAAACTCAATACACTCACACTTTTTCACTAATACAATCATACTTATACGACTTGCGGCTCAACTTGCAAGTAAATTTTTGACACTTGCGGCAAGTGAAATGTCAGAATAAAGAAAACACTGTTATTGTATTGTTTTCTATTAATTTACTAGTATTTGGTAAAATATGAGTTGTAATGCACCTGATTTTGTATTTATTTGTAAATAAAGCCCAAACCACACAGTGAAAGTGCCAGAGGACAGCGGCAGTGCTGTCAAACTTTGTTCTTCAACTTCGCGAAAACGATTTAATATTTTTAAAAATTTCTTTTTGCGTTTTGTTTAAAAACAGCTCTTGTTTATAAAGAAACTTTTCTAATTTCTTGGCAGTGACAAATAGAGAAGATACAAAAACTTTGTTCTTCAATTTCGCGAAAATGATTTAATATTTTTAAAAATTTCTTTTTGCGTTTTGTTTAAAAACAGATCTTGTTTATATATAAACTTTTCTAATTTCTTGGCAGTGACAAATAGAGAATCCGGGTAAAAATCTTAATATGGTGTCATATATAATTATATCTTATTTGATAAGTCCCCATATACAACCACCTACAGCTTGATCCGAAAAATGGGTCATCTACATGTGATCCGAGATTTGTCCATATCCTGGACATCATATTATATCTAATTCGATATAAAAATATCTGATTTTATATAATTTTGTCTGATAGTAGGTATACTTTTTATGCATAACTTATAGCTGACATTAACATTTGTATAGTTTGAACAATTTTAAAGGCCCAAATTTTATAACATAAAATAAAAATTTAGTTGAATGCTTTTGTCTTCTAAATCGTACGCATCATTTTTTAACATGATTTTACATGAAAAAAAATCACGTGAAAATTATTTGGCTACCCGAGTAAAAAAGAGTATATATAACATATATTTTTTAATCCCGAGTAAAAAAGTTTTGATATAACCATATATTATTTTATGTAATTGCATATAGTAACTTATAGTTACATATGGCCACATATGCTTTTAAATTCAAGCAGATATAGTTTTATATACCCGGTGAAAAATGTTCATATACGCTCAAACATGTTCATATATGGTTTATGTATGGACACATATGAACAAATATGGATTTTTTATGAACATATATGGATTTTATATGAACATATATGGAAGTATATGTGATTCCATATATGGAAAAAATTTCATATACAGACATATATGGAAGCATCTGTTATTTCATATATGGAAATGGCACTCATATATGGACAAATATGAAAGTATATGTTATTCAATTTATGCAAAAGGGACTTGTATATGAACATATTTCGAAGAATACATTTTTCCATATATGTAAAAGGAACTCATATTTGGATAAATATGGAATTATATTTAATGCCATGAATAAAAAAAGGAACATATGTAGCGCCTAATTTGAATGTCATACATAAATTTATATCTATCGTACAACTGGTACAACCCTATAATAAAGGACAGCAACGTTCGCATGTATTCGCATATATTTAATAAATGTATATGTTCATATATGCCCATATATGAACATATACTTAGGTGTTACCTCATTTTTCGGATCCATACATATATGGTTGAACCATAAATGTTCATATATGGACATTTTTCACCGGGTAGTCATATGTTAGATATTTTTTCCTCAAAGGTTTTAATATGGAGACATATGTGATTTTATATTATTACATACTGGCCTACATATCATTGCATGTGCTATATATAAGTACATAAAGTAACATATTACAGATATAACTACATATACGTTTATATATAATTTAGTATGACACTATACATAATAATATAAAACTATATGTGGAGCCATATAAGAAATATTTCATAATTTGTGTTAGATATGATTATAAATTGACGAATAAGAACCCATATATAACTTAATATGGTTCAATATCTACAATATTTCATGATTTCTTTAATATATAACAATATAACGTTCTTTATAAACTCATCTATAATTATATATCATCCCACAAAAGCAATTATTTCAAAGTGATTTTATATAAAAATATATAAAGTCCATATAAAACCGTATTATATTATATGTGGTTCTATGTTAACAATGATTTTGAACTAGTTTTAGACTTAGTAATTACTAGGGATTGGCGCGTGACTAGAAATGTTCGTGAGTCACGTTATTCACACGTGATCGTGAGTAATAATTACTATACTCAAGTGATTCGTGCGTGAGTCTGAGAATATATAATTCGTACTTGATTCGTGCGTAAGCGTGAATAAGAATATATAACCCGTGCATGATTCGTGTGTGAGTTTATTTCTTGCATCATATATTTTTAGTAATTTTTACTATTTTGTAATATTTTACTATTTTTTACTATTTTTCTTATATCTTGGTTGTATAACATAATCCTATTAACTTTAAAATTTCAGTCTTGTTAACTTTATTTTAAAATTACTAAAAATAAAGAAAATTTTGTTCATGTTTAATGCCCTGTCATGGTAAATCTGGATAAAAGTAATGGAAGATTTATCGAAATTATAGGATCTCCAGCAGACCTTTGGGTTATTTATTTATTTATGTAATTGAAAGTGATTTCAATTTCAAATTTCAATTACATTTAGAATTAAAGTGTTTTTTGTTAAAATTTTGTAGAAAAAACTGACTGGGATAGGTGGATAAGTATAAAAAGAATACGTCATATTGGGCTGACCCCTCACTTGTGCTTTTTGTTATTATTTCTTTTCCGAAAAAATGTTATTGTAATTGACATTTTTCAATTACAATTATATGTAATGTATAATTGAAAATTTTCAATTAAAAATTACTTGTAATTGATTTTTTTTAATTACAATTACAAATAATATGTAATTGTAATTGAATTTTTTCAATTACAATTACATGTAATTGTGTAATTGCATACGTAATTAATTTCCAAATATAATGATTAACCCAAAGGTCTGCTGGAGATCCTATAATTTCGATAAATCTTCCATTACTTTTATCCAGATTTACCATGACAGTGCATTAAACATGAACATAATTTTCTTTATTTTTAGTAATTTTAAAATAAAGTTAACAAGACTGAAATTTTAAAGTTAATAGGATTATGTTATACAACCAAGATATAAGAAAAATAGTAAGAAAAATAGTAAAAAAAATAGTAAAATATTACAAAATAGTAAAAATTACTAAAAATATATGATGCAAAAAATAAACTCACACACGAATCAAGTACGAATTATATATTCTCAGACTCACGCACGAATCACTTGAGTATAGTAATTATTACTCACGATCACGTGTGAATAACGTGACTCACGAACATTTCTAGTCACGCGCCAATCTCTAGTAATTACTAAATCTAAAACTAGTTCAAAATCATTGTTAACATAGAACCACATATAATATAATACGGTTTTATATGGACCTTATATATTTTTATATAAAATCACTTTGAAATAATTGCTTATGTGGGATGATATATAATTATAGATGATTTTATAAAGAAAGTTGTATTGTTATATATTAAAGAAATTATGAAATATTGTAGATATGGAACCATATTAATTTATATATGGGTTCTTATTTATATATGGCTCCACATATAGTTTTACATTATTATGTATAGTGTCATACTAAATTATATATAAACGTATATGTAATTATATCTGTAATATCTTATAATATAGCATATGCAATTATATGTATGCCAGTATGTAATAATATAAAATCACATATGTCTCCATATTAAAACCTTTGAGGAAAAAATATCTAACATATGACTATATAAAAGTATATCTGATTGAATTTAAAAGCATATGTGGCCATATGTAACTATAAGTTACTATAAGCAATTACATAAAATAATATATGATTATATCAAAACTTTTTTACTCGGGATGTAATCATATTATATCATATATCAGTATTTGCTTTATTGCAAATTGTATATACAGGAATATATTATTCATAAAACCGTTAAAAATTTTATATATAAATAGATACGAAAAGTATTTATAATTTTATTTTTTTATATAACAATATCGTCGGCTTGCCTGCAAGTAGTGTTATGTGTTCTTTAACAGGCTTTCAGAAGTGCGAAAAAACTGATTTATATTATCCTTTTAATATATTTCATTGACATCTTACGCCTTAATAATGTAGTAAATAAGGTCGTGAATCATTAGGGCATATGATATCAATAAAATATCTTAAAAGGATAATATAAATCAGTTTTTTCGCTCAAACCTGTTAAAACCAAAAACAGCACTTAGTGCAGGCAAGCCGACGATATATTAGTTAATATCAGACCCAAGTTCGATATTAACTAATATATTCAAGATTAATATAATATTTGATCAAAAACAATTTTTTTATATGTTTTACTCAATTTTTTCATTAAATTAATATTGTCTGAGCTTTTTTTACTTCTAAAAGTTTTTTTTTATTTAAAAAATCTAATTTAAAAAAATTAACATTTAAAATCATGGCCCGGCTCGTAATCAGTTAATAAATCTAGGCATGTTATATATCATTGAAAAGGTATTTCAAGTACCTTTCCAACGATATATATATTTTGTTCTGGTCCGATAAGTTTTGTGTGTAGATAATACCATTGGATATTGTTGTAGATCATCTTCATCTCCATAAATCGGGAACTATGAGCCTCCAACAAAAAAGAAGTGCATTGTCGGGCTAGCCATTAAAATTTTATTTAAAATACAAAAAAAGGTTAACTCATTTAAAAAAAATTTATAAGTCCAAAGAAAATTCCCATATTTCATAAAAAATGATCTAGTCTTTAAAGAATAACGGATTTATACATTAACGTCTTTAATAGTTACTGATTATCAACAGTAGGCCTGGCTGATAGTTAGGCATGTGATAAATATAGAAAACGAAAACGATCTGATTTTCAATGGTAAATATTTTACGATCTGTACAATACCAATTATTTTTTATTTGCAGCCAATTTGATTTTCGCGAAACTAATTATTCTAGATTGAAAAACTGTTCGTTTTCGATTTTCATCACACCCCTGAGTGTGTAGGACCCGAAATCCTGTTACCCTCCAATACAAAGTTTTTTTTATCATTTAAATTAAATCATATCGTATTGTATTAACTTATATCCAATTTGATCGGGACAAAATTTGGATATAAGTTTATCAGTTGAAATAACTTTGTATCCTTGTAAATACAATTATATCCGATTTGATACAATTTAATATAACCATTTTTCGGATGAAATTATATCCAGTTACATATTGCAAATATATCCATTCACATATAATTTTATATATACTTTTTTACTCGGGTATGGAGTAATTAACTCTTAATTTGCAGACTACTAAATTTCATGTTGAACTATATATTAATTTTTACGGGATTATATAGAAAGTTATATAAAATTACAAGAATATATTTTTAGTATGACAACACATACAGTGTTATATAACTTAGTATCGAATCATATATAATCATGTCGGTCACTACATATATTTTGATTAGTTTTATATGGCTTATGTAGTTATATATGGAGTCAGATTTGGGGATATGTAATAACATCATTTACCATACAAAAAATTCGTTGAGAAAATAATATCAGATGTAGTTGTATATAATGGTATGTGTTTTAAAGTGACTCCATTCATTGTCAGATATAACCCAATCACATTATATATGACACTATATAACTATTTTTACTCGGGAAGATACAAAAACTGCTTTACCGACAAAAAGTCGCACTGCGGTTGACACTGCGTTTATGTGGCTTAAAAGTAAAAAAGAACACAACGACATATCTTAATGGTAATTTAAAATATCAATTTTATAAGATTTTGAAAAAAAAAATTGTTAAAAACAAATTTTTCCCAGCTTTGTTAGAATATTGAATACTTGGAAATACTGGAGTCCTATTTAGTAACTAATCTTTTCTTTGACGACATTTTAAAAATGAACTTGCAGCAAGTAGTGTAGACACATGTAAAATATTCATGTTTTTTCAGTAATTTTGGAAATTTTCGCTGATAATACGTATTCTCAACTTGCAACAAGTTACTTGCATGTGGCAATGGGGGGTTAGGATGACCATCTCATCCGTAAGTAATATTGAAGCTATCATTTTCTTATTGCGGATAACTGAAGAGTTGGGGTGATGCCCACGAAATAATTGTATTGTCTATCATGAAAATGATCAACCTTTTTGAATTTGGACTTGAGGCAGAACAATATTTTAACTAAATATATGGAAATTTCCTGTTATTTATGAAAAATATCATACACTCAATAAAAAAGTTTCATATTTATTTATTTTTTTAAGAAAATTTCATTAGTTTAATGAAAAATTTCATTAAAACTCGTCCAGCAAAACTCTCTGTGTGTAGGGTTAATGAGTGTTTGTAGGGAGTTACCTCAATCGACATGTCCTTGCTAAAATAATACGTTATATAACAGAAAATTAGGAAATCTCCAATCGCATACCTTAGCTTCTTCTTATAAAACTCATTACCGGGTAATAACGAAAGGTTTTATTGAGATTTCGATATTGGGCAACTTTTGCCGCAGAACTCTATCACATAGCCGAGTTTTATTAAGATCGGAAAGAACCCATCGTGATAGTTTATTTTATTTAATTTGAAGGTTTTGTTTCCAAATTTTTCGTATGGGAAGCCTTTAAAATTTTAGGTCATTCTTCTTATAAAATGCTTTTCTTTATTCAAAAGTTGTAATAATTAGGGCCAGTTTCATAGTCAGAAAAAATTTTGATTTTTTCTTATATATTTTTAAGTAAGAAATTTTTTTTTTCTTAAATATTTCTTAATAAGAAATTTTTAAAGATGCTGATTATAAAACTGCCCGTTAGGCACTGATTCTATATTAAACCTATTAGATTTGGAAACATTTTTGTTATCGAAAAACTCTGTCACTGGAACATTTTTATATTCTAGGTTCGATATGAAAGTTGTAGGAATTGGAGTAATTTTTATTATAAAAGATTCACAGACACTGCGAAAAATTTTACAATTTACTTCGTATTCCTATTATCATATTGTGATAATTTTTTTTGTATAAGAATCTCTATTGTGTTTGCTATGAAAATATTAGTGGTATTCATCTAACTGCATTTATGCCCTCGTAAACCGTGTATTTTTGTAATCGCGTATATTTGTAACTTGCTTATTTGAATGGACGTACCTTTTAAAACTATTCACATTTCATTTAGCCAATTTTTTGATATTTTCATAAATTAAACACAGAATTTTTTAAATTTCTATCATTTAAAAGCAAATAAAACAGAAAATAAAAAACAAAACAATAGCAAATAATTTTATTTTTGACAAGATTCAAATGTGTGTATAAATACGAAAAAGTTTACACATAAAAATGTAAGCGTATATTTACGAGGGCTCGTAAACTAGTTTTGACATTAATCGAATAAACTTACAACATATAAACAGTATAAATGAATACCTTTATTATTTAATTTTTAAATGATTTTAAAACGTACTAAGTTTGCGATTTTAGAGATATTTTCTCTTAAAAATAGTTCGGATTCTGTAACTTACATATTTATGACAAAATTTGATAGTTAACGAAAAAAATTGTTGAATATAGTAAATATATCTTTAACTTATTACAATAGCAAATTTTTCTAAGATTATTTTAACAGTCTTTTGGTTAAATCTTACATTTTCAAAACAACTAAATTAATTTTGTTGGTTCTTACAAGAAATTACCGAATAAGCTTTACTTCCGAGATTTGTCTTAAGTTAGAAGCATGGATGGTAGCCGAAACGAATGCGGTTATCGTTAGGGTAACGATATTTTAGGTTATTTCGGTATCGGTATTTTAAGGATAACGGTATTTATTTCGATGCATCCCGTAATTTTTTTTAGAAAAAACAAACGAAATTAGAAACAGAACCAATTTATCAACTTAATGTACAAAAAAAAACTCAATAACCACGTGCAATTACCAAAAACAGAAAATTAAAAATAACGGTAACGGTATTTTAGGGGTAACGGTATTTCATTTATTTCGGTAACGGTATTTTAAGGGTATCGATATTTCATTTATTTCGGTATCGGTATTTTAAGGATAACGGTATTTCAGTTATTTCGATAACGGTATTTTAAGGATAACGGTATTTCAGTTAATTCGGTAAGGGTATTCTAGGGGTAACGGTAGTCAGTTGAAAGGGTTTTCAATCGATAACGGTATTTTAGCGGTATTGCCTGCCAACCCTGGTTAGAAGCTATATTGATAAAGAAGTTAACGAAGATAGAGGACCACACTAATGAAACAGATTTTCACTGACAAAAATCTAACTGAACGTTCAAAAAATGTCGAAATTGGGTTAAATAAATTTAAAAAAAAATTAAATTACTACCATATAAGATATAAAAAACGTTTAGCCTAGAGTTGTTTTAGATTAGAGTTGTTTTATTTTAAATAACTAATGTATAGTTATTAAAAAAAAAAGCCATCTCAGCAATTATTCCAGAGAACACATTAAAAAAGAATTAAAAGAGCTCGAGTCTAAGATGTTCTTTTTGTGCTCATTTTTCTTAGTTTCATTCTATATATTTCAAGATATGCATATTATTTGACAGGTAATATTGTCGTCTTTCAAATAGAACCAAAATTAAAGTTTTCCGATGTAACGTTTAATAGTTACAAGTGACTTTGTAAAAACACTTTTAAAATTTTTTATGTTTATCCAATTTTCAAAACGTCATATTTTAGAAACCGAAATGATTTCGGTTCGGAAAATTTCTGATAACTTGTAATATTAATTGTGAATTTCATTAAAATCGGAATCGATAAATCTAAAATTAAAAAAACCAAAAAATAAAAACAAGTTCCCAACGATAAATAAAAAAGGTTATTTTTTAAACAAATCTACATGTAGTTAATCCAAATGAAATAATATCTCGTCAATAAACCTATTCCTTGAATTAATCGCCAGTTTGGGTGCCATCCAACCCACTGTACGATTTGAAATTTGGTAAAGAATTTTTTTTTAACTAAAATCATAACAGTTAAAAATTTATTGGAATAACAAAGCAAATTTTACGAAAACCGATGGTAAACTGCGTTTTATTAAAAAGTATCTTCGCTTAGATTTTAAATCCGTTGTGACCGAAGTTTTTGCCAACCGAATTGATTTGCGTGTCCCAACTCCATAATTTTTTGCCCCAAACGAATTCAATTGTGTCAACCGAATTGTTCTGAGAGTGCACATATCCAAGTTGTATAATGTTGCATTTAAAGCTTCAAAAATTGGGTCTTAAAAGGTTAACTGAAAATCCACTTCTTTTTATACCCTTAACCCTCTAATGGCCAAGGCCGCGAAAAAGCGACCTTCAGATTTTAAATAATTTTTGGCTAAGTAACAATTTTTTATTGAACCAGTTATATTGCATCGATATAAAACATAATTAGCTACTTTTCTGCCTACAGACTTTTTTGTACAAGGAATGATTTAAAAGCGAGAAGGATGTAGTTAACCCATTTCCGTCCTCTGTTCGCACTTGCGAACAAAAAGCTTAGTAATTTAGAGCGGTAAATTTTTTTCGCGGCCGCAAATGGGTTAAAGTGAAAATTTCGTAAATTTAAAAAAAATAACTTCCCGATCAATAAAACATTATTTTTAGCATATGTAGCCATATCTCGCATTATATAGATCGACATTTAATCTTATCTAAGTTCATCTCAAAATTGGTGTATCCAGTAATATCCAATAAGATCCCTCAAATACATTACAGGATTGAATTAGATCCAAATTAATCTCAAAATTGGGAGATCTAATAATATCAAATTGAGATCCTGATAGATCCCAAATATCCCATGGGATTAATTAAGATCCAATTAGATACAAACGGTTAAGCTAATTTTGCAGATCCATTTGGATAATTTGAGATCAAAATTTCTCCTATGATATATTTGGAATTATTTAAATTTTAATAAAATAACACAAAAAATTAAAAAAAAACATATTTATTATTCAAAAATTTATTACATTAAAAAAAAAATATCGTCTGCAGGATTCGAGCCCAAATTGCTCGAGTTGTAGTCGGTCACTTAACTCACTCAGCCACACACTGCTATACAAAATGACTGACTATAGGAGACAACAATGTTCGTGTTGTTGCGTTATATATAATTATATAAATTTATATATATAGACGATTTAGAAAAAATAAATTAATAACAATCTTGTCAAAAAAAATTAAAATTAAAAATCTCAAATGTTTTCCACTCACAGAATTTTTTGGTGAAGAAGATAAAAAAATGTTTGTTGGAGGGTCTAGGCCCCGATTTATATGGCTCAAAAGTCGAAATATCAAGAGTCTATATTTGTGATATTAATAATGGGATAACAACAATATGCATGTTGTTGAAAAGGTAATATAAATGTCTTTTAGATAAATTTAGCAATCCTTTGAAAAAGAAAATACTCTTATCCAACACTTTTTCACAAGTTGTTTTTGGTATTAAAAAAAGGAGTAAAAAAATAAGAATATTTCCAAAATTTTATGTAGAAATATTACAAAAAAACCATATCTAATCTAATCAAGCATATGGGGGATTTCATGTCAAGTGACCCCACTTTTGAAATCAATGTCTTCCGATTTGGATGAAATTTTCACCAAGGTTATTTCTATTGGATAGTAGTTTAGACACAAATTTTCAACAAGATCGGTAAAAAAGTTTCTGATTTAGAGGGGGTCAAAATTTGACATTTTGGCCAAACAGGTGTTCTTTCTCATCCATGTAACTTATTACCTATTGGTGTAAGCAAAATTTGTCCCAAACAAATTATATAGCCATTTCTGCAATCTTTCGAAAAATTTTTTTTTTAAATTAGAAAATATTTTTTCAATATTTTTTTTTTTAATTAAAACTTTTTTTTTATTTATTTTTAATGGGTACTTTGGTTTTTTTTTGCTCAAAAGAAAGCTTAGGGCTTTTGTTTTAAGGTAGTTTTGGTCGCTTAGTGGGATGCGAGTGGGATATGAATAAAAAAAATAATTTCTAACTCAAGACGAGGGTTTTTCAATGTTTAGCATATGCATTATTTTGGATATAATGTCAGGAATAAAGTCACTTTTTTCTATAGAAACCCAATCAGAAAAATACAAACGGGAAAGCCGTGAGAAAGCACTTTAACAGGTGGTACAAGTACTGGCAAAAAGTGCTTTCCCATTCCCAAAATGATAACATCATTAGACAAAAGGACCGGCAGTTCAAAAAGCGCCGGAAATGCACTAGAACAACAAAATTTTTGAACGTTGGCAAAACACTGGTAAAACTAATAAATAGGTGGTCTGGAAATATATTTTCCAAAATAAAATTTAAAAAAAGTTCATATGTATTTTTTTGGTCCTGCCGTGATTTGAATCAAAAAAAATTTTTTTCTTTGCAACCGGATTTGAACTCGGAACCTTCTGACTACAAACCTTTTTTAACAAAGCGTCAGCATTTGTATAAAATCATTAGTCTACCAGTGAATTGATTTTTATACCACTAGTAGCATTGGCTAGGTAGCACTGGATAACCACTGGTTGCAAACCCTGGCATATCACTCTGAGCCAATTCTATGCCAGTGGTTTTTTTATAAACCCCCGAAATTTTTGTAAAATAAATACTGGCAAAACGCTTTTTGCTAACGCTGGCAAAGCGTCCCAAATGAGTTTTCTGCCAGTCATTTATTTTTAACACCGTGGTTACCCAGTGGTATGCCAGTGCTTGATTTTTTGTACCACTGGCGATTTCTGACAAATTACTTTTTTTTATTTATTTGTAATAATAATTAAATTAATATAAAATAATAATAATAAAAATAATTAAATTTTAATAAAAATAAAAAGATAAATAATTTAATAAAATTTAATCTTAATCACATTAGATCCTTTTATATCATAACTACCCAGCAAACAATTCGTTCCGTTTTCGTACCGTTTTCGGGACGTCATAAACGGAATCCAACTCCGTTTACGTACCGTTTTCCGGATCCGTATACGGACCAGAAAACGGAAATTAAGGAACATCGAAACTGATTCGAATACGCCGAAAGTCCGTAAATGAAGGACCGTTTACGGACCGTTATGTCGTGTTAAAAATGGACAAGTCCGTCAATGTCGGACCGTTTACGGACCGTTATATCGTGTAAAAAACGGACAAATCCGTTGAAATTCCGTCAATGACGGACTGTTTACGGACCGTTATGTCATGTATCCGTACCTTTTTTTAAACTAAAACGGATTTGTATATCTACCTAAATTGATTTATTTACTAATTTTGAGTAATGGTGTTTATGGATTTATTAATATTGATTAATTATTTTTTCTTGTTATGAACTTGTTCTTGCTGAGAACTTTTTTGCTTAAGAACTAAACATAGAAGTGCATTCTATATAGCATATTTTAATTTTAAAGTTTATTCGTAAACCCAGTCAATAGCAGCGGGTTTCCAGTCAACAAGTTCTTTCTCACTGAACCACAAGCCAATTTCCTTTTGTGCTGATTGAAAAGCATCGGAACCGTGAAGAATGTTGCGGCCAACTTGGATGCCAAAATCACCACGAATGGTTCCGGACAAAGAGTCAGCAAGGTTGGTGGCACCCAACATTTGACGCCCAGTTTTGACAACGTTCAAACCCTCACACACCATGGGAACCATAGGGCCGGAGCTCATGTAGCTGTCCAAACCTAAGAAGGGACGAGTATCCAAATCGGCATAGTGTTTCTCAAACAACACCTTCGAGGGCAACATGAATTTCATGTCTGCCAATTTGAAGCCTTTTTGCTCAAAACGATCGATGATTTTTCCAATGAGTCAATGTTGGACTCCATCGCATTTAACCATGATAAAAGTACGTTCTGTGTTGCCGACAAGTGCGCTTGCTATAAAAGGATCTATCCAGCGCTTCAATTCACGATTGGGTTCCGATAATAAAATCGAACATCTATATGAAAAAGAAATAAATTAGTTATGGTTTAGTTGATTGTATTCACCATCTTACACAAACCATTGTGAAACACCTATTAAATTTCATAAATCTTACCATCTTAGGACGTACTTCCGCTATTGCCGCTATTGAGCTAAGTTTTTTTTAAATAATTTAATTCTTTTTATTTTGAGAACAAACTAAAATCTATTACGTCCGTATTTATCGGTACGGAAACGGATGCACCAAAACGGAGTTAAAACGTATTGTGTTCGAAAGTTCGATTACACATTCCGTTAATGTTCCGTATACGTACATGCATTGACGGATACGTGTATTAAGGACCGTTAACGTACCGCAAAATCCGGATTCATGATTCCGTACGTGCCGGAGCGCCTTTATTTTTTGCCGCTAGTTTTTTGGCGTTACTAGGTTCAGCTGTTGATTTCGCTGCTGGTTTATTTTTTGGCTTTGGAAAGAAATCGCATTGAGTAGAGGCAAAAAACTTTTTCAACTTTTTCAAGAACCATTCTCTTTTGCATTTGAACTTTCTTGCCATCGATTCGTACAGATACCCAGTCTTTCATCCCTGGCACCAAGCGACACATATCATCTCGCTGACAAAACTGTGTTACTAGAGCTTCAGTTTCGCACTCTTAAGTTTTTCCCTTCTTTTTGTTTGGGAGTGAGAGAATTCCATGCTCAGCAAACCGATTTTTTAGCAATTCTTGCTTTTCGTTGAGACGTTCCAAACTCAGTCGTTATTTTTGCACAACTCCATGTCGAGGAAGCAAACGTAAGAAGTTGAACTCTATCAGCTCTACTCTGTGACGTATTGTATTTCTCTTTTATTTGTTCAAGAATTTCTACTGCATCCTTATGATATTTGTTTTGACACTCATTCTTTGAACGTATACCTTCTACTGAAAAGTTAGAATGACCATCATTATCAACTATTCTGTCATCATTCTCAGAGTTATTTTAGTCTTCATCTGGAATAACTTCAATGCAAGGCTCATTTCTATTCAAATCCGGTAATTCGTTCAACTTTCCGAGCTCTTTCCTGCATGATCTACAAATTTGCAACGGTTTTGACAGCGTAGGGAATTTTTTTAATAAGCCGTCGGAAATATTTCGCATATCGGATGATCTGTGCATTTTTTTCTTAAAGGGATTAAAACAAAAAGAACCAAATGTATCACTTTGAAGCTTGGCCTTTTTATTTATGTAAATAATACACGTCTAATCTTTAACGCTGATTCTTAAAAACTGATTTACGAATGTCTTCAGAATGACAGTAAATAGTTTTTTAAGATCATATAGGTAGTGCCTTTTACTGAATGTGTCTAAAATCTTTTACTAGGGTCAAGAAGGGCCTAGTGTGGGTTAACCGCATGTTACATAATAAAAATAATAAAGTACCTTTTTTAACCAAATATACCTACATAATAATAACAAAAATAGGCTACCTGTTAATTTTTACCTTTTAAACATAATATTAAAAAAAAAACTACCTGTTAACTTCTACCTCTCCACCCACTTTTTAAAGTCAAGTGTCATAAAATTATAAATAAACTGGTATTTTGGAGAATCGCCATAATACATTTCCACCTGATTCAAAAACTTGTCTCTGGGGCACCTGTTGTTTTGACAATAAAAATCACATTTAGTGATTTTGACAAAAACGCCGCAATGAAAGGCAGATAAAAGACTTAGGAAACATTTTGGCGTTGGAAAATTAATGGCGGTCGGGCTCACATTACACCTCTCCAAAAACCAGCAGCGAAATCAACAGCTGAACCTAGTAACGCCAAAAAAGGAGCGGCAAAAAATAAAGCCGATAAATAGGGAGGATGAAAGGTATTTGAAAATTTGCACAACTTAAACACTTCATCAGCTACAATTAATTAAGTGTAAAAATAGTTATGATGTAAAAGGATCTAATGTGATTAAGATTAGATTTTGTTAAATTATTTATCTTTTTATTTTTATTATTATGATTTTTTCCATTTTAGCATATGTCCGCACATGCTGGAGATTACTTATCCCGGGCAACGTTACCAAGGGATTAAGCTCAGATGGGGTGTAGTCCAGGTTCTACACCCTGTAGTTTTTCAATGGTTATCTCCTTTCTTTTCTTTATCCTATGACTTCCCTGACGATTGATGATGTTCTGATTAAAACGGCTTTCTGCATTTTCGATAAAATATTCGGTTTTAGTCCAAGATAGGAAATTGCCTCTGTTGTTGTGTTAGGTATTGTTCCCGTTGACGATATTATTATTGGAACGATGGTTACAGCCTCCAGATTTTGTGTTCTTTTCAAGAATTGAGAAAGTGGTTGGTATTTTCGTATCTTCGTGTTTCTTGTGTCAAGCATATTACTATCGAGCGGGTTGGCAAAGTCTATAATGACAGCAGGCTAATCAAGTCTATTCATGACTATAATATCAGGTCTGTTTGGTATTGGCGTTCCGTTCACCGTTGTACTTTTGGGTATGGATCGGTCCCAATAGATCGTAGTCTGACTGCGCGCTTCCACAAATTCTGCATATATCAGTATTTATGTTCTGATCCTTGATTATATACTTCGCGTAGTTTCTAGTCCAGATGACGCTATTCTGTATAGCCAAAATATGACCCTAAGTTTCAGGGAACAGTGTTCCATTTGTGAGCCACTTGTGAGTGTTCTGTGCATCGACATGTTCCTGTGTGATTTCATTTGGGTATCTTCCGTGGATTGCTTTGGATTTCCATGTGATTTCCAGGTCGCCCATTGTTGTCAGTTGCTGTGGTGAGCTATTCTTTAAATTTAATGGTGTAAGGTTGTCGTCTGCTATTTTTAGCGCATTGTATAGGGTGTGTGTTTGTGCCATGGTGTTAAAATATTTCTGTAGGCTATCAACCTGTTTATCTATTTAACAGGTAAGAGGTTAACCCTGCCTTTTGCGCGGCAGGTTAACCCTCTCTACAGCTGACTTTGGGTGTTGGTAATTGTATTTCGTCAACATTGTCCTCATCTTGCAATCCAAAGCGTTAAGCTCAGTTTTTAACCACGATTACGACTGTTCAGCTTCATTTTACATATCTGATGCATTCTACGGGTAAATTCAGCGTTTAGGGTTTTCTTCTGCGTTGTGTGATCTATCCGCAGATTCTGCTGTATTCCCAGGTATTTATAGAACTCGTCCATTCTGAGTGGGGTTATCAGTTCATTACCTGGAGTCACATGGTTGTCCGCGTAGGTGAATTTTCTCCGTGAATATTCTGTGTCCTGCATTTATCGATACCAATCTTCATATTTAAATCATCCGTACAAATTTCAACTATTCGGAGCATATTTCTTAGACTTTCCCCCGTAGGAGCATATAGCTTCAGATCATCCATGTAGAGGCTGTGTGATATTTTACTATCACTATCTGTGGTTCGTAGTTGGTAACCGTGTTGGCTTTTTTCCAGGAGGTGTGAGAGCGGGTTTAGTGCCAGACAGAATAGTAGCGGGCTTAGGGAGTCTTCTTGATGTATGCCCCGCTTAATCGCTATGATGCCAGACGTTTGGTTCCCCAATGGGGTATTCAGACTTATCTGCGTTTTCACATGTTCTTGATATTGTCTCGAAACACTTTATGATATTTGCATGGAGCTTATATATTCTAAGTATTATTATTATTATTATTTTATATTAATTTAATTATTATTACAAATAAATAATAAATATTTTATTTGTCAACATTTCTATAGAAAAAAAGTGATTTTATTTCTGGGATTAACATATTGTGGGTATTACGGAAAGGTTAATTTGTCTAGTTTCTCAGCATAAGTTTTTTTTTAAGGTTTTAGAAATACTTACACACAAATAGAAAAAAATTCAAAATAGTGCATATGCTAAACATTGAAAAACCCTCATCTTGAGTTAGAAATTATTTTTTTTTATACATAAGTATCCCACTCGCATCCCACAAAGCGACCAAAACTACCTTAAAGGAAAAGACCAAATCTTTCTTTTGAGCAAAAACAAAAGTACCCACCCAAGTAAAAAAAAATGATATGGAGCCATATGAAGTTATATTTAATTATATATAATCTTTTATGTAACTAGATATAATTATATCCGAAAAATGAGAACGTCTTATTGTATCATATTGTATCGAATTGTATACAATTGTATATAATTTGGTACAATTTGATACAATTTTATGCAATTCGATACAATTGTATCCGAATTTTGTCCTCATCTAATTACATCAAATTATACCTTTTTGTATAAAATTATATAAAATGTTATAAAAGTGGACATAGTTTGATACAATTATATCTAAATATTGACCTTATATTTTTTATCATATTATATATGACCATATCTAACAATATAAAAAATTATTTTTTTAAATAAAAAAATATATACAATATCTGGAGATCAGACCTGAGGGATTTCAATTACAATTATTATAATTTGTAATTGAAAATTTTCAATTACAATTACAAATAAATGTAATTGAAATTAAAAAAAAAAATCAATTACATTTCATGTAACTGTAATTGAAAATTTTCAATTACAAATTACAAGTAATACACATGAGTATATTAAAAATTTACTCATTATCCGAAAATTCTCACGCAAAATAGTAAAAATTACTAAAAACATATGATGCAAAAAATAAACTCACACACGGATCATGCACACCCAAGTAAAAAAAATTGATATAAAGCCATATGAAGTTATATTTAATTATATATAATCTTTTATGTAATTAGATATAATTATATCCGAAAAATGAGAACGTCTTATTGTATCATATTGTATCGAATTGTATACAATTGTATACAATTTGGTACAATTTGATACAATTTAATGCAATTCGATACAATTGTATCCGAATTTTGTCCTCATCCAATTACATCAAATTATATCTTTTTGTATAAAATTATATAAAATGTTATAAAAGTGGACATAGTTTGATACAATTATATCTAAATATTAACCTTATACTTTATATAGGACCATATCTAACAATATACATACAAAAATAATTTTTTTAAATAAAAAAAAATTTCAATTGCTTGTAATTGTAATTGTTCTTTTTTGAATTGCAATTACAAATAATCGGCCTGATTACAAGTGTCGAATTTGTAGTCGAAATTTTCGACTCCATATAAAATGATTTTGTATATAATGGATATTATAAAGAAATGAAACTCTGATGCTGGATTTTTTTAAATCTGAGTGCTATGGTAAATCCAATTGAAAAATTGTTCAAAAGTTGCGTTTTTAGTGAATTTTCAGCAAATTCGACTTAGTTTCGACTACGACTACGACACTCGTAATAAGGCCGAATATGTAATTATAGATGAGTTTTTTTTTTCAATTACAATTACATGTAATTGTGTAATTGCATGTGTAATTAATTACAAAATGTAATGATTAACCTCAGGCCTGCTGGAGATCTTATAATTTCGATAAATCTTCCATTACTTTTATCCAGATTTATCATGACAGTGCAATAAACATGAAAAAAATTTCTTTTAATTTAGTAATTTTAAAATAAAGTTAACAACACTGAAATTTTAAAGTTAATAGGATTATGATATACAACCAAGATATAAGAAATCAGTCAAGTGTACGTTATAGTATAGAGAATTTCGTATTAAAGCCATTTTTGACTCATCCTCAAAAAAAAACCAAAAAAAAAAACAAATTACTCACGCACGAGCATTTCGTTTTTTACTCAGCACACATGATTATATTAACTTATTTATTAAACTTACAATCAGAAAATTCTCACGCAAAACAGTAAAAATTACTAAAAACATATGATGCAAAAATAAACTCACACACGAATCAATCACGGGTTATTCTTACTCACGCTCACGCACGAATCACTTAAGTATAGTAATTATTACTCACGATCACGTGTGAATAACGTGACTCACGAACATTTCGTGTCACGCACCAATCCCTAGTAATTACTAAATCTAAAACTATTCAAAATCATTGATAACATGGAACCAAATATAATACAATGCGGTTTTATATGGACCTTATATATTTTTATATAAAATCACTTTGAAAAAATTGCCTATGTGGGATGATATATCATTATAGATGATTTTATAAAGAACGTTATAAGTTATATATGGGTTCATATTCGTCAATATATAATCATAACTAACACAAATTATAAAAGATTTCTTATATGGATCCACATAGTTTTATATTATTATGTATAGTGTCATACTAAATTATATATAAACATACATGTAATTATGTCTTTTATATGTTACTTTATGTACTTATATATAGCACATGCATATATATGTAGGCCAATAAGTAATAATATAAAATCACATATGTCTCCATATTAAAACCTTTGAGGAAAAAATATCTAACATATGACTATATAAAAGTATATCTGCTTGAATTTAAAAGCATATGTGGCCATATGTAACTATAAGTTACTATATGCATTTACATAAAATAATATATGATTATATCAAAACTTTTTTACTCGGGCAGGTTATATATTCTTACTCACGCTCACGCACGAATTACGTACGAATTATATATTCTCACTCTCAAGCACGAACCACTTGAGTATAGTAATTATTACTCACGATCACGTGTGAATAACGTGACTCACGAACATTTCTAGTCACGCGCCAATCCCTAGTAATTATTAAATCTAAAACTAGTAGTATCCGACCGAACAGTTCGGCCAAAAAGTGACATTTAGTCGATTTTCTGTTATTTGAAAGCATTATGGAGTAATTTTCATACTGCTAAATTGTTTGTTGAGCGGATTTAATTCGATTTTCAGTGTCAAATTTAAGGAAAACTCCGTAGTTTAGCTGTAAAGCTAACTGTTCGGCCGCCGAACTTTTATCAATTTGGCCGAACTTTCGGTGGCCGAACAGTGAATTTGTTGCTTAACTTCGGAATTTTCCTTAAGTTTGACCCTCAAAATGCATTCTAATCGGACCAACAAATATTGTTTCATAAGCAAAATTTGTCCATAAGGCTTCAAAATACCAAATACCGACAAAATATATTTTCCAGCTGAACTGTTCGGTCGGACACTAAAAACTAGTTCAAAGTCATTGTTAACATGGAACCACATATAATATAATACGGTTTTATATGGACCTTGTGTATTTTTATATAAAATCACTTTGAAAAAATTGCTTATGTGGGATGATATATAATTACAGATGATTTTATAAAGAACGTTATATTGTTATATATTAAAGAAATCATGAAATATTGTATGTATGGAACCATATAATTTATATATGGGTTCATTTTCGTCAATATATAATCATAACTAACACAAATTATAAAATATTTCTTATATGGCTCCACATATAGTTTTATATTATTATGTATAGCGCCATACTAAATTATATATAAACGCATATGTAATTATATCTTTTATATGTTAATTTATGTACTTATATATAGCACATACAATTATATGTAGGCCAGTATGTAATAATATAAAATAACATATGTCTCCATATTAAAACCTTTGAGGAAAAAATATCTAATATATGACTATGTATATAAAAGTATATATGCTTGAATTTAAAAGCATATGTGGCCATATGTAACTATAAGTTAATATATGCAATTAGATAAAATAATATATGATTATATCATAACTTTTTTACTCGGGCATTTAAAAAAAAAGTACCCGAGTAAAAACAGTTACATATAGTCGTATAAAATGTGATTAACTTATATCTGTATAAATATACAGTTTCATCCGAAAAATGGCCCGATGTTATTGTATCAGTTGTGTATCAGTTTTCATCTAATTGTATCAGTTAAGATCTCAACTAATAAAATTATACATTAATCAGATGAAATTATATCCGATTTTTGACCTGATACCATTTTACCGGTTTATATCTAATGGTATCTGTTTAGATCGTAGTTGGTACAATTTTATATAAATAAAATATATTTGTATCCGACATTTGCCTTATATAATTGTATCAAAGTTTTAAAGCAGATATAATTGCATCAGGTCAAAATGCAGATATAACTATATAAGTTTGTATAAAAATGTATCTATTTGGATCTAAAATAATACCATGCGACATAAACCGATAAAATTGTATCAGGTCAAAAATCAGATAAAATTTCATCTGATTACTATATAATATAATCAGTAAAGATCTAAACTGATACAATTAGATAAAAAGTGATAACCAACTGACACAATTATATCGGGCCATTTTTCGGATGAAATGGTATATGGATCACATTAAGTTATATATTACCATATAAAGCTCCATATTAGTTTTTTTTAATAGGGTACTGAAAAAATTTTTATAATTTTTACAAAAATTTTTTTTCTAAAGATTGTAGAAATGGCTATATAATTTGTTTGGGACAAATTTTGAAAAAAAAATAGGTAATAAGTAACATGGATGCCCGAGTAAAAAAAGTTATATATAATCATATGTGGCATATATTACAATATATAATTAGACATGTCGTTATGTATATCCATATATAATTATATATGACGTCTTTTTCCAAAATTGTTCCTTATATTATGCCATATATAATTTCATCTAATTAGATATCGGCCTTTATAATATTAGATATGCTATATATGATTATATATTACATAGCATGGCTGATCTTATTGCATATATAGTTGTATATAGAGCTATATCTTAATATATATGGTGGCATTTTAGCAATATATAATTATATATGGTATCATTTAAACAATATATAACTATATATGGTGCTAGTTAAACTATATATTATCATATATGGTGGCATTTAAACAATATATGGTCATATATAGTAGCTCATGAACAAAATATTTAATACAATTGCAGATATGATAATATATGCTACTAAATATAGTGCCATATATATTTATATATGGTGTTATTTACGCAATATATTAGCATGTATGGTGCCATTTCAACAATATATGGCCATATATGGTACCTCATGATCAAAATTTTTAATACAGTTCCAGATATGATAATATATGATTCTATATATAGTGTCATATATATTTATATATGGTGTTATTTAAGTAATATACTACTATATATGGTGCCATTTAAACCATATATTATCATATATGGTGCCATTTCAACAATATATTCTCATATATGGTACCTTATGAACAACATTTTTAATACAGTTCCAGATATGATAATATATGCTACCATATATAGTACCATATACTTTGATATATCGTATCATTTAAACAACCCGAGTAAAAATAGTTACATATATGTGATTAAGTTATATCTGTATAAATATACAGTTTCATCCGAAGAATGGCCCGATATATTTTTATCAATTGTTTATCAATTTTTATCTAAATGTATCCGTTTAGATCTGACCTGATTAAATTATGTGTTCAATAAATTATGTGTTTTTGACCTGATACAATTTTATCGGTTTGATCGTAATTGGTTCAATTTTATATAAATGAAATATAATTGTATCCGACATTTACCTTATACAATTGTATCAAAGTTTTAAAATTGGGATATAACTATATAATTTTGTATACAAATATATCTATTTGGACCTAAACTGATACCATGTGATATAAACCAATAAAATTGTATCAGGTCAAAAATCTGATACAATTTCATCTGATTAACACATAATTTAATCAGGTCAGATCTAAAATGATGCAATTAGATAAAAACTGATAAACAACTGATACAATTTTACCGGGCCATTTTTCGGATCAAATGGTACATGGATGACTCTAAGTTATATATTACCATATAAAGCTCCATATTGTTTTTTTTAATAGGGAACATACCATATATGGTGCCATTTAAACAATATATGGTCATATATGGTAACTCATCAGCAACTACAATATTAACTGTATTTCAGAAGCTATTAATTGTATTTCAGAAATTTTAAATGTATTTCAGAAATTATGGAATGTATTTCAGAAATTTATTAATTGTATTTCAGAAATAATCAAATCTATTTCAGAACTTGTTGATTGTTTATCATAGTTAATAGAGAAAAATTTCTAAATTACATTTCATAATTTCTGAAATACAATTGATAATTTCTGGAATACAGTTTGATAATTTCTGAAATACAGTTGTGAATTTCGGAAATACAATTAATAATTTCTGAATTCAAATTCAATTGACTAGTTCTGAAATACAATTCATAAATCTGAAAAATAATTGATAAGTTCTGAAATACAATTGATAAAACTGAAATTCTAATCTAATTTTATCTGTCATTTTTCTGGATAGTTTTAGATGTCAATCCCCAAATATATTGCTGTTTCTAATTCGATCTGCCATTTTAATACTGAAATAAATTGCTAGATCTAATTCGATCTGCAATTTATGGGATAAATTAAGATATTTCCAAATCCCCAAATATATAACTGGATTAAATTCGATCTGCAATTTATCGGAAAAGTTAAGATCTTACGCAATCCCGAAATATATTACTGGATCTAATTTTTGATCTGTCATTTTTTGGATACAGATCGAAATAGATCCCCAAATATATTGCTGGATCTAATTCGATCTGCCATTTTTCGGATCAAATTAGATCTAAGTTTATCCACAAATATATTGCTGGATCTAATTCCATCTGCCATTTTTCGGATCAATTTAGATCTAAGTTTATCCCCAAATATATTGCTGGATGTAATTCGATCTGCCACTTTTTCGGATCAAATTAGATCTAAGTTTATCCACAAATATATTGCTAGATCTAATTCGATCTGCCAAAATTGAGATCAAATTAGATCTAAGTTTATCCACAAATATATAGCTCTATCTAATTCGATCCGCCATTTTTCGGATCAAATTAGATCTAAGTTTATCCACAAATATATAACTGGATCTAATTCGATCCGCCATTTTTCGGATCAAATTAGGTCTAGGTTTATCCCCAAAGATATCATTGGACCTCCCAATTTTGAGATATAACTTGATCTTAGTTTATCCCCATATATACAATGGGATCTAATACGATATCATTGGATACACCCAATTTTGAGATCTAATTGGATCAGCTAGATATTACGATATTGATATGATTTTTTTTTTACTCGGGTGAGAAAGAACACCTGTTTGGCTAAAATGTCAAATTTTGACCCCCTCTAACTCAGAAACTTTTTTACCGATCTTGTTGAAAATTTTTTTTTTAAACTACTATCCAGTAGGAATAACCCTGGTGCAAATTTCATTCAAATCGGAAGACATCGATTTCAAAAGTTGGGTCACTTGACATGAAATCCCCCATATACTTAAAATTCTATTAATTGAAAACATAATTTGCAGATGCTGTTGACAAAATGGTTGAATGTTTTTAAGATCTGTAAAAAAAATATTTGTAAGTAAATCAAATTGTGTTAAAAAAAGTAAAAAAAAAAATTTTTTTTTGCCGAGCTGGGATTCGATAATAGTACCTCACACTGATAGAATTTTCGTTCATACTATTAATGAATCGATTTCATTAATCTGATTCACTGATTTAATGAAAAAATTTCATTGAGTTAATGAAAAATTCATTAATTTAATGAATTTCTTCATTATATATTTTCAACTAACCCGTAAGATATGCTATAATTTTTATAAGGGTTTTGAATTTGCTAATTACTAAAATAGATATATGTTCCAGTAATGAACGCTAGGGTTGCAAACTGAAATTGTTTAAATATAAAAGTCCAAATAATGACATCATTTTGTTTTGGCTATTTAGATCAATCGGTAACGCGATAATGTTTACATTCTGGTGATTGCGGGTGTACAAATAAAATATAAAAAAATAAATAATTATTAAATAAAAATAAATAAAAAAAGTAATGCAATAAAATTTTATTTTTTTCAACTAGTTTTCATTTAATGAATATGTTTCATTGATCTAATGAACGCGTTCTTTGGGGACTTTTCAATGAAAAAAATCATTGGATTAATGAACAAATTCATTAATACTATGCACAAAATTCTATCAGTGCAGTCACATATATAATTATGTGTGGGGTTATATATGAGAATATTTAATTACATATTAAAATGTCCCAGGAAAAAGAAGTAGTTAAAGCACTGCAACTGTTGAATAGAGAGTTGTTCTTTTTCGAGTTTTTCACCGAAGGAAACGAACAACTTCCTTCCTTGTCATAGGAAGGAAGTTGTTCGTTTTTAAAATAAAGTATGTATACTTGAACCGATGATAAGGAAATTCATTTTCACTTCTTTTTATTTTAATTTAATTAAAAAAGAAAATCATCATGCATCGTGTGGGGTTAGAACCCACACTCGTTGGCTCTATCGCTTGTTATAACTGAAAGCTGACTTTTAGCAGTCTTGTTCAGTAAATTGTTTTTATCTTCATTTCTTTCATTTTTATTAACAAAAATATATACAGCGGCGAATACAGTAAGGAACATTGAGTAGGGAACATAAAATATCAAAAAATTTTGTAAACACGAATTGCACGAATGTCAACACGAACATTAACATACACAAATCAACATTTGTAAAAAAATTGCCATTTTTTCACTAATGTTCCTAAGTGTATTCCCCGCTTAACATATTGGAAAATATATAGTTGTTTTTTTTAAGTGTTTTTTTTTTATAAAAGTAATGTACTCATATAAAGAAATAAAGCTGTAAAAATAGCAGAAAAAGCTACTAAAAATTATGTACCCGAGTAAAAAAGTGTATATAAAATTATATGTGAAAAATGGTTATATTAAATTGTATCATATGGGATATATGTAATTGCATTAACAAGGATACAAAGTTATATCAAATGATAAACTTATATCCGAATTTTGTCCCGATCAAATTGGATTTAAGTTAATACAATACGATATTATTAAATTTAAATTATAAAATAAAACTTTGAATTGGAGGGCAGCAGGATTTCGGGTCCTATACACTTAGGGGTGTGATGAAAATCGAAAACGAACTGTTTTTCAATCTAGAATAATTTGTTTCGCGAAAATCAAATTGGGTTCAAATTATTATTTATCGTTTTATTTGACGCCGGACATCTAAATTAGGAAATAAAATATAATTGGTATTGTACAGATCCTAATATATTTACCATTGAAAATCAGATCGCTTTCGATATTCATCACATGCCTGACTGTCAGCCGAGGGTTACTGTTGATAATGAGTAACTATTAAAGACGTTAATGTATAAATCTGTTATTCTTTAAAGACTAGATAATTTTTTATCAAATATGGGAATTTTCTTTGGACTTCGAAATTTTTTTTAAATATGTTAAGCTTTTTTTTTATTTTAAATAAAATTTTAATGGTTAGCACGGCCGATTTATGCAGCTGAAGATGATCTACAACAATATTCAATGGCTTATTTCTCCACTCAAAACTTATCAGACCAGAACAAAATATATATATCGTTGGGGAGTTACTTGAAATACCTTTCCAATGATATGCAACATGCCTAGACTTATTTACCCATTACGAGCCGGGCCATGATTTTAAATGTTAATTTTTTTAAATTGGATCTTTTAAATTAAAAAAAAACTTTTAGAAGTAAAAAAGCTCAGAAAATATTAATTTAATGAAAAAATTGAGTAAAGCATATAAAAAATAGTTTTTGATCAAATATTACATTAATCTCGAATATATTAGTTAATCTCGAACTTGGGTCTGATGTTAACTAATATATCGTCGGCTTGCCTGCAAGAAGTGCTATGTTTTTGGTTTTAACAGGTTTTCAGAAGAGCGAAAAAACTGGTCTATACTATCCTTTTAAGATATTTTATTGACATCATATGCCCTAACGATTCAGGACCTTATTTATTACAATCATTGTTAAGGCATATGATGTCAATGAAATATATTAAAAGGATAATATAAACCAGTTTTTTCGCCCTTCTGAAAAGCTGTTAAAGAACACATAACACTACTTGCAGGCAAGCCGACGATATCTATATGTGACCTTCTCCTAGAAAAGGGACCTAGTGTGTCAAAAAACGGGTTTGGACTTAAGAGTAGATTCTGGTACCTCAAAGGGTGTAAAATAATATGAAATGAGTTAGATTTCTGATAAAAATTTATTTACCCCATAACCATACCAAATCGCATCTCCCAACTGAAGGTGTGTTCAAAGTGATAATGCGTTATGAAACTTTAAATGCGTTCTTCTCAAAACTTCATTTTCATACACTAGGTCCCTTTTCTCGGAGAAGGTCACATATATATAAAATTCTCGTATCACGGTGTTTGTGGTCGAACTCCTCCGAAACGGCTCGACCGATTTTTATGAAATTTTGTATGTATATTTGGTAGGTATGAGAATAGGATGTAAGGTATTTTTCATACCGCTAGGGAATTAGGGCGTCCCTACATATATAATTTTCGTGTTGCTATGACAACCTTCGTGTTGCTATGACAACAAGGCCTTGGCGTTACTATGACAACCTGTTAGCCCTTATAGCATTAACCTAATCTAATCCAACCTCATTTAGCGTGTTGCTTTATTTGAAAAGGGGATAAAGAAGAGATAGGAGGTGGTGAAATATGAAAGGCCTCAAATATGGCAACACTGCGATTGCGCGAGATGTTAAATTTTAGAATAGTTGTTGCGGGCCATTTGATGGTGAGTTGGCGAACTTTTGTTGAGGCTGTTTATTTCAAAGCCCTGTTATATTATTTTACTTCGGTGCGGTTAAGTGCTATGGGAATAGTGAAGGGAGACACTGTATTAGGGATAGAAAAGTCATACAAATTATTTTTCCAAATTGATATTGCGGTAGCTGGGGATCGAACCCGCAACCACATGAGTAACAGTTCATCGCGCTAACCATTACACCACAGCCCTCACATCGTCATCGTTATTTATTGTTAATTATTGTGTCTATTTGATTTTATTTTTACTTAAAAGTAGAAAATTTGTTTTAACATAAGCTTCCTCTGAATAATATTTTCACAATTACTAATTTTTTTATAAGCTCCTTATAAGCATTCGCGTTGAAGGGGACTTTTATAGACTTTAGTTAAAATATTGGGTCACAGTATGCCTTGAGGGTTTGGGATTTCCAGGACTTTTTATTTCCCGGGAAACGGGAATAAAAAATTTGATTCCGGGAAATATTTTTGAACAAAATTGTTCATAAAAACCACCTACATAAGTAATTTTTGTTAAAAAAAACACTATTTCAATACAAATTCAGTCTGTGTAGTGAGAATTCAAAGTAAAAATATCAGAATGTTGAACATTTGATTTCACATAAATTACTCTAAGCACTGCCAAATGAATTGCATGATTTCAGCAGAAAGCACCCACTACTGGACTGTCTGAAACAAACCGTTTCATCACATTTGGACTATTAGATATGGTGGCCACAATGTTATTTTCCAAAGACAAATAAAACTAAATTTATCCCTAAAAATGTTTTTATACACGCAAAAACAGGTAAATCTACAAGCGGAAGTAAATTAGTTGAACATTCCATACAAACTTTTAACTCACATTGTGTGTATGAAAATTACACGCAATATGTGTATTATTTAAAATTTACACACAGACTAATTGTGCTGACATTATAACAGGTAAAAAGTTACCTACTATAAATAGGGTAAATTTAAACAAAAATTTATTAGAGTGCACCCACAGTTTCCATAGTTCTTTTCGGATTCTAATAATTCAAAAAATATGTTTATTAGGGTGGGAAGATTTGCAAGGCCAAAAATTTGTCGATATTGTGGCATCGACTTTTCGATAGCTTTTCGAATTAGGGAAAAAAGGTCCACAACGAGATATCAAAAAAAAACATTTTCGAGGCGCCCAAATTTCGTCCCAAACTCGCCTAAAAACCCAAAAAAAAACATTTTTTTTTTATAAAAAATAATATCGCCATCGTTTTAAGCGTACAATTTTACCTCCCAGTGTAGAAAATCATTACCAGATATGTGGTTATGTAACTACATACTTGGTAATGGTAACTAGTTACTTTTCTTATTACATTTCTTATTACCTTTGTATGGCGATGTCGCGAAAAATAATGAGTTATGCTTACACACCAGCATACTAAAAATCTAAAAATATGTCATTACCTATATGCTTACCAGTACTGACAAAAAGAATGAGTCTAAAAATAGATTTTCAAAAAAATAAATTTTATAAAAAAATATTTTTTTATTGTGAAATTATTTTAAATAAAATTTTGTAGTGCGGGAATCGAACCTGGGACTCCAGGTTGCCAGGCAATAGCTCTACCATCTGAGCTAAATCGACATGTAATATTTGATAGATAAAAATGTAATTGACCTGCTGTACACAAGTCAGCTTACTCGCCAAAATACAAAAAATCAAAAATCAATATGTGGTTACATATATCCTTACCAGTGTTGAAAAAATATTGAGTCTAAAAATATATTTTAAAAAAATCTAGAAAATTACTTTCTATCTAAAATAATGACAAAAATAAGTCAATATCAGTAACTCATTATTATATGTTTTAAAATAATGCAAAAGGTAAGTGGGTGTCATTACTGGTAGTCCAAAAAATAATGATATGTCATTACCGTTTCTACAGTGGGCTTGGATAGGATATATTTAAAAATTTTGAAATCGGCGAATTTTTTTTAACAACCAATTTAAAAAAACTTTAAAAATTAACGCGTTAAAAATATCGATTTTTCGATAAAAAAAAAACTAGTCCAAAACCTCAAGAAAAACATTCTTTTGCAAAAACTGCTATCGCCATCGTTTTTAGCGTACAATTTAACTTTGGAAAGGTAATATTTAAAAAAAATTTAATCAGCAGTTTTTTTTTTACCTACTAAAAAAACCTTAAAAATAAAAGATGTCGTAGTGGAACTTTATTCCTCATACCAAAAGCTATTGAAAAATCGATGGCACAATATCGATTGCTAAATTGGCCCGCCCTAATGTTTATGGTACAGTCGTCTACATTTGTATTTAATTAGTTCCAATCATAATTCTTGTTCACAAATGCATTTTTAATGCAATTTTTTTTTGTTAAATTTAAATTATTAAATTATTTGAAAGTTTTTGCTTAAAACTAAATTCATCGCTTTTTTGGGAAGCGCCTTTACAATATTTTTAATTATTTTTTTAAAAACAGTCACCTTAATTTTCAATATAAAATGTTTAAGTTTTAAAAACTACATAATTTGTATAAATTTGGAGAGCCATATATTTTAGACTACTTATTACATCTAAGTACAATAATTTAATCGGAATATGAATAATACTGTTGTCCTTACTTGAAAAAAAAATTATAAAAAAATGTTTTTAATTCGCAACTACAATTTAAATCCAATTGCAATTTTAGAATGCATTTTTCAATTTTATCATCCCCTTAAATTTTCTGAAAGTATTTTTATTGGAAAGCTTAACATTTTTACATAAATTTATATCTTCCATTTTTTGTGCAGGGAAAAAAATGTATGTCTTTCATTTTTTTCCGCTAAAGTTTTCATTTATGGAAATTTTAAAAAGCCTTTAAAAAAGGAATTTAAATTATTTCGCATCCGCTGCATAAAAAATGAAGAATATAAATTTAGAGCAAAAATGTTAGGCATAAATTTATATCTTCCATTTTTTGTGCAGGGAAAAAAATGTATGTCTTTCATTTTTTTGCGCTAAAGTTTTCATTTATGGAAATATTAAAAAGCCTTTAAAAAGGGAATTTAAATTATTTCGCATCCGCTGCATAAAAAATGAAGAATATAAATTTAGAGCAAAAATGTTAGAGCAAATTCCCATACATGGGAATTTTTCATTACCATTGAATTTTCATTACCATTAGTTAATACTAATGACAATGAAAAAAATTTCTTTACCATTTAATGGTAATGAAATATTTTTCATCAGAAAAATTATTACTAACGGTAATGAAATTACACTAATGTATAAAAAAACTAATTACAATTGACTAAAAACCATTTGTTTACAAAAAAATTCAGACAAATGAAAACGAACAACTGGTTTGGCCAGGGAAGTTATAAAACATAATTTATTAAGGAGGATCCATTTAATTCCGTTGAACTTTACCTGGATACAAATAACAATGGAATGGAAAGTAATATTTAATTTCAAATGAGCATGAGCCTGAATGAGCATATTCCATCTTCGATTTCAGCGAGTTTTACTCCATTTTTACGTTTTTCTGTCAATGGCAATTATTTTTTTTAATTTATTCATAATCAATGGTAATGAAATTTAAAATCATTGTCATTAATCAATGAAATTTAATTTTAGAACCATTACCATTAATTAAAAAAATGGTAATGAAAATAATTTCATTACAATTGATATCAATGTAATGGTAATGAAATCGTCAATTAATTAGTCCACCTAATTAATTAGTCCCATGTATGGGCTTTACAATAAAAACGTTTAAAAAAAATTAAGGAGATTATAAATTTGATAAATGTATTATAAAATTGCAGTTGCATTTAAAGTTTAATGTACGAATTAAAAATATTTTCTTAGGGAATTTTTTTAAATAAGGAACATTCATATACCGTTTAAACTATTGAGATGCAATAAGCAGTCTAAAATGTATGGCGCTTTAAAGTTATACAAATTGTAGGATATTTAAAAATTGAGCATTTTATATTAAAAAATAAGTTGTTTGATTTTAAAAAAATAATTAAAAATATTGCAAAGGCGCGTACCAAAAAAGCGATGAATTTAGTTTGTAGCAAAAATGTTAAGGTTTTCAAATAAATTAAATAAGAAACAATGAAAAGGGCAAAACAAATTGAAAAATGCACTTAAAAAGTGCATTTGTGAACAAAAATTATTATTGAAACTAATAAAATGCAAATGTAGACGACTGTACTATCAAAATGATATTTGAATTATTAGAATCCGATAAGAAGTACTGAAACTGTGGGTATTCAAGTTTAGACAAATTATACTTTTTTTTGATTTTTTATATGAAAATGGTGAATAAAATCGCGAGTTTTTGGCATTTTGTCGAAATAAAAATGGATTTATCCAAACGGTTCCATAGGTTCTGTATGCAAAAAAATATAACAAAAATTGGGATTTTTTAGACCCCATGGAATTTGTGATATACAATATTTATATAGAAAGGAAAAAATTGTACACATCTTTCTCTAAAATAGCATTTCCAATTCATAGAACAATCTCACAGTGTCTCAAAAGTATGAATTTCGACAAAGCTACTCGGCAAAAATGACATAGATTGTATATTGTTGTTCGACATTTAAAATTTTGTTTTGTAAACTAAAACTTAAATAGAGGTAACAAATTCTGGAATTACTAGAAACTTACTAGTTGGAAATATATATATACTATGGGGATGCGAATAAAATTCATCACTATGCTGTAGCGATGAGTCAAAGTTGTTATCATCATTATTAACGTTTTCGTCAGCACCTTCATCATCATCATCGTTATCAACCACGTCATCTGTGTCATCATTTAGCATAATTTCGTCTGGTGACAATCCTTTAGTATCTGTTTCATTTATTGCAGATATGTTCGTTGTCTTTGGTTTGCTTCTATGTATGTGATTGTTTTTAAATGACTGCGGCTGTGATGGCGCTGTTTTAAAATAATTTAAATTTTTATAAAAATAATCTAAAATTTTTTGCGGTATAGATGGTGGAACAGTGATATTAGGCGGCTGTGATAATTGCAAGCGCATTAGTATGTGATGTTTTATGGATTCTAAATTTTCTTGTTTTGCCTTCTCATGCCTTTGGCAGGAGGGACATCTGGGAGCGTTGGCATCATCGGTTTGGTTTATAAGGCTGGTAGTAATCATTGAGTAATCATCATCAAAATGTTCCACAAAATAGTCCTCATCTGAGTTATGCAAAACGTTAGTATATCGTGCTCCTCCTGATGAACCACTATTATGCCTAAATTGAGCATGGACTTGATTAGTGATACGATTTTCTCTACCAACACAATGTCTTCTTAATACAAATTCACGATTTATTAAATTTAAAGCTGTCTCATCCGAATAATGGAGCAATAGCCTCGAAAGATATTGATTTCGCTCTTCTCTCTTATTTGCAGTGGTTTGATAAATATCTGTGGTATTTAAAATGTTTACAGCATGATTTCTTATGCCATTACTGAAACTCAGAAAATGTAAAATGCTGGGCTTATAGGAGGCAGAGGTAGTAGGAGTGGCATAAGGTGTTTCTCTTTCGTTGTTGCTCTCTACGGAAAATGTTTTTGCTGTTATTGTGAGTATTTGCGTAAATATGACAGTTAGTATTAGGAGCAAGTGACTTTTAACGGTTCTTGAGTTATAAGACATTCTCCAACATTTGTAGGTGGGAATTGGATAAAATATAATTCGAGACTTTTCACAGCGGTAAACTATGTAGCTGCAACGTACTTTACTTACATCGACGAGATACTGAAATGAAAAAATATAAATGATTGTTGTAATTTGTTTTTGATTTATTTTGAGATTTTTTAGTGATTTCGGTTTGTATGGGATTACACCATCGCAAAAACGTAATTTCGTTGCAGAAAACCTCTTATTTTTTTTTTTTTTGAATGAATGAATTTAATTTATTTGATGTCCTGTACAACAAGACAAAAAGTCTTATAGTTAAAGTACAGGATTATTATATGTAATTATTAGAATATATGTACAATAAAAAAAGAACATATACATAAATAAATAGAAAGTACAACATTGAAATTTTTAGAAAAAAAAAATAAAAAAGTACATCATTAAAATTAAGATTTAACATTAAAAATTAAAAATTATTACAATTGAAATTGATCAAAGTTAAACAGAGCAAAGTTTATAAATGTTTACACTTAATTAAACAAAATTTATATGTTAACTGTAAAATTCGTAATTTGATTTCTTAAACTGCCCTGCGTTGCTTAAAAATTGTATGTTTGGCGGTAGCGAGTTCCAAAGACGAATAGATTCTGTATAAAATTGCCATTCAGAAACCAGAAACTCATACAAAACGGGAACTATATTATTATTTCTTTCCGATTGTGAAAAGGATAATCGATTATAAAGATATTTAAGTTCACGTGTGTTCACAATCTTATGCATAAGCGTAAGTGCCCTTATTTTCAAAAGATCACAGAGTCTTACTCCATATAGTTTTTTCTCATAGGGTGTAATATGGGAAAATCGTCTCAAATTATAAACATATCTCAGTATAGCATTATATGTTGAGGTTAATTTGTTTAAGATTACAGAATCGCAGCACGCAAATACTTCGCATCCGTATAATAGTGTTGGAATAAGGTAAGTTTTCGCAAGTAGTGCCCGTATATGGACTGGTGTTAAATGTTGGTCCAGAATTAGGTATTGACAAAAAAATGCTCCACAAAAAGTGAGTATAGGGGTTGAAAACACTATGGGTACGTTCGTAAATGCAGTAAATTTGTGCAACACTGCGGCAGTTATGCCAAGTTTAGTTCTGATGCGTGGTCAGCTGTTGCAGATGCTTTGCTACTGCTCAACAACTGCACGGAGTTTGCTTTTTACAACGTTTTGCAAAAAATAAAAAACATGTTCGCAATAACATTAACAAATTTATTGAAAATCTTGATGGTAAAAATGATAATTTTTTGTTAAGTTATAATAAAAAGAGAATTAAAAGAAAGATGAAATGACTCCTAATTATTAAAAATCAAAAAAATGCTAAAAAAATAAACATTATTTAAATTTGTATTAAGAATTTTTATATAATACGCTTCCATTATGCACCAACGTTTAGTTTTCTTTTTGTATTAAATGATTTTAGCATAAAAATTTAGAACGCGCACTATTGCATCAGAAATTAAAATGATGCGATAGTTGCAGAAATTTATTTTATTCTATTATGCCGCAGTGATGCCTAACTACTGCATTTACGAACGTACCCTATATTTATGATTAAGAAAAAAGCATTTTCAAAAAAATCTATAGACGAATTTAAAAGTTATGACCATTTAAAATTTTTTGTTTAAAAAAATTGGGGGCCATCGGAAAACTCTTGAAAAAACAACTGCTAAAATAAATATTTGAAAACGCAGTAAAGCATGTTAGTTTCCCTTCAAAAAAAATTATTCTTAAAAAAATCGCACAACGAAATCAAAAGTTATGGCAATTTCAAGTTTTTTATTCAAAAAATTTGGCACGCCTGTAGAAATCGAAAAATGACAACTGAAAAAGAAAGTAATACTGCACTAAAAGTATACATAGGGATTAAAAGCAATCTATTTTCAATTAGTGACTAACCACAGATTGTCAGTAACTCCCAAGGTGCATGCAGTATTTCACCATATATTGGAATTTTGTACTGAAAGAGACACTGTTTTAGGACCTTTGAGTTAAGAGGCTTCCGATTCTGTTCATTCAGACTTCAAGATGGTTCATGTTTAAGCAAACAACTTATGATACACATTACGTAGAATGGCTACAAAGAGCATTTTGTGAGTATAATTCGAATGATATTTAAAGTTTATTATATGGGTGATATCAAAAAATGTGATAAAAACCGTGTAACCACCTAATTTCTAATGCATGGATTACATTTGAGTTACATATTTCAATATATATCAGCGCATTGTCACCTGTTTTACAAAATTTATAACAATCTGACCAATTTTTGGTTAATACATAAAATTTGTGAACAATTTTATAGGCCAAATGTAAACTCCGTATTAAGTAACTCATAAGGTTTTTTAACTTTAATAGCTTATATTTTAATAACCAATAAAGCTAAACACTAACCGTAAGAATTTTTATGAAGAGGAAAAGTGCTGTTTTTAATAAAAATTAATACATTTTACAAACTTTTTCGTATATCTTAGCTATCACGACTTCAACTCTGTAACGATTTTTCTTCATAATTTTTGATAAAAATGCATATACCAGAATTTTGGAGTTATCTATTATTTATGTTGCGAAAAGTATAATGGTATTTATACTCAAATGATCGTTGGACTGTAAGTAATCATCTAGTATAACAGACTTGAAGCTTTTCTTCAGTATGTAACATCTCGAGATGAAAAAGATGTCTTTAATAAGATTTGAAAAAATGTTGTAAACTCCGTTCCTAATATTTACACCAAACTATTTAACGAGTAAGAAAAACAATGTCATATTTGGATTCACCTTGTAGACATCATACGATTTTGTTTCGGAAAGAAAATTCTGATAAAGCGTTTCTGAAAGAAAACGAAAAAAGTAACCAAATGTAAACTCCGTAACTGTAAACTCCGTAACCACAATTGTTTGCATCAGATTTCATTCAAATAAATGCAGATAAATGTTTAAAATATTTTAAAATAACCATAAACAGAGGTGATTCAACTAATATTTATGTGTCAAAAGACGATACAACTAATAATTTTGCGTCAAATCAAAAAAAGTTATCAGTTTTTTACCCTAAGCTTCTGGAGCGAAAAACGATTGATTTTGCATTTCATTGGTTTTGAATCGATATTTCGAGTCATTACTGACATTAGTTTGACAAATTAAATTTGTTTCACACAATTTAAGAATTTTTTGATCGCGAAATGTTATGTTTTTAATATATTATTTTGTAACTGCGCAACCGATGTTTGGATTTTAAAAAATTTTATATTTTTGAAAATGCTTTTCAAAAACAAAAATACAAAATTAAAAAAAAATAAATTTTTTTTCGCGGAATGAATTGTATTTTTATTCGCGAAACCGCCAATTGGATCAACACAAATTATATATCATTGGAAAGCAGGTTGAAAACCCAAATACGAAAAACTAAAAAATTTAAGAAAATTCGTACGCAATTTTTTTTGTTATGTCTTTTGCTTGCAGAAATGTAAACTCCGTTACAACAAAAAAAATTTAAATTGTGCAAAAAAAGTTATTGCGACAACTTGTAGAAGATAGTTTTTGCAATTAGGTTTATAATGACTAAAATTACTGATTCCATTAAGAAAAAACCGAAATATTAACACTTTTTGCTTCTCACAAATTTGGCACAAAAATTTATCACATTTTTTGATTTCACCCATATGTACTGTATATTTTAAATAAAATAAAAACAAAAGAAAAAATAAAAAAATATTTATGTATCAATTTAGGCCCGTTAACTTATCTCCATTTTAACTAAGGTTAAGGCCTCCAAGTGAGTTAACTTAAGCTTAAATATTTTTTTTATTAACTTATCGAAATGTTTACCGTAGTTTTCAAATAACCATTTATAAAATTTAACCACCCAAATTTCTATGGTTAAAGTAAGGTTATTTTAATATTGTCAAAAATAAATAAATAAATAAATAAATAAAAAATTAAATTAAAAAGAACACAGAAATCGTAAAACAAAATTGTGAAACAAATACACAAAGATATTCGCTGATGGATTTATTAGGAAATTTTTATACATTTGAAGAAAGAAATGCTGTAAGATATTCATCTTATCAGTTCCTAAGAAGGACCAACTACATGCATACGCTGGATGAACACAAGTTCAAACAAAGATTTCGTTTATAAAAAAAAAAAAACAGTTATGTTTGTTTTAAGATTGATACATAATAATATTAAACCCAAAGTGATGAGAATGAGGTATGTATCAATATTCATAAACAAATATTTTTGCATTAGCTATATGTATATTCAACTGCTTCCAGAAAACATGATTTGTCTCCTCTCAAGAAAATATTGCTTACATTAAGATTTTATGCAACAGGAAACTTCTTGATTACAGTTGCCGATTTCATGGGAGTGTCTATCATGACAGCATCTCGCGTCGTGAAAGAAGTTTCAAGTGCATTGGCGTCTTTAGGAAGAGAATATATCAAATTTCCAAGAACACAAGATGAATTCGCAAAAGCTTCAATTGATTTCTACAGGACAGCCAAATTTCCACGATGTGTAGGCGCAATAGATTGCACGCATATAAAGATACGATGCCCAAGTAAGTCATAAAGAGGACTATGGAAAATATTTTTTCATTTGATAACCATATTTGCTTATTGTGAATACATACATTTAAGATTGGTTAACAATCTAATAGGTCCATCCATATATATATCCTAGAATTGGGAATATGAAATGTAATTTTCAAAAGACAATTGATAACCTTTTAAATTAGTGTCACGAATAGTTGGAAATAGTATGTGTGGACAGTTTTCAAAAGAAAATTGATAAAAAAAATTTTAAATTCGTATCACGTATAGTGGGAAATAGTATGTGTGGACAGGGATGGTTAGCGTGTGAATAAAATTTATCTTATCTTTGTGAGGAAGATAGCAAAATAACACTAAACTACAAAAATCTACTTCTATCAAAACTTTTTTTTAATATTTTGTTTGGTCTCCCAAATCCGAAACCGAATTCAAAAATTGTCATCGAATCGTCTTTCTGTGATGTGGTTCATACTGTAGAGATATACTTGAAAACCTTTTATATTTTTGTGGATATCAATTAAACATAACACTAACTTTAATTTGCGTATAATCGTTTCGGGAAATGTTCAACAGTATTTTTAGAATCCTTAAGAGATCTTCAAAACTGCCTGTTTTGGAATTGTCCTTATAGCATATTAATTTGCTAAAAAATTAGAATACATTTAAACCATATTCATATTAGACACTGCAATAAGTGAAACGTGCACAAAGACTTGCAAATCAATTGGGTAGATTCAAAAATATCTGAAAGTAGATCAAAATCTTGAAATTTTTTTATTTAAGAAAGGCGTATATTTCGGAAGAACGATTTGAATGAGTTTTTTTGACTCAAGATTCGTTTTTAGGAATCAAAAATACTTTGAAAAAGGTTAATTAGAATCATGCGCGGTTCAAGCAATTAATATATGTAAGGGGAAAAATCATACGCCACCGTAGCCAAAACACAACAAACACGTGGACACGATTTCCTTATATATTTCCTATTATTTTAATTGCTGAAACCGCGCGTGATTCGAATACTAGTTAGTTTTTTTTACAGTAGTGCAATAAAATGACTTTGCCTTCACTTTCGAATTAACCTTTTGGATTATACTAGTGTACAAGGTGTCTGCACAGAGCATTTTTTAAATTATTTTGGTCTCATAAATACGGTTTGGAATCGATATACTGAAATGCAGGGTTTTCTTTATTTAAAAAAATGGTTGAACATTTTCAGTTATTTTTAAAGTGTCATTTATGCTGAAATTGTTGAAAGAACAGATCAGTTAATCTTGGTTTAATTAAACTGATAACTAATTTTGTCAGCCTTTTCTAAGTTTATTAACAAACATTTGTTGGAACAACTTTTTCTCGTTTAGAATTTTGGGCTTTATTGTAATAAAACAAAATAAACCACATTTCAAAAGCAGTATTTCAAATATAAAGTGCATGAAACTAAACTTAAAGATAATCCACATCCTAAAAGATCGACCTAATTTTAGGTCGACCTAAATAATAAAGCACATATCCGCAATATTGACCAATAAATTATTTTTTCTTAGGTCAGTGTTAATAAGAGAAAGACGATTTAAAAGAATTTGATTGACTCTAAATTCGGGTAAGGGGTCCAAAATATTTTAAAAAAGTTTTGGTGGAACTCTATACAAAAACCTAGTAGACTAGTGTAGTTAGCGGTTTTCACTCTTTGTAGTAAATATAATTACATATGGAGTAACTGTTTATATATTTGTTTCCTATATTCGACAAGGAGGATATTTCAAACAGTAGTCTTGCAGCTTAGCAATTTATGGAATATGGAAATTAACTGCAAAGGGTGAAAACTGCTTCGTGTTAGTAAAAAAAACACGTTATAAAGCTAAGAACGACGAAATTATACATTTTGAATGTTGTTTTATATTTTTAATAATTACTATTTTAGTTTTAGTTGGAGAACTCGGTGAAATTTATAGAAATAGAAAAGGATTTTTCTCGCTTAACTGTCAAACTATAGTATGCAGATGGCCAGGTTCAACACATAACTCTACAATATTCAACAACTCGCAAATAAAAACATTTTTTGAGAGCAATTCTTTCAACAACTATCATATTGTAGGTGATAAAGGGTATCCTTTGAAACGTTATTGTTTAACTCCAATGAACGATCCGAATACAGAATCAGAAATGCTATATAACGAAAGCATAATTAGAACCAGAAATGTTGTTGAGCGTAAATATGGCGTTTGGAAAAGAAGATTTCCAATTTTGTCAATGGTAATGAGTTTAAAATTGGACATTATTCAATCAATAATTGTGGCTTGTGCAGTTCTGCATAATATTGCATGCGATTCTGGAGAAGATGTCCCAAGTCTAAATCCAGATGTACTTGAAGAAGTTGAAAGAGATATTGCTTTAAACAGCGAAACCGATTTTGAAAGTAGGTAGTTTTATTAACTCCACTCAAGGGATAAATATAACCGAAATTAATAGAGCAAAATATAGAAATCACCTTATAATAAACCATTTTGGAAATCTATAAACTAACCCTGTAAAATTTTCTGTTGCAAAGAATCGGTTGTGATTACAAATTTTGTGTACTTTTTTTACGCTTACTGACAACAAACATGCATGTACATGAAAGTCGCTGCCATGATTATTATAATTATTATTATTCTTGTTGCTAAAATAGTTAAAAAAAAAAAAAATTATTATTTGAATTCAATACGAGTTTTTATTTAAAAGGACGGGTAATAATGTTAATATACATATGCAGTTAGTTTTATGTTATAAAAATTTTATAATTAAACGGGAACAATAAATGAAATGTTTCAAAATTTAAAACTATTGAACAATTTGTGTAAAATTAAATTATTTTGCATTTTACAAAGCACTATTTGGTTTTCGCATAGCTCAATTTGTTTATTAACAAGTTTCAGTTGTGCATTTTTAATCTCTTTGTCTACATCAATCACAGGAATAGTGAGCTTTTTAGATTTCTTCGGTTTGAGTTCAGGAGCATTGAAGTTTTTGAACCTCATTTCTTGAGGAGTAGTTTCATTTTCTTCGTCTTCATCAAAAATAATAGCTATTTCATTTTCTAAAACATCTTCCTGTTGTGATTTATTTAAAATTAATGCATCCGAATCAAAGCTATTGGATAAGCCATTTATTTTTTCCTGTGGAATAATAGAAGCTAGCAAGTTATCTACTTCACTCAGCTCACATGGCTGATATGGACCTCCGCCTGTCCCCATTGAATATTTTTTCGCTTCACAACATTTTTTCTTATATTCCTTTTTAAGATTTAAATACTTATCTTTAAGCTCCTTGCTCGACCTAGGTACTCCCGTTGTTCTAGCATCAAACTGTAGGGCGGTTTCCTCCCATGCAGCATTTTTTGTATTAACGGAAATGCCATCAGTTTTGGTGTTTTCGATTACAGATTTTTTGCCTTGTATCAAATTCGTCAGAATGTGAATTTCCACAGAATTAAAGTTGAAATACCTTTTTCTTTTATTCCTGCGGAATTGTACAAAATTCAATAAATACATATATTGTATTTATTTTTGGTTTAATTTTTTATTATGGTATTCTTACCCAGATTCTTAAATTTTTGCCATTTTTTTGTGTTATGTTTTTTGTGTTTACGATTTTTATTGTTTATTTAAATTTAAAATTGAAATTGGAGAAATAATTTGACATTTGTCTCCATGGTTAACTCACTAAAGGTTAAAATATTGATAAGTTACACAAGTTAAATTTCTATGGCATAAAATAGAAACCTGTGGTTAGTTACCCTTAGTTAAAGTATAGTTAACCACTGGAGATAAGATAATAGGCCTTAATAAGTTTTAATGGGGGATTTAGTAATTGGTTTAATTTGAAATTAGGAAGACAATTTCATGCAGTTTTAAGCACTAAAGCAAATTTTCGGTCTAACAAAAATATTAATTGTGTTTATTTAATTGAAAGTAACTTGCTTTTAAGCCCTATGCCTACTTTTAGTGCAGTATTATTTTTTTTCAGTTGTCATAAAATTGCCATAACTTTTGATTTTGTCGTGCAATTTTTTTAAGAATAATTTCTTTTGAAGGGAAACTAACGTACTTTACTATGTTTTTTGTAGTTTTTGTCAAATATTTATTTTAACAGTTGTTTTTTCAAGAGTTTCCCAATGGCCCCCAATTTTTTTAAACAAAAAACTTTGAATGGTCCCAACTTTTAAATTCGTCTAAAGATTTTTTTAAAATGCTTTTTTTAATCATAAATATCGTGTATTCAATCCGTATACTCACTTTTTGTGGAGCATTTTTTTTGTCAATACCTTGTTTTGGACTACATGTGTCCGCAGTATAAATGTACTGATAGAAATAAATCTGTGCAAATAGCAGAAAAAGCTGCTAAGAATTAGTTAAAAATGGCCCTGCAGTAAATTTTAGAAAGATAGAAAAAAACACAAAAAATAAAACTGTAAACTCTACAAAATTTTACCTGTATTTGGGTTATATTTTAGTTCGTTTTAAGTGATAAATTACCCTTCTGATATTAGCAAAAAAATTATCTCAATATTAGTAGACAAAACACAGAAAGAAAAAAAATGTAATTTCTATTCTTTAATAGTTAAATTTAGTTATATGCCAATAATATTCTATTCTGCTGAAATTAAATCAATTCATTTTGAATTTTACAATTTGATTGATAAACTTTCAGTACAGGGTACAGACATTCAATTAATTTTAAAACAATCAAAAGTTTGTCAAAAATATTGAAAGTCTATGGGGCACTTAAAACCATTCTTAAAGTATATTCTTTTAAAAAACGTACAACAAATTTTTTATATTTTTTATTAAGTTGCGAGAACAAAGTCGATTATTGATTTTTCAGGCATTTTTTTCTATCTATGATGAATTTGATATTCTTACACTCAGATAAAAAAGTTTGTAAAAAAATTTGTAAACAGTTTCCAATCTATACTATTTTTATAGCGATTTTTAGTACAATTTTTATTTTTAGTAATCATTTTTGCTATTCTCTCATTACAAATTACGGATTTTTTTTTACTAATTTTCGCTGCTGATTTCAGCAAAACATTTTACTAATTTTTCAAAACTAATGTTACAATTGAAAGAAAAAATTTTTTTTTTAATTTACTTTATTTTAGATTTTACAGTTTTTTTTATTTTTTAGTACACTTTTTTGCTAATTTCAGCAGACTGATTTTAAATTACAGTTTACAACAACTTACTGAAATTTAGTAGCTGCAACTAATTATTTATACTAATTTTATTGTACTAAAATTATGATGTTTAGTAAATTTTTTAACTGATTTTAGCAAAACGATTTTGCATTTTACATAAATTTATTAAAAAGCGGCTACTAATTTTTTCTACTAATTTTATTGTACTACAGATCAGCAGACATGTGTTGGTAAAATTAGCAAAAAATACCGCTGGCCTCAAAACAGTTAAATTTCCCGTAATAACAGCAAAAATTTCAGTAGCCATTACAGACTTTTTTGGTTGAGTATAGGAATAAAAAAAAATTATTTTAAAATAGAGCCGTTAGTGACAAAAATACTAAGAAGTCTATAACAAAAATTTTAATCTTTGACATCAAATAACTGCTGCACTATAAGAGATAACATTCCACTCTAAGCTTGTTTTTGTTTATCTTATTAAGTATAATTCAAAACGTGTAAAGTCATTGAAATCGGTCCACAATTGAAAAAGCTCACTAAATGTCGTCTACTTTGGCACACTGGTGCTAAATAGGTACCTTAGGAATAAAACAGGGTGACTACAAAATTTTCCAAAAGCCTTATTCCTACACCGAAAAATTTTTTCAGTTACTAGTTACTAAATTTTTAACTGAGGCTCAGGTGATATACCCCTTACTGAGTATCAGTTAACCAATTTAATTAAATATAACTACCCGGTGAAAAATGTTCATATACGCTCAAACATGTTCATATGTGGGTTATGTATGGACACATATGAACAAATATGGATTTTTTATGAACATATATGGCTTTTATATGAACATATATGGAAGTATATGTGATTGATATGGAAAAATATTTCATACACAGACATATATGGAGGCATCTGCTATTTCATATATGGAAAAGGCACTCATATATGGACAAATATGGAAGTATATGTTATTCAATTTATGCAAAAGGGACTTGTATATGAACATATTTGGCAGAATACATTTTTCCACATGTGTAAAAGGAACTCATATTTGGATAAATATGGAATTATATTTAATGCCATGAATAAAAAAAGGAACATATTTAGCGCCTTATTTGAATGTCATACATAAATTTATATCTATAGTGCAACCTTATAATAGAGGACAGCAACGTTCGCATGTATTCGCATATATTTAATTAATATATATGTTCATATATGTCCGTATATGAACATATACTTAGGTGTTACCTCATTTTTCGGATCCATACATATATGGTTGAACCATAAATGTTCATATATGGACATTATTCACCGGGTAATGTTAATTCAATAATACAATTCAACTAAGAATTCAGTCACTACCCTACGGGGAAAGGGACTGGTCCCAGATGACACGCAGGATAGGTCCCAAGGGGGCGGAGACCGGTCGTTGATCGGTCTTTTTCTTTGAAAGAGACATATCACTTTAACATGGCGTTGTCATTGGAAATGACCAATTGACACATTTTAGACACCTTGTGGCAGTAATGTGGTGTGTCTAAAAACAGCTTTTCAAATAAACCCTGCTTGTAAGGCAAACGCTCTACCGTCTGAGCTAATGCTGCTTATGCGTGATGGCTGGCTGATGGTAAAGTTATATATTTTTCGTTTCTGTTCAAATAAAAAAGAAAAAGAAAAAACAAACACTACAAGCAAATAAAAAAAATGGAAAAGAAAAAAATAGAAAAGAAAACAACACTAACACACACACAAATATAGTGGAAGTGCCTTCAGTATGCCCCCGATTGAACGGTCACGGGATAGGTCCTTTAATGGCAGTTGACTCGTTTTTTGCGTTGGCCATAATTAAATTAAAAAATCAATTAAAAATTAGAAAATTACCTCAAAAACTCTGATAATATAAATAAAAATTTAAAAAATTGCCCTTAAGTTAAAAAGAAAATTAAATGAAATACCAATTGTTAAAACTAATACAGCTTTAACATTAAAAAACGTTGAAAATACAAAACTTAAAATTTTTTAGCAAAAAATTATAAAATAAGAGCTAAAATAAGCAAATCGCAAAAAAATAAAGTTCAAAATAAATAAAAGAGTAAAATAAATAAAAAAAATATTTTAAAAAATATGCCGCGAATTTTATTTTTTATTTCGGTATTGGTCACGTTTTTTAAAAGCAACAGTGAAAGTAACGGATCGGAAAATACTTAGAAAATTAATTCATGCCCTTTTGTACATATTTGTACTAATTTAGTAATATGCCTTCGGTTGACCGGTCACGGGATAGGTCCCTAGAGGGCAATTGACCCCACATTCCCCGTAGGGTAGCAACGTTACATTAGTAAAAAAAAAAAAAAAAATTAGTCAGACATAACCGTTAAAAAACAAAAAGCAACTTATATTTTTATTATTGCAATAAAAATTTGCGTATTAATTTTTTGGATTTTATTAATTTTTTTAAATTAAATTATAATGTGTTACAGTTTTAAACATTTCTTCAGCATCATTCCCATTTTTGATTATATTTTTTTCCCCGTTAGTCTTGAGATTTTTCTTATATTCGCATTCTGAAAAGTAAAAGGAAATTAGTTTTACTAACATTAAAACTAATACTATAAATTAAATAAAAATGAATTTCTATTTAAATTTATCTTCCCGTTCATTTTATTTTTTGTTTGAAAAAATTCAGTTGAAAACTTTTGACAATAGAAACTTTACAGGGTAACAAATAAATTATTTTCTTTGATTAAAATAATAGTTGATTTCGCTTATATCAGTTACTTTAATATTTTTCGGTTTCAACTGAGAGATTCTTTAACTGAGCAACTAAGAAATTTTTTCGGTGTACTCTACAATATTCTATAAATTTTGTCCAAATCGGACCAGTAGTAGTGTATTACCGCTTCTCTCATTGGCAACACTACACTCAACCTGTAATGGCTACTAAAAATTTTGCTGTTATTACGGGAAATTTAACTGTTTTGAGGCCAGTATAAAAAATTAGTATTAATTTTTTGGATTTTATTAATTTTTTTAAATTAAATTATAATGTGTTACAGTTTTAAACATTTCTTCAGCATCATTCCCATTTTTGATTATATTTTTTCCCCGTTAGTCTTGAGATTTTTCTTATATTCGCATTCTGAAAAGTAAAAGGAAATTAGTTTTACTAACATTAGAACTAATACTATAAATTAAATAAAAATGAATTTCTATTTAAATTTATCTTCCCGTTCATTTTATTTTTTGTTTGAAAAAATTCAGTTGAAAACTTTTGACAATAGAAACTTTACAGGGTAACAAATAAATTATTTTCTTTGATTAAAATAATAGTTGATTTCGCTTATATCAGTTACTTTAATATTTTTCGGTTTCAACTGAGAGATTCTTTAACTGAGCAACTAAGAAATTTTTTCGGTGTACTCTACAATATTCTATAAATTTTGTCCAAATCGGACCAGTAGTAGTGTATTACCGCTTCTCTCATTGGCAACACTACACTCAACCTGTAATGGCTACTAAAAATTTTGCTGTTATTACGGGAAATTTAACTGTTTTGAGGCCAGTATAAAAAATTAGTAGCCGCTACTAAATTTTAGTAAAATTTATATAAAATGCAATTTAAAATCGATTTGCTAAAATCAGTTAAAAAACTTACTAAATATCATAATTTTAGTACAATGAAATTGGTATAAATAATTAGTTCCAGCTACTAAATTTCAGTAAATTGCTGAAAACTGTAATTTAAAATCAATCTGCTGAAATTAGCAAAAAATTGTACTAAAAAATAAAAAAACTGTTAAATCTAAAAAAAAATGTTTTTCTTTCGATTGTAACAAACGTATAATTACTTCATCGTACTTGAAATTTGGAGTCAAAATTGCAAACGGGTTTCCAGTTATTGCCGTTTTATGCATTGGAGATGCAATAAAATTTTCTGGGTGTTATTTCTTAAGTAAGAATATATAAATAGTAACAAATATAAACTAAACAAGAAATGTAAAAAATCAAAAAAAAAAATATTTTTAAATTAGTATATTTTTCTGCTAAATTTAGCACTCGGTTTTGAAACATTAGTAAAATGTTTTGCTGAAATCAGCAGCGAAAATTAGTAAAAAATCCGTATTTTGTAATAAGAGAATAACAAAAATGATTACTAAAAATAAAAATTGTACTAATAATAAGTTTAAAAATAAACTTAAACTGTATACAAATTCTTTTACAAACTTTTTTATCTGAGTGTAGCACACACTAAACCTCTGGAGCTATTAACCTGAAATTTGCCATGAAATTTTCTCCTCCGACATAGACTTATATAAGATCGGATTTTTAACGGAGAGGTTTAGACCAGAGATACAAGCCGGTCCATTCTGTCGGCTGGCGGCGGCTAATGCCTAAAATAGTCGGCGGTGATTGATTTTTGGAGTTGAGCCGCAAAAGCATCGGCGACGGCTGGCCTCAAAAAATAGTGTCGACTAGCGGCGGCTAAAGTCGGCTAAAAGGTACATTTTCCAAGAATTTCAATAGATACGTACCAGAGCTTTGAAGAATTAATTCCTTAATTCAATTTTTCAATTCTGAATTAAAAATTCGATGAATTAATTCACAAAGCACCATATATTGAATGGAATTAATTCATATTTGTTTCCGTTTGATTTATCTTGTTACGAATTGATTCAATTGCTATAGTTCTTTTTATTAAATCAAATGAATTAATTCACTGGTGAACGCGTTCAATATTATAAATCGAACGGCAAAAAAGTAAATTAATTCCTTACTGAATTAATTCACCACTGAATTCATTCAATTTCATTTTCATTCAGTGAATTAAAAAAAAATAAAATTACATTCAGTGAATTAAAAAAAATAAAATTACGTTCAGTGAATTAAAAAAAATAAAATTACGTTCAGTGAATTAAAAAAAAATACGTTCATTGAACTCTGCCGTTCAGTAGAAGAAAACATTTATTTACAAATAAAATTTGCAACTAAGCAATTTTACAGCGTTTGTTAGTGAAAATAAACAAATTACATATATATTAAGTGTTAGAGAAACCCGATGCATTTTTCACTAGCAAACGCTGTAAAATTTGCAACTAAGCAATTTTACAGCGTTTGCTAGTGAAAATAAACAAATTACATATATATTAAGTGTTAGAGAAACTCGATGCACTTTATCAACCTACATGATTAAAAAATAAAGCCTTTTACTACACTCATAGGAAAAAGTTTGTAGAAAAGTTAGTAAAACTCTTAGTACTTCAATTTAACAAATTTTTAACTAATTTTTAGTTAAAATTTAATTTTTAGTTCATTTTTTTGCTACCTTCACATTACTAACTTACAACTTTTTTTGCTATTTTTTTTTTGCTGAATTTAGTTACTAATTTTTAACAATAAATTTGCTAACTTTACAGAATTTTGCTGAATTTTAGTTACTAATTTTTAACAGAAGATTTGCTAATTTTACAAATTTTTTGTAAACTAAACCACCAATTTTGGAGCGCTTATAAACAGAATGTTAAATGACTCATAAAAATTACTTCATATTTTTAACTCGCCAAAAATAATGCAAAAAGTTTTTAAATAAAGCTAAATTGAAATGGTTGAAGATTTGTCCTACTCATAAAATATCTAAATTATTAAAATTTATGAGAAAAGTTTCTATTTATCGTAATACATAATTTTCAAAGATCAAGGTTTATTTTCGACGAACGATTTTAATATGAAAATTGTGATTAAAAGTATCTCTGGGGAGCAAGTAGAGTTTACGGGGATGACCATAACAATATTGTACTTTTTAAGCTTATTTAAAGAATACGATATTTTTAATCGGCCACACTTTTTTTCCTGTGGGTGGAGCTTTAGAGGTGAAAATGGAAACTCAAATAAATTCGGAAGTACATATCCGATCAGCAAACAATGCAAAATCAAAAGAAGGGTCTCTGAAATACATTTTGTTATGGTTAACATATTATTGTCTGTAAATATTACCACTTTTACAAAAAATCATTCTTGGGAAATTTTCATTGGCATTGAAATATAATTGGCATTACTTTATCTCAATGTCAATGCCAACAAATTTCATCACCATTCAATGCCAATGCAATTTTTTTCAATTAGCATTGATGAAAACATAATTGAAGAAAAAGCATTGTAATATAAAAAAACGAGTAAAAAGGTTAAAGTCGGGCATGCCGACTATACAATACCCTACACCAGTTTGGTGTATTGTTTGGATCCGAAATTCGAATGGGTTAAAATGGGGCTTATGTCAAAATTTTCTATAATGTGAGTCAGCGCACCAAATTTCATTAAAATATCTTAATATTTGCGACCTGCAGTTTGTAACCAAGCCAATTTTGGGGGGACCCTTATATGGGCACTAGTTCTAAACATGGACCGATGTTCACCAAAATCAATAGGCTTCGTCCTTGGGCCAACATAGGTCTATGTACCAAATTTCATCAAAATATCTTAATATTTGCGACCTGCAGCGTATAAACATTATAATTTTGGTAGGACCCTTATATGGGCACTAGGTCTAAACATGGACCGATGTTTACCAAAATCAATAGGCTGCGTTATTGGGCCAATGTAGGTCTGTGTACCAAATTTCATCAAAATATCTTAATATTTACGACCTGCAGCGTATAAACAGTATAATTTTGATAGGACCCTTATATGGGCACTAGGTCTAAACATGGACCGATGTTCACCAAAATCAATAGGCTGCATTATTGGGCCAATATAGGTCTGTCTACCAAATTTCATCAAAATATCTTAATATTTAAGACCTGCAGCATATAAACAGTATAATTTTGGTAGGACCCTTATATGGGCACTAGGTCTAAACATGGACCGATGTTCACCAAAATCAATAGGCTGCGTTATTGGGCCAATATAGGTCTGTGTACCAAATTTCGTCAAAATATCTTAATATTTGCGACCTGCGGCATATAAACAGTATAATTTTGGTAGGACCCTTATATGGGCACTAGGTCTAAACATGGACCGATGTTCAAAAAAATCAAACTTGTTCGTCCTTGGGCCAACATAGGTCTGCGTACCAAATTTCATCAAAATATCTTAATAGGTGCGACCTGTAGAGTGCGCACAAGATTGCATGGACAGACAGACAGACGGACGGACGGACGGACATCGTTAAATCGAAATAAAAAAAAATTCTGAACCGATCGGTATACTATAAGGTGGGTCTACGACCAATATTTTTTGGTGTTACAAACATCAGCACAAACTTATAATACCCTGACCACATAGTGGTGTAGGGTATAACGAGTAAAAAGGTTAAAGTCGGGCATGCCGAGTATACAATACCCTACAACAGTCTGGTTAAGAGCCAACTAATGTTTGGATCAGAAATTCGAATGGGTTAAAATGGGACTTGTGTCAAAATTTTCTATAAAATTATAAAAGAAGAGAAAATCGTAAATATAGCTCCTATGGGCGATAGGTCCAAATATGTACCGATTCTATCTAGAATCTATCGGCTTTTTTCTCTGGACCATGTGAGTCAGCAATCCAAATTTCGTTAAAATATCTTAATATTTGCGACCTGCAGCGTGTAACCAAGCCAATTTTGGGGGACCCTTATATGGGCACTAGGTCCAAACATGGACCGATGTTAACCAAAATCAATAGGCCTAGTCCTTGGGCCAACATAGGTCTGTGTACCAAATTTCATCAAAATATCTTAATATTTGCGACCTGCAGCGTATAAACAATATAATTTTGGGGGGACCCTAATATGGGCACTAGGTCTATATATGGACCGATTTCAACAAAAATCAATAGGCGTCGTCCTTGGGCCGACATAAGTCGGTGTACCAAATTTCATCAAAATAGGTTAATATTTGCGACCTGTAGAGTGCGCACAAGAATGCATAGACAGACAGACGGACGGACGGAGGGACGAACAGACGGACATTGTTAAATAGAAATAAAAGATAATTCTGAGCCGATCGGTATACTATAAGGTGGGTCTACGACCATTATTTTTTGGTGTTACAAACATCAGCACAAACTTATAATACCCAGGTAGTGGTGTAGGGTATAAATATAAGAAATACTCGAATTTTTAATTTTTTTTCTTAATTTATTCTTTTATTAAAACATGAAAACAAATACTTTCATCAGTTATAAATGGGCATTTAGGCATTGAACAATGCCAATTGAAAAAATGTCAATTAATTGACACATTCAATAAACTGGTCCCAAGTATGTTTTTAAATACACATTTATTTTTTATTTATTAATTTTCATTGCATTTGCTCCTTTTTTACCTTTTTCCAGTCCACTAGTAATCTGCAAAAGTTTTGTTGATTTCAGAAAATTTTAGCAAAAATTTTCTAGATTTAACAGTTTTTTTTTGCTATTTTCATTCTACTATTATTTAGCAATTTTTTTTTGCTGATTTCAGCAAGTTAAATTGTTATTTGCAATTAACAAAAATTCAGCTCAAATATTACTATAATTCTGTAAATTTAACAGTTTTTTTTGCTGTTTTCATTTTATTAATATTTAGCAAACTGATTCTGCTAATATTAGCAGTTTTTTCTGCAGCATCATTTTTAACTAATTTTTAGTAACTTTTTCTGCTATTTTTACGGACTTATTTGTATGAGTGTATTAAAAATAAGAACTTTACAGATATAGATGAATTTGGAAAAAATATAACTCCCAGAAAACAAAGATGATCATTAATGACTCAGAATTGAGCTCCAAAAACAGAAACATTTGTCCACTTTTTCCTATGAAAGTGGTCCATCCAAAAGAGCCCCCTGTGTACTCAGAAATGACTCCGAAAAAAGAACGTATAAAATTTAAATTGTCTTCATAAATTTGAATAATTTTGGAATCTTCTTTGAGTCCGAAAAATGAACCCTCGTTTTGAGACAGTATTTTAGATTGTAGAGACAACTTTTTGGATTTCTGAGGGTTCATATTTAATACCAAAAAAAGAGTGTTTTCAAAAAAACAATAATCATTTCTATGAGCCATTTAAAAATCTTATTTATGAGCGCTCCGGAATTGAGTTAGAAGCTAACCAATTCTGTAAAATACTTAGAAAAAAGATATGATTTTGGAGAAAAATCTGTTTTTTAGAAAATTCCTGTTTTAAATATAAAAAACTCTTTGTTGTCAAGGAATAATTAAGCAGAGCTGCCATTTATTTTAAAAATATCAAATTCAATTAATAATGATATGTTGTATGCAGATTACTGCTGCCTTCGGGAAGTTTTTGAAGAATTGCCAAAAGACATATCCATTGACAACATATGGACCCAATTTCTTTAAAAAATGTGGTACAAAGAATGTAGAAAATCTGTATAATTTAATATCATTTAAATTTTCAAGTCAATTTTGCAATTTTTTGCTAATTTAACTGAATTTTAAATTGTCAAGAAAAATCAAGCTTTTTCCTCTGAATGTCAAGCTTTTTGCCAATTTCGATCTGGCAAACCTACTTATATATATGTTCCCTCGGTTCCTATAAGGAGCATAGGACAAACCTACTTACAAAGCTGGTTACGGAAGGCATGATTTTTCCATACGAAGTGCCCGGTTGGAAGCGCGTTTTTTTTTGTGAGAAAAAGCGCATTATTCGCTATTGAAAAATTGCAATAAATTCATGTTTTTAGTAAGTGCATTTAACCGCGAATAAATTCATGTACTTTTTTTGTGAGAAAAAGTGCTTCATTTTCTGCTGAAAAAATGTAGTTAATTCATGATTTTCATTGAGCGCATTTAAACGCGACTTCTTATGAAAATAAATGCATTCATTTGCCGACCTCAAAATGCAGACTGACTCATGTTTATGTGGCGTCTCTACATTAAACTTTAGTAAGGCAATCCTACTAACAGTGAGGTTACACGATCAAGATTTTGCTTTCAAGTTGACAACACATACTGCTTGTCAAATTCAGTTGAACTTGAAGCTGTGACGTAGGCTGCATGCAACTTGATAGTCAATTTTGCTTTCAAGATGCCGTCATCAAGGAAATAACTAAAAATGCTCGCCTCTGTGAGCTGTTTCCGCACTGCAGGCTGTTCGAAAAGACTTTATTTTTTTCTTCACATATTCCACAGACATTTTCATGTCAGCAGAAATTGATTTATTTTTATTTTAAAATCATTTCGTCGATATACCGAAATATTCACATTCCGTATTTTATCAATCGTGTTTTATTGCGGCACAATATTTGTAAAAAGTAAAACAAATTTACAAGAAATTGATCAGCTGTTCAAAACTTGACCGTCAAGTTTTCTCAAACTTGAAAGCAAAAATTGATATCAAGTTGCTGTTCAATTTTTAAAATGTGAGTGTGTTAGTAAAAAAATGTGAGTGTATTGAAACTTGAAAGGCATAAATTGATCGTGTAACCCCTATGTAAAGAAGAGATGATTCAGATTTCGTGCGCATTAATCGTTGCATTTCACTCCCTTAAAACCTACTTCGTCGTAAGGGAATAGCGTAGCACTATAATTTTTTAAATAACTTGCTTACGATTTGCTTCGTTTAAGGCAGTTTTGCAGGGTATACAATCAAATTGCAAAATTTTTTTTGTATTGTATACGCATAAAGTAGCGCAACTCTGGGCTGAACTTTACTTTATGGGGCACCCCTTTATGGGGCCCCTGGGACCCGCTAGGTCCAAAAAACCAAAACACACCCAAAATGGTAAGTGCGACGGCTCAAATTAAAGGAACATTTCTCCCGATTTTAAAAATGCATTTGGTTTTATGATCCGTAAAATGTGGCTCCCACTAGATCCATTTAAGACCCCCCGGGAGTCTAAAATAGCCACTTAATGTACTAATTGGAAAGTATGGGTACTCAAACGTAAATTTTCTTAAGAATTCAAACATGACCACAAAGTACCAAAAAATGTATCAACTGCGACGCTTGTCCCGCAATAAATAAAAAACCCCCAAAATTCATTAAATTTTATTTTTTCCAAAAAAAAAACACAAACTTTTACCAAAATAAAGCTTATGTAAGCTATGTACCAAAAAATGAAATTTTTTTTAAAAAATACCGCGATTTTTTTAAAACTTTTTTCGCCTGCGACGCTGTGTCCCATAATATACAAAAACCCCCTAAAATTCGTAAAATTTTCACTTTTTCCTAAAAAAATCCCACACTTTTATTACCAAAATGTTTACCTACATTTTTCAAAATAGTATTTTTTAACACCTAAAATGACAAAAATGCACCTACACTGAACCAAAAGTCGTAGGTGAAATCAACATAAAAATTTTGTTACTTTTTGAAGAAACGAATTGTTAAAACAATATATTTTTTATTCAAATTAATGTGTGTTTTTTTTTAAATCAACTACTTTTTTTTAAATGAAGATACTTATTTCCGTCAATAACTCTCCACAAAACAATTGTTGTTTTGATAATTTTTTGTCCATTTTTTAACAAAATTTAATTTGTTAACTCCAAAAAATTTTGTAAAACGGCAGTAACGTAAATTTGATATAATTTTTCTTCAATTTGAAAAAAAGAGTATTAAATCTGTGGAAAAAAGTTTAGTGAGGTTAGTTTTGTCGCGTCATTACTCGTGCTAGCATGTGTATTTGTAATTGTCGGAAATATCAATAAATTGACATTAAGTGTTTTTGTTTTTCAAAGTATAGATGATTAACAAATTCAGTGACTTAAAGTGAATTGCAAATTGAAGATTTATTAATTTTAGTTTAAATAAATTTATATAATTTTGAACGTTCTCAATTAAATCGTACATTTAAATTTCTGTCATTAATTTTGATATTATCTATCTTTTTGTTATTTTGTTTAAGGCAAACTATTAATGAAAGTTATAAATATAATGTATTTGAATTATTAATTTAAATAAAGTTATATGTCTTTGTATATAAAATCGTACATGTGTTTTAAATAAAGAGTTTTTAGTATGTGCTATATTATAATTTCAATTATATATTTTATTATTTTTTATATTTTATCAAATTCATTATAAAAAAGACATTGTATGTATATTGCTTAAGAAAATTTTAAATTGGTGAAATATATAAAATAGCTGTGTTTGTGCGGAAAACTATCAACGTTGGCTTATGTCATTCCCATATAATTTTGACATCAGCCAACGTTAAGTGTTAACCTCTAAACGTTACTAATGTCAAATTTGTATGGGAATGACATAAGCCAACGTTGATAGTTTGCCGCACAAACACAGCTAATAATGAAATATAAGTCTAAAAATTAATAATAAATCGATAAAAAATTAATTAATTAAATAAAATGAATTGTTAAATTTAATAAAATGCATTGGTAAAACAACAAAATCATTATGCAATTTAATTAAATATAAATGTTAAGACAACTAATTTTTGTTATATTTGATGATATTTTGTCAAAATAATACCACATAAAATAGTTAAACGTCAAAATATAAATCTACTAAACAATGCGTTAAATTGATGGACAGGTTTTGTTAGTTGTATAGTGATCACCCATTCATCAGTTTAATATGGATTTTAGTTGATTTCACAGCTGTTTTTGGTTCAGTGTAGTCCGAGTCGTCACACGTGCCATTTTGGGCGTGTTTCGGACCTAGCGGGTCTTTTCTAATTCCAGTGAGGGTCATATTTTTTTTTTTTTTGAAGGGTGCCCCATAAAGTAAAGTTTTGCCCAACTCTGTAAAGCAGAATTTACCCAACAAGCGGGGCACCCGGTGGGTAAACCTGATTCGAGTATGCTGAATCCAGTGGTACTAGCCGTGTTTCTAGATTAGGTCTTGAAAAAAAGATATTTGTGTTTGAAAGCTCAGGGTCCATGGACCCTAAAAACGCGATTTATCTATTTTTTTGACCATTTATTTTTGCCCAAGTTATTTAGTATTCCCCCAGTCAGCTTCAGGTTAAAAATGATCAAAATCGGTGCATCGGTTCAAAAGTTCTGACTGAAAATGTGAGGACACTTCGAAATCTTCTACACAAAATTGTACATTTGATTGCTTTGTTAAATGTACTGAAATTTGTTTTGAAGTGAAAAATTTACATCAAGATTTTTAAGGTGTCCTCACATTTTCAATCACAACTTTTGAAGCGCAAGACCGATTTTGGTTATTTTAAACACAAAGCTTCTAGGTAGAGTAGCAAACAACTTAACTAAAAATTACCGGTAAACAAATTTAAAAATCAAGTGTTTGGGATGGCTTGGAACCATAATTTTCATACTCAAATATCTTTTTTTAAGAGCTTACCTAGAAAAACGGCTAGCACCACTAGATTCAGTGTACCCGAGTTAGTTTTACTCACTGGATGCCCTACCTGTCGGGGAAAAAAGTCTCAGATTCGTGTGCCGCACAGTGTAATTATCCGCGTAGACATTTACCGTGTATAGGAAAAGTAATGTGTTAGTTTTTGACTCAAACGCGTTTTTGGTTATTTTGAGTTTTTTCTGAGTTAACGGATATCGTTAGATATATTGAATTATTAAAAAAAGAAAATCATTTACTAAACCGGATAATTTCAACCTACGCAAATTTAAAGAAAAGGGGTTTCAGATGCTTTGAATTTTTTGTTAACGCCAGTGCACACTCGCCATTGAACAGTAAATAGTTTAAATGATTTTTAAAATTATAACCAATAATTTAAACCTACGCAAATTTTGGGTAGCAGGGTGGCACGGTTGACAAAGAATTGAAAGATATGGAAAACCCTACGCTTCAAAATTGGTGTAGGTTAAAATCATTGGTTATAATTTTAGAAGTTGGCGGACAAATTTTTTAAAATTGACTTGCTTCACTTGAAACTCTTCACGCACGGCTTTTTGGGGTTGGTTAATACGAATCTAAAGTTAGATTTTTAAAATTGAAAATTACCTTCTAATAAATTAAAATAAAACAAGAATAAAAGATTGTTGTCTGTCAAGCACCTGACAAACGCACAAATTTTTTTGAAAACTTTTTCGTGTGCCAGCTTAATTTTACTTTTCTTTTGAGTCCTTTTTTTGAAAATTCTTAAAATTTGGAAAACTCTCTTTCTAATAAATTTTCGCAATAAAAAATTTCAGCTTTTTTCAATTTGCCAATTAGAGTTTGCTAAAAACCGAAAAATTTGAAAACCGCGGTGTCGGTTTTTAAAAATTATGAAAACCGCAGTTTCGGTTATTTTTCGGTTTTCTTGTGGCATTAATGGAATTGTTTTAAAATAATTAAATATGTATAAAAATGAAATACGTATTTTAACTCGTTCAAGATATTTATTATAAATCGTTTAAATTTCTCACTCGAATAAAGGCAATAACGCCATTTCAAGACCTTTGTGGGAGAAGAAAAAAAAAAAGACGCGGAAGCTCGTTATAAATTAAATTTTTGTATTCTTTTGTAAGCAACTAAAGCTGTATTTTTCAAGAGTTTAAATTTTAGCAATTTGGTTGAAAAAACATAAAGGAAAAATTTTAAAAATTTTGTGGACTACGATTTGAAAAATACGCTGTGAAAATCTGAATTGAATATATAAAACTCAACATCTCAAACCACTTGACTTTTTGGTGTATATTTTTCTAAAATTATAAGACTCAGTTTGTGCTATCCGTAATAACAAAAAAAAAATTCTTTAAAGTAATATTTAATGTAGAAAATGGAATTTTGTAAAATAGGAGCTGAGCCATTTTCGAAATTCAATAATATCCCAGCAAACGTTTTTCTGAGAGCTCAGAAATTATGACTGAAAAAAGACTCTAAAATATGATCAATTTCAGGGTGCTCAAACTTTGGCTGTATTCAAAATGTTTTCATTGCTCACAAATGTCTCAAAAATAATTCATAAATGACTCATAATGGTTCAGAAAATTCAAAATTTTCCAATAATGCTCATAATTCGGAGTCTTTTGTGAGACATAAAAGTGCGCTCGGAAAGACGCTTCATCAGTGAAGAAATACACTGTTATGTAGCTATGATTTAATAAGGTCTTGGGACTGTTATGACTCTTTTCGGATGCTAATTGTACACTGGAATGCAATTTAATTAATTATTTAAGTGGTTAAAGTATTTATTAAAAACCGACTTATTTTTGTCGGTTTTCGGTTTCGGTTTTAAGGCTTGAAAAACCGCGGTTTCGAATAAAACCGAACAGCAAACTCTATTGCCAATACACCAATCGCAGGGAAATTAACCATATTTCTATAAAAAAAATAGTTTTAGTACAAATTTTTAATCATTTTAAAAGGCGATTACAATCTTTGTGAAAAATTTCACTATTATCGAGCTAAATCACACATTTTTATAGCGAAATTTAATATTTATTATAATTTTTCACTGGTATTCTAATAAGATTTAAAATTTTTGAAAATATTCAGTAAAATTTCGCGTGCCACCTAAAATCTACTCGTTTGCCACTGCTGGCACGCATGTCATAGTTTTGCCAGCCCCGCCCTACACAATAGTATGTATTGGATTATATTCCAGGGAGCGCCCCAAATTCTTTAATATATAGGTGGAAAAATTAACGACACAGAAATCATACAATAGAAAAAATTCTGCATTAAATTGCAGAAAAAACCCATTTAAGCAAATACGGGGTAAGTGGTTTACATGAGGAGAGTCCAAAAGTGTTCCGATTTTCTTTTAAATTGGGAGCGTAATTTATTAGGGTGTATTGCATTCACAACCCAAATAACAACAATATATCAATGATTTTGTTTGTTTTTAGACCCAATTAATTTTCTAAGGCGACTAAACCAAAACATTAACCGATTTCAACCATTTTCAAAAGGGTTTGTATTGGGGAAAATACGAACATATATATACACTAAATTTTGTATAACTATCTTAAGAATTGCTACCTGTAGTTGTTGTTTTTTTTGTAGTTACAAACATTTGTAAAATCTTATTATATGCTTTCCACGTAGTGATGTAGGAGAAAAAAGCGCTTTTTTGGATCCGCAATTTTGAAAATCTAACTTCAGATTCTTTTTGCCAACCTACGAGTGAAAAATTTCAAAATAATCCGATAGATAAAAAAAACTTTCGTCATATTGAATCCAAAATTTCAAAATCCGCCACTCGACATTGGAAGTAGTTTTTTAAATGAGTTTTAAAATTCAAACCTACACCAATTTTATATAGAATGGTGGCCCGGTTGACAACGAATACCTACTTAAAATAAGTACAAATTAAAAATTTTCATTTATCTAATATTTTGTTCATTTATTTTTAATCATTGCTCCAATTTAGCAATTTTGGGCCAGTTTTATAGTCAACTATAAGAACAAATTTTTAATAAAAATTTTACTTAAGTCAGAAATTTTCAAAAAAGATTTCTAACTTAAGAAATATTTAAGGCAAATATTGTTCATACAATAAAACTTGCCCTTATATATTATTCGAAAGTAGAATTTATAGCAGGGACGTGCGGTGAGGTTTTTGACTGGATGTTCACTAGAATTCTTCAAGTTGCAAGGCGTTCGAATTTTCCAGCTCCTCAAGGCCCCATCAATGTTACTACCTTTTAGAAGTTTATGCAATCAAAAAAACTTAAAAAACTTTTTATCTTTAGGTCGCTAAATTTCGATAAAATTACGCTTATAGGTGAACAAAAACTTAAAAATTTCAAATAAAAAAAAATATCCAATTTAATATAATGCAACGCGATACATCAAATCTCTTATATATTTTGCCGATAATTAGGAATATGAAGTCTAAACTTCAAACAGAGGAACGGTTCGTGCGATATAGCTGATTAAAAATTTTCCAATGGAAATATTTTTTTTCCAAAAATTTTTTAGTTTATCTTACAGTATTATAGAATTACTACACTAAGGAATTTTTTTCTTCCAAAAACCATTTTCTATGTGAAGTCCAGTTTTTAATAAATTAAAAAATTTTAATATCATTTCAAAAGTTAGTAAACAAAATGCAAAAAAGTCATATTTTATGAAAAATTGCAAGGATAACGTTATCTTTTCTGCAATGGTGTACTAATTAATTTTGAATATAGCTTTAAGACAATTAAATTTATATATTCAAATATATTTTTTTTTCGTGCAGACTGACTCAAAAAATTAAAAATATTTTAAAGCTGATTTATAATCTTCCTAGATATTTCTCTACCTGCCGACTTCAAGCAAATTAAAAAGAATTTCCCAGGGATTTTTTCTCCGATGTACAAACTCCGAATATCCCCACATTAATGATTTAGCATCAGCTTAGGTAATTAGTAAGTTCTTAGGTTAAGTTTTTATTTAAATGGGAATCAAAAAGGTTTTTTGTAAATTTTTGCCTCCAAATTTTTGTATATATGTATATAAATTTTTAAAATAAGATTATTATTAAGATGAAAAAGGTAAACTCTTGAATTCTTTGTACATAAATATTCTAAGAAACATTGTAAGTAATATTGATACAAATAAATTGAAATTGAAAAATTAAAATTTAGAATACTTTTTTGTTTTTTTTTTTAAGTTAGCAAAATTGAGCGATTTTTCCAAATTTTTTTATTTTTGAATGTCCAAATTTTTAATGGGAATATAGATTATGAAAAAAAAAATTATTTTTGATGTCGTGGATATATTTCCTATCATTTCAGTACCATTTTACCATAGAACAAAATCTCATCATTTTGGTTTAGCCCCTTAAAAGGGGGGCCATGTCTGTAGTTAGGCTATGTTTTATGGATAAAAAATAGCATTGTTAGAATCGCGAGACAATTTCCTCTAATTTGAGTAGCCACACTTGAATGTTACTATGCTAGATTTCAATAGAGAAATCGCTTTGTAATAACATTTAAAAAAACACCAAGTTTAAGAAAAATTATGTACCTAACAATAAAGTTGCTAGAAATAGCTAGGAAGAAAAAAATTTTGGTAAATCTTCCGGCTAGATGCAATCTACCAATTTTTTTATAGCTACAAGAAAAAAACGCTGGATCTAGCCGGGAAATAGCTTAAATGGCAACTTTGGCATTAACTAATGTGCAATTTTTTTTTGTCACACCATTGCATTGTTTTTTATTATCTATGAACCAGAGATGATAAATGGGATTTTCAAAATAGTACCAACCTGCTTAAAAAATAGTACTTTTTCGACCCGCATAGTACTTTTTTTAAATTTTTATTATAAATTAACAAAAAAAACGTACATGTATGAAAATTCTTTTGTACATTAAAACAAGGTTCAATATATAACACAGATCCACTCCACTCTGTATAGTGTATTTTGTTCTTTCTTTTTCGCCATTACCTTTTTTATATTATTTTAACGCTTTTGTTCATGCATCCAATCTTCAGCGTTGATTATTATTTTAGCGTCCCAGTCTCTTCTTTAATATTTAAAAAGTGGGGTCAAAAATTAAGAAATTTTAATCTTTTTTTTAAATTTATTTCTTATAAATAAAAAAAACTATATGTATATGGATTGGGTATTAAAACAAACAACATGCCCAACCATGTCCAATTTACTAAAAATGAAGTTACCCCACAATCTAAATTAACTAAAATCAATTGAGAAAACTAAATCAAATAAAATTAAACAAAAAACAACAACTTAAAGAGTTTCTCTTAAATTCAAATAAAATGTAATATTTTTTGCAAAATTTTAGAAACATTTTCTTTGAATTACGTTTCTTACGATTTTTTACTATTTATTTTGAATATTTTCAAATAGAATCAAATGATGCCAAGGAGTACCATAGTACTTTTGAGGTTCTAATAGTACCATAAAAAGTACTATAGCACCAACTTTATCACCCCTGGTATGAAATATATGTAGGTATACTCTTTTTTATTCGTGTGTTTGTTCTCTCTGCAATTCCTACTCTTGAGTTTGTTGTTGTTTTCGTTCACAACTTAATGTAGAACACTTTCAACATATATTTTTGTTTAATCTTTCTTGCTTGACGATTAATTTTTTCTTTGACGATCGGTGCTGTTAACAGTCTAGAACTCCGTGTATGTTTTTTGTTGAGGCTATTCATGATAAAAGAACAGCGCAGTTTTAGCATATACTTTTGTTGTAATTTTCTGCTTGTCATTTGATTTTTATTCGACAGTGTGTTCTGTTAAAACATATGAACACCGCACTTATATATTGTATCAATACCATTGCATTATATATGTACATGTGCGGAAATATTATAGAACCTTGGAAAATTTTTTTAAATTTCAAAAAATATGAAAAAAGTTTTAATGTGTTCAGTGAACACCTCCGCACAGTAGAAGGAACGTCACTGATTTATAGGTACCCAAAATGATAACACCATTAGACAAAAGGACCGACTGTTACTAAAGCGCCAGAAAAGCACTGGAGAAACAAATTTTTGAACGTTGGCAAACCGCTGGCAAAACCAGTAAATAAAGGATGGTCCAACCATAATGCACGATGTTAATTGTGAGTCACACCTTAAATCAAATTTTTGCCCAACTTAATTTGACATTTCTTTGTTTCAATGTTTGACAAATTTAACCATGGAGAGGTACACAATTGAGCAGCGCGTTAAGATTGTTGAAGACTTTTACGAAAATGGGCGTTCAAATCAAAATGCATTTCGTCCACCTCGTGATTTCTTTGGTCAGCATAATCGACCAAAAATGTCCACAATCGGGAGAATTGTGCGCAAATTTCAGCAAACCGGGTCTGTAGGAAATGTGAAAACACCTGTGCATGCTCGCCCAGTTCGTTCTGGGCTGGCGGCGTCATCTGGCCGTACTTCTTCGAAAATGAGGTCGGCCAAGCAGTTACTCGAATGGTGTTCGCTATCGCGAGATGATAACGGACTTCTGGTGGCCAGAAATTGAGGATATGGACCTGGACGATGTGTACTTTCAACAGGATGGTGCCACTTGCCACACAGCCAACGAAACAATGGCTCTTTTGCGCGAGAAATTCAATGACCGTGTTATCTCACGTCGTGGTGATGTTAATTGGCCGCCATGGTCATGTGGTTTGACACCGCTGGACTTCTTTCTTTCGGGATATTTAAAAGAAAAAGTGTACGTCAATAAGCCAAGAACAAGAGCTAAAAGGTGAGATAATTTGGCACATTAACGACATTGAACCTCAATTATGTCTCAGAGTCAATGAAAATATGGACCATCGGATAGAGGTATGCCACCGAAGCCGTGGCAAGCATTTGGCCGATATTTTGTTTCACACATAGTTGTCATAGATCCTTCTATCATAATAAAAAATATTAAGATAATTCTCTGAAAAGTTTGTTTTTATTTACAATTAACATCGTGCGTCTTAGTTGGACCACCCTTTAGGTGGCCTGAAAATATATTTTCAAAAATAAAATTTAAAAAAAAGTTCAAGTGTATTTTTTGGTCCTACCGTGCATAGATTACATAGATGTCTCACTCTTCTTCTTCTTTTGTCAACAAACAAATTTTTACACATACATTGAAATTTTTTTTTGCATAGGTACACACGTATGTCTAACACATTCTCATGAGATACGTGCGCTGACAGCGAATGTCAAAGAGTAAGATATCTATATAATCTATGCTACCGTGGTTTGAACCCAGGCCATAAAATTTGCCGACGACAGCTCTACCCACTGAGCTAACGAGACATATAATACTTGGTGGCTAAACACATAAATGAGTGAAAACAGGTGGACAACTACTGGCTGTGGTAAAATGCTAGCACTGGCAAACAGTTTTTTGAAACTAATATGCCAGCGTTGGAAAGCAAAAAAAGTTGGTGTTAAAGGAGCTTTTCCTATATCTTTCTAATCCCATTCTTTGCCAGTGGTTTTTTTATGAACCACCGAAATTTTTGTAAAACAAATACTGGGAAAACGCTGGCAAAGCGTCCCAAGTGAGTGTTCTGCCAGTCGTTTATTTTTAATACCGTGGTTACCCAGTGGTATGCCAGTGCTTTATTTTTTGTAGCACTGGCGATTTCTGACTGGGTATATATATTTTTTAATAAAGAAAAAATAGGTAATCTAAAAATTTGAATATTGAAAGCTAAACTTGGAAAACTTTTAAGAAAAAAACATCTCTGTTTTATTTCGACAATGCTGCAATAGCCGTTGATCGATTTGAAATTTGGACTTCGTATTCGCACTTTTGTTTTTTAAGGGAAGCAACACTCAGGAAATAGAGAAGAGATAAAAGGTGAAAGATGAACATTGTGTGGACAAAAAAGAGGATACTTTTCGAGCATTGTGTCCCAAATCTCGAGATCCGATCACGCTATTTTATTTATTATCAAAATACCCAAAATTATTAAAAAAAAGATGGACCAGTCATAAAAATGTTATTTTATGTTGATCCAAAACAATAAATGGGTAAAATCACTAATCACTTAATAAAAAAACAGTGATCACAAAAAACAATCACTTTTGACTCTGAAAATTTTTACAACTTTTGTCGCAGCGTCCATTTGAACATTTTTGAACTTTTTTACACTCAAATGAAAGATAATTTTCTATTGATAGTAGATTTAAAAATTAAAATTGTTTTTAGGCTAACTTTTTGAAGGCTCGACTGAAAAAACGTGTTTTTCAGCTAAATTCAAGTAGTAATATCTCAGAACCCCTTCGGCCGATTAAAATTTTTTTATTTTTTTGGATTCAGCGAACTAAAATTTATTAGAAATAATATATCACAACAACAAATATTTTTTAACAAAATTTAAGGATTTTTTTTTAAACTTTTCGAAAATTCAACCGCTTTGCGGGGACCTTGAACGTGAACCATTTTCAAAATTTTTATTTTTTACGGTTTACTGGACGCATACGCAACTTTTCCGCACCCCCCGTTTTTGAAATTCGCAATTCGGCAAAGTTCGGCCCACTCTATTATACAATAACACCTACATACACCACTACGTGGACAGTGTATAATAAGTTTGTGCTGATGTTTGTAACACCAAAAAATATTGGACCTAGACCCACCTTTTAGTATTCCGATCGACTCAGAATCACTTTTTGTTTCGATTTAACGATGTCCGTCCGGCCGTCCGCCTCTCTTTTCATGCATTCTTTGTGCGCACTCTACAGGTCGCAAATATTAAAATATTTGGATGAAATTTGGTACACCGACCTATGTCGGCCAAGGACGAAGCCTATTGATTTCAGATAAAATCGGTCCATGTTTGGACCTAGTGCCCTTATAAAGGTCACCCCAAAATTGGCTTCTTTACACGCTGCAGGTCGCAATACGAAGATATTTCAATGAAGTTTGGTTCGTTGACTCACATGGTCCCAAGGACAAATCCTATTGGTTCTAGATAGGATAGGTCCATATTTGGTCCTATCGCCCATATGAGCTATATTTCCGATTTTCTCTTATTTTATAATTTTGTAGAAAATTTTTATACAAGTCCCATTCGAAATTCGGATCCAAACAGTAGTTTGCTGGTAACTAACAAAAAACAGAGTTGTTAAAAATTAAATTGAAACAATACAACATTAGAGAATAGCACGATACAACATTTTTACGTATGTTTAGTGTCCTATGTTTGAGTGTGCTAACAGAATAGAAAATCGTTGTTAAACTCAAATAAAAATTTTAACAACTCTGTTTTTTGTTAGGACGATACAACGATACAACAGATAGCACACCCCTTGTGAACAACTTAATAGTTTTACTTAAATTAGCTCATTAAGATCTGCGGTTCCCTTGTAAGCCAATTTTTTGCCAATGGTGTTTTTTGTAAACCACTAAAATTTTGTAAAACAAATTTATTTTTATCATCACGGTTACGCAGTGGTATGGCAGTGCTTGATTTTTTTGTACCATTGGCGATTTCTGACTTGGTCATAATATTGTAGTTGTTTTATATTTTTACATAAAAAACAAATATAATCACAGTTGAAAATAGCCACTACTAAGTACTACACGAACAACTATCATGTGTTAAATGTCAGACTTTCTGGAGTGTACATATTTTCGCTTTTCTATAGATATATCGCAATATTAATAAACGGCTTATAAATTAATGACGGCTTATAAAATAGTTTTACAAATATAATGAATTATTTTTCTCTGAGTGCGATCGATTCCGTCAAAATTTCGAGTTTCACCTTTTGATGCATCTTATAACAAAATATTTTTGTTTAAAAATGTTCTGTTATTCGATGAAAAACTTAACCTGAACCTTCCAAGAACACATCGTTTTAGCAATATTTTCCCCAAAGTCTAAGATTATTCGAAGCTAATGATTTTATATGCATATATTGCCACATAAACATTTTCACTTTTACCCGCGTTTAGAATAAATTCATTGACTTTAATCCAAGTTTGATTTGTTAAGACACCTCCCAAAACAAATTACATTGATGATCGGTAATATTTAGTGTTTAGAAAAGAAATTTTGTTATTAGGATTTTTAAAAAATAAGATTTGTTCTCTACGTTTTTTATTGTATTGTTTAATTAATTTTAATTAATAATCTTTCTTTTAATTTTACTTAATAGCGAAGGTATTTTTGTTCGATAACTGAAAGATAATCTGATTGTGCTACGCTGCCAACTTAATTAAATTGTTTATTAGCTACGTTCGTTTTTATTATTAATAGCTGTGTCTGTGTGACATGTCTATCAACGTTATATCGAGCAAATTAATCAGTTGACAGCCGGTACACTTTAAAAAACTATTAAAACCTTTCAACATACACTCAAAGAATTATGTGCCTGCTATTATTGAGTTTAGCATAATTCAATGATGTTTCGCTAGAATTCGTCCATTATAACTTTTTATTAAATTAATGCAGTTTTTCATAAAAATTTATGGAAAATTTTATATTAATTATTATAAATTTCATACGCTCAATGAATTAGTTTCATAAAAATTATGAAGCTTTTCATAAGATTTAAGAAATATTTCATTCACTTGCTGAAGAAAGCTTCCATTAAAACTCGTGAACGAAATTTTTTTCTGTATCAAATAGACAGGCAGTTACACAAACACAGGTTATGTTGTGTTTTCATTAAATATTCTTTGTGTTGGTTCTCCATTATGTTATTTCTTGAGAATAGCAAAACTTCGCGCAAATAATTGTTTCTTTGACGAAAAACGACATATTACACTGTGTAACAGTAAAAATATACTTTTCAAATTACCAGCACTCATAATATAAGTCCGGAGAGTTAGCTAGAGTTTGTGGTAAGTTTAAAGAAAATAGCACATACATATATTTGCGCCTGCAGAAATTTAGTTTAGTTTATTTATTTCCATTCCAGTACAACAAGAATTAATCATATAATTATAGTACAGGAATTTTAAGTGCTAAAATTTTGATTTTAAAAAGTTATAGTCACATTAATAATAATAATAATAATAATAATAAAATAAATAATATAAATAATTAAAAATAAAAAAATAATAATTAAAACAAAAACATATTGCAAAAATTAAAGAAATACCAATTCTAAAAATTAATTGAATTGAAATTAAACATGAGCATAGTGTTCAAAAAGAAATTTTTTAAAACTCGAAGCGTTGCTGTTTAGCTGTTGAGTTTGAGGGAGCATGTTCCAAAGACTTACGGAATTTATGAAGAATTGCCATTCAGATACGAGGTAGCGATGACTTGGTGCAATTAGCTTATTTCCTCTGTTTGTTTCGATGCCAAAACGGAGTTTCTCATAGAGATAATGGGGCTTTTTTGTGTAAATGATTTTGTGTAAGAATAAGAGCACTCTAATCTCCATAAGACTTTCCAAAGACACCCCAAAAAAACGTATCTTACTACACTGTTAAATACAAATTTTAACTTCCCCATACTTATGGTGTCACAATGAGAAAAAAGTTCACAACCGTATAAAATGTTAGGTATATGGTAAGCTTTGGCTAAAAGCAATCTTATTTTCAAAGGGGTATAAGACTGAGTTAACCAAAGTGATCTTGTTTCATATATGTCTGTCCAACTGTGGCGTTGATATGATTTGGCCAAGTTAACGTGCTATTAATATTATACCAAGGTTTCTTGCTGTGGAAACAACTTCAATTTTTTGACTATCTATAATAATGTCTTTATCAAAATCTGAGTTTTTCATTCTTTGACATATTAGAAGGCACTTTGATTTTTTAGGATTTATACATAGCCCATTAGCAATAGCCCACAGGTGTATTTTTTGTAAATCATAGTTTATTTTATCAATATTATCATCAACTTTACTGCTCAGTAAAGTTGAATATCGTCTGCGTACATGTGTATCCTGCAGTATTTAAGGTGTTCAGGTAAGTCATTGACATAAACAGAGAAAAGAAGAGGCCCCAAAATTGACCCTTGGGGTAAGATTAAGTGGTTTTGATAATGTGTCATTGACATAAACTGATTGTGTGCGATCTAGAAGATAAGATGACAACAGTTGTGTTGAAGAGGATGAAAAATTAAAAAAACTTTGTAGCTTCATACTAAGTGTTGGGTGGTGAACAGTATCGAAAGCCTTAGAGTGATCGAGAAGAACCAGGATATTAACGTTGCCGTCATCAAGATCGCGTCTTATCTCCTCACAGACGTAAGCCAGTGCAGTCACGCAGCTGTGCTTAGGTCGAAACCCTGATTGTTTTTCTGACAATAAACCATGTCCATAAACATATGTACTCATTTTAATGTGCAATATCTTTTGAAAAACCATAGAAAGATAACATAATATTGCTATTGGCCGGTATTCGATGCTTGATTTAGGAATTGGAATTATCGTGGCATGCTTCCATCTTAAGGGAAAAGTGCTAGTACACTCATAAAAAAAAGTTAGTACAAAAGTCTGTTAAACGCGTTCTAATTCAATTGAACTCATTTTTCCTGTTGTTTTCGTTTAAATCCGTTGTTTAGCTAAAGTTGTTAGTTATCAAATTTCACCACAAAAACATATTTCTGCTGTACTTGAACTAATTTTTCCTCCTGATATTTAGTTATTTTTTTATAAATGATTTTGACAATGTTATCAGCTAATATAGATAAATTTATTGGCAACTTTTTTAATATTTGTGTTTAAAAAAGAAAACGATAGGGGCGCTAGTGTATAGTGATTGATGGTGCTTGATGGCGCTTGATGATGAAGTGTGTATTGGTGAGTTTGCCGACCAATACAAATTAGAAAATTTCTAGTAAGTGTATTTTAATGTGTGTGATGAGTCATCACTGATGACGCTTACCAATAAAATAAAAATAATATGCGCTTGTTTAGAAAGTTCTAGTAAATAAAATAATATGATAAGAGCATGTTTTCTTTTGTTTCTGTTAGTCAGCAAAGGAACGCAAAAGAAAACGGAGGTATACTGGACATTAACATTTCGCAGCTAAAATTGTATTTAAAAATTAAAATAATAGAGGTTTGTTTTATAATATAAACTATATTTAAGGGAATACTATTAAATATTTTATTTTTTTTTCTTTTATTTCAGCCCTTTAACATTTTCATCTAAATTCGACCCGCAGGTAGACGAAAAAAAGGAACCAAATAATACAACTCCAGCGGAAGTTTAACATATTGGCAAGAAAATAAAAGTGCAAATAGTGTTTTTGGATTGTGTAATTTATTTGAAAATAAAATTAACAATATTTACATTAATTTGTTTTTATTCAATTAATAACAAAAAGTGATTGTAATTTTAGCAGCATGTTTTGCAGATTTCAACTGACCCACTTTCATTTCTATTAAACGAAAATTCTTCTAAATTTTTGAATGTTAACTAAATTTTTTACCTGTTTATAACCAACTAAAATTTAGCAGAAAACATATGCTGATTTCAGCTGAGTAATTTTCATTTCCATTAAACAAATTTCTTATAAATTATTGTATTTGAACTAACTTTTTTACCTAAAATTTAGGTCACCTAAATTTAGCAGACCATGATTCTCAACATCATTGAAATTTCTGCTGGCGCAAATTTAGGTACTATTTTCTGTTATTTTAGCAGAATTTTTAACTATTTGTACGGGCTTTTTTTATGAGTGTAGTTATAATGTGGTTAAAAATATACGTTGTGAAAGGTAAACGAAGCGGTAACAAAATTTTTATGAATTTAGGATGAAGATTATCAAATCCAACTGCATTCGATTTTACCTGTGTAAAACTGTGGACCACATCAAATTGATTTACGCAAGAAAATTCAAAGGTGTTTTCCCTAACGATTTGGTTATTGTATGCGTTCACACTGTCATTATTACGTGAACGATTTTCAATGTGTGCATAATTATTGTCATAGAAATCAGTTCTCACCTGAACCGCGGGTACACTCATAAAAAAAACCCGTACAAATAGTTAAAAATTCTGCTAAAATAACAGGAAATCGTACCTGAATTTGTGTCAGCAGAAATTTCAATGATGTTGAGAATCATGGTCTGCTAAATTTAGGTGACCTAAAGTTTAGGTAAAAAAGTTAGTTCAAATACAATAATTTATAAGAAATTTGTTTAATGGAAATGAAAATTACTTAGTTGAAATCAGCACATGTTTTCTGCTAAATTTTAGTTGGTTATAAACAGGTAAAAAATTCAGTTAACAGTCAAAAATTTAGAAGAATGTTCGTTTAATAGAAATGAAAGTGGGTCAGTTGAAATCTGCAAAACATGCTGCTAAAATTACAATCACTTTTTGTTATTAATTGAATAAAAACAAATTAATGTAAATATTGATAATTTTATTTTCGAATAAATTACACAATCCGAAAACACTATTTGCACTAAATATCACTTTTATTTTCTTGCCAATATGTGCGCCAGCGGAAGTTGTATTATTTGGTTCCTTTTTTACGTCTATCTGCAGAAAAACAATAACATATTTAATAGTATTCCCGTAAATAAATACAGTTTATATTATAAAACAAACCTCTATTATTTTATTTTTTTAATACAATTTTACCTGCGAAATGTTAATGTCCAGTATACCTCCGTTTTCTTTTGCGTTCCTTTGCTGACTAACAGAAACAAGAGAAAACATGCTCTTATCATATTATTTTATTTACTATAACTTTCTTAACTAGCGCCATATTACTTTAATTTGTATTGGTAAGCGTCATCAGTGATGACTCATCACTAGGGTTTGGGATTTCCCGGACTTTTTTATTTCCCGGGAAACGGAAATAAAAAAATTTGATTCCCGGGAATCCCGGCAAATATTTTTGAACAAAATTGTTAATGAAAACCACCTATATAAGTAATTTTTGTTAAAAAAACACTTTTTCAGTAAAAATCCAGTCTGTGTAGTGAGAATTCAAAGTAAAAATATCAGAATGTTGAACATTTTATTTCACATAAACACTGCCAAATGAATTGCATGATTGCAGCAGAAAGCACCCACTACTGGACTGTCGGAAACAAACCGTTTCATCGCATTTGGCCCATTAGATATGGTGGCCACAATGTTATTTTCCAAAGACAAAACTCTTCTAGTCTTATTTCTAGAATTCTTCTTATTTCATCAGCATTACATCTTCCTGATATATAAACCAACCCCAGGTTATAAAATTAATTATTTCCGTTTATACATATGTTCAAATATCTCTTTTGTGCTATTCTTGTCCATTCAGATAAGATTATAGTAAATCTCCTATTGTTGGAAATATTCCTCGATATTTCTTTTATCATGATATATTTTACATGATTGTAGTAATTTAATATAATGTTCTTTACATCGGTTTCATTTGTTGGCAATGCCAGGTTTTTATTATAAAAACTTTCTCGAATAAACGAAGATCTAGTTATGGTGCGGATTGACATTCCGTCGACTGCGGCTAATTTGGATACCATTTCAGGAAATGTTTGCCCTACCATAAAACGTTCAATGCCTATTCAACTTTTTTCTTCGGGCACTTTGCAAATTTTAGCTGGAACGTTATTATTGTTGTTGTTTTCTTCAAGAGAAGTTGCATGACCATCATTTTTTTTTTGTGAACCAAATTTAGATGTCGGATAACCAAATTTAGATACAATTCGTCTTTTAGGGCAAATATTGCACTGCGCTGCATTTTTCTTTTTTGTGAAGTATTTCCACACTCCTGACATTTTATTCTTTAATTTAAAAGAATATATTAGTTTGAAAGCAGGTGTATTAAAATAATGTAAACTTACTTGAAAATATCACATTTATTAATGAAAACGTTACTTGTAAAATTATTGGGCCTTAATATAAAGAACTATTTTAAATTTAAAGTCGACTTTATTTTTAATCATACGGTTTTATTCATTTTCTGTATGAAAATCCTACAAAAATATTTATATTTTCAAACATTTTGATTGGTTGAAAATAAATTAACCAATCAGAATGCTCCAAAAATAAACCAAGTCAATAGCTAGTCAAACTCTTCTAGCTGTTCGATAATCGTTCTTAAGCTCAGGGGTTTTACAATGTTTCCATCGAGTATAGGCTATATCTCTTTGATAACTTATCTGTTTGATGGCAGATGTAAACCAATGTTTGTTCTTTACTGTGGTAGTTTTGGTTTTTACGGGTACAGATTCTTCAATTAAAATTCATTTAAAACTTTTATTTAAATAGTTTGCTAAAATTGGCAAAATTTTTTGGTTTTCGCGCCCGACAGATATTTCAAAAGGCCATAAAAAACCGAGCTAACTTTGCAAAATCCTCTGGAATTTTACTTTCATTTAGCGTTCCAACCATCGAGCCTGAAATTTTTGTTGCGCTGTGAAATTATTCGAAGTTCATGTTTGAATGGTGCACTTCATTAGAAATCAAAATAATAATAATGTTTTAATTTGAAATAAAAAAATATAAAATTGTAACCCGGGTAAAAATTTTAATATTGTGTCTTATATAATTGTATCTCATTTGATAAGTTCCCATATACAACCACATACAATTTGATACGAAAAATGGGTCATCTACATGTGTCGAATTATATCAAACTAGATATAATTTGATACAATTTCATCCGAGATTTGTCCATATCCAGGACATGAAATTATATGTAATTCGACATAAATATATCTGATTTTATATAATTAAATCAGATAGAAGGTAGGGTTTTTATGACTAGAAGTTATGCTTAACATTTATTAAGTTGACAATTGAAATTTCTGTAGTTTTGTGGTGAGTTATAACCGATCACGCTACTCACATCACTAAGAACATATGTTCATAAAACATATGTTATATTTAACGAAAGAACCCTTTTTCATTTGTAAACAAATAACAGCTGTTGAATTTAACTTAACGAAAATAAAGATGTAAATAAAATCCTAGACTATAAGTACCGTTAGTTTAGTTTATAAGAAGGACGAAATTGTAAATAAAGATAAGTTTTAAATCAGAACTCAGCCGAGCAATTGGCTATTAGTTTCAATTATTTAAACTAAAATTTAGCACTCAATTGTGCTTTGCCTTGGCACTCTTTAGTGCCGGCAATCTAAGCCAGTGGCGTTTGAAACGCCGGCTAAAAAACCCTAGGTAGGGAAATAAATTTAAAACACAACATTACATGGCGATCCTGCCAAATTTGGTATATATGTCCACTAAAAATAAAGCACCTACTGGTCAAAAGCAACAGCCACAGCCCATCAGCATTGAAGATTATTTGAAGCGGCAGCAGCGCAGGGCTGAAGACAAATTGACCACAATACCAGCTACGGAAAAGCCCAAACGAAGAAGAGCGGGAAGAATAGTTAAGCTAAGGAAGAAATTAGCTGATCTGAAGAGGCGAGTGACAGCCGAGATTCCACCTCCTTGGGAACAGGCGTGTGAATTATGGCAACAGATTGATGCCATAACTGAGCAGTTGAAGACCAAAAAGAAAAAAACAATTAATATATAAAAAAAATATATATATGAAATGTAAAAATTAAAATCTAATTAAACACATGCATAAAAAAAATTTTTTTTATTATTTTCTTAAGGAATAAAAAAAAAACTATAATTAAAAACACACACTTATTACAAAAAAAAATTAAATTTTCTTAGGAATTATTGTATCACTAGATACAAAATATAATTATTAATTTAAAAGGAGAACTTGAAAAAGAAAAAAAGACTTGAAGAAAAAGAATGACAACACAAAAATAATCAGCTGTTATATGAATGTAAAATATAATAGTGTTATATTTTTTTGAGTAATCGGTACCCATATAGTGAAAATTGACACAGGGTGCACACAAAATATTAAAACTAAACGAAATATTGTAGAGTTGTATTTTTTCCAATAATCGGTACCCATATGGTACAAACTAAGTACAAGGTACACAAAATATTGTAATAAACAAAAATAAGTTATATTTTTGGAATATTTTTTACATACATATTTATTAAATATATTTTTTTTTAAGAATTAAAGTAAATGGAATCAATAAATGAATGTATTGACGAGTTAAAACAGCTTAAATCAAATATAAAGAAAAGTAAAAATAGAGTTTACGAAGGTCTTACAATGTAAAAAAAAAAAACTTGAAAGATTAGCAATTTTAGAGCAAACTGTACAGAACTTTTGTGAGGATAGCGACAACGACGATACCAAAAAAATAGAAATAGAATTTGGAGATTTACATAAAGAATTAAAAGAGACAATAGAAAATTTAAACGTAAAGACCGAAAAGATTGAACAAGTTTGGCAAAGATATAGTTTTCCAAAGATGGCTAGTTTCGATATTTCTATGGTGGGTAAAAACCTACATATTTTTAAAGGTTCAATCAAAGATTTGGAAGATTTTATTGCACAGGCAGAATTACTACATGACCTGTTAAAAGAAGAAGATAAATCGATATTTATTAAATACGTTTATAATTTCAAGCTAACGGCGCAAGTGCGTAGCATTTTAGGTCGTTCCAATCGGCCAACAACATTTATCGAATTGAAAACAGCATTAGAAAAAGCTTTTCCAAATCCAAGAACACTACAACAGGTTCTGACAGAGTTGGGAACTACGGTACAGAGTAATAGTACTATATCTGATTTTAGGGAAAAAATTGCCGAACTTTCTAACCAATTGAGTAATTTTGAAATTGGAGGTTTAACAAACCCCACTCAGGATACTAAAGATGCCATATACAAAATGGGTGACAGTGTTGCACTCAATATTTTTATGAAAGGTGTCAATATTGAATACCAACCACTTCTTTTGGCAAATATGCCAACAAGTTTTAATGATGCAGTAGAAAGGTGTATGACGGCAGAGAAAAATTTAGGTTTTGATAAAAAGAATCTATTTCACGTAGATGCCGACACGGGAGAAATAATAACCTAAGTCAACATAAAAACAACGTTTATAGAAAAAAATAATAATAGAAACGATAATAATGGAAAAACAATTAGAAAATATAAATAATCCTGACATTACCAATACAAAGTGCACGTCCGAGCAAAAGCCTGATCAACTTTTTGTCTGGGACTGTACATCATTATCGGATTTAAAAAAAATAAGAAAACTTAAGTTTGAAATAAATAAAAATTTTAAAAACATTTTAATTGATACATCAAATTATGAAATTATAGCAAAATGCAGTGATAATCCATCGAGCACAAAGTTGACTTTGGAGAAGCTCATATCAAAAATGCATAATATAGGAATAAACGAGCTAGCTCTCAGCAAAAATAATGAAATATTTAATACTATGGCCATAGAAGAATTTAAAAATTGATATAACAATTTACAATTAAAAGCAAAAACTAATTTAAAAATATTGCTATACAATGAAACAAAAAGAATAATTTGCAAAGAAACACAGATAAAACTGATTGAAGAATATCACAATTCATTACACGGAGGGCACTTAGGTGTCAGAAAAACAGCTATGAAACTAAAACAACGCTACATATGGAAGAATATGAGCAAAATGATAAAACAATATGTATCAAGTTGCAAACAATGCAAGATAAACAAACTAACTAAACATACGAAAGAAAAATATACTTTAACAGACACTCCAAATACCAGCTTTGAAGTAGTATCCATCGATACGGTAGGTCCTTTGCGGTTGTCAAACTATAACCGATACATACTGACAATTCAATGTGAATTGACAAAATACGTAGTGGCATATCCTATTGAGACCAAAGAGGCGAAAACAGTGGCAAAAACATTGGTAGAACAGTTTATTTTAAAATACGGTAACTTTAAAATTTTAAAGTCAGATAAAGGTACTGAATTTAAAAACCAATTAATGTCAGAAATTTGTAGACTTTTGGATATTAAACAAATTTTTAGCGCACCTTACCATCATGAGACTTTGGGCTCGATAGAGAGAAATCATAGAGTACTTAATGAATTTTTGTTAAATTTTTGTAAAGATAATGAATGGGACTATTGGATCCCTTATTTCACGTTTGCATACAATACAACACCACATGTAGATACAAACTACACACCATACGAATTAGTATTTGGAAAACTACCATATCTGCCAAACGATGAGATTAGACGAGACGAACAATTTTATAACACGGAAAATTACGCAAACGAACTTAAACAACGGCTTAAATTTTCACTACAAAAAACAAAAGAATACCTAGAAATAGCTAAAGACAGTAGAGTACGAAACGATACGAACATAAACCCACTTACCATTGAGACAGGAAATCTTGTACTAGTGAGGACAGTTAATAGAAAGAAAAATCAGGCACCATATCATGGGCCATATGAAATAATAGAGAGACAAGGAGTAAATTCTATTTTGGATATAGGCGGTAAGCTAAGAAAATTTCATAACAATATGTTAAAAAGATACAACTGAAAAAAAAAAAAAAATCATGAATATGAATATGTCATAAAAATGTAAAAATAATTTAATAATTTAAAAAATTTTTTTATAAATTTTATTTTGAATGTAAAAATAATTTAAGCTATAAAAAATAATTTTTTATATAAATATACAAAAATCATTTTTTCAATAGAGGGTGAGGGTGTGGTGAGTTATAACCGATCACGCTACTCACATCACTAAGAACATATGTTCATAAAACATATGTTATATTTAACGAAAGAACCCTTTTTCATTTGTAAACAAATAACAGCTGTTGAATTTAACTTAACGAAAATAAAGATGTAAATAAAATCCTGGACTATAAGTACCGTTAGTTTAGTTTATAAGAAGGACGAAATTGTAAATAAAGATAAGTTTTAAATCAGAACTCAGCCGAGCAATTGGCTATTAGTTTCAATTATTTAAACTAAAATTTAGCACTCAATTGTGCTTTGCCTTGGCACTCTTTAGTGCCGGCAATCTAAGCCAGTGGCGTTTGAAACGCCGGCTAAAAAACCCTAGGTAGGGAAATAAATTTAAAACACAACATTACAGTTTAAACTATTTTAAAATCCCTAATTTTATAAAATAAAACATAACAAAATGTCTAAAAATTTTCTTACAAAATTGGTTTTTTTTTATAAAAATGCATTTAAAAGGACTCTTATTAAACGTACGCATAATTTTTTTAATATGAAATTATATATAAAAAAAAAATGACTTGAAATTATTTGTTTATAGAGCCTTATATGGTTATGTTTGAAGTTAATTAATTCTTCATTTGCAGCTAACTAAATTTGATCCTGAACTGTATGGGATAATATACAAAGTTATATAAAATTACAAGAAAATATTTTTAGTATGGCGTCACATAAATTTTCATGTAACTTGGCATGGAACCATATATAACCATGTCGGTCACTTCATATATACCCAAGTAAAAAAATTAATATGGGGCAATATCAAATTGTATTAAATTCTATATAAATTAGATATACGACGAGATGCAATTTGATCCGAAAACTGAGAACAATTGTATCTAATATACATCAAATTGTATCGAATTCGATACAAATGTATCGAATTAAATCTAATTCGATGCGATTGGATACAATGTTGTACAACTGATGTATATTAGATACAATTTCATCCGAATTTTGTCCCCATATAAAATTGTGTGTATTATATATAATTATATTGATTTAGTTATAATTCGATGTTATTGGATAAAAGTTCATACAACAAGTTCCCATTTTGCACAACAATGTTTATAAAATTATACGTAATTTCAAAAAACTATGAAAAGGCTTTTATGGAGGCCTTACATTCAATAGGGCCCATATGCGGTTTTCAATAAAATTAATTTTTGATTTCAAACGTTCAGTTGTACAGCCTTAGTATAAGGTATTAATTTAGTGCTGGAAAAATCATTCTAAAGCCTCAAGAAAAAGATATTTCAGAGACCTTTATTTTGGTCTTCATGTTTTACTTATCGGATATGTACTTCCGAACTCATTTGAGGTTTAAATTTCAGCGAGATACATCACGATATTTTACATGCAATTTAATAATAAATCTAGTAGTATATGAACCGTGAAGATGATCTGATATCAAATTAATAAAAATCAGTTTACAAAACTTTTTCAAATTTTTAATTTTGCAAAAACTGTTATTTTTCTATTTGGAAATTAAGAACAGATTGGTATTTTCTCAAAATTTGACAACAAATTTGTGAATTTTTTGGTAAAAAGTAGCTAACATCTTAAAAAACAAGTTTAGTAATTAATTTAAATCAAAATACTAAAATATTTCGCAATATATAAAGCCTTTTTTTAACCCTTTCACTACCGACTTTTTGTTTGCAGATGTATCATTATTTTGACTTCAGATTCTTGTTAAGAGTCCTAAAATTAGAAAAATATATGTAACATATTTTGCCCTCACCCTCTCCTACCCACCATAAATGACGTTCGAAAATCGATTTTTTCAAACTTCTGAGCCACGTTTTACCCCTTAAACATTCGAGTAGCCAAAAATCCTTTGGTTGGTTTTCTTCTCATCATAAAACGAAGCTATATGCGAAATTTCAATTATCTATTAAAGTGTTTTTTCAAACGCGTCATATAGACCAAATGCAATTAATATTGTAATTAATATGCTATTTTTATTAATTTTTAATTATGTAGGTTTGAGGTTAAGAAGAAGAATAAACATTTTTTCAAAGCTATAAACACATTATTAATCTGCAAATCAGACTAGATCTAGTTTCTGCCTTTTTCCTTTGGACAGGCGTCATCAGTGATTTTCCATTAAATTGTATTATTGTTTATATCACTATTCGACAGTCAAAATCGGGATGGGATGAAACCAACGGGAAATGTTATATCGGTCAAAAACAAGTTATACGTGTCCCGGCGTTTCGCTGGGTCAACCCTAGGAATCGAGATGTATCTTTTTTTTTGACATAACTCAAAAACCACTAGTCCGATTTTGCTCAAAAAATTTTAAAAAAATTAAAAATTACAATTCCTTTAATCTGTTCATATAACGTTTTTCTATATACTCAACAGTTTTGCCACTAAAAATTGTTTGAGCCAAATCGGACTAGTGGTTCTCGAGTTATGTCAAAAAAAAGACCACCAAAGGTCAAATCGATATATCTCGATTCCTAGGGTTGACCCAGCGAAACGCCGGGACACGTATAACTTCTTTTATACCGATATAACTTTCCGCGGTAGTTTGAACCCTTCCCGATCACTGACCCCTACCATTTGTCTCACAGTGTATTTATTGTCAGATTGTCGCTATGTGATAATTTTTTCAACAACCTGTTGGCTGTAGGAATTAAACCCATGCATTAGTTTAGGAGAAACACCAAAACCCCCTTTTCGCGAAGATTATTATATGTTAAAAAAATTAGACTTCATTAACAAATATCGCGACCATATTGCCATGTTGAACTGCTTTATACATTAATGATTTTTATTTGAAGTCCAAGATCCTAATAAGCTTATTTGTAAAAAGTATAAGGTTTTTTTGCACTATTAAATTTTATATATTCTTTTGAAGATGTGTACACTGTAGTGTACAAGGGTAGTGCACTCGTTTGGAGCCTACTAGGGTTTGGGGTTCGGGAATTCCCGGGCGGGAAATCCCGGGAAAAGTTTGCCGGGAATATATTATTTTCCCGGGAAAACGGGAAATTTTAAAAATATTAAGTTTTTTAAATTGTTTTTGTTTGGAATAGGATTTCTAAAATTTTTCAAATGTATATTTTAGTTAAAGTTGACTTTAGTTAAAATATTGGGTGGCAGTATACCTTGACTTGGTTTATTTTTGGAGGATTCTGATTGCTTAATTTATTTCCAACCAATCAAAATGTTTGAAATATAAATATTTTTGTAAGGTTTTCATTCACAAAACCGTATGATTATAAATAAAGTCGAATTTAAATTTAAAATACTCCTTTATATTAAGGGCCAATAATTTTATAAGTAACGTTTTCATAAATAAATGTGATATTTTCAAGTAAGTTTACATTATTTTAATACACCTGCTTTCAAACTAATATATTCTTTTATATTAAAGAATAAAATGTCAGGAGTATGGAAATAATTCACAAAAAAGGACAATGCAGCGCAGTGCAATATTTGCCCTAAAAGACAAATGGTTAACGGAGGTATCTAAATTTGGTTATCCGACATCTAAATTTGGTTCACAAAAAAAAAAACTGGTGATCATGCAACTTTTCTTGAAGAAAACAACAACAAGAATAACGTTCCAGCTAAAATTAGCAAAGTACCCGAAAAAAAGTGTAAGCTGAATAGGCATTGAACGTTTTATGGTAGGGCAAACATTTCCTGAAGTGGTATCCAAATTAGCCGCAGTCGACGGAATGTCAATCCGCATCATAACTAGATCTTCGTTTATTCGAGAAAGTTTTTATAATAAAAACCTGGCATTGCCAAAAAATTTTACAATCATCTAAAAGATATCATGATAAAAGAAATATCGAGCAATATTTCCAACAATAGGAGATTTACTATAATCTTATCTGAATGGACAAGAATAGCACAAAAGAGATATTTGAACATATGTATAAACGGAAATAATTCATTTTATAATCTGGGGTTGGTTTATATATCAGGAAGATGTAATGCTGATGAAATAAGAAGAATTGTACAAATAAGCCTAGAAGAGTTTTATTTGTCTTTGGAAAATAACATTGTGGCCACCATATCTAATGGGCCAAATGTGATGAAACGGTTTGTTTCCGACAGTCCAGTAGTGGGTGCTTTCTGCTGGAATCATGCAATTCATTTGGCAGTGCTTAGAGTAATTTATGTGAAATCAAATGTTCAACATTCTGATATTTTTCTTTGAATTCTCACTACACAGACTGAATTTGTACTGAAATAGTGTTTTTTTTAACAAAAGTTACTTATATAGGTGGTTTTCATCAACAATTTTGTTCAAAAATATTTCCCAAACCCTATTCTTAACATATAAGTGTCCTATTTCCACACAATATTCGAAAAATAATCTACTTTATATTTTTTTTTGTAGTAAGAGAATATTTTAGAATAAAATTAAACACTTAATAGTTTCTTTGTAAAAGTTTTGAAAAATATTTTATACACTGTGCCACAAAAGTATAAGTAAAACAAATTTCAAATATTGTGTGGATATAAAATCCAAGCACGCAATTTAATTTTTATGATAATTTTTAAAAACTAATGTATTAAGTTATAAACAATTACATTTTTGTGTATATACTTTTGTGGCACAGTGTATAAAATATATTTCAAAACTTTTACAAAGAAACTATTAAGTCTTTAATTTTATTCTAAAATATTCTCTTACTACAAAAAAAAATATAAAGTAGATTATTTTTCGAATATTGTGTGGACAAAAAAGGGTATACTTTTCGAACATTGTGTTACAAAATTTAAAATCCGAGCACGCAATTTATTTTTTTTAATATTTGCTGAACACTAATGTATTAAGTTCTATTCAGTTACATTTTTTTATATATAATTTTGTGGCACAGTGTATAAAATATTTTTCAAAACTCTTATAAAAAAACTTATAGGTATTTAATTTTATGCTAAAATATTCTTTTAATACAACAAAAAATATAAAGTATGATACTTTTCGAACATTGTGTGGACAAAAAAGAGGATACTTTTCGAGCATTGTGTCCCAAATCTCGAGATCCGATCACGCTATTTTATATATATTATCAACATTCTGATATTTTTCTTTGAATTCTCACTACACAGACTGAATTTGTACTGAAATAGTGTTTTTTTTTTAAACAAAAATTACTTATATAGGTGGTGTTCATTAACAATTTTGTTCAAAAATATTTTAAATTTTTTTATTCCCGTTTCCCGGGAAATAAAAAAGTCCTGGAAATCCCAAACCCTAGAGCTTACATATTATTAATTTTTTTTATTATAATTTTAATTTGTTCTATACGTTTATTTAAATTAGTCTTCTTGCCCAAAATCCTCTGTAAATTTACGCAGTTTAATTATATCATCATCGTTAACTGTAGGCTTTGTACGCAACAATAATTTTAACATATCATGTATTGTAACAGGTTGTTCGAATAGTTTGGCACCTGGCACATCCATCCAGTTCATTTCTGTAGTTCCATCATCACCAGGAGAACATTGTACTAATAAATCATCGCATATCACATCTTTATAAAGTGGCGATGGAGCTGTCACTTTTTTTAAAATGTGTAGCAGTTTATACTCCACGTACTGGTTCTATAAGAGCATCTCGGACAACAATTAATATATCGGCACCAGAGTAATCCTCTGTTTTACCAGCCAATTCCTTTAAATTTTCTTCCGTCAATACATGCGTTGTATTGTCCAAATGTATCTTAAACATAACCAAACGAACATGTGCTTCTGGGAGGGTATATAAATACGATTTTCAAAACGACGACGAATAGCCGAATCCAAAACCCAATGTACTTATATTCGTAGCACCCAATAATAAAATCCCATCGGTATCATTGAACAATTTCGTCAATGAAAATATCCGATGGTTTATGTTGGCGAGCCAATTCAAAAAGATTCTTTACTAATTTCTCAGATTCACCCAACCATTTAAACATAGAACTGAACTGGAAACTGAGAAGAAAGTGGAATTGTTGGCTTCGGTGGCCACAGCTTTGGCTAAATATGATTTACCGGTACCAGGAGGACCGAAAAGTAAAATTCCCTTCCTTAGCAGAATCTAAACCAGCAACATCTGCCCTTTTTACTTTTGGTTTTTCAATAACAATGGCCCCCTCAAGTTTACTTCGTAATTTTTTCTTTTCGAATCTTCACCATCTAAGTCACTATCACTTTTTTATCTTTGTCGTCTTTGGAACTAGATTCACCTTCCTTGACTGGCTTCTTACTCTTTTTCAAATATTCCTTAAGTTTTTCGGCACGATCTAAATACTGCAAGCACTTGGCTCTTATTGAATCTTTAGCTTTTTCTCCTTGAGCCTCATATTTAATGGCACGTAAAAAATACCCACCACCATGTTCTTACAAACGTAAAGCCTCAGCATAATTTTTATTGCTATCCTCTTCTGTGGCTTTGGTTACTAAATCAATGGCTTTTTGAAGGGTAGTACGTGAAGCCATTGCAAATACAAACTTGCCGATCACTTCCCTCAGCCGCACCGCCGCCGGTCATTATCGGTTGCAAACGGATAACCGGCTGAAGCTGGTGGGAATATGGAAAGTTTTTTATGAGTTTAAAATTTGGCGTTTTGTGCACAAAAATACTTTAATTTCATATTTCTTAAACACAAATAATGAAGTAATTTTTGTTAAAAAAAACACTATTTCAGTACAAATGCAGTCTGTGTAGTGAGAATTCAAAGTAAAAAATGTCAGAATGTTGAACATTTGATTTCACATAAATTACTCGCAGCACTGCCAAATGAATTGCATGATTCCAGCAGAAAGCACCTACTACTGGACTGTCGGAAACAAACCGTTTCATCACACTTGGCCCATTAGATATGGTGGCCACAATGTTATTTTCCAAAGACAAATAAAACTCTTGTAGTCTTATTTCTACAATTCTTCTTATTTCATCAGCATTACATCTTCCTGATGTATAAACCAACCCCAGGTTATAAAATTAATTATTTCCGTTTATACATATGTTCAAATATCTCTTCTGTGATATTCTTGTCCATTCATCTAAGATTCCTATTGTTAGAAATATTGCTCGATATTTCTTTTATCATGATATCTTTTACATGATTGTAGTAATTTAATATAATGTTCTTTACATCGGTTTCATTTTTTTGCTATGCCAGGTTTTTATTATAAAAACTTTCTCGAATAAACGAAGATCTAGTTATGGTGCGGATTGACTGCGGCTAATTTGGATACCATTTCAGGAAATGTTTGCCCTACCATAAAACTTTTAATGCCTATTCAGCTTACACTTTTTTCTTCGGGTACTTTGCTAATTTTAGCTGAAACGTTATTCTTGTCTGACGTTTTCATATTATGCGCATTCGGAAAATATCTTGTTATCAATGTTGTTTGATGATAGCAAAGAAAAGCGCGACTGTGCTATCAAGATAATTCTACGCTATCGAACCGATGTTGACGACCCAACGGGACTTAGAGCTTATAAAAAACCAGATATAAACTTTTATTGCACAAGTTACACGGAAATGATCAATATGAATGACATTAATGACGTATTTGAACCACCATTCACGCGAAGCATTCCATACGATACTTTGAAAGAATATTTAAATCAAGATGATCCACCGTTTAATGATCCAAAAATTCCATCACACATACAAGAAACAGAACGACACGTTCAATTGCTAGCTAGCGTTTCCAAACGAGTTATACCGGAAAATGTAGAGGCTGTTATGGTGACGACATTAGAGAGCCGTGCGAAATTGCCCAGACTTGAAAGCAAAAAAGACTTCAAACAGTAATTTTTTTTATTTTCTAAGTTAAATTAATTTTTTCATTTACATATGTTCTGACTAAATAAATTTCTAAAGAGAAAAAATAAATAAAATAATAAAAATAAATAAAATAAATAAAAAATAATAAAATAAAGTGCCAAAAATGGTGATTTTTTAAAATGTTTGTATGGGGAACCCCCCAGGGGAGTTCCAGGGGGTGTGCCACTGGCATGGGTGGATCGGCGCTCCAAAGTTAGTGGGGGTCGGTCATACATTTGGACTCGATTGGGGTACTCTAAATGGGTCAAAGTGGGATTTTTCAAAACTTGACCCTACGGGACAAAAGTCAACAGTTGGGGGGTAGTAGAATTCGTTTTAGAGGTATGGTTCCTTCGGCAAGGTTTCTTATTTTGATCCCTAGAATAATATCGAAATATATATAAACTTTTTTACATGGGTATTGATTAAATTTATATGGCTTATGTAGGTATATATGGAGTAAGATTTGGGAACATATAATAGTATCAAAATTTCGTTCAAAAATTAATATCAGATGTAGTTGTATATAATGATATGTGTCTCAATGTGATTCCATTCACAGCCAGATGTAGCTCAATCACATTATATGGGTGAAATCAAAAAATGTGATAAGTTTTTGGGCCAAATTTGTGAGAAACAAAAAGTGTTCATATTTTGGTTTTTTCTTAATGGAATCAGTAGGTTTAGTCATTATCGGGGCAAGGACTTTCATGCACTAAAAAATCGAAAATATGCGCTTAAAATATGCACTATAAAATAGAAAATATGCACTTAAATATGCATTTATAACGAAATATGCACTAAAAACCAAAAAATATGCAATTAAAAATAAATGTTTTTTTTAATTATATTTATTAAAAACTAAAGTCCCATTCACACTGAACCCAAAACAAGCAGTTTTCGTTCTTTTCAAGTTTTCGATTTAAAATTTGTATGGGATTTGACACTCGAAAACTAAATAAATTTGAAAACTACTAGTTTTGGATTCAGTATGAATGAGATAACATAAACGTAAAAATTCAGGTGTCGGTTACAATAAGCTTGTTCGTTTACTTAATACATGTTACTAAATTTACTACAGCTGGAAAAATTCAATACAAAAGTAAAAAAACTTTGCAATTGTAGTAAAAGTAGTAAGAAATTCGTGTAAACGAACACACTGAATATGTCTTCAAATACACATAGTTAAATATATTTTTGCGTGTGGCATTTTACCTGAAAAAAACTTTATTATAAAATAGAACTTAAATATGTGCACTATAAAATCGTACTCACTTTCGTAACTCAGAGAAAAAAGTGGCAGAAATTAATGCTCGGGGACAAGTTTCCTTAAAATAATTTTTATAAAATTTTTCCAACTTTCTGTTTGTGAGCAATAACACCCAAAAATGTTAATTTAAAATTACATCTATAAAAAATGTGTTAGTGGATGACAACATATTGTATACTATGTGTTTCTCTTTCTAGTGTAGTGTTATATTACCAACAGAGCTTCCAAATAATTAATTCTTTAGCATTTTTTTTAGTTTTAAAGTATGAATTCTTAAATCGAATTTCATATTTAAAAATATTAAAAAAAATATGCAATAATGTGCAAAATATGCAATAAAAATCATAAAATATGCAATAAAATATACACTTAAAAGCAAAATATGCAAAAATATGCATTTATAACATAATATGCAAAAATATGCAACAACAAATTTTCTTCAATTTATTAGTTTTTCGTATTTGGGGTTTCAACATGCTTTTCATTAATATACAATTTGTGTTTATAAAATTGGCGGTTTTGCGAATAAAAATGCAATTCATTCCGCGAAAAAAAAAAAAAATTTTTTTAATTTTATATTTTTGCTCCTTTTAAATGCTTTTCCAAAATATAAAATTTTTTAAATTCAATTAGCGGTTGCGCAGTTACAAAATAATATATTAAAAGCATAACATTTCGCGATCAAAAAATTCTTAAATTGTGTGAAACAAATTTAATTTGTCAAACTAATGTCAGTAATGGCTCGAAATATCGATTCCAAACCAATGAAATGCAAAATCAATCGTTTTTCGCTCCAGCAGTTTAGGGTAAAAAACTGATAACTTTTTTGATTTGACGCAGAATTCGTAGTTGAATCGTCTTTTAACGCATAAATATTAGTTGAATCACTTCTGTTTATGGTTATTTTAAAATATTTTAAACATTTACCTACATTTTTTTGAACGCAATCTGATGCAAACAATTTTGATTACGGAGTTTACATTTGGCTACTTTTTTAATTTTCTTTCAGAAACGCTTTGTCCGAATTTTCTTTCCGAAACAAAATCGTAAGATGCCTACAAGGTGAAACCAAATATGCCATCGTTTTTTTTAACTCGTTAAATAGTTTGGTGTAAAAATTAGGAACGGAGTTTACAACATTTGTTCAAATCTTATTAAAGACATCCTTTTTCATCTCGATAATGTTACATGCTGCAGTCAAGTCTGTTATACAAGCTGATTGTTTACAGTCCAATGATTATTTGAGTATAAATAACATTATACTTTTCCCAATATAATTAATAGATAACTCCAAAATTCGTGTGTATGCATTTTTATCAAAAATTATGACGAAAAATCGTTACAGAGTTGAAGTCGTGTTAGCATAGACATACGGAAAAGTTTGTAAAATGTATTAATTTTTACTATAAACGTTACTTTTCCTCTTCATAAAAATTCTTGCAGTTAGTGTTTAGCTTCATTGGTTATTAAAATATAAGCTATTAAAGTTAAAAAAACCTTATGAGTTACTGGTTACGGAGTTTACATTTGGCCTATAAAATTGGCCACAAATTTTATGTATTAACCAAAAATTCGTCAGATTGTTATAAATTTTGTAAAACAGGTGACAATGCGCTGATATATGTATATCAAAATATATAACTCAAATGTAATCCATGCATTAGAAATTAGCTGGTTGCATGGTTTTTATCACATTTTTTGATATCACCCATATATACCAAGATATAATTATATAAAATTTTACGAAATTATATCCTAAATATTGTTATATATTGTTATATATTGCACAATATATAGTGCCACATATTTGTATAAAATTTTTAAAAGCGTTTATATCGGGAACTTTTTGAACTTTGTAGGACTTTAGTCCTGCCTTACGTTTCACTTTACGTACAAAAAAGTCCGAGCATTGGGCTAACCGAGCTGATTTTCTGCCAGATGTGTTAGGAGCTCTATTAAGGAAGCTTTTAACTTTATATGCCTTACCAATGTTACGATAACCAGTCGTTGTTCCTGTTCCCGGTTTTCTTTCAATTGTTAGGTGTTCCAGATAACTTTTTACCACTTTTGAAACTGTTTGGCGGCATACATTAGTTTCGTTGGCATTATTTTTGTATGTACATTAGGGCGGGTCAAATTGTATGGACAAAAATTTTTTGATATTGCGTCATCGATTTTTCGAAAGCTTTTAGCATGGGGAAAAAAGTTCCACTACGACATATCAAAAAAATCATTTTCGGGGCTCCCAAATTTAAATTTTTTGCAATTTTCTAATAAATGCTAGATTAGCGCCATCTTGAGGTGGGTTATTGAAACAACTAATAAAGTTGTAAACAATATAACATTACAACCTTTCCAGAAAGGTATTACTTATGAAAATCGGATAAAAAATGTGGCAACTAGAGGTAAAAGTATATAAGTAAAATTATTTTCTCCTTGTTGTCATCAACATCATTATCATCATTTCTCATCATTATCATCATTTCATCATCAAGCAGAAAATAATTTTACTTATTACTTTTACCTCTAGTTGCCACATTTTTTATCCGATTTTCATAAGTAATACCTTTCTGGAAAGGTTGTAATGTTATATTTTTTTTTTTTTTTTTTTTTTTTTTTTTGATGGACCAACACTCAGGGGATGCCCCCCTATTAACGCAGTGCGTTGTGTTGGTATTAGGAAAATAGGTTATGAGGAGGAGGAAAGAGGGAGTAGTGTTTGTGAATATTTGATTTAAATTTCTCAACATTGTAAGTAACAGGGAAGACCTCTGCGGGAAGTTTATTCCACATACGGCTAGTGCGACTGATAAACGAATTCTCTCTATAATGCGTCGTGCGATCCACTGGACAATCGACTACAAACGGATGAGCTCTACCTGATAAGCGAGTATTACGAATAAAAACTTGGGCTTTGGGGACAAGTTCACTTATCTCAGCTGAGCACCTCCCATGATAATATCGATAGAACAGGGTCACACAACCCACATTCCGACGATGCTCTAATGAGTCAATAGAGCTGGATACCCTATTGTCATTGATAAGCGCCGACGCCCTCCTTTGCACACGGTCCAGAAGCTCCAAAATAGACTTCGAAGCTCCTGCCCATATATGGGAGTTGTATTCCATCTTCGGTCGGATATAGGTGGTATAAATAGTGAGTAAATCGGATGGAGTGAAGTACTTCTTGCACCGACGTAAAAAACCTAGAAACTTGAATGCTTCCTTCGACACTTGAAAAACATGTTTATTCCAACGGACATCACACTGAATTTTCATGCCCAGAACATCAAGAGTATCCGATTCCTCAATATCAATATCACCCATATGTACAGATGACATTGTTGACCTCACAGCCCTATGGGTCAACATACAACATTGGGTCTTGCGTGCATTAAAGTCGACCTTATTCGCACGACCCCACTCAGAGATTGTAGTAAGGTTACGATTCAGTGTGTCATTCATAATCTGCCTTTTGCCCCCAATCTCCTCAGGGCTTGGCCTACGATCGAAGGAAAATGAATGACAAATGTTGCTGTCATCTGCGAAAGAGTAGATAGGGTTGAAAGTTCGACCAAGAAGATCATTGAGAAAGATAAGAAATAGGGAAGGAGAAAGAACAGAACCCTGCGGTACGCCTGAATTCAGCTGAAACTCGTCGGATGAGACCCCATCTATAACAACACGAATAGTGCGATCTCTGAGAAAGCTCGAAATAAAACGAGCGAAGTCATTACCTACACCAAACGCAATAAGCTTCGAAATAAGCGCCCCGTGCCATACACGATCAAAGGCCTTTGAAATATCCAGAGCAACCACTTTGCTCTCACCAAAACGGTGGATGGACCGACTCCAACGCTCCGAGAGGAACGCTAACAGGTCTCCCGTAGAACGACGTCTGCGGAAGCCATACTGTCGGTCATTAAGAAGTGAGTGGGACTCTAAATAATTCACAAGATGGTAATTAACCATACTCTCCATCGCCTTTGAGAGCGCAGAGCATATTGCGATCGGGCGGTAATTTTCAGGGTTGTTAGCCGCACCCTTTTTAGGGATTGGCTGGACATTGGCAACCTTCCAGCACGAGGGGAAAACTCCCGCACAATACGAAGCACTAAAAAGGCTTGCCAATGGACGAGCTAGCGTCGAAGAACACTGTTTCAGCACCAGTGCTGGTATACCATCTGGCCCCGATGACTTATTTACGTTGAGGTCAGCAAGAACCCTCTTGACTGCTCGAGCTCGAAAGAATATCTTAGGCATATTACACGACACTCTTTCAAGCTCGGGCAGTGGTTGATCGCTTTCCGGCAGGAATGAATTACCTGCAAACATCTCAGCTAAAAGGTTAGCTTTATCAATCGGTTCAGTGAATATTTGGTCATCATTTATAAGAGTTGGGATAGTTGAACTAGCATTATCATTTACTCTTTTAACGAATGACCAAAAGCTCTTACTACCCCGTGGAGCAGAAAGAACTTTAGTACGAAGACGTTGCTCGTAAAGAAACTTTTCACGACTAAGTACTTTGCAACACTCATATCTCGCCCGTTTGCGAAGCAGATCAGTATTGGCGTTTTTATTATCCCGCCAATTATTGAACGCTAACTCTCTGGATCTGACTACGTTCCTGCAAGTCTGATTAAACCAACATTTATCTTTTGGTTTAACCGAAATTTGCTTCGAAGGAATGAAAGATTTCATTCCAAGCAATATAACCTGTTCAACCATTTTCGCCGCGGCATCTACGTTGTCGTCAAGGAAACAGAGTTTCCAATTAAAATGCCGGAAAAAATTGTTGAGCTCATCCCAACGTGCTTTTTTGTAAATAAAAACTGAACGTTTCGCAGCTGTTGTCGAAACGTTTCGAAGGACGGAGAACGAAAAAGATGCGGAAATGGTACAATGATCCGAATTGCCGAGAGGAGCAAGTGTTCTTACTTCATATTTGTCTGGATGTGAAGTAAGGAAAAGGTCAAGAGTATTCTGGTGTTCACCTTCAACGCACGGAATGTGCGTTGATTCATTCACTAATTGCGCTAGGTGGTTATGCGCGGCAAAAAGCTCAACATAAAGGCCCTCGGGAGTTGTATGGCTGGAATGGCGAAGCCAGGCAGAGTTGTGAATATTGAAATCGCCAGCAACAACGATTTCACTACTCGGGCAACTCTCCAAAATTTTAGAAATAGTATCAGAAAGGACGTCGAAGCCATTAAGGGTATTCGTCCTCTCCATGTTTGGGCTTCTGTATAAGAACCCGAAATGCAATGTGTGTCCTGATTTTAAATTTAACCGAAAGTGAGTTAAATTCCGTATCATTACAGTTTAAATGTTGCTGATACTGGTACACAAAATCATTGCGAATGTACATAGCAAGGCCCCGGTGAAATATAAAAAGGGATAGGAGTTGATAACCAGGTATATAGTAATCCTGTGGATCAGCATCCCCACATACCTGGGTCTCACATAAGGCGAAAACATCCGGCCGATGAAAACGAATGTGAGCAAATACGGAGAAGAAATTCGCCCTCAGTCCCCGTATGTTGCAGAAGTCGATGCGGAAACTTCCTGCCATTACAACGAATTGAAATTATAAATCAAATCTTTCTACCACTTTATTAGTTGTTTCAAAAAGCCACCTCAAGATGGCGCTAATCTAGCATTTATTAGAAAATTGCAAAAAATTTAAATTTGGGAGCCTCGAAAATGATTTTTTTGATATGTCGTAGTGGAACTTTTTTTTTCCCATGCTAAGAGCTTTCGAAAAATCGATGACGCAATATCGATTGCTAAATCGACCCACCCTAATGTACATGTTTGGTTTTGTTGAAAATATTTAATTATTTTTTAACGCACTTTTCTTTCATCGTCCATTCTGTAAAAAATTGCTAATTAAAACTCATGACGTAAATTAATTTATTAACTGACATATTTTTAAAATGTACACTGCCGAAAAAAAATGAGAAGCTTTAAACCAAAGTTAGAGGCAAAAATGTGTGTTAACATTTTTATGATCTCACTCCTTAAAATTTTTAACGGTTTTATCAATTATGTATTTCTATATAAACAATTTGCAATAAAGCATATACTGATCTATGATTTAATATAATTACATATGCGAAAATTTCTAAAATTTTTTTCAATATCACATTAAAACATATAAAGTCGCATACAATATTTTATATTATCATATATTTTAATATTAAAAAATAAATGTTATATATACTCATTTTTACTCGGGTTGTTTTAACCCATCTTTTGCCAACGTATCTCTAAAGACAAGTCTACTATTAAGACCCCAAAATAGCTATTCACTGATGGATCCAAGTCGACTGATTTTACAACTTTCGCAGCAGTGGAACAAGATGGACATCACATAAACTCTGGCTTACTAGATAACATCTGCTCTAACTTCACAGCTGAAGCTTTAGCAATATTGCTAGCAGTGGAATTCGCCTCAAAAAAAGACACTAAATATATAATTTGCACTGACAGCCTTTCGGCTGTCTTAGCCATGCAAAGCTCCCCGTACGACTCACCATTAATAAATGAAATAAGGAACATTTGTATACAACAACCAAATAAAATTAAAATAATGTGGGTCCCTTCTCACGTTAGTATAGCCGGCAACGAGTATGCCGACTTAGCTGCAGAAGATGCAAAACGTAGGCCACTACTTAAATTCTCCACCTGGGAATCTCCTCAAAAATGGTCCAACTATCAGCACGACTACAAAAATGTGAATCACCTTGGAATCAAACCAACCTATCCAAAAACTGTTCCAGAAAAGACTCTAATATAATAGTTCGCGTAAGAATTGGACACTGCAAATTCTCTCACAAACATCTATTGGAGAAAAATGCAGCCCCACGATGTTCTACTTGCATCACGCAGCTAACGGTTTCCCACATTCTAAATGAGTGCACCGATTACAATTCATCCAGGACCAACATCTTTGGATCAAATTCACCAACCGATCTCTTGAAAAATACATGTGATAATAATATTAAATTAACTTGTAAATTCATATTAGAAAATAGTCTATATAATCAAATTTAATGTATTTTTTTTCTCTATTCGGAGTCGAAAGCCTCTGCTGCTAGTACTCCTTTCTTAAATTAGTTACGTAATTGTATTATGTAATTAATTATAAATAAATAAATAAATAAGACCCCAAAATGTTTCATAGGAAGGCGATACCCAGCAAAATATTGGTAATGACACCTCCTTACTATCTGCATTACCAAAAATGATATATCATTACCTTTTGCATTATTTTATAATATAAAATAATGACTTCCTAATAACAGCCTATTGTATTCAATGTTTCAAAATATAAAATAATGACTTACTCGTAATAGTTTAAATAAATAAGTACTTTTTATACAATTAAAATTTATACATTTTTATTTATTATATGTAAATATGTTTTATGTTTAAATTTTTATGACGAGTCCTAAAATTACACACTAGAGAAAACTTAAATTTTTCTGAATGTATTTCCTTAAGCTAATAGTATTTGCTTAACTCCTTATTTTTAAGAATCAAGTAAGCAATCGGATAACCACTTATAATTCAACTTCTTGTAAGCATGTGTGTAACCACTTATTATTAAAAATCTCATAACTAATTATTTCTCATTTTTTCGTAAGCGAGCGAGTAAGCGTGACTACTTATAAAAACGACAACCCCAAACAAAAATAATGAGTTTAGACGCCAAAAAATTTTGGTAATGAAATGAATGAAATATTTTGCTGGGTGTAACAACGCATATGATAGTTTGAGGGCTTGATATAAATACAATTTAAAAAAATTATTAAAATTTTAATTCCAGGGTTGCCATATATTTTAACAAATAAATTGACTGGTCGAATCAAGGGGTTTCCGTAGAGTTTGTTAAAAGCCGAAAAATTTGAAAATCGCGGTTTTGGTTTTTCAGTGTTATAAAACCAGCGGTTTCGGTTATTTTTCGGTTTTCTTTTGATATTAATAGAATTGTTTTAAAATAATCCAGCAAAATCTTTCATTACCAAATAAGTGGTTATATAATAGGAATTCATAGCTCCGCACAACTTATATTTTGGCGTCTAAACTCATTATTTTTGTTTGGCGTGGTCGTTTTTATAAGTAGTCACGCTTACCCGCTCGCTTACGAAAAAATGAGAAATAAGTAGTTATGAGATTTTGAATAATAAGTGGTTACACACATACTTACAAAAAGTTGAATTATAAGTGGTTATCCGATTGCTTACTTGATTCTTAAAAATAAGGAGTTAAGCAAATACTATTAGCTAAAGGAAATACATTCAGAAAAATTTAAGTTTTCTCTAGTGTGTAATTTTAGGACTCGTCATAAAAATTTAAACATAAAACATATTTACATATAATAAATAAAAATGTATAAATTTTAATTGTATAAAAAGTACTTATTTATTTAAACTATTACGAGTAAGTCATTATTTTATATTTTGAAACATTGAATACAATAGGCTGTTATTAGGAAGTCATTATTTTATATTATAAAATAATGCAAAAGGTAATGATATATCATTTTTGGTAATGCAGATAGTAATGAGGTGTCATTACCAATATTTTGCTGGGAAAGCAACTGATGCATTTGTTACATCTAAAATTCAGCACTTAGAGTATGAAAACAATAACTTAAGGAGGCAAATAAATAGAAGTGACATTGTTATATTTGGGTTGTCGGCTGAAATGAATATAGATGAGATGCATAATACTGTGTTTGAGATTGGGAAATGCCTTGAAGTGGAAATTAATCATAGTGATATCAACCTATGTACATATATACGTCAAAAAGTCAGTTTTAGTCAAATTTAATAGCGTATACAAAAGAGATAAGTTAATGAAAAAATACTTTTCTACTGAAGGATTAAAACTTTGCCAGATATATAAAAAAACGGAAGCCGAATCCAGAGTCTACCTCAATGACAATCTGACCCCAATGGCGTCTAAACTCAACTACTTACTTATGTCGCAGATTGCTTAAAGATAGAAAGATCGCCAAATTCAGATTTTATAATAAAGAAATGCCAGAAGCCAAAATATTTCTCCCGGGTGGTGCCTCTAAATTACTTAATTTAGATAAGATGACTGCGTTTTTCAAAACCAATGTACAAGAAGAAGAAACCGAAACCGTAGATGCTTAATGCGAACTTTAAAATACTTATTTTCTTTATTATATAGAAGTTTGTATAAAATAGTATATGTGACAGCGCATAGAGAAAGGGACCTAAGGGTAAAAAAATCAATTTTTTTTTTTGATGTGGACAACATCTGAGCATCGGATGAGACCGATCCCATGCCCCAAAAGTGTTCCCTCCCAGAGATATGCGCGTTTTATGAAAGTGAAGTCGACGATTCTAAACGTATTTTCGTACTAACAGAGTGATATTCACGATTTAAAAGAATTATAAATGAGTACCCAGTCAGAAATCGCCAGTGGTACAAAAAATCAAGCACTGGCATACCACTGGGTAACCATGGTATTAAAAATAAATGACTGGCAGAACACTCATTTGGGACGCTTTGCCAGCATTTGCGAAAAGCGTTTTACCAGTATTTTTTTACAAAAATTTCGGTGGTTTATAAAAAAAAACCACTGGCAAAGAATTGGCTTAGAGTGATATGCCAAGGTTTGCAACCAGTGGTTATCCAGTACTACCTAGCCAATGCTACCAGGCGTACAAAAATCAATTCACTGGAAAACCAATGATTTCATAAAAATGCTGACGCTTCGTTAAAAAATGTTTGCAGTCGGAAGGTTCCGAGTTCAAATCCGGTTGCAAGCAAAAAAATTTTTTGGGATTTTTTTTAATTTAAAATTTTTTTTGTTTTATAAAATCAATTTTTTTGTTTGTGGGAAATCTCATTCAAGACCAACTTTTTTTTTGCCCTCCAAACACTGGCATACTAGTTACTAAAAATTGTTTGCCAGTACTAGCATTTTGGCACAGCCAGTAGTTGTCCAGCTATTATCATTCATTTATGTGTTTAGCCATTAAATATTATATGGCTCGTTAGCTCAGTGGGTAGAGCAATCGTCTGCCAATCTGACGGCCTGGGTTCAAATCACGGCAGGGTCAAAAAAATACATATGAACTTTTTTTTAATTTTATTTTGGAAAATATATTTCCAGACCACCTATTTATTGGTTTTGCCAGCGTTTTGCCAACGTTTAAAAATTTTGTTCCTCCAGTGCTTTTCCGGCGCTTTTTGAACAGCCGGTCCTTTTGTCTAATGATGTTATCATTTTGGGAATGGGAAAGCACTTTTTGCCAATACTTGTACCACCTGTTAAAGTGCTTTGCCACCGCTCTCCCGTTTGTATTTTTCTGACTGGGTATTTATTATAATTCACAATTAATAATTTCAGAAAATAAAGCTGGATTCGAAAAACCGCGAGCAAAATTGATATCAAACTCATGGAAACAGCGCGCTAGGTAGAAAACAGTAAAAACCAACTACACAAAACAAGAGGTAGGGACGACCTACGCGCGTTTTCAAGGTTGACCAACACGTTCCTGACGTCATGAGATGTGTCGCTTTCAAATGAGACCAATACCAACACGCTCAGTGATGGTACACCAAAGATACACGTATTAAATCTTTAAAATGGCTCTCCTGAACAAAACCGGTTTTTACCCTTAGGTCCCTTTCTATTTTGCGCGTCACATATTTTGTATTAATTTTATTATTTTTTTCATATACAATTTTGTTTTCTATTCTATTTTTGAAATTTTAATTTGTTTTGTTTTATAAAAACCTTTAATTTACTTTTTTGATTTTAGCATAAACTACAAAATTATAAAGCTGTTTTTTTAGTTATTTTTTTCTTCTTTTTTTCCTTCTTCTTTAAAGGATGGGAAAGATTCTGTTAATGATATTAATTAGCATAGACTTCGGAATACTTTCAGATAAATCATGCAGTATTGTGCAAAAGTGAAAAATACATATTTCCTTGTTGTTAATAAGCATGTTCGTTTATTTGCTTGCTGCAGGTAACTACCTTTACTGTATCGGGAGGGGTTCGGTGCAGGGGGTGAGCGGGGCTTTCTGGTTGTGAGGGTGGTATCAGTTTCGAGTAGATGAACATACTGACAATATCTTCGTTTGCACGAGTTTGTTGCTACTTTTACTACAGTTGGAGGGGTTTGTTTCCTGTTTTGTATTGAATTTTTCCGTATGTGGTGGAGGTGGTGGATTGTAGTGGGCAAGCGAACAAGCTTTGAATCTTTAAAAACTGTCGTTATTTTTATTAAAAATCATTGCAAAGGTGTGACGTGATTTTGAGGGTATTCTCGATTGTTTTATTAACAATTGTTTTTTTTTACGAATAGTTTTTTCATGAATAAATCTCCCAGCAAAATATTGGTAATGACACCTCATTACTATCTGCATTACCAAAAATGATATATCATTACCTTTTGCATTATTTTATAATATAAAATAATGACTTCCTAATAACGGCCTATTGTATTCATTGTTTCTAAATATAAAATAATGACTTACTCGTACTAGTTTAAATAAGTACTTTTTACACAATTAAATTTTATACATTCCCAGCAAAATATTGGTAATGACACCTCATTACTATCTGCATTACCAAAAATGATATATCATTACCTTTTGCATTATTTTATAATATAAAATAATGACTTCCTAATAACGGCCTATTGTATTTATTGTTTCTAAATATAAAATAATGACTTACTCGTAGTAGTTTAAATAAGAACTTTTTACACAGTTAAATTTTTTTATTATTTGTAAATATGTTTTGTTTAAGTTTTTATGACGAGTCCCAAAATTACACACCAGAGAAAACTTAAATTTTTCTGAATGTATTTCCTTAAGCTAATAGTATTTGCTTAACTCCTTATTTTTAAGAATCAAGTAAGCAATCGGATAACCACTTATAATTCAACTTCTTGTAAGCATGTGTGTAACCACTTATTATTAAAAATCTCATAACTAATTATTTCTCATTTTTTCGTAAGCGAGCGAGTAAGCGTGACTACTTATAAAAACGACAACCCCAAACAAAAATAATGAGTTTAGGCGCCAAAAAATAAGTTGTGCGGAGCTATGAATTTCTATTATATAACCACTTATTTGGTAATGAAAGATTTTGCTGGGTTTTTATTTATTATATGTGAATATGTTTTATGTTTAAATTTTTATGACGATTCCTAAAATTACACACTGGAGAAAACTTAAATTTTTCTGAATGTATTTCCCTAAGCTAATAGTATTTGCTTAACTCCTTATTTTTAAGAATAAAGTAAGAATGGGATAACCACATATAATTCAACTTTTTGTAAGCATGTGTGTAACCACTTATTATTCTAAATCTCATAACTACTTATTTCTCATTTTTTCGTAAGCGAGTGTGTAAGCGTGACTACTTATAAAAACGACCACGCCAAACAAAAGTAATAAAGTAATAAATAAGTTGTGCGGATCTATGAATTTCTATTATATAACCACTTATTTGGTAATGAAAGATTTTGCTGGGTTGGCTTTCAAAGAACAGCTTGCCACTTCGGATTTAATGTCTTTAAGTTGAACTATAATATCTTCAGATATATTTTTGGACAGCTCTTTAATTGTCGCTTCCAACTCACTTAACTTTGATGAAATTTCAGTGTCATACGTTTTGGCTTTTGGTTTATTGAAGCACGACCGACATTTAAATACTATTCCACCTTTGCTTTTGTTTTATAAGTTCTAGCATTGACTCTGTTACATAAGAATTTTTTTTGTTGCGCAGCTTATATGGAAATCAAGATCACATTCACATTTAGTAAATTTTGCATTCTTTTAATTTACATCACATTCTGCACACTGTTTTGCTGGAGCCATTGTATATTACTAGTGTTTTATTGCTTATAAATTTTAAGTTTTTTATTAATTTCTTTTTATGCACATATGTATGTATGTTCAAATGCTTTTTTAACTCTGTCCTATTTTGTTAAATTTGTTATTGTTTGTTTCTAAACTGACTTTTGTGTTTTATTGCTTATAAATTTTAAGTTTTTTTTGAACTTCTTTTTATGCACATATGTATGTATGTTCAAATGCTTTTTTAACTCTGTCCTATTTTGTTAAATTTGCTTAAATATTTCTCAAATGCAATGCAACTGTTTAAATGAGTCTGATAAAAAGTAAAAAATAGAATAGCAAGTAATAATACTGGTTTTTTATTTATATCTGGCTTCGTCTTCTCATAAAATATAAGAGTATCTTAGCATTATTTCTGTCGATATAAATGAAGCAGATGGGATATTTCTCATTTATTGTTTCTCAAATTTTTTTTCCATTAGTTTTTTACAGTTTTTTTCCTTTCTTTTTTTATCGTTCAATTATATGTATAATATATTTTTCTTTTAAATTTATAAATTTATATTTAAATTTTTAATATGATTTCTTTCCCAATATATTCATTTATGGTCGTTTAATTAAACTGACTTCTTTAATACAATTAGAAACACGATTTTACCACCAATTTTTATTTTTTTACGGACAGTAGAAAATTTGCGTCTACTCTTGTGTCATTGCAAATTAACACTCGTAAAAAATCGGAGGCTCGATTTTGATTTTTCGACCATGGTTTATTCGCGAAACTTTCTTAGAATTTCTCGCAGATTAAAAATATGCTATTATCCTCATAGGCAAAAAAAAATTATTAAGACTTTCAAGGCGTAGTGACAATTAAAGTATTAGATGAAACAACCCACTCAAAAAAATTCAAACGGGAAAGCGATGGCAAAGCACTTTAACAGGTGGTACAAGTACTGGCAAAAAGTGCTTTCTCATTCCCAAAGTAATCACATCATTATACAAAAGGACCGGCTGTTCAAAAAGCGCCGGAAAAGCACTGGAGGAACAAAATTTTTTAACGTTAGCTAAACGCTGGCAAAACCAATAAATAGGTGGTCTGGAAATATATTTTACAAAATAAAATTTAAAAAAGTTCATCTGTATTTTTCTGATCCTGCCGTGATTTGAACCCAGGACGGCAGATTGGCAGACGATTTCTCTGACCACTGAGCAGTGTTGCCAAGTTTTTTTTTACAAATCCCCCTAAATTGTCAAAAAAATTCAGCAATTTCCTAAGTTTTTATTTCAAATTATTTTTAATAAATGGAAATAATTGATTTTTTTGTTGTTAAAGTAAAAAAGCTCCGTTATATTTTAGCTGGTTTTCTTTGCTTTCCTAGTCGCAGTCTAAAATTTTTCAACTTCAAAAGTTGTAGGCTAAAGAAAATAATAAATATACAGGCCTGTTCTGGATATCACCAAACGCCGAAGTGATTTGAAATCACTTAAAAGGTGCTCTGAACAGAAATATTTTGAAAATCACGTGGTTTTAAACCGGTCAGATAAGTTAAGGTTATTTGAAATCACTTGTTGTTTTTCTGTACGTACTTTGTTATGAACTTAATAATAACTAAAGGGTTCTTCAACAGGGATGCTACAAAATTAGAAAGACAGGGACAGCAAACGACGCCATATTTCTTGCCGCCCTTTGACATTTCTCTTCAGTAAGGTTTGCCATTTCATGATGAAAAGACATACGAGCTAACGAGTCGAAAATATTAAAATTTACTACCGAAATCCGAATCAGTGGCCTCGTCATAATGAATGGCTTCGTCAATAAACAAAATATGCATTATTGGTCAGACAGCAATCCACACGTACTCCATGAGTCATCATTGCATCCCGAAAAAATTACGGTTTGGTGCGGTTTATGGGCCGGCGGCGTCATTGGGCCGTACTTCTTCCGTGATGATCAAGACCGGCACGTTACTGTGAATGGGAATCGCCACCGTTCAATGATAACCGAATATTTTTGGCCCCAATTGGATGATATGGACTTGGAGGACATGTGGTTCCAACAGGACGGCGCCACAAGCCACACAGCGAATATCACAATCAATTTATTACAAACCAAGTTTGGAGAACGTGTTATCTCACGAAATGGTCCAGTCGATTGGCCGCCTCGGTCGTGCGATTTGACGCCGTTGGACTATTTCCTGTGGGGCTACGTCAAATCTTTGGTCTATGCCAACAAGCCAGCGACGATTGATGAACTTCGTACGAATATCGGCCGATTTATGCTTGAAAACCGTCGAAAATTGGGTTCAGCGTCTGGACTTCTGCAAGCGTGCCCGTGGTGGCCATGCAAAAGAGATCGATTTCCATACATAATGGCATCGAACGTACTTTCACAGAAATAAAGAATTTCATTGATATCCAAAACCGTTTTTGTTTTATTTAAAAAAACTTTTGTAGCGCTCTTATTGAAAAACCCTTTATCTTGAAAATGTAATTTTATGTGTTTTTTATGGATTCTTGTAGTAAGATTAGGCTTTTATACATAAAAAACTTAAAAATGAACAAGTTTTCAAAGTAACTGCTTGTTTGCAAAAAATTGTATTTTTTTTTTGTATGACATTCGTCGTGATTTTGCAATCATATTTAGTTGTCAGCTGATTTGGCTTTTCGAAAATACATGTGTAGATGCCAGAGTCACACAATGTTACAATACCGAACAAATTAACTAAAATATTTTATAAAAATAACCTTTTAATACCAAACTTTATTATTTTTCTTAAGTAAAAATAAAATAGCAAATAATTATGAAGTTTTTTATTAAGAAAATATAAAGAAACATATGTATTAAATGTAACAAATGGCAACAACAAGTAATCACAGCATTAAGACTGTAATTACCCTTTCTGCTAAAATATGCAGAATGATCGGACGGTGGCTTCATTATTCTAATAAGCGTTCCATCAACACATCCAACTACGCCGGGTATACCAAACTGTTGATAGAAATGAGATTTTGATGCACTTTGTGTTTGCTGATCTAATGAGATTTGTATCCAAGTTGGACACAAGGTTTCTTCTAATAAATTCATTACGTTCCATAAGATCTTGCAGAAGGTGGAGCGTCCCATACTTATGTTCACATCGTTCACTATGAGCACTTGATACGATCCGACTGCTAAAAATCTAAGCACAGCTGCTAGCTGAATACTTTCCGGAATGGAGGAGTTTGGTAGCTGTGGTGCTATTTCTTCCAATACCATTTGAAAAGCCGTCTTGTTTAGCCGGTAAAATGGAATGGAACTGAAAACCAATATGCCTTAAATCATTACATTAATTTAATCGTTGTTTACTTACAATGTTTCGTTTGTATCCATAGGATTTGATACATCACGCAAATAACGCTTTTTAACACGATCATCCCTTAACTGCTTTCTTTTTAAATCAATTACTGCCAATATAGTAGCTCCCGGCATTTTAATTTTCCACTTAATATTTTTATTAAAAATATAAATCAAAACAAAGTAAAGAAATCAGCTGTTTCCTCGTGATATCGAAAAACTGAAATCACGCTGAAAAACATAAAATCTGGTGATTTGTAGAACAGCAACAAATCACCCGTGTGATTTTAAAACGGTCCGTGTTTTGAAATCACACACCGTTTTCAGAACAGGCCTGATAATTAATAAAGGCAAAACCACCCCTAAAATGTTTTCTTACCCCCCCCCCCCAAATTTCCCCCTAACAAATTCGTACCCCCTAAATCTATGGGGAAAACCCCAACTTGGCAACACTGCTACTAAGATATTGAGACATATAATATTTGGTGGCTAAACACATAAAAGGAACTAATATGCCAGCGTTGGGAGAGCAAAAAAAAGTTGGTCTTAAAGGAGCTTTCCCATAAACAAAAAAATTGATTTTATAAAACAAAAAAATGCTTAAATTAAAAAAAAATAAAAAATAAATGTTTTGCTTGCAACCGAATTTGAACTCGGAACCTTCTGACTACAAACCTTTTTTAACGAAGCGTCAGCATTTTTATAAAATCGTTGCTCTGCCAGTGAATTGTTTTTTGTACCGCTGGCGATTTCTGACTAGGTAGCAATGGATAACCACTGGTTGCAAACCTTGGCATATCACTCTAATCCCATTCTTTGCCAGTGGTTTTTTTATAAACCACCGAAATATTTGTGAAACAAATACTGGCAAAGCGCTTTTTGCAAACGCTGGCAAAGCGTCCTAAATGAGTGTTCTCCCAGTCATTTATTTTTAACAGCGTGGTTACCCAGTGGTATGCCAGTGCTTGATTTTTTGTACCACTGGCGATTTCTGACTGGGAATTGTTGTTAAAAGTTTTGTTCTGTTAACGAACCTCTTGATGGGTCTGTTTTAAACGATAAAATGTGTTAACATTGCAACAAATTTTGTTAATATACATATATCTTTGGTGCACAGACAGACTCAGTAATAGCACGCGAAAGAATCACATAGAGCCTTAACAATACATTTTAATTGTTAAGTTTGATATATTTGCATTTGACGAAAGAAGATTCATATTTGGGTCGTAGTCCAAGAGATTCAATGGGATGAAATTCTTTATTCCCTTCTCCTTTTCAATGGGACCGGTAATTGAAACATTTTTAAAAATATGTAGGAATACAATGAGTGTCATTTTTGTTCGGTTTAAAATCAAATATGATAAATTCCAAATAGAATTTACAATTTATTTTACAACAAATAGAGAAAAACTTATGAAAAAAACTTTCCTAGAACCAATGGTTGACAATTAATGCATTTTCAATTGTTACCAATTTCACTATCATCAGATTGTCTTTATGGCGTTCTATCTAGGCTATAATGTAGATTTTAGTTTTTGTATAAGTATATGTTAACTTTCAAAGAAAAACATTTTGAGAAGTAAACTCAAACATTTTTAATTATCCATTTCATACTACAACGAAAACCACATGTTTTTAACAAAGCTATTATTTTTTTCTACACGCAAAAAATAAAACATGTATAATTGCCGAAGTACTTCGGTAAAATACAACTTCAAAATTTTTCTGCTAAGTTACACAATTCTTTAAGTAAAATATAATATTTTTTAAGTAAAGTTATAAAAGAAAAAACTTAGGTAATTTAACATATTTTGAATATTACAAATGGAATGAGCCAAAAACTAAGGCAAGTTGACAAAAACTAAAAATTGCTAAATCTATATGTATTTTTTTATTAATACTTTTGAAGTTGTATTTTACCTAAGTACTTCGATAATAATACACTTTTAATTTTTTCCATGTATGTTGTAGTTCTTACTTTGATTTCAATGGCAAAGCAATATATTCGTATAATTCTGACAAGCTTTGTTATAAAATAAACCGTTCCATAATTAAATTTGGTTCATTGTATTAAATGTTGCAGTATGTGGGTATACGAGCAAATTCCAATTTATGAAATTTCATACCTGTTGAGGAAAAACTCAAATTGAAATTCAAAAATTAAATTTCCTACCTAGACATTAAATACAACACAATAAATTACGAATACTTGTTCTTTCCAAGAGAGAAAATCATTTAGATAAAATATACAGCACGATCTGGGAGACGTAGGATGGATTACGTTTATTAGATTCTTCTTTTGTCTTCATTTTACTACAATTAAGTCTTGTAAAACGTTTTTTTGTTTCTTTATTTTTTTGTTTTTTCAAAATGTAGTTAGGGTTAGAGTGAGCAATTTAATAATGTTGTAAACAAGTTGTTTTCTTCTTTCGCAGTGATTTCACATTAGTAACTCTAACGATAGTTAGAGGCAATAAATATTTAATTTGTTTTCTTAATTTAGTAAATTTAATATTAGCGTAAATTAAACTACTAATTCAATTGTGTACAGCAGTTGAGGAATGTTGTATACTTCTTTCAAATTCTTCCAAACTTAATGCTTGATTCATGTTTAACAATGGCAGCTTCCCAGCAGAGGCCTGTGCCAGTAATTCAGGAGAAAACCATTGAGCCAATTGGTTACTAGTAGGTGATAAGCCGCCATCACGTTGATAGCTAAGATTCGTTACAGAATTATTATCAGTATTAGACGGATGATGAACAGGTGCTGGTACAGCTAAAAATAAAAATATAAAAAAAATCATGGTTAGATCCCTCTTACATATGGAATAGTAGCTGTGTTTGTGCGGTAAACTATCAACATTGGCTTTTGTCATTCCCATACAAATTTGACATTAGTAACGTTAAGAGTTAACACTAAATGTTGGCTAATGGCATATTTGTATGGGATTGACAAAAGCCAACAATGATAGCTTGTCGCACAAATACAGCTAGTGTTATGTTTAATATGAAAGTAACTAGCGGGCGAAGCCCGCTACGTTGTTAGCGTGCCTTAAAGTTCAGAATTAAATTTCTTTTAGATAAAATAAAACACAATATTTGTTGCTAAAGTAAAATAATTGTTAAGGTAAATTTATTGTAATGTTTAACTACCCAGTCAGAAATCGCCAGTGGTACAAAAAATCAAGCACTGGCATACCACTGGGTAACCACGGTATTAAAAATAAATGACTGGCAGAACACTCATTTGGGACGCTATGCCAGCGTTTGCAAAAAGCGTTTTACCAGTATTTGTTTTACAAAAATTTCGGTGGTTTATAAAAAAAACCACTGGCAAAGAATTGGCTTAGAGTGATATGCCAAGGTTTGCAACCAGTGGTTATCCAGTGCTACCTAGTGCTACCAGGCGTACAAAAATCAATTCACTGGAAAACCAATGATTTTATAAAAATGCTGACGCTTCGTTAAAAAATGTTTGTAGTCGGAAGGTTCCGAGTTCAAATCCGGTTGCAAGCAAAAAATTTTTTTTGGATTTTTTTTAATTTAAATTTTTTTTTGTTTTATAAAATCAATTTTTTTGTTTGTGGGAAAGCTCCTTCAAGACCAACTTTATTTTTGCCCTCCTAACACTGGCATACTAGTTACAAAAAATTGTTTGCCAGTACTAGCATTTTGGCACAGCCAGTAGTTGTCCAGCTATTATCACTCATTTATGTGTTTAGCCATTAAATATTATATGTCTCGTTAGCTCAGTGGGTAGAGCAATCGTCTGCCAAACTGACGGCCTGGGTTCAAATCACGGCAGGACCAAAAAAAATCCATATGAACTTTTTTTAAATTTTATTTTGGAAAATATATTTCCAGACCACCTATTTATTGGTTTTGCCAGCGTTTTGCCAACGTTTAAAAATTTTGTTCCTCCAGTGCTTTTCCGGCGCTTTTTGAACAGCCGGTCCTTTTGTCTAATGATGTTATGTATCATTTTGGGAATGGGAAAGCACTTTTTGCCCGTACTTGTACCTCCTGTTAAAGTGCTTTGCCACCGCTTTCCCGTTTGTATTTTTCTGACTGGGTAGAAACACTATTTTTTGTCTCTTCATTTTTATATAAATACTAGCGGGCAAAGCCCGCTACGTTGTTAGCGTGCCTTAAAGTTTATTTAATTCCAGTTTTTTAAAAGTAGACCTGGCAATTCAAGTAAATTCACAAAGTTTTTTGCGTCGGTTTCTTCCACCGATGCTTCTTAACCGGCAGTTTAAATATCCGAATATATAAATTGTATTCTTTTTTAAGGTTTTTTCTCTTTTAATAAATTTGTTTAACATTTCTGTAGAGCATGTTTCAATGCCAAGTATCATAGTCATTGCTTAAAGTGTTTACACAGGTAACTAAAAGGGTTTTTTTTACCTCTTTTTGTTTCCCCTCCCCCCGCAAAAATACCCAAATATATATAATTCTGACTCAGTGGATGAATGTCTGAGTCAAAGGTAGTCAAATGCAAAATTTCAAGTGAAACCCTCCAGTAGTTCATTGAAATTCCATTCCATTTCCCTCCAGTTATCTAATGTTTCATTTTCACTCGTTCCCTGTTCCATTCTATTTCGTTTGACAATTTTAGTGTTCCAATGCAACTCGTTCCCAGATTCTATTTCATTCCATTTCGTTCCCACTGTCTTGTGTTTCAGTATCAGTCGTTCCTCTTTCCATTCCATTTCTTTGCACTTACTCTGTTCCATTCCTTTTTTAAATGTAGTGTTTCAATTCCACTCGTTCCCCATTCCATTCCATTTCGCTCCCTATTCCATTTAGTTCCATATCTCATTCCATTGTCTATTGTTTCAATTCCACTCGTTCTAACTTCATATAAATTTCATTCAACTTGTGTTGTGTTTCAATTCCACTCGTTTCCCATTTATATTCTTAATTTTTGAGCTCCAAATAAATAAGGGGAGAAATTTTCTCCTTTTTAATCCCCATTTTTACCAAGTCCCTCTCCAAAGTTCCAAAAAGTACCTTGTCGATAAGTTAGCCCATACTCCAAGGAACACATTTTATAAATTTCAGGTTTCAAGCCAGAGGGGTTCGCGCAGGCAATCAAGGGGAAAATTACTCCCTTTTTACACCTCTCGGTAGGAGTTTCCAGAAATGCCGTCTTAGCGTACGTCTGCGTGGGAAGAGGAACTTACATATAGAATTTCAGCTTCCTAGTTCTAGCAGTTTGGCCAGGCTTCAAGGGGGAGAATTTTTAACTTTTTACACCTCCCGGTAGGAATTTCCAAAAATGCCGTATTCCCTTTTTAGCCCTCCCGGTAGGAATTTCCAAAAATGCGGTCTGAGAGAACATCTGCGTTGAAGAAGGAACCTACATACAGAATTTCAATACCTTAGTTCCAGCAGTTTGGCCAGCCCGTCAAGGGGGAGACTTTTTCCCTTTTTACCCCTACCTGTAGGAATTTCCAAAAATGCCGCCTTAACGGACATCTACTTTGGAGGAGGAACATACAAACCGAATCTCAGATCCCTAGTTCCAGCAGTTTGGCCAGCTCGTCAAGGGGAGAGACCTTTCCTGTATTGACCCTACCTGTAGAAATTTTCAAAAATGTCGTCTTGGAGGATGTCTACAATAGAGGAGGAATCTTCATATCAAATTTCAACCTCCAGCGATTTGGGCAGGCATCTAAGTCGGCAATTTTCCCTTTTTTGCAACGTCCCTGTCCAAAATTCCAAAAAGCCCATACTCCAAGGAACATGGAGTTTCCGCAGGCAGTCAAAGGGAAAGTACTTTCCAGAAAAGTTAGCCTATACTCCAAGGAACACATATATTAAATTTCAGCTAGCCAAAGCGGTTTTGGCAGGCTGTTAAGGGGGAGACTTTTCCCTTTTTTTTGGTAGGAATTTCCAAAAATCCCGTCTTAGCGGACGTCTACGCCGTAGGAGGAACCTACATACCAAATTTCAACTTCCTAGCTTCAGCGGTTTGGGCTGGGCGATGTTGAGTCAGTGAATCAGTCAGTCACGTTATTCTTTTATATACAGTAATTATCGCTTATATGCACTTATAAATTTGCACGACGTTTCGTGATTATAAATGGGAATTATAACGGGAATATATTATGCATTGTTATTGAGGTGTTGGATAATTTTTGGTACATTTAAAAGATAAATGCTTATAACCGGCGTGCATATAAGCGGTGAATACTGTGTAGAGATTGTTTTACTATATCCAAGAAATTACATAAAAATTAAAACCCCTGCATTACGCTTTTCTTCCATTTTTTACAGATTTCTCGAAATTTGACGTAATTATTCAGCAAAAATACAAAAACTGAAAAACAGGTATAAAATCACTTCTGGGCAGAGTGTCAAATCCATCATTTGAAAAGAAATTGCTAATCTACAACACAATAACATCCCCGATTTGGAAGTTCTGCTATGGGGAACTGAAAGTAATTGAAATATAAAAATAATACAACGTATTATGTTAATGAACTTTTGTGTTTAAAATATACCAGGAAGGATATAAGACTAGGAGATGCAATCGCTATCGGATCGCATATCGGACAGGACATCAGATAGAACATTATGGCGTTGTAAGACAGAGTCGATCGAAAAATGAGGAAAAGCTAAATTTGGCAGAAACTAAAAATTAACCAAAAAATTAAACTGATGTCGTTGTCGAAACTGGTTTCGGAATTATTCGATAAACCGTTTATTTTTGTCTATATTTCCGGGTTTTTTAAACCGATTTTTGAAAAAGGACGGTTTTCGAATTATTCGTGAAACCAGGTTTCCCTCGTCGTATAATTCGACATTTTCGAATATTTTTCAGGTCCAAATTTCAAATAAATTTACTTCATTTGTTTAATAGTTATACAAAATATTTAGTGTTTGTTTCCTCCCTTAGGTACGGTATATTAATTTTGTCGTTCCTATAACGTACATTAGTGGACTTTTGGCAAAACAACTTATATTTTAGAAACAAGAAATGTCAATGTTTTTTCAAGAGACTATTTTTTCTACAATTCAACATTTTCTTTCTATTTTAAAAAAGTAATATTTTATTTTTTGGCAATAAGTTTAGTAGCAAAGATCTAAAAGTGTTGTCCTAAAATGTATATAAGTTCCATTTTTCCATTTTTGTAGCACGAGTAGTATGCTTTACTTGTATGTGCATATCCACTGGAATATTTTGTATAAAAGAATATCATATTACACAACGATCTACACTGGTTGTTGTGTTTACAGTAAGCTAAGCTGAGAATACTCAGTACGACTGATACGATATCCACTGTACACATTGTTAAACAGTCAACCCTTAGGGTGTTGTACACTGATCGTTGTTTTGCACTAGTAAATCTGATGGAAAGTATTCAGTCCCTTGCTACATTTCCCACTGTAGATAATTTGCCACGTAAGCAATAATGTAGTAAAAATACCGATCGATTTTGTTCAATAAATGAATTACTTTGCTTAACGTCTTAGGGAGCGTATCATCCGCTCCATGCAAAGTTTATAAAAAGTAAACTAAAAGACTTTTTATTTACATGGCGATCCTGCCGCCTAGTTAATTATTCAATTAACTAATGCTGGAGTTGCTTTATTAATGAGCACCCAGAAACCTGGAAGCACTATTAGAACATTTGCGCCCAGGATTATCAATTTGAAAAAAAAGAAAGAGGTTGCTGAAAATAGCACCAATAGACGAGTGCTTCATTGCACCGTCAAAATAGAAGAAAAATAAAAATTTTATGACCTGACGAATCAGCCACAACGATTCCGTCAGCTGCGCGTGAAGGAAGATACTGTCTGCCAAAAGACATGCTAACAATCCACCGGCGAGGAGAATGAGAAGCCAACAACCAATACCAATCATAGAATAGATGGCACCGGGTAGCAATCAAAGGAGAGCCACGCAACATTTCAAGGACCACAACGAACCAGAATATATATATAGGTATAAAAAAATATATAGCTTTGACAGAGTGCGTACAAGATATGCACCTGTAGGGAACGGAGGCGACTTCGCCCATGTTCAAGTAAAATAAAATTTTTTTAAAGAAAAATTTAAAGAGAAATATGAATTTAGAAATAAGTTCCAAGAACAAGATTTTTTTTTAATATTTAGATATCCGGGAATCGCCCGAGTTCAAAATTTGAATGTCAAATTTCAATTTGAAACAAAAAAAAAAGGAAAACAAATGGAAATATATAATAATTTTGAATATAACTTTTTAATTTGCTACTAAAATACTTTTTGTAAATTTTTTTATTTGGTCCTTTATATTATGGATAGAAAGAAAAACAAAAGTAGATCAAAAAACGAGTAAAAAGGTTAAAGTCGGGCATGCCGACTATACAATACCCTACACCAGTCTGGTTAAAAGTCAACTAATGTTTGGATCCGAAATTCGAATGGGTTAAAATGGGACTTGTGTCAAAATTTTGTATAATGTGAGTCAGCGAACCAAATTTCATTAAAATATCTTAATATTTGCGACCTGCAGTTTGTAACCAAGCCAATTTTGGGGGGACCCTTATATGGGCACTAGGTCTAAACATGGACCGGTGTTAACCAAAATCAATAGGCTTCGTCTTTGGGCTGATATAGGTCGGTATACCAAATTTCATCAAAATATCTTAATATTTGCGACCTGCAGTGTGTAACCAAGCCAATTTTGGGGGGACCCTTATATGGGCACTAGGTCTAAACATGGACCGGTGTTAACCAAAATCAATAGGCTGCGTTATTGGGCCAAAATAGGTCTGTGTACCAAATTTCATCAAAATATCTTAATATTTGCGACCTGCAGCGTATAAACAGTATAATTTTGGTAGGACCCTTATATGGGCACTAGGTCTAAACATGGACCGATGTTCACCAAAATCAATAGGCTGCGTTATTGGGCCAATATAGGTCTGTGTACCAAATTTCATCAAAATATCTTAATATTTGCGACCTGCAGCGTATAAACAGTATAATTTTGGTAGGACCCTTATATGGGCACTAGGTCTAAACATGGACCGATGTTCACCAAAATCAATAGGCTGCGTTATTGGGCCAATATAGGTCTGTGTACCAAATTTCATCAAAATATCTTAATATTTACGACCTGCAGCGTATAAACAGTATAATTTTGGTAGGACCCTTATATGGGCACTAGGTCTAAACATGGACCGATGTTCACCAAAATCAAACTTGTTCGTCCTTGGGCCAACATTGGTCTGCGTACCAAATTTCACCAAAATATCTTAATATTTGCGACCTGTAGAGTGCGCACAAGATTGCATGGACAGACAGACAGACGGACGGACGGACGGACAGACCGACATCGTTAAATCGAAATAAAAAAAAATTCTGAGCCGATCGGTATACTATAAGGTGGGTCTACGACCAATATTTTTTGGTGTTACAAACATCAGCACAAACTTATAATACCCTGACCACATAGTGGTGTAGGGTATAATAAATAAATATTTGATCACTTTTTCTCATGAAAGTGGATTGTAAGAAATGAATCCATAATAAATTGCAATATACGTGTGTATGTTAAGATAATTTGGTAAAGTGCGAACTTAGGTAGATAGACCCGTAAGTAGTTTTGTTCATTTGCGTTTTGAATGAAAATAAATAACGTAAAGCAGGGTTGGAAAGCATTTTATAATATTAAAACGAGTAAAAAGGTTAAAGTCGGTCATGCCGACTATACAATACCCTACACCAGTCTGGTGTATTGTTTGGATCCGAAATTCGAATGGGTTAAAATGGGGCTTTTGTCAAAATTTTCTATAATGTGAGTCAGCGCACCAAATTTCATTAAAATATCTTAATATTTGCGACCTGCAGTTTGTAACCAAGCCAATTTTGGGGGGACCCTTATATGGGCACTAGTTCTAAACATGGACCGATGTTCACCAAAATCAATAGGCGTCGTCCTTGGGCCAACATAGGTCTATGTACCAAATTTCATCAAAATATCTTAATATTTGCGACCTGCAGCGTATAAAGAGTATAATTTTGGTAGGACCCTTATATGGGCACTAGGTCTAAACATGGACCGATGTTCACCAAAACCAATAGGCTGCGTTATTGGGCCAATATAGGTCTGTGTACCAAATTTCATCAAAATATCTTAATATTTGCGACCTGCAGCGTATAAACAGTATAATTTTGGTAGGACCCTTATATGGGCACTAGGTCTAAACATGGACCTATGTTCACCAAAATCAATAGGCTGCGTTATTGGGCCAATGTAGGTCTGTGTACCAAATTTCATCAAAATATCTTAATATTTACGACCTGCAGCGTATAAACAGTATAATTTTGGTAGGACCCTTATATGGGCACTAGGTCTAAACATGGACTGATGTTCACCAAAATCAATAGGCTGCGTTATTGGGCCAATATAGATCTGTGTACCAAATTTCATCAAAATATCTTAATATTTACGACCTGCAGCGTATAAACAGTATAATATTGGTAGGACCCTTATATGGGCACTAGGTCTAAACATGGACCGATGTTCACCAAAATCAATAGGCTGCGTTATTGGGCTAACATAGGGCTGTGTACCAAATTTCGTCAAAATATCTTAATATTTACGACCTGCAGCGTATAAACAATATAATTTTGGTAGGACCCTTATATGGGCACCAGGTCTAAACATGGACCGATGTTCACCAAAATCAAACTTGTTCGTCCTTGGGCCAACATAGGTCTGTGTACCAAATTTCATCAAAATATCTTAATATTTGCGACCTGTAGAGTGCGCACAAGATTGCATGGACAGACAGACAGACGGACGGACGGACAGACGGACATCGTTAAATCGAAATAAAAAAAAATTCTGAACCGATCGGTATACTATAAGCTGGGTCTACGACCAATATTTTTTGGTGTTACAAACATCAGCACAAACTTATAATACCCTGACCACATAGTGGTGTAGGGTATAAATAGCGGGCAAAGCCTGCTACGTTGTTAGCGTGTCTTAAAGATTTTTTTTATGTAAAGGTAGACCTGGCAATTCAAGTAAATTCACAAATTCAGTTGGAAAATTTACTGCGTCGGTTTCTTCCACCGGTGCTTCGTTACATGAAGTTTAAATATCGGAATATATAAGTTCCATTCCTTTTCTAAGGTTTTTTCTCTTTTAGAAAATTTGTTTAACTTTTTGGAGAGTATGTTTCAATGCTACATAAGTTTCATATTCCGTGGATAGTGTTTGAACAGGTAATTCCCTCTTCCAATCCATTTGCATTGTCTATAATTTGAATTCCACTCGTTCAACGTTTATATCCATTTCATTCCACTTGTGTAGTGTTTCAATTCCACTCGTTTCCTATTTAGTTTCTTAATTTTAGTGTTTCATATACACTTTTTCTTTAAGTTTTAGGTTTCTAGCTAAAGACGCAGACGTTAAGGGGGGGGGGGGCAATTTTCCCCTTTTGAACCACCATTTTTACCACGTTCCTGTCCAAAGTCCTAGAAATGCCTTGTCGATAAGTTAGCCCATACTCCAAGGAAAACATATTATATATTACAGGTTTCTAGCCGAAGGGTTCGGTTAGGCCATCAAGGGGGAGAATTATTCCGTTTTTACCCCTCCCGGTAGGAATTTCCAAAAATTCCATCTTAGAGGACGTCTGCGTTGGAGGAGGAACCTACTACATACATAATTTTAGGTCTCTATATCCAGCAGTTTGGCCAGACTATCAAGGGGGAAGTTTTTTCCCTTTTTACCCCTCCCGGTTTGAATTTCCAAAAATACCGTCTTAGGGGACGTCTACGTTGGAGAAGGAACCCAAATACCGAATTTAAGCTCCCTAGAACCAGCAGTTTGGCCAGGCCGTTAAGGGGGAGACTTTTCCTGTTTTTGACCCTACCTGTGGAAATTTCCAAAAATCTCATCTTAGCGGATGTCTACAATAGAGGAGGAACTTTAATACCAAAATTTAACTTCCTACCTCCAGCGGTTTAGGCAGGCCTTTAAGCGGCACTTTTCGCTTCATTAATCCCCATTTTTGCAATGTCCCTGTCCAAAAAGAACCTTCCCGGTAAGTGAGCCCATACTCCAAGTAACATATGTTTTACATTTCAGGTTTCTAGCCAACTTTTACTATTTGTGCCCCTCTCGGTAGGAATTTCCGAAAATCCATCGACAGGGAATTTCAGCTTCCTAGTTCCAGCAGTTTGAGCAGGCTGTCAAGGGGGACACTTTTTCTTTTTTTGTCCCTCCCGGTTGGAATTAGGCTGGAAGAGGAACCTAAGTACCGAATTTCAGCTTCCTAGTTCCAGCAGTTTGGACAGGTCGTTAAGGGGCCACTTTCCCTTTTTGAGCCCCCATTTTATAACGACCCTGTCCAAAATTCAAAAAAGTATCTTTCTAATAAGTTAGCCCTTACTCCAGGGACCCACATTTTAAGTTTCAGGTTTCTAGCCGAAGGGGTTTTTACAGGCCCCCAAGGTGAGGCTTTTCTTCTTTTTGCACCTCTCTTTAGAAATTTACAAAAATTCCATCTTCGCGGCTATCTGCGATGGATGAGGAACATTCATACCAAATTTCAACTGCATTGCCTAAGCGGTTTGGGCAGGCCGTTAGTGGGGACATTTTTCCCTTTCAACCACCATTTTTACTATGTTCCTGTTCCAAAATAGAAAAATTACGTTAGTCCTACTCCAAGGAATACATATTTAAAATTTTAGGTTAGCCAAAAGGGATTGGGCGGGCCGTCAAGGAGGAGACTTTTCCCCTTATTTCCCCTCCCGATAGGAATTTCAAAAATTCCGTCTAAGGAAGAACTCACATTCCGAATTTGCTTTTGGGATATCCTATAGGGAATTAGTCGATGTCTACTACAGTGGAGGAACCTTTATACCAAATTTCAACTTCTTACCTCCAGGGGTTTGGGCAGGCACTTTTCCAATTTGTGAGACTGTTTATTGGGAGACTTTTCGCCTTTTTGCCCGTTCCGGTAGGAATTTCCAAAAATCCCGTCTTAGCGCACGTCTATGCCGAATATCAAGAAACCTTGTTTTAGTGGAGATATCCGTGGGGGGAGGAAAAAAAGTAGTTTTTTTGAAATTATACATATATTATTTTATGCCGAATATCAAGAAACCTTGTTTTAGTGGAGATATCCGTGGGGGGAGGAAAAAAAGTAGTTTTTTTGAAATTATACATATATTATTTTAAATGGTACTTTTTGGAAAAACGAAATTTTTTGGAAAAAGATACTTTGTTTTTACAAAGTACTTTATTTGTACTTTTTTTAGAAAAGGTATTTTTTTTTAAAAAGGTATTTTTTTTTTTGGAAAAATGTATTTTTTTTGGAAAAATGTATGTTTTTTGGAAAAAGGTACTTTTTTTGGAAAAGGTACTTCTTTTGGAAAAGGAACATTTTTTTAGAAAAAGGTACTTTTTTTTGGAAAAGGTACTTTTTTTGAAAAAGGTATTTTTTTTGGAAAAATGTATGTTTTTTGGGAAAAGTAACATTTTTTTAGAAAAGGTACTTTTTTTGGGAAAAGGTACTTTTTTTTGGAAAAGGTACTTTTTTTGAAAAAAGTATTTTTTTTGGAAAAATGTATGTTTTTTGGGAAAAGTTACTTTTTTTGGAAAAGGTACTTTTTTTTTGGAAAAGGTACATTTTTTTAGAAAAAGGTACATTTTTTGGAAAAAGGTACTTTTTTTGAAAAAGGTACTTTTTTTTGGAAAAAGGTACTTTTTTTTTGGAAAAAGGTACTTTTTTGGAAAAAGGAATTTTTTTTGGAAAAAGGTACTTTTTTTGGAAAAAGGTACTTTTTTCGGGAAAAGGTATTTTTTTTGGAAAAGGTACTTCTTTTGGAAAAGGAACATTTTTTTAGAAAAAGGTACTTTTTTTTGGAAAAGGTACTTTTTTTGAAAAAGGTATTTTTTTTGGAAAAATGTATGTTTTTTGGGAAAAGTAACATTTTTTTAGAAAAGGTACTTTTTTTGGGAAGGTACTTTTTTTGGAAAAGGTACTTTTTTTGAACAAAGTATTTTTTTGGAAAAATGTATGTTTTTTGGGAAAAGTTACTTTTTTTGGAAAAGGTACTTTTTTTTTTGGAAAAGGTACATTTTTTTAGAAAAAGGTACATTTTTTGGAAAAAGGTACTTTTTTTGAAAAAGCTACTTTTTTTTGGAAAAAGGTACTTGTTTTGGAAAAAGGTACTTTTTTAGGAAAAAGGTACTTTTTTTGGAAAAAGGTACTTTTTTTGGAAAAAGGTACTTTTTTGGAAAAACGTACTTTTTTTTGGAAAAAGGTACTTTTTTTGGAAAAACGTACTTTTTTTGGAAAAAGGTACTTTTTTTGGAAAAAGGTACTTTTTTTTGGAAAAAGGTACTTTTTTTGGAAAAAGGTACTTTTTTTGGAAAAAGGTACTTTTTTTGTCCCCTTTTTGACCCTCCCGATAAGAATTTCCAAAAATGCCGTCTCAACGGACGTCTACACCGGTCGAGGAACCTACATACCAAATTTCAACTTCATAGCTCCAGCAGTTTGAGCAGGCCGTCAAGGGGGAGACTTTTTCCCCTTTTTGCCCGTCCCTGTAAAAATTTCCAAAACTCCCGTCTTGGTGGATGTCTACGATAGTGGAGGAACCTTAATACCAAATTTCAACTTCCTACCTCCAGCGGTTTGGGCAGGCCGTCAAGGGGGGCCTTTTTCCCCGTTTTAACCCCCATTTTTACAACGTCCCTGTCCAAAATTCCAGAAAGTACTTTCCAGAAAAGTTAGCCCATACTCCAAGGAACACATATCTTAAATTTCAGCTTTCTAGCCAAAGGGGTTTTGGCAGGCCGCCAAGGGGGAGACTTTTCCCCTTTTTGCCCGTTCCGGTAGGAATTTCCAAAAATCCCGTCTTAGCGGACGTCTACGCCGAAAGAGGAACCTACATACCAAATTTCAACTTCCTAGCTTCAGCGGTTTGGGCTGGGCGATGTTGAGTCAGTCAGTCAGTCAGTCATGTTATTCTTTTATATATAGAGGAATATATTAAAATACATCCAAAAAAAACCAACAGAAGGTCTAATATATTAACTGTTATTTTTTTAATCCTCCGAATCATGGGGCTTTTCTATTGGAAAAAGTACTCCGAAATTGCATGTTTTTCTATAGGAAAAATTCCTCAGAATCTTAATAAAAAAATCCACATTGAGGAGTTTCTCAGAATATAAGGTTTTTTTTTACAGGAAAAAGTCCACAGGCTTTTTAAGTTTTTTTGTAGGAAAAAGTATACAATTCTGAAGGTTTTTCTATAGAAAAAAAGTATTCAGGTTTTGGGTTTTTCTGTAGGTAAAAATCTGAGTATTTGTTTAAAGTAAAGTCTTCAGAATTTGATGGAAAAAGTTTCAACCAAAATCTAAGGACATTTATTTAGGAAAAAATACTCAGAATCTGCATGTTTTTCAGTAGGAAAAAGTCCAAAAATCTATAAAATTTTGTATAAGAGAAAATCTTCACAATATCAGGGTTTTTCTATAGAAGAAGTCCTTACAATTTCAGGAGTTTTCTATAGAAAACATTCCCAGAGGTATTAGTACGTACTACTCCCAAAAAAAGTACGGATATGGAAGGTGTGTTTGCGTTGTTCCCTCAGAATTTGATGAAATTTGGATATGTGAGAGAAGACAGAAAAAAATATGGAAGACCTTTTTAGCGGCCCAAATCTTATATTTTAGGGTTAAAAAGTGGGATCAAAATTACCCCTATTTTTTGTTTTTTTGTCAAGTTTATTCCAAGAAAATATATGCAAATTGGGTATGAAATAAAAGGTATTTTGAAGGTTTTTCAAAAATATTAAAATATTTCAAGCAAAAAAGTTTCAAACAACTTTTTACCTATTAAATATGAATTTGGGCTGATTTGTTAAGATATATCGAAATTTTATAGAAATTTGGAGCAACCTATACACAGACTCTCCATGTAGAATCTATTTTTATGGAAATAGTATTAAAAACCGAACACTTTCTATAAGACAAGCCTATACAATCAAAATCCTCACTTTTAGAGGACTTTTTCCTATAGAAAAAACCCTCAGGTCCAGAGTAATTTTTTCTATGCAAAAACTCTCAGATTCTGAGTAATTTTTCCTATAGAAAACCCCCAGATTCTGTGTAATTTTTCTATAGAAAAATTCTAAGATTTTGTGTAATTTTTCATATACCTTCAGCTCCTGAGAATGTTTTCTCAAAGAACCCCGCTTAGCTTATGAAGACCTTTTTACATGAAATTTATAGTCCCCCTGATTATGTAGAGCGTTGGCATATTTAGTAAAACCGCCTCCATACATCTCGAATTTTTCAAAATCGGAATTACAAAAAGTGAAATTTTCCATGAGAATCTAATACAATTCTGATCAAATATTAGTCTTACTCGACTGTTTAATATTGCAAAAATTTTTGTTCCAAAGACTTTGCTGTAAAAACGTTTAAAAACGTCTACGCCTTATATAATCAGGGGGATTAGAAGGACTTTTTCCTAAAACCCCCTTTTTTCTACAGAAAACTTATGATTCTGAGTACTTTTTCCTTTGGAAACCCCCTTAGATTCTGAAGACTAATTATTGCTGTAAAACCCACTGATTCTCCCTCCTTTTTTCAAGAAAAAATACCTTAGATTTCGATGAAATTTTTGCATATATTTATATGCATATATTTATATATAAGGGGGTTTCCAATAGGGAATCCATAGATTTCAAGTACTTTTTCTAAAGAGAAGACCTCATATTTTGAAGAGTTTACCTACCGAAAAAATTCACAGACTATGAGGATCTTGTCGTATACAAAACCCTCAGACTTAAAGACATTTTTCCTATAGGAACGCTCTCAGATTTGAAGAATGCCTTTCTATAGGAAAGCCCTTTTGTCTGCACTGATGTAGTTTACGTGAGATTCAAATGAGCATTGATTTAAGCAGATTTGTGTATATTGCAACATCTAAAAAAAAAACAATGTAATAATTTATTTAACAATAAATTGTATAAAAATGTTTTACCTTTTATATAAAATTACCAAAATAAAAAACTGCGATAAAAGTTGTTGAAGATGAGGGTGCATATTACCTAGTGTCTTCAAATCAGAGATGGGCTAAAATCATTACCATTACATTTTCATTACCATTACTTGATGTAATGGTAATAGAGCTTTTTTCTCATAACCATTTTTTGAAGAAATGGTAATGTTTTTTTTTGCATTACTATTGCGTTAAAAAATGGTAATGAATATTTTTTTTAATTTTCATTTGTTTTGAAAATTAAAATGAACCTTTTTTTAATTTTCATTACTTTTACCTAATGTTTACATAGTAATGAAACACCCATTTGTTTTTCATTACATGCCGTTTTTGTCGAAGTTTTTTATTTTAATTATTTTAAAAATATTAGGTTTACAAATTACTAAAAGCATTTTCTAGTTCATAATCCGAGGCCAAGTTTTGGTGGCTAGTTGCAAAAAAAAAAAAAATCGCGAAAAGAAATTGCATAAAGGAAAATTCTTGCATCAATATATTTCTTTGCAGAACATAAATAGCTGATTAAGTTTTCTAATTCAATTCTAGTACCAAGCCTTTTTTCGCTTTCCGCCATTATTTTGCAATTTTGTAAGTGTGGTTTTTTTAAATTTATAATCTAGGGACTATAATACTCATTTCGTACAACAAAGTTTGGTGGTTAGTTGAAAAAAAAAAAATTGCAAAAAAAAATCTCAAACAAAAAAAATTCAAAAAGGAAAATTTTTGCCTTAATATATTTGCTTGCAGAATGTAAATCGTGATTCAAGGGCGGATTATGGGACCGTAAACGTATATGTGATGTAACTGTACCGTGCCGTAGCTAAAAAGTACACTTATAGATTATCGTAAACGACATTACTATTTAGCATCTATTTCATGTGGTTTTATATTTTATTCTAAATTTTTCCATTTATTTGTTAATTTTTATTCCTTATTTGTTGTTTAAATCATTTTTCTTTATTCATTTCATATTTTTTCCGACTAAAATCAGTCAGCTGTTTCGATGCCGGATAGAAAATTCTGATTTCAACAGAATGATCCGGCAAGTTCGTTTACATTTACGTGTTAGTAACCATTCGTATACATTTCTTCTTGTGGTATCGAAACAGCTGATTCGTTACAGATACGTTTACGGTTGGGTAACTCGGCCTTAAGTGTTTGAATTCAATTCTTTTACCATAGTCTTTTTTCGCGTCCCGCCATTATTTTGGAGTTTTTAAAGTGCGGTTTCTTAAAATTTATATTCTAGTGACTATAATAACCGTTTCATACAAGAAAGTTTGGGAGCTAGTTAAAAAAAAACCGCAAAAATATCGCGAAAAAAAATTTACAAAAAGGAAAATTCTTACATTAATAGATTTGTTTGCAGAATGTAAGTCGCTGATTAAGTGTTTTAATTAAATATTTTTACCATAAAGTCTTTTTTCGAGTCCCGCCGTTATTTTGGTGTTTTTTAAGTGCGGTTTCTTAAAATTTGTAATCTAGGGACTATAATGCCCGTTTCATACAACAAAGTTTGGGAGCTAGTTAAAAAAAACCGCCAAAAAAAATCCCGAAAAAAAAATTTTCAAAGAGGAAAATTCTTACATCAATAGATTTGTTTGCAGAATGTAAATCGCTGAATAAGTGTTTCAATTAAATTTTTTACCATAAAGTCTTTTTTCGCGTCCCACTATTATTTTTGAAGTGCGGTTTCTTGAAATTTGTAATTTAGGGACTATAATGCCCATTTCATACAAGAAAGTTTGGGAGCTAGTAAAAAAAAAACCGCAAAAAAAATAGCGAAAAAAAATTTTTCAAAAAGGAAAATTCTTACATCAATAGATTTGTTTGCAGAATGTAAATCGCTGAATAAGTGTTTTGATTAAATTTTTTTACCATAAAGTCTTTTTTCGCGTCCCACCATTGTTTTTGAATTTTTTTAAGTGCGGTTTCTTAAAATTTGTAATCTAGGGACTATAATGCCTATTTCATAAAACAAATTTTGGTGGTTAGTTGCAAAAAACAAAAGCGCGAAAAAAAATTTGCAAAACGAAACTTTTGCATCAGTATATTTGTTTGAAGAATGTTAATCGCTGATTGAGTTATTTAATTGAATTTTTCTGCCATAAAGTCTTTTTTCGCGTTCCGCCATAATTTTGCTATTTTTTAAGTGCGGTTTTTTTAAATTTATAATCTAGAGACATACATCAAAGTTTGGTGGCTAGTTGCCAAAAAAAAATTGCGAAAAAAATTTACAAAAAGGAAAATTTTTTAGTGTAGAACAAAGAACAAAACGTTCTTTACGTCATTATGTTAAGTAATGGTAATGAAATTTCATTTGTCTAGTGTAGAAAAAATTAAAATGATTTTTTGTTTTTACTACCATTGCGTATTGTAATGAAAATTATAAAAACGTTTCATTACATGTAAAGAAAACAAATGAAATTAACATTTTTTCATTGCAATTACATTTTGTAATGGTAATGAATTTTTTTTTTAATTTTCATTTTATAGATTTAATGGTAATGAAAACCAGCAATGGTCATTACAAAGTAATTAATTACTCCCATCTCTGCTTCAAATGCAATGAAATGTGCAAAGAAATTTGAAAATAACACACAAAACAACAACAACGAAAATAATTTTGTTGTTGCTTTGTGTGTTATTTTCAAATTTCTTTGCACATTTCATTGCATTTGAAGACACTAGGTTAGACCATTCCTCCTATGAATTTCATTTCATCAATGTCTGAAATAGAAATATACATGTAAAGAACATGTTCCTGTCGTTTCAATAAATATACACATATAATTAGAAATACCTTTTATCCAAGATTTTATATTTTATATTGAAGAATCCGCGATGAAATATTTGGTTACATTTTATTGAAAATTTTTTATGTAGGTATATAAAAAATTGTTAATTTTTGTCAATTTAAGTTTCAAATATGTGTCAATAATTTTTCGAATAAAGTTAACTAATTCTTTAAGTTAAAGTTACTTGTCCAATAGGTAAAGTAGTAAGGGTTAAATTGCCTATTGAAATAGGTAATAAAACATTTTTAAAAAATTTCATTCAAATAAAGGGTGCCTATGCCAGCCAAGGTAATATAACCTCCTATATTTTTTGTGTGTACATATTGCACTTTTTAATTTCTGATATTATCAATATTTTTATTATTTTTTCTCTTTTTTTGAGATTTGTTTCGACTCTTTATTTTAAATTTTTTTCTTCCAAAAAAATTCCCTTATATTGGTTTTTGCCACCATGGCGTCATACCGTCATTGACGAAATTGTTTTTTTTTTTTTTACATTAGACCAACACTCAGGGGATGCCCCCTACTGATGCAACGCATTGTGTTGATATTAGGAAAATTGGTTATGGGAAGGAGGAAATAGGGAGTAGTGTTTATGAACGTTTGACTTGAATTTCTCTAAATTGTAAGTATCAGGGAAGACACCTGCGGGGAGTTTATTCCACATACGGGCGGTTCGACTAATGAACGAATTCTCTCTATAATGCGTTGTGCGACTAACTGGACAATCGACCACAAACGGATGAGATCTACTAGGCAAGCGCGTGTTGCGGCCAAAAACACGTGACCCCGGGATAAGTACAGTTATCTCAGCAGAACACTTCCCATGGTAGTAACGATAGAACAGTGTTACACAACCCACATTCCGACGATGCTCCAATGAGTCAATAGAGCTGGATACCCTACTGTCATTAATGAGCGCCGACGCCCTCCTTTGTACATGGTCCAAAAGCTCCAAAATAGACTTTGAAGCCCCTGCCCATATATGGGAGTTGTATTCCATCTTCGGCCGGATATAGGTGGTATAAATAGTGAGAAAATCAGAAGAAGTGAAGTAGTTCTTACACCGGTTAAGAAAGCCAAGACACTTGAATGCCTCTTTCGACACTTGAATGACGTGATCCTTCCAACGGACATCACACTGTATTCTCATGCCCAGCATTGGAATACACATCTGATGTCCGGTCCGATTTGCGATCCGGTAGCGATTGTATCTCTTTCTTGGATATACCACTTCTCAAGGAGTACGTAAATTTTTATAGTGGTTCTAAAGGACTCTGCTAAATATTCCGCCTGAATATGTCAGGCGTTGTTGTATTTAATAAAAACGCCACCATACGAATTGAATTTTTCGAAATCGAAATTAACAAAAAGTGAAATTTTCTGGCGGATTTAATACAATTTTAATAAAATATAAGTCGTACTCGACTGTTAAATATTGCAAAAACATTTGTTCTAGCGACTTTGCTGTAAAAACGCCTAAAAGCTTCCACGCCTTACAAAATCAGGGGGATTGTTACGAATTTCGATTAGCCTAGTATAGAAAATTCTGAAACTTTTAGAAGAAAATATCTCGAAAAACGGGATTTACTAAACCGGTTAATTTGGCAGCTCTACATTTAAGTATAATGTTAGTGCTCTAGGTGTTTCCGGAACTCCCTACAACCACAAAAGTAAAACTATATAAGGCTGCTGTTATTTAGTTAGTTGGTTAGCTCTACATTTAGTTAGCTCTACAAAAAAGGCGAATGAAACTACAGTGGATTTACAATAGAACAATTGATTTCCAATCTGCAAGCAGTTTGTTCAAATTGGCTTTAGATTTTGCACAATCGCAACAACAATTTCGCAACAAAATCAATAGTGAATGAAATCTGATGTTTTTAGAAAAAAAAAAATAATAATTCAGTAATAGTACAGCAGATTTGTAGTATAGTAAAAAAAAAATTTTATCTAAATTTAATTATAAAAGGCTCTAAAAGTGTGTATAATTTGTTTATGCAATATGACATATTGGTATACGTACAAGTTAATAATGTTTATTTGGACAACATCCCAGGTAGAAAATTACAAAGGGGCCAGCACTGGCAAAGCACCGAAATGGGTGGTATGAGTGCTTGTTAACAGCGCTTTCCCAATGCCCAAATGATAACACCGTTCCACGGTGGTGCCAACGCTTTACCAAGCTCTGGGAAAGCACCCATAAACATAAAAATCAAATGCTTTGCCAACGCTCAAATAAAAAAATTAAAGTGCTTTCCTGATAACACCGATCTATTTAATGGTTTGCAAAGTATCGAGATAACACCAAGACCACACAAAAATCAAATGTTTTCCCTGCCACCAAATTATGTGCCCTCATCACTGAAGAATTTTAAATTACTCTAAAAATAGATGATTCTTGGAGTTATTGTATTGTGGAGTAAAAAATTATCTAAATGTCCACTCTTCTTTGAAGCTTCTTTTAAAAACAAAATAATGTTTTAGGAAATAAAGCGCTGGGAAATCACCCTTTTCAAGCGTTGGTAAGCGTCCAAATTTAGTGGTTTGCCAGTACTTCTCTTTGTAAGACCGCGGTCTACTTGTGCTTTGCCAGTGCTTATTTTTTGTTACCACACATAATTTCTACCTGGGATGTGGCATAACTGTCACATATCGTTTGTGTGAATAATAACAAATATGGTATTTTGGTGGGGAAACATATGTCATTAAGACGCCAAAGTGTAAACGCACATTTTTTCAATCGCTATAATAATGTCGAATTTTGTGCCTAAAAAAGCTGTTTTGCGGGGAAGTCTGATAACCTTCTTTCATTTGAAGAAAACGGCTGCTGAAAGTTATCGATTGTTGGTAGAAGCTTACGGTGAACATGCACCAACTCAAAAAACTTTTGAACGATGGTTTGCGAGATTCATAAGTGGTGATTTCGACACAGAAGACAAGGAGAGGCCTGGTCAGCCGAAAAAGTTTGAAGATGAGGAATTGGAAGCATTACTCCACGAAGATTGTTGGCAAACACAAGAAGAACTTGCATTATCACTGGGAGTCACACAACAAGCCATTTCCCTACGTTTAAAAGCATTGGGATTCATTCAAAAGCAAGGAAATTGGGTCCCATATGAATTGAAGCCGAGATACGTTGAAAGGCGATTTTACATGTCGGAAATGCTGCTTGAATGCTACAAAAAGAAGTAATTTTTGCATCGTAGTTACTGGTGATGAAAAATGGATACATTACGATAACCCCAAGCGCAGAAAGTCATATGTAAAGCCCGGGCAACCAGCTAAATCAACGCCGAAGCCGAATATCCATGGCGCCAAGGTAATGCTCTGTATTTGGTGGGATCACAAGGGTGTTTTGTATTATCAGCTGTTGAAATCGGATCAGACGATCACAGGGGACCTGTACCGAACACAATTGATTCGTTTGAAAAGAGCAATCAACGAAAACCGACCAGAATATGCGACCAAACATGAGTCAATAATCTTCCATCATGACAACGCTCGGCCACATGTTGCAAGACCGGTCAAAACCTATTTGGAAAACAGTTGATGGGAAGTATTGGCTCACACCCCTTATATGCCAGACCTTGCTCCTTATGACTACCGTTTGTTTCGAGATGCAGAACGCCCTTACTGGAATACGCTTCACTTCAGAACAGGGTATCAGAAATTGGATTGATTCATTCTTTACCTCAAAGCCGGAGCAGTTCTTTTGGCGCGGAATCCATATGCTACCACAAATATGGGGAAAAGTTGTGGCTAAAGATGGGCAATACTTTGAATAATGTATCAATTTATTTTGTTAATATATTATTTCCTTCCAAATTGGCTTTGATATTTAAAATTGGACTTCGTCTTACTTTTTTTTTTCTTTAACTTTAAAGAGTTTGCTAAATAAGTGCATAAGTTCATTATCAAACAAAAGAATGTGTGCTATTTTAATTGCAAAGTGCACCAACCCTGTTTATCTAAAGGAGATAAACGAACGTTTTTAAAAGGTAAAACGTAATAGTTGGTGTCGGCAGTGGGATTGGTTATTTTGATAGCAATAGACAAGAACCCGGTTTATTTAAAGTAAATAAACCAACGTTTTAAAAGGTATTTGAAATTTTATTTAACCATTCAGCTGTGTATACTGTTGCGAAAGACGTATATATACGTCCAGCTCAAATAAGTGCTACAATTCGGTATGAAAATTTTGATTTTTTTTTAAAGCGAAGGAATTAGTGTTGGTAAAAATATGAGTAGTGGGTATCGAGTATTTGTCTTTTTTTTTGGGTACTCGATACTCAAAACTAATACTCGATATTTTCAGAGTTGCATTTTGGACATATACAATATATAACGAGTAAAAAGGTTAAAGTCGGGCATGCCGACTATACAATACCCTACACCAGTCTGGTTAAAAGCCAACTAATGTTTGGATCCGAAATTCGAATGGGTTAAAATGGGGCTTGTGTCAAAATTTTCTATAATGTGAGTCAGCGCTCCAAATTTCATTAAAATATCTTAATATTTGCGACCTGCAGTTTGTAACCAAGCCAATTTTGGGGGGACCCTTATATGGGCACTAGGTCTAAACATGGACCGGTGTTAACCAAAATCAATAGGCTTCATCCTTGGGCTGAAATTGGTCGGTGTACCAAATTTCAACAAAATATCTGAATATTTGCGACCTGCAGCGTATAAACAATATAATTTTGGGAGGACCCTTATATGGGCACTAGGTCTAAACATGGACCGATGTTCACCAAAATCAATAGGCTGCGTTATTGTGCCAATATAGGTCTGTGTACCAAATTTCATCAAAATATCTTAATATTTGCGACCTGCAGCGTATAAACAATATAATTTTGGGAGGACACTTATATGGGCACTAGGTCTAAACATGGACCGATGTTCACCAAAATCAATAGGCTGCGTTATTGGGCCAATATAGGTCTGTGTACCAAATTTCATCAAAATATCTTAATATTTGCGACCTGCAGCGTATAAACAGTATAATTTTGGTAGGACCCTTATATGGGCACTAGGTCTAAACATGGACCGATGTTCACCAAAATGAATATGCTGCGTTATTGGGCCAATATAGTTCTGTGTACCAAATTTCATCAAAATATCTTAATATTTGCGACCTGCAGCGTATAAACAATATAATTTTGGTAGGACCCTTATATGGGCACTAGGTCTAAACATGGACCGATGTTCACCAAAATCAATAGGCTGCGTTATTGGGCCAATATAGGTCTGTGTACCAAATTTCATCAAAATATCTTAATATTTGCGACCTGCAGCGTATAAACAGTATAATTTTGGTAGGACCCTTATATGGGCACTAGGTCTAAACATGGACCGATTTTAACCAAAATCAATAGGCGTCGTCCTTGGGCCGACATAAGTCGGTGTACCAAGTTTCATCAAAATATCTTAATATTTGCGACTTGTAGAGTGCGCACAAGATCAGCACAAACTTATAATACCCTGCCCACATAGTGGTGTAGGGTATACAAATGTGACTCCACTAAATATTTAACACAAAAATGCGACTCTGCCAAAATATTTGTCACAAAACTACAACTCTGCTTAAAGAAAAAAATCAGAAGTAAAATATTTAAAATTATATGTTACAAAACTATGAAAAACGCAATGAATAGTTCATAAAAAAGTTTAAAAATATGTTTATAAATTTAAATATTGAATTACCATATACATTTTTAAAGAATTTTACTAAAATATTTTAAAAAATTTCAAATTTAAAAACCGTTAAAAGTATCGAGTAGTATCGAGTATTCAAATCAAAAAGATCGAGTAGTATCGAGTATTGAAAAGTAACCGAATTTACCAGCACTAGAATGAATCAAATACTGTGGGCAGCTTTCTGTTAACAAAAAATCGGTGGCATAAGTATCTGCATTTAGGTTTTATTAGCATTTTCATAAAACCCCTATTCTGTTGCGTAAGACGTATATATACCAGAGCTCCCCATTTCCCCGTTCATGTTCCCGGTTCCTGTCTTATTCCCGGTTCCTGCTGCAATGCCGGTTCTTGTGTTAATGCCGGGATTCCCGGGAAAACCGGTATAACCGGTATCTACTTTAAAAAATTGCTTATTTGTGTTATTATTACCGGTGAAAAATGCTCATATACGCATATACGTATACATTTTCATATATGGTTTATGTATGTATGGACACATATGAACAAATATGGATTTTTTATGAACATATATGGATTTTATATGAACATATATGGAAGTATATGTGATTCCAGATATGGAAAAAGCTTTCATATACAGACATACATATATGGAGGCATCTGTTATTTCATATATGGAAAAGGCACTCACATATGGTCAAATATGGAAGTACAGTTTATTCAATTTATGCAAAAGGGACTTGTATATGATCGTATTTGGAGGAATACATTTTTCCATATTTGTAAAAGGAGCTCTTATGGATAAATATGGAATTATATTTAATGCCATGAATACATAAAGGAACATATGTAGCGCCTAATTTGAATGTTATACATAAATTTATATCTATAGTACAACCTTATAATAGAGGACAGCAACTTTCGCATATATTCGCATATATTTAATAAATGTATATGTCCATATATGAACATATACTTAGATGTTACCTCATTTTTCGGATCCCTATTAAAAAAAATTAATATGGAGCTTTATATGGTAATATATAATTTAATGTGATCCGTATACCATTTCATCCGAAAAATGGCCCGATATAATTGTGTCAGTTGGTTATCACTTTTTATCTCATTGCATCAGTTTAGATCTTAACTGATTAGATTATATATTAAACAGATGAAATTTTATCTGATTTTTGACCTGATACAAGTTTATGGGTTTATGTCGCATGGTATTAGTTTAGATCCAAATATATACATTTCTATACAAGCTTATATAGTTATATCTGAATTTTGACCTGATGCAATTATATCTGCTTTAAAACTTTGATACAATTATATAAGGCAAATGTCGGATACAAATATATTTTATTTATATAAAATTGTACCAACTACGATCTAAACATATACCAATAGATATAAAACGTTAAAATTGTATCAGGTCAAAAATTGGATATAATTTCATCTGATTAATGTATAATTTTATTAGTTGAGATCTAAACTGATACAATTAGATAAAAACTGATAAACAACTGATACAATTACATCGGGCCATTTTTCGGATGAAACAGTATATTTATACAGATATAACTTAATCGCATTTTATACGAATATATGTAACTGTTTTTACTCGGGATCCATACATATACGGTTGAACCATAAATGTTCATATATGAACATTTTTCACCGAGTAGTTAGAATATAACTAAACTAGCGGGCGCAGCCCGCTACGTTGTTAGCGTGCCTTAAAGGTTAAGAGGGGGGGGGGGGGGGAGGGCTATTATGAATCCATAATAATTTGCAATATACGTGTGCATGTCAAGATAATTTGGTAAAGTGCGAACTTAGGTAGATAGACCCGTAAGTAGTTTTGTTCATTTGTGTTTTGAATGAAAATAAACGAGTAAAAAGGTTAAAGTCGGGCATGCCGACTATACAATACCCTACACCACTCTGGTGTATTGTTTGGATCCGAAATTCGAATAGGTTAAAATGGGGCTTGTGTCAAAATTTTTTATAATGTGAGTCAGCGCACCAAATTTCATTAAAATATCTTAATATTTGCGACCTGCAGTTTGTAACCAAGCCAATTTTGGGGGGACCCTTATATGGGCACTAGTTCTAAACATGGACCGATGTTCACCAAAATCAATAGGCTGCGTTATTGGGCCAATATAGGTCTGTGTACCAAATTTCATCAAAATATCTTAATATTTGCGACCTGCAGCATATAAACAGTATAATTTTGGTAGGACCCTTATATGGGCACTAGGTCTAAACATGGACCGATGTTCATCAAAATCAATAGGCTTCGTCCGTGGGCCAAAATAGGTCTGTGTACCAAATTTCGTCAAAATATCTTAATATTTACGACGTGCATCGTATAAACAATATAATTTTGGGGGGACCCTTATATGGGCACTAGGTCTAAACATAGACCGATGTTCACCAAAATCAATAGGCTTCGTCCTTCGGCTGCCATAAGTCGGTGTACCAAATTTCATCAAAATATCTTAATATTTGCGACCTGCAGCGTATAAACAATATAATTTTGGTAGGACCCTTATATGGGCACTAGGTCTAAACATGGACCGATGTTCACCAAAATCAATAGGCTTTGTCCTTGGGCCAACGTAGGTCTGTGTACCAAATTTTATCAAAATATCTTAATATTTGCGACCTGCAGCGTATAAACCATATAATTTTAGTAGGACCCTTATATGGGCACTAGGTCTAAACATGGACCGATGTTCACCAAAATCAATAGGCTGCGTTACTGGGCCAATGTAGGTGTGTATACCAAATTTTATCAAAATATCTTAATATTTACGACCTGCAGCGTATAAACAGTATAATTTTGGTAGGACCCTTATATGGGCACTAGGTCTAAACATGGACCGATGTTCACCAAAATCAATAGGCTGCGTTATTGGGCCAATATAGGTCTGTGTACCAAATTTCATCAAAATATCTTAATATTTACGACCTGCAGCGTATAAACAGTATAATTTTGGTAGGACCCTTATATGGGCACTAGGTCTAAACATGGACCGATGTTCACCATAATCAATAGGCTGCGTTATTGGGCCAATATAGGTCTGTGTACCAAATTTCATCAAAATATATTAATATTTACGACCTGCAGCGTATAAACAATATAATTTTGGTAGGACCCTTATATGGGCACTAGGTCTAAACATGGACCGATGTTCAAAAAAATCAAACTTGTTCGTCCTTGGGCCAACATAGGTCTATGTACCAAATTTCATCGAAATATCTTAATAGGTGCGACCTGTAGAGTGCGTACAAGATTGCATGGACAGACAGACAGACGGACGGACGGACGGACGGACGGACGGACGGACGGACAGACGGACATCGTTAAATCGAAATAAAAAAAAATTCTGAACCGATCGGTATACTATAAGGTGGGTCTACGACCAATATTTTTTGGTGTTACAAACATCAGCACAAACTTATAATACCCTGACCACATAGTGGTGTAGGGTATAATAACGTAAAGCAGGGTTGAAAAGCATTTTATAATATTAAAAATAGCGGGCAAAGCTACGTTGTTAGCGTGTCTTAAAGTTTTTTTTTTAATTCCAGTTTATGTAAAGGTAGACCTGGCAATTCAAGTAAATTCACAAATTCAGTTGGAAAATTTACTGCGTCGGTTTCTTCCACCGGTGCTTCGTTACATGAAGTTTAAATATCGGAATATATAAGTTCCATTCATTTTCTAAGGTTTTTTCTCATATTCATATTCCGTGGATAGTGTTTGAACAGGTAATTCCCTCTTCCAATCCATTTGCATTGTCTATAATTTGAATTCCACTCGTTCAACGTTTATATCCATTTCATTCCACTTGTGTAGTGTTTCAATTCCACTCGTTTCCTATTTAGTTTCTTAATTTTAGTGTTTCATATACACTTGTTCTTTAAGTTTTAGGTTTCTAGCTAAAGACGCAGACGTTAAGGGGGGGGGGCAATTTTCCCCTTTTGAACCACAATTTTTACCACGTTCCTGTCCAAAGTCCTAGAAATGCCTTTTCGATAAGTTAGCCCATACTCCAAGGAAAACATATTATATATTACAGGTTTCTAGCCGAAGGGTTCGGTTAGGCCATCAAGGGGGAGAATTATTCCGTTTTTACCCCTCCCGGTAGGAATTTCCAAAAATTCCGTCTTAGAGGACGTCTGCGTTGGAGGAGGAACCTACTACATACATAATTTTAGGTCTCTATATCCAGCAGTTTGGCCAGGCCGTCAAGGGGGAAGTTTTTTCCCTTTTTACCTCTCCCGGTATGAATTTACAAAAATACCATCTTAGGGGACGTCAACGTTGGAGAAGGAACCCAAATACCGAATTTAAGATCCCTTGTTCCAGCAGTTTGGCCAGGCCGTAGGGGGAGACTTTTCCTGTTTTTGACCCTACCTGTAGAAATTTCCAAAAATCTCATCTTAGCGGATGTCTACAATAGAGGAGGAACTTTAATACCAAATTTCAACTTCCTACCTCCAGCGGTTTGGGCAGGCCTTTAAGCGGCACTTTTCGCTTCATTAATCCCCATTTTTGCAATGTCCCTGTCCAAAAAGCACCTTCTCGGTAAGTGAGCACATACTCCAAGTAACATATGTTTTACATTTCAGGTTTCTAGCCAACTTTTACTATTTGTGCCCCTCTCGGTAGGAATTTCCGAAAATCCATCGACAGGGAATTCCAGCTTCCTAGTTCCAGCAGTTTGAGCAGGCTGAAAGGAACTTAAGTACCGAATTTCGGCTTCCTAGTTCCAGCAGTTTGGACAGGTCGTTAAGGGGCAACTTTCCCTTTTTGAGCCCCCATTTTATAACGACCCTGTCCAAAATTCAAAAAAGTATCTTTCTAATAAGTTAGCCCTCACTCCAGGGACCCACATTTTAAGCTTCAGGTTTCTAGCCGAAGGGGTTTTTACCGGCCCCCAAGGTGAGGCTTTTCTTCTTTTTGCCCCTCCCTTTAGGAATTTACAAAAATTCCATCTTCGCGGCTATCTGCGATGGATGAGGAACATTCATACCAAATTTCAACTGCATTGCCTAAGCGGTTTGGGCAGGCCGTTAGTGGGGACATTTTTCCCCTTTCAACCACCATTTTTACTATGTTCCTGTTCCAAAATAGAAAAATTACGTTGCCGGTGAGTTAGTCCTGCTCCAAGGAATACATATTTAAAATTTTAGGTTGGCCAAAAGGGATTGGGCAAGCCGTGAGGAGGAGACTTTTACCTTATTTCCCCTCCCGATAGGAATTTCAAAAATTCCGTCTAAGCGGACGCCTACACAGAAGGAGGAACTCACATACCGAGTTTCCTTTTGGGATATCCTGTAGGGAATTCCAAAAATACAAACTTAGTCGATGTCTACTACAGTGGAGGAACCTTTATACCAAATTTCAACTTCTTACCTCCAGTGGTTTGGGCAGGCACTTTTCCAATTTGTGAGACTGTTTATGGGGAGACTTTTCCCCTTTTTGCCCGTTCCGGTTGGAATTTCCAAAAATCCCGTCTTAGCGCACGTCTATGCCGAATATCAAGAAACCTTGTTTTAGTGGAGATATCCGTGGGGGGAGGAAAAAAAGTAGTTTTTTTGAAATTATATACTATTTTAAATGGTACTTTTTGGAAAAACGAAATTTTTTGGAAAAAGATACTTTGTTTTTACAAAGTACTTTATTTGTACTTTTTTTGGAAAAGGTATTTTTTTTTAAAAAGGTGTTTTTTTTTTTGGAAAAATGTATGTTTTTTGGAAAAAGGTACTTTTTTGGAAAAGGTACTTTTTTTGGTACTTTTTTTTTGGGGAAAAGGTACTTTTTTTTAGAAAAGGTACTTTTTTTTGAAAAAGGTATTTTTTTGAAAAAATGTATGTTTTTTGGGAAAAGGAACATTTTTTTAGAAAAAGGTACTTTTTTTTGGGAAAAGGTACTTTTTTTGGAAAAGGTACTTTTTTTGAAAAAGGTACTTTTTTTGAAAAAGTTATTTTTTTGGAAAAATGTATGTTTTTTGGGAAACGGTACTTTTTTTTAAAAAGGGACATTTTTTTAGAAAAAGGTACATTTTTTGGCAAAAGGTACTTTTTTTAAAAAAGGTACTTTTTTTGGAAAAAGGTACATTTTTTGGAAAAAGGAATTTTTTTTGGAAAAAGGTACTTTTTTTGGAAAAAGATACGTTTTTTGGAAAAAGGTACTTTTTTTTGGAAAAAGGTACTTTTTTTGGAAAAAGGTACTTTTTTCGGAAAAAGGTACTTTTTTTTGAAAAAAGGTACTTTTTTTTGGAAAAAGGTACTTTTTTTGGAAAAAGGTACTTTTTTTGGAAAAAGGTACTTTTTTTGGAAAAAGATACTTTTTTTGGAAAAAGATACTTTTTTTGGAAAAAGGTACTTTTTTTGGAAAAAGGTACTTTTTTTGGAAAAAGGTACTTTTTTCGGAAAAAGGTACTTTTTTTTGGAAAAAGGTACTTTTTTTGAAAAAAGGTACTTTTTTTGGAAAAAGGTACTTTTTTTTTGGAAAAGGGTACTTTTTTTTGGAAAAAGGTACTTTTTTTGGAAAAAGGTACTTTTTTTGGAATAAGGTACTTTTTTTGGAAAAAGGTACTTTTTTTTGGAAAAAGGTACTTTTTTCGGAAAAAGGTACTTTTTTTGGAAAAAGGTACTTTTTTTGGAAATGGTACTTTTTTTGGAAAAAGGTACTTTTTTTGGAAAAAGGTACTTTTTTTGGAAAAAGGTACTTTTTTTGGAAAAAGGTACTTTTTTTGGAAAAAGGTACTTTTTTTGGAAAAAGGTACTTTTTTTTGGAAAAGGTACTTTTTTTTGAAAAAGGTACTTTTTTGGGAAAATGGTACTTTTTTTGGGAAAAGGTACTTTTTTTGGGAAAAGGTACTTTTTTTGTCCCCTTTTTGCCCCTCCCGATAAGAATTTCCAAAAATGCCGTCTCAACGGACGTCTACACCGGTCGAGGAATCTACATACCAAATTTCAACTTCATAGCTCCAGCAGTTTGAGCAGGCCCTCAAGGGGGAGACTTTTTCCCCTTTTTGCCCGTCCCTGTAAAAATTTCCAAAACTCCCGTCTTGGCGGATGTCTACGATAGTGGAGGAACCTTTATACCAAATTTCAACTTCCTACCTCCAGCGGTTTGGGCAGGCCGTCAAGGGGGGCCTTTTTCCCCCCATTTTTACAACGTCCCTGTCCAAAATTCTAGAAAGTACTTTCCAGAAAAGTTAGCCCCTACTCCAAGGAACACATATCTTAAATTTCAGCTTTCTAGCCAAAGGGGTTTTGGCAGGCCGTCAAGGGGGACACTTTCCCCCTTTTTGCCCGTTCTGGTAGGAATTTCCAAAAATCCCGTCTTAGTGGACGTCTACCCCGAAAGAGGAACCTACATACCAAATGTCAACTTCCTAGCTTCAGCGGTTTGGGCTGGGCGATGTTGAGTCAGTCAGTCAGTCAGTCACGTTATTCTTTTATATATAGAGATGAAGATTATTTGTACAAAAGTTTGTATATTTTTTACATTTAAGTACGAAAACAGTAACAAAAGTCTTGTTGTCACGTCCACATCGTTTAACCAGAACAAATAAACTTTCGCGCGAAAAGTTCAAATGCATTCATAATGATCGCCCGAAATATTGAATGATTTCGCGCGAAATTTAATTTAATTCGGTGGAACGATGTGAAAATTTCGGTCCGGTACCGGCAAACATTATTTATACATGGTAGCTCCGAATGAGTCCAAACTTAGTAAAGTTATTACATATACATCCAAGCTTATTCGTCCCAAATTTCAGTTCATTTGGTTCAACTATGTGGATATTTTTGGTCCGGTAGCGGAAAAAATTAATAATTTTATTTAAAAAAAACTTCGGTACCGGACTCGTATTTCCACATGGTAGATCCGAATGAGTCCAAACTTCGTAAAGTTATTACACATACAGTCAAGATTATTCGACCTCAGGTCATTTCGGAACAAAAACGTTCCGCGTCGAAGCCGATTTCTGAAAGCCCTTTAAGATTTTTTTTTTTACTTTTTCAAAATTTTTTTATTTTATAATTATTTAACTATTTACATTTGTTAATGTAATTATATGATTATAATCAAAATCACAATCTAAAAACTATCTTTGTTAAGTGAAATTAACTTAAGATTAAGAGTTCGTGTTGATTTGAATCCCTCATATACAGCCAAGATTATTCGATACCGGAAAAAATTAATAATTTTATTTAAAAAAAACTTCGGTACCGGACTCGCGTTTCCACATGGTAAATCCAAATGATTTCAAACTTAGTAAAGTTATTACATATACAGCCAAGCTTATTGGCGCCAAATTTCAGTTCATTTGGTTCAACTATGTGGATATTTTGAGTCCGGTACCGGAAAAAATTAATAATTTTATTTAAAAGAAACGTCGGTACCGGACTCGTATTTCCACATGGTAGATCGGAATGAGTCCAAACTTAGTAAAGTTATTACATATACATCCAAAATTATTCGTGCCAAATTTCATTTCATTCGGTTCAACTATGTGGATATTTTTGGTCCGGTACCGGAAAAATTTAATAATTTTATTTAAAAAAAACGTCGGTACCGGACTCGTATCTCCACATGGTAGATCCGAATGAGTCCAAAATTCGTAAAGTTATTACACATACAGCCAAGATTATTCGCGCCAAATTTCAGTTCATTTGGTTCAAATATGTGGATATATTTGATCCGGTACCGGAAAAAATTAATAATTTTATTTAAAAAAAACTTCGGTACCGGACCCGTATTTCCACATGATAGATCCGAATGAGTCCAAACTTAGTAAGGTTATTACATATACTACCAAGATTATTCGTGCCAAATTTCAGTTCATTCGGTTCAACTATGTGGATATTTTTGGTCCGGTACCGGAAAAAATTAATAATTTTATTTAAAAAAAACTGGACTCGTATTTCCACATGGTAGATCCGAATGAGTCCAAAATTCGTAAAGTTATTACACATACAGCCAAGATTATTCGCGCCAAATTTCAGTTTATTCGGTTCAACTATGTGGATATTTTTGGTCCGGTACCGGAAAAATTTAATATTTATTTAAAAAAACTTCGGTACCGGCCTCGTATTTCCACATTGTAGATCCGAATAAGTCCAAACTTCGTAAAGTTATTACACATACAGCCAAGATTATTCGCGCCAAATTTCAGTTCATTTGGTTTAACTGTGTGGATATTTTTGGTCCGGTACCGAAAAAATTAATAATTTTATTTAAAAAAAACTTGGGTACCGGACTCGTATTTCCACATGGTAGATCCGAATGAGTCCAAACTTAGCAAACCTATTACATACACAGCCAAGATTATTCGTGCTAAATTTCAGTTGATTTGATTCAACGATGTGGATATTTTTCGTCCGGTACCACAAAAATTATTAATTTTATTTAAAAAAAACTTCGGTACCGGACCAAAAATTGCACATAGTTGAAACAAATGAACCGAAATTTGGCACGAATAAGCTTGGCTGTATATGTAATAACTTTACTAAGTTTGGACTCATTCGGATCCACCATGTGGAAATGCGAGTCCGGTACCGAAGTTTTTTTTATATAAAATTATTAATTCTTTCCGGTACCGGACCAAAAATATCCACATAGTTAAACCAAATGAACTTAAATTTGGCACGAATAATCTTGGCTGTATGTGTAATAACTTTACGAAGTTTGGCGTCATTCGGATCCACCGTGTGGAAATACGAGTCCGGTACCGAAGTTTTTTTTAAATAAAATTATTAATTTTTTCCGGTATGTCACGATCCAACACAATAGAGGGTTGCCATCATGTTTTCCCTGTCACACTGGTAACTGACTCTCGTGCGCGGCTAAGGCTCGTCGGGATTGGGAGGGTGTTCGTTCCAGGAAAAACATCATGGACACAGCTATAAAATGTAGCAGTATATATGTATATAAAAACGAAGCCTACAAAGGTCAAAAGGGGCGACGGTGTCAAAATCATATCGTCAGCAAGAAAGTAGATACAGATGCTCTAATCTACTGGCTCCCTCCCACAGTTCATACAAGTGGCCAAATCCGTGGTAAACTAAACTGCTATAATTAAAAATGTAGCCCTAGTTTTGTCTTTTAGCACCAAATACCTACCTCCTTAACTTATTATTCCGATATATTCACCGAAAACAGATTCAAAAGAAGTTATTAAATTTCAAAAAGTAACGGGTTATATTTTCCATAAAGTTTATCTTCGGTTATTTAATTATAAAAATCCATAAACTTATTGAGTAACTTAAATTAGCTAAATTTAGCTAAAAATACCAAAATTTCACGATAACCTAACACTAGGAAAATAATCTTATATGACTATGTCAAACAAAATCTAAATCTGAAATGGTTTACTAATTTTCACGTAAAAATAATAATTACAATATTACAATCCTAAGGACAAAATCAATTTAATGAAAAGGCACCACGATTCGGGTACAAAAATAAATGACCACCTAATATTAGCGCTACTGTTTGGATTATGTCCATTTGGACCATGAACGTAGGGACTTTCATCAAAGTACAAGATAATACTCGTCTCTTTTATATGTTTTTAACGATTAAGTATAAATGTATAAATATAGATCAGTATGATAGATAAAAATATAATTGCATTTGCAACCTTAATTGATTTGATAAAAACCCAAACTTTGAAGTTCTGAAAATCAATTAAAAATGCAGACTTTAAATTAAAATTCAGAAAAACAATTAAAAATACGTACTTAGACTCAGAAATAGCGAAAGTTACCCGAGCAAGTAATTTTAATTACGATTAATACAATTATGCACCCGTTTATGCCTTTAAAAGATTTCACGAAATAAATTTAACCATCAAATCGATCGTTTTCAAAAGTATCACTAAAAACGTTTTAACCTGAAGTTAGTTATCAATGTTTTATCATTAGCATAAACACACGCGACTCGAATTATTTGTATCAATTGTTATAAATACGATATTGAATCTTATTTTCATAAAATCAAAAAAATAAGTTGGCTTAAGGCTCACAAAGCAACACTTCTACTAATGGTACTTATCTGACTGAAATTATGTTGTTTTCATCAAAAAATTTAATCCTTTTATGACCCTCTGGCAAAACGGTTGGGAACTGCTGTCTAAAAGTTGACCTCTCTCGATGCTTTTTACTAAAATCCGTTGTCGCCTAAGTTGGGTTTGTTGACTTTCTCGTGCTCACTTTTTGTTGTTATAAAAACTGCTCCAATACTATTGCGCCACTAATTGTAAGGTTTTGTTGAATTATAATAATTATTGTAAAATTTGGTGCATAATCGTAAGGCAGTACGGCTAATCAATAACACAGCGGTTTTATTTCTGCTATGTTGGGCAACACCTTTTATTTCGTCTTTATATTAACCACTTTTTCACGTTGTCCAACACTAATTACTACCACTTTATACACTTTGCTGTCAAATTATCAATTGTTTTGATTCATCACAACAAAACAAAATTTGGCTTTCCCTTTTTTTTTGTTAAAATATTGCTGAGTTTCTTTTGTTATTTAATTATAATGCTTTTTGCACGTGAATGCTTTTGTGTAGTGGGTTGATTTAACGATTTACCTTTAGTATTTTCGGCGTTCTCGTGTTTAAAGCCAAAACTTGGTTAATTCCGTGTTTTTGTTTGGTGACGGTGATCCACTTCAAGATTTTATTGATTGTTATGCGCTGCAATATTGTCGGCTTACCATGTATTCAGTGGATGAGGATGTTGGTGCTAAAATGCTGCTGAATCCTTGCCGTATAGTTAAAGTGTTTACTTTGGAGATGTTTTTTTTTTGTGGTGTGCTTTCTCCTTATGATTGGGGTGGTTTTCTTTTGTTGAAGCAAAATGATTCGTCGACGTTCTCTCAATAGGATTTGCTGCTATTGTTTTCTATCAAATCTTTCTGCAAACTAAGGTGTTCTTTTCTTGTTGGTAAAAATTAGTGAAACTGTTGATGGCAATATATAACCTACAAGGGGTGGTTTCTGTTCACGTAAACGTTGAGGCAAATTTATTGCGGGCTAAGATGGATTGTCCCAATAAGAAAATAGCGGCAACTGAAGACGTTATTGTCGCCGATTTTAGGTAGTATAGTTAACCGGGTATAAGCGAAGGTGTTAATACAAATAGCCCCGGAGCGCTGTACAATATTCCACGGCTTCCGGGTTATTCAAAATGGCGTGTTTATGGCAAAGGCGTATTTCTTGTATGAGACAGGTGCGCTTAGACGACCAACGATGACACTTATTCCGTAATTTTTGTGTTAAAAATTACTAAAATCATCCACAGCCGTGGATGTACCAAATAACCACCGATTAACTATACTCCTCTTTTAATTTTCTTACCCGATTGATGGTTTCGTGGTTTGCCTTGCCTAAACTTTTTAATGGCCGGTCGTATGAAAGGCTTTATTTCACCGTTTACTGTCCTGTGATGGGAATATCCTATTTAACTAACAACAAATTATCTTTGTTCCTTAATTTCTTCCCTGCAGAAAAAATCTACAATCCTCAAGATGATGAAAAATTTACTTCGACATGAAGACATCCAACTCGTTCGCCATCAACCGGAAAAAGAATATTACAAATGTCGGTCACTTATAGTGCAGCCAACATTTCAACATTAACGTCAGTTGCAGCCCACTTCATATTGCACTATTGCAGTTTTATCAGGCAACGACCTCTACCAATGCAGAGTTGTCTTTAAGACTTTATCATTGCCATTTTGCAGAGTTGCTAGATTTAATTAATGTTATTTGACCTAGAAATTTAAGGATCTATATCCGATCTTCAATCAAAAGTAAAACGGTACAGGTACCGGACCAAAAATATCCACATAGTTGAACCAAATGCACTGAAATTGGGCTCGAATAAGCTTGGCTGTACATGTAATAACTTTACTAATTTTGGACTCATTCGGAGCTACCATGTGGAAATACGAGTCCGGTACCGAAGTTTGTTTTAAATAAAATTATTAATTTTTTCCGGTACCGGACCAAAAATATCCACATAGTTGAACCAAATGAACTGAAATTTGGCACGAATAATCTTGGCTGTATATGTAATAACTTTACTAAGTTTGGACTCATTCGGATCTACCATGTGGAAATGCGAGTCCGGTACCGAAGTTTGTTTTAAATAAAATTATTTTTTCCGGTACCGGACCAAAAATATCCACATAGTTGAACCAAATGAACTGAAATTTGGAGCGAATAATCTTGGCTGTATGTGTAATAACTCTACGAATTTTGGACTCATTCGGATCTACCATGTGAAAATACGAGTCCGGTACCGAAGTTTTTTTAAAATAAAATTATTAATTTTTTCCGGTACCGGACCAAAAATATCCACATAGTTGAACCAAATGAACTAAAATTTGGCACGCATAATCTTGGCTGTATATGTAATAACTTTACTAAGTTTGGACTCATTCGGATCTACCATGTGGAAATGCGAGTCCGGTACCGAAGTTTTTTTTAAATAAAATTATTAATTTTTTCCGGTACCGGACCAAAAATATCCACATAGTTGAACCAAATGAACTGAAATTTGGCGCGAATAATCTTGGCTGTATGTGTAATAACTTTACGAATTCTGGACTCATTCGGATCTACCATGTGAAAATACGGATTTAATTAATTTTTTCCGGTACCGGACCAAAAATATCAACATAGTTGAACCAAATGAACTGAAATTTGGCACGAATAATCCTGGCTGTATGTATAATTACGAAGTTTGGACTCATTCGGATCTACCATGTGGAAATACGAGTACGGTACCGAAGTTTTTTATAGATAAAATTATTAATTTTTTCCGGTACCGGACCAAAAATATCCACATAGTTGAACCGAATGAACTGAAATTTGTCGCGAATTATCTTGGCTGTATATGTAATAACTTTGCTAAGTTTGGACTCATTCGGATCTACCATGTGGAAATACGAGTCCGGTACCGAAGTTTTTTTTTAAATTAAATTATTAATCATATATTTAGTTAGAATATTCTTCTACCTCAAGTCCAAATTCTAATATGATATTGTCATATTAGATTTTATTTGTTGTTTCAAAAAAGGTTGATCATTTTCCTGATAGACAATACAATTGTTTCGTAGCCATCACGCTAACTCTTCAGTTGTCCGCAAACCGAGACATTACATAAGGTACAAAAAATCAACGGGACGAGAATACTGTATTTTTAATGCAAAAATTAAAGTAATTGTTGTAAATTATTAATTTTTTCCGGTACCGGACCAACAATTCTACATCGTTCCACCAAGCGAACTGAAATTTCGCACAAATATTTTCACACGCATTAATAATAAGTGTACGAAATATTGACTAATTTGGAGCTGAGATTTTTCGGAAACTACGAAATTGAGCGAAATCGGGTCTTAATTTTAATAAATATTGGTACTAATACTAAATTTATTCTCTTTGTCAAATTTCATAATAATTCGTTTTCAAGTTAAGACGATGTCCCAGAAATGTATCCTGATAGAATCCTGTATGTGCTTGGTCCAAAGTAATGACTTCTTTAAAAGCTAAAGCTGTAGTCTTACTTTGTGTGTATTATCAATGGTTTAAAAGTAACTTAAATATATTTTTCAGATTTTTGAAAATTGTGTTAGTTTCAGAATATTAGTTGGCGAACTTTTATTGAGGCTGCTTATTTCATAGCCCTGTTATATTATTTTACTTCGGTGGGGTTAAGTGCTACGGGAATAGTGAAGGAGGACACTGTATTAGGGATAAAAAAGCATACAGATTATTTTTCCAAATTGATGTTGCGGTCGCTGGGGATGGAACCCGCAATCACATGTGTAACAGTTCAACGCGCTAACCGTTACACCACAACTCTCACATCTTCATCGTTATTTATTGTTAATTATTAAGTGTGTCTATTTGATTTTATTTTTACTTAAAAAGTAGAAAATTTGTTTTAACCTCAGCTTCCTCTGAATAATAATTTTTGAAATTATTTATTTTTTATATAAGCTCCTAATAAGCATTCTCATCGAAGGGGGATTTTATTTTGTAAATTTTTACATTAATAAAAAATATTGTATTTTATTTTCATAAAAATATTTAATTCCTATACAAATCAAATTACATTTTAAACTTTAAGGTACGCTAACAACGTAGCGGGCTTGCCCGATACGACAAAAATCGTTTTTGGTTTACCTGACATCCCAAAAACTAGGCCTATAGCACGCCGCAAAATCCGTATTTTATTTTATAAAATTATATGCATTTTTCTTTAAAAAATAACTGACACGCGTATTTTAATAAAATATTTTATTTAATAAAATTTTTATTTCATAAAATTTTTTATCCAAATTTTATCAAAATTTCTCCACCATATTGAATTTCTGATAAAACGCGAACAATCGCGAATTTCAAAAAAAACCTGAAACACGTATTTAGAGATTAACATATGTATGTAAGATTGACATTTAAATCACAAAATTCTTCATACAAAATAGTCAAAAACTTGTTTTTTTTGTAGAATATCCTTGCAAACAGGACATTTCTAGGAATGATTGAACATGTTATATATACCGCTGGACGCGCCTCAAAACTATGATACCAATATTGTGTATATTGTCTTTATCTAAATACCAAAATTCTGCCAAAAACTAAAAAAAATACATTTTTTAAAAACAAGTCCAGCTCGTGAGATCTCATTCCTAAACCCGAAATATTTTGGGAATTATCATAAAACAAACCAAGGTTTATTTTGAGGGGGGCACTTTTTTTTTGCTTTTTTTCTGTCCATATAAGATGAGTCGGTCTAATATACACATATCTTATTTTACTAATACAATACCTAATATAAAAATTCACTGAAAAATAAATAAAATTCGTAATGTGATGACCGGATATACCGGTTTTCCTGGGAATACCGCAAGAACCGGGAATACCGTTAGAACCGGGAACACTGCAGGTACCGGGAATACCGGGAATAGGCGAAGAACCGGGAAACCGGTACCGTTTCCCGGGAATACCGGTACTGACCGTAGGCTCTGATATGAATTGCTCATCGTTATTCGGTTCTGCAACAGTTGTTTGTATCTCTTTTCCATAAATTTTTTGAAATTGAAATGTTTTTTTTTTAGGAAATAGTAATATATTTTGTTCTTAATTAAGAAAAACCAGACAAAGTTCATAAAAAGAAATAAATTATAACCTAGAGAGAACCCTATAAAGACAATCTGATGAGAGTGATTGGTAGAAGTTGAAAAAGCATTAGCTGTCAACCATTGGTTCTAGGAAATTTTTTTTCATAAGTTTTTTCTCTGTTTGTTGTAAAATAAATTGAGAATTCTAATTGGAATTTGTCATATATGATCTTAAACCGAACAAAAATAACACTCATTGTAAGAAAAAAAAATTTCAACAAAATCAATTTTTTTATTTTTAATAGTTTCAAATTTTCTGATGCCTTTAAGGCACATCTACACGGGATAGAAAACTCGCTAGAGTTTATGAAAATGCAGCTCAGTATAAGTCTACGAAATGTAATCTCTAGGCCATTGACAATTGCTGTCATGCATAACTTCCTTAGTTAGTAATAATTTTTAAGATGTCTTCTAACATTATTGAACATTTCAGTTTATTAAATGCACCTTTTGGTATTTGGAAAAAAAATTATTCTTTGAAATATAACAATTTTAATAAAAGAAAATACTTGACAACTAGAGATAATACTTTTACGATAAAAATTAGTAAAATTATATATTAGAGATGGCAAATTTTGTGCAAACTCTACGAGATTTCTATCCCGTGTAGATGTGCCTTTAGAATATAAACACCATAAAATATATATGTCAATTGGCGATTAATACTGACGAAAACTGTTAAACCAACGCGGTACCTGCCATTAGAAAAACAGCATCTGTACCTTAAAGCAGACTTTAGTTTTCACATTGATTGTGTTTGTACTCTTAGCTAGTAGACAACGACTTTGAAAAAAATATGTAAAAGGTAAATAGTGCGTTAAAAAGTTTGGAAATGAACAACACACAGTTCAATCACAAAACAAAAAGACGATTTGAACGATCTAGTTCACTGACTCGAATTGACGATAATGACCGAGTCAGCAAAGAAAATGTTGAGTTTCAACAAACACGTTTGTTGCTTTTAACAAAAAAAATTGGATTAAAAAAAAATTGGAAACTTGTCACATCAACAAAATATTTAATTGATTCCATTAAAAATGTTGTTGAAATGAAAACTAAATTAGTATTTTTGTCACCCTATTAAAAATGGTAATAATATAATAGTATATAATTCGATACAATCATATCTAATCAAGTGTGGTTAATGTGATATCATATAAAATTGTATGTAATTTCATCAATATAAACAAACTTAGATCTAATAACATTGGGTCATTTTCCCAATCAAATTATATAAAATTTTATATGGTCTAACAATTTATATATACTTATATACAATTTAATAGGGAAATTGACCCAATGTTATTAGATCTAAGTTGTGTAAATTTATTTAGGTTGATTCAATTATAGATATAATAATTACACAATATTTTATTAAAACCTTTTTTACTAGGGCACTTAAAATTTGGTGATTTTTTATCTGTGTATATATCAATACCAGTAAAGTATTTTATCAAATTTATAAATGTCAAAAACTGTTACAAATAAATGTCAAAAATTGTTCCAAAATAGTTTGAATTCTTAACGGATGCTATCCTTGTTTAACATACATGATAATTTACGTGTACGTTTTATTTTTTAATAATTTCTTTGGAATTGTAATGTTTTTCTTCTTTTTATGTACATAGGATTCTTATGATATTAACCATTGTTAATTATAATTGTTAAAAAATAAGAAGTTCCAAAAACATTAATTTACCTGTAAAGATATAAAAGTATTTTTTGTGTTACCGAAAAAGAACTTACGTGCATGATTTCCAACAGAATCCGTGTGTTGTAATTGTTGGCGGTGCATGGGAGTCGACCTTTGTTGTTGTTGTTGAAACATCTGTTGATGTTGTATATTATTTTGATGTTGCAAAAGATGAGTAGGAAATTGGTGTCCAACAATTTGTCTTGGCTGTTGTTGTGTAGGCGATTTTTGAATTTGACTCATATGTGTCTGTGTAGGTTGAGAACTTTGAATTTGGTTTGATTGATTTGAGTTCTGTTGTTGATGTTGATTCTGTGTATGCTGCTGTATAACCGTTGGTATTGGACCTTTCAGAATTGGACGTCCTTAAAATAAAATAAGAGATATTAAATACGCTGTTGTCAATTTTGCTTTTACATTTTACAATAGTTACCCATTGGTTTGGTAATATTACTTATTAATGGGTGAGTAGAGTTCATTGAAGAATGCTGATGTGGTACTGATGGCCACTTTATAGGTGCTGGCGGTTGATTGCGTATTTGAGCTTTCTGTTGCGGAGAAATTTGAGGACTGCCATTTGTCGACGTTGTTACTTGATGCTGCTGTTGTTGATGATGTAAATGTTGATGGTTTCCTCCGCCGAGTATCATTCTTGGTTGATTAACATGTTGATATGATAACTGTTGATTGAGAATCTGTGAATTATAAAATGTTATAAGTGTTTAAATTATGATCTACAAATATATTACAAATGAGGGTTATACGGTCGAGTACTCGGCAGATTTTTTTGCTGGACAACTGCGCTGTTAATGTATGAAGTATATTTTTCCGTTTTTTTTTTTTAATTTTAATACAAATTATGTACAAAATTTCAAACAATATTAAAGAAGCTAGGGCGTATATAAACAAACTGAAAGGGTATTTATAATAAATGTATATATCACATAATTAATCGTCCATTTCCACTTGTTATTTTTATTCAATTATTTCGTTTTCTAGAATAAAATTAAATTGTCTACGAATACAGAATAGTTTTTTTGAAAAAAATAATATACTGGGCTTTGCTTATAGCTATAACTAAATTAAAAGATGTGATAAGAAAATGCTAGAATTTAACTACAAAAATTTATTATTATTGAACAATTATGTATTTCTTGATATATTTTTTGAGGAGTTATTGTTCTATTCTTCAAACGTTAACGCATTTGGTGTTAAAACTTTTTGAATGACCACGAAAAATATTATTATCTTCCCGAGTAAAAACGTTTATATATAATAATATATAATGTTATATACCCATATATGTTTTTGTACGCCAGTGTATGTAACCGAACATAATTATATGTATCGATATATAATTTTTTCTTCCTCAAAAAATTGGAATATGATGTCATATTTAGTTGCATCTTATTACACTCAAATAAAAAAGTTTGTAAAAAAATTTGTAAACAGTTTCCAATTGCAATATACTATTTTTATACTGATTATTAGTACAATTTTTATTTTTAGTAATCATTTTTGCTATTCTCTTATTACAAATTACCGATTTTTTTACTAATTTTCGCTGCTGATTTCAAAAAACATTTTACTAATTTTTTAAAACCGAGTGCTAAATTTAGAAGGAAAATATACTAATTTAAAAATATTTTTATTTTATTTTTTACTATTCTTGTTTAGATTATATTTGTTACTATTGATATATTCTTAGTTTAGAAATAACACCCAGAAAATTTTATTGCATCTCCAATGCATAAAACGGCAATAACTGGAGAACCGTTTGCAATTTTGACTCCAAATTTCAAGTACTATGAAGTAATTATACGCTTGTTACAATCGAAAGAAATTTTTTTTTTAGATTTTACAGTTTTTTTATTTTTTAATACAATTTTTTGCTAATTTCAGCAGATTGATTTTAAATTGCAGTTTACAGCAATTTACTGAAATTAGCTGCAACTAATTATTTATACTAATTTCATTGTTCTAAAATTATGATATTTAGTAAGTTTTTTAACTGATTTTAGCAAATCGATTTTGAATTGCATTTTACATCAATTTTACTAAAATTTAGTAGCGGCTACTAATTTCTTCTACTAATTTTATTGTACTACAGATCAGCAGACATGTGTTGCTAAAATTAGCAAAAAATACCGCTGGCCTCAAAACAGTTAAATTTCCCGTAATAACAGCAAAATTTTCAGTATTCATTACAGATTTTTTTGGTTGAGTGTACATATCGACCAATATGTATTTGTATATTGCAGTTACAGTTAGATACGGCTAATCCAATTTTGTATATTTGTTTTTTATATATATGTTTATATATACCTATTTTGTACATGACCTAAAATAATATATATTTTTATATGATGGCATATTTAAAAAAATACAATTTCGTTTTGGATGAAATTGTATATAAACCCAATTTAGAGTCACAGAAGAAAATTTGTTAATCGTCCTCTGGATATAATTATATATTACATCAAGTACTAGACAAATTTTCTGTCCCATTTTGTAAATAATCATGCCAAGGGACTTTTGACGAAACAATTTAAGATTTTTGTCGACAATATAACTTTTGAATCCGCATATTTCTGGTGTTCCTCATATTTTTTATATCTTATACACTAAAATATGTATGTGAAAAATTTTAAATCAAGTTTATTGTAGAAATTTTTTAAATTTCCGTTTGACAAAAGAACTTATTTCATTTGCAGCATTAGGAGTCTTCACTATAGTGTATTTTCCGAGCACAATTTTAAAAAGAAAGTAAGAAATTGTAACATTTATTTTCTGTATATGTGCAATCAGTGTTGCAAGGATAAGAGAATTCTTAAATCATTTTAACGAAACAAATTATTTTACCTTAAGCTCTCAAATTTCTTTGAAATCTAAAACTTACTTTCCTAAAACAACAAAATATCAAACAATTTTTATAAGTTTTTTTTTTAATTTTTTTAAAATTTTTTTTGATGTAATTTTTCCAGAGACTGTTAAAAATAAAATTTGCAATGGAAAAAAATTCTCTATAATTTTTTTATAACCCCAGTTTTTAAACTTTGCTAGAAAATTTATACAAACAGTTTAAAACAACAGTAAAGGTGTTTGTGGTTTTTGTAACATATTCTTTTGTCAAAATACAAAAAAGTTTAATAGTTTTCATAAAGTTTAATGTAAAAAATCATGAACTTTTCGCAAGTGACTTAGGTATGACAAAAACACGCACTTTCTGCAAATATTTAAAATTTCAGTGAAATTTGTAGTACATAAACCGGATACGACATATATGATTTTCTATATGTTTGTACCAGTTCAGATATAATTTTATGCCACTATATAAAATCTGATCCAATTTGTATCTCGCCATTATTCGGATACATTTATTATTTTTTTATTTACTTATTTATTTATTTACTCATTTATTTATTTATCTATTTATTTATTTATTTATTTATTTATTTATTTATTTATTTACTTATTTATTGGTATCCCACACAACAAGACAATTAGTCTTAAACTAGTACAGATTTGTATGTGTTACAATAGGATATTGAATAATATTTCTTACAACTATAGTGACAATTTAAACTATTAAAATTTAATTAACATTTAAAACTTTAAACATACAATTAAGCCAAATATTAACAAAAAAAACTCGAAAACTCTTTTCTTAAATTGTAACTCGTTGCTAATTTCCTTAATTGTCGGGGGTAATCTATTCCAAAGACGCACTGCATTTATGTAAAATTGCAACTCGGAAACAAGGGTACGGTGTTTAAATGGTATAAAATTTTTGTTCCTGGTAAGTGGACTCAATCTAAGTCGATTGAAGAGATAGCATGGTTGACGATTGTATATGATTTTATGTCGGTATATAAGGGTTCTAATTCTCAGCAGGCTATCAAACGGAACCCCATATATTCTCCTCGATAAAGCGGAAATAGAATCAAACCTTTTAATACCATTTAGCACTTATAGCATTAACCTAATATAATCCCACCTTATTTAGCGTGTTGCTTTATTTGGAAAGGGGATAAAGAAGAGATAGGAGGTGGTGAAATGTGAAAGGCCTCAAATATGGCAACACTGTAATTGCGCGAGATTTTGAATTTTAGAATAGTTGTTGCGCGCCATTTGATGGTGAGTTGGTGCATCTATTTGATTATTAAGTGTGTCTATTTGATTTTATTTTTACTTAAAAGTAGAAAATTTGTTTTAACCTAAGCTTCCTCTGAATAATAATTTTCACAATTATTAATTTTTTTTTATAAGCTCCTAATAAGCATTCGCATCGAAGGGGACTTTTATCGACTTTAGTTAAAATATTGGGTGGCAGTATGCCTTGACTTGATTTATTTTTGGAGAATTTTAATTGGTTAACTTATTTTCAATCAATCAAAATATTTTTATAGGGTTTTCATATACAAAATGAACAAAACCATATGATTAAAAATAAAGTCGACTTTAAATTTAAAATACTCTTTTATAGTAAGGACCATTTCATTTTATTTTCAGAAAAATATTTAATTCCTATACAAAGCAAATTACATTTTAAATGTACGCTAACAACGTAGCGAGCTTGCCCGATACGACAAAATTCGTTTTCGGTCTGACATTTAAAAAACTAGGCCTAAGGCATGCCGCTAAATCTAGCGGGCTTACCCGCTAGTAGTGGTATAAAATTATAGCTGAAATGGTACAAACATGTAGAAAATCTAATATTGTTATATACACTTTATTCACTATAAATTTCACTGAAATCCTAAATGTTTACAGAAATCAGAAGTCAGACCTAAAACTTCATGAAAGCTGTTAAACTTTTTTGGATTTTAATAAAAGGACATTTTACAGGATAGCACAAACGCCTTTAGTATTGCTTTAAACTTTTCGTATAAATTTTCTAACAATTCCTTTCCATTGCAATGTAATATGAAATTATATCCAAAAGGCGACTGACAAATATTCTAGTGTGACTCTGAATGGCGTATATATAATTCTATCCAAAACCAAATCGTGTTATGATAATGATATCATATCATATAAAAACATATGTATATTATTTTGGATTATGTACTAAATAGTTATATAAAATTGGATTATCTGTATCTAATTGTAAATGCAATATACAATTATGTACTGATCGATATGTAATAAGATGGAACTAAATATGACATCATCCCGAGTAAAAAAGTGTATATAAAATTATATGTGAATGGATATATTTGCAATATGTAACTGGATATAATTTCATCCGAAAAATGGTTATAGTAAATTGTATCAAATCGGATATAATTGTATTTACAAGGATTCAAAGTTATATCAAATGATAAACTTATATCCGAATTTTGTCCCGATCAAATTGGATATAAGTTAATACATACGATATGATTAAATTTAAATGATAAAAAAAAACTTAGTATTGGAGGGTAACAGGATTTCGGGTCCTACACACTCAGGGGTGTGATGAAAATCGAAAACGAACAGTTTTTCAATCTAGAATAATTAGTTTCGCGAAAATCAAATTGGCTTCAAATTACACTGTTCAAGTTTTTAACACGAAATTTGTGGTACTAACGTGAAAACCATATGATTGTGTTTGGATGAGCCCCCTGACTACTACTCCACCAATGAAAGTGCCAATTTGGCTCATTGGGAAAAATTTATGGCGTTTTTTTTAATTTCGGTCAATTCGTCAATTTTTGACCATTTTCAGCACATTTAAGCCCATTTAAGTCGCTTTTCCTGTATTCAAAATTTCTTGTGTTATCTTTATACGGCTCACAATTACTATTTCCACCATTAGAACGCACATTTCAACTGATAAAATCAAAACTTTTAGCCTATTTTCATGATTTTTGCCCATTTTTCATCGATTTTCCCCATTTTTGTGCTGTTTTTATGCGCAAACTTATCGACATAATTCTTACCGTTTTTCCTTTTTACAATATATTATGCAATATTATTGCCATTTCAAGCAACTCAACACACTTTTTAAATACAAAAACCATCGTTTTTTACGCTTTTTCGGTAATGTGCGTGGACAATTAAAAGGAAAAAAGGAAAGTGTACTTTTTTAATTATTTGGGTTTTTCCGTTGGCTACCTGCATGATTTTTTTACACAAATTTTTTTTTTACACAAACGCACACGAATCAGGTATATAGCCACCCTTAAAAGATGTGCCAATTCATAAGTACCTCTCAGTAAAATATTGAAACTTACGTAGTATTTATAGATGTTCATTGATCGATTTTTGTCATTCAACAAGTGTCTCCGAACGCGTAAAGTACGATTTTTTTAAAGTGACGAAAAAGTAATAAAAGTATAAATAAAGTTTCCAGTTTGAAGTGATTAATTTTTACGGTAAAAAATGGATGAATGCCTGAAAAACTTCAATCATTACTGTTATATGTGCGGAAAGTGGACCATTATGTCGTCTAAGAAAAAAATTACTGATGAAATTGCAACATTGTACGAGCAGTACTTGTTGACTGGGTGCCTAAATAGCTTGTTCATCGTGTGTAGCACGTTTGTATGATTGGCGAACAGGTCGACGGGAAAGCATGCCATATGGAATACCGATGATTTGGTCAGAGCCAGTCGACCACGAAAAAAACATGTGCTACGTATGTAAAAATAATGTTGTGGGTATGAACAGAAGAAAGGCGATGGAATGTATTTACCAAAGTGTTCCGTCAGCTCAAACCACTCTTCCCCATTCTCCGCCAGTGCCTATCCCGAGAAAACCGAGTCCAACTGAAGAATACATCCCACCATCTTTTTTTTCGGAGCCAGAATCGAATTTTTCTTTGTATCAGCCATCAAATATTACGCCACCATGCAAACACATTGAAGTTACACAACAGCGCTTGAACATAATGTCAAGACAACTAAAGTTGTCACAAAATAAAAACATAATTCTTGCTCAACATCTTAAAGCTGTGAACATCCTGTCACCAGAAGTTAAAGTGTTCGGTTCGCGTGGTCGACAGCATAAATTTCTACCGTTTTTTACTCGCAACGAAAACAATTCATTTACGTACTGTAATGATATCGATGGTTTGATGTCGGCCATGAATTACACGTACAATGCGGACCAATGGCGGTTGTTCATCGATGGATCGAAGAGCAGTCTCAAGGCTGTGCTGCTGTATTTCGATAATACAAAAAACTCTGTGCCAATTGCGCTTGCCGTGAAAACAAAGGAAACGTATGATTCCATGAAACTAATCTTGGATTCTGTGAAATACCATGAACATTGTTGGAAAATATGCGCTGATTTGAAAGTGGGTGCACTTATCTGTGGCCTTCAAACTGGTTACACTAAAAATATGTGCTACTTGTGTACGTGGGATTCGCGATATACACCACAGTATCAAAAACGAGATTTGTTACCGAGAACAAATCGTCTAATCGGGCAGCAGAACGTTATCCACGAGGATTGGTGCCGATGGATAAGGTATTGCTGCCACCATTGCACATTTAACTTGGGTTAATGAAGAATTTCATCAAAGCGTTACTGGTGCGTGGAAATAGATTGGCTTTTGGACGATTGGAGTACATTTTTCCACGCTTGAGTGAAGCGAAAATTAAAGAAGGTAAATAAATATTTGGAATTCTTTTTCCGCCAAACAAAGATGAAGTATTCTTGAAAGTTTTTATATAAAATCATATATTTATTTCAGGTGTTGAATGGCCCAGACATTCGCAAACTGATGAAGGATGAAGACTTCAACAATGTCCTTCAAGAGGAGGAACTCATCGCTTGGGATAGCCTGAAAGCAGTGATCGAAAAAGTTCTCGGCATTCATCGAGTGGACAATTGGCGTGCCATTGTTGATGATATGCTGCAATCTTTCGAAAACATCGGTGTTCGAATGTCGTTGAAAGTGCATTTCAGGCATCACCACCAGGATCACTTCGAGCGTCAGTTGCCGTCTGAATCAGACGAGCATGGGGAACGTTTCCACCAGGTATCAGCACAGTTGGAACACTGGTATAGTGGAAAAAAATTAGATTCACTTTTGGCAGATCTTTGCTGGAATTTGTTAATGGAATTGGAGGATAACGAATGATATTCCATTGCTTATTTTTCTATTTCAATTGCCAATTTAAAATGAATTACATTAATACGGAGAAACACGCATTTCCATTAATTTTTATACCGAAAAAATGTATTCAACCACAAAAAATTTATTTAAATCAATAAAAAAAACCATCAAAAAAATCATCCGAAAAAGCGTAAAAAACGATGGTTTTTGTATTTAAAAAGTGTGTTGAGTTGCTTGAAATGGCAATAATATTGCATAATATATTGTAAAAAGGACAAACGGTAAGAATTATGTCGATAAGTTTGCGCAAGAACTACAAAAAAGCGCATAAAAACAGCACAAAAATGGGGAATATCGATGAAAAATGGGCAAAAATCATGAAAATAGGCTAAAAATTTTGATTTTCTCAGTTGAAATGTGCGTTCTAATGGTGGAAATAGTAATTGTGAGCCGTATAAAGATAACACAAGAAATTTTGAATACAGGAAAAGCGACTTAAATGGGCTGAAAATGGTCAAAAATTGACGAATAGACCGAAATTAAAAAAAACGCCATAAATTTTTCCCAATGAGCCAAATTGGCACTTTCATCGGTGGAGTAGTAGTCAGGGGGCTCATCCAAACACAACCATATGGTTTTCACGTTAGTACCATTTTACAACTTGAACAGTGTTATTATTTATCGTTTTATTTGACGCCGGACATCTAAATTAGGAAATAAAAAATAATTGGTATTGTACAGATCGTAAAATATTTACCATTGAAAATCAGATCGTTTCGTTTTCTATATTTATCACAAGCCAGGGCTACTGTTGATAATGAGTAACTATTAAAGACGTTAATGTATAAATCCGTTATTCTTTAAAGACTAGATAATTTTTTATGAAATATGGGAATTTTCTTTGGACTCAGAAAATTTTTTTAAATATGTTAAGCTTTGTTTGTATTTTAAATAAAATTTTAATAGCTAGCCCGGCAATGCACTTCTTTTTTGTTGGAGGCTCTTAGTTACCGATTTATGGAGCTGAAGATGATCTACAACAATATCCAATAGTTATTTCTCCACTCAAAACTTATCGGACCAAAACAAAATATATATCGTTGGAAAGGTACTTGAAATACCTTTTCAATTTTTAACGGTTTTATGAATAATATATTCCTATATATACATTTTGCAATAAAGCAAATACTGATATATGATTTAATATGATTACATGTGAGAAAATTTCTAAAAAAATTCTAATATATCATCATATAAAAACATATAAGGTGGCATACAATATTTTATATTATCAGATATTTTAATATTAAAAAATATATGTTATATATACCCTTTTTTACTCAAGATATTACAATTTTTTGAAAAAGAAAAAATTATATATGGATACATATAATTATGTCCGCTTATATACACTGGTGTATGAAAAAATATATGGGTATATAAAATTATACATTATTATATACAAACGTTTTTACTCGGGATAGCCCATCTCAAAATTTCAAAATTGTGTACGAAAATTGATTCCAAGCGGGCTTAATCTTTTCTCTTGTGTTTCATTCAAAGCTTGAAAAAGATAATTCTTTTTTGAATTAATACGAATAAAAATTTATTCATTTTATGAATCAGTGAATATTTTAAAATAATTTTAAATCAATGATTTGATATTGAATAAAGTGAGATAATGATTTGGTATAATTTACATCGATTCAATTTTGATTCGACTGAATAATTTTCTTTAAAAAGAGAAAATTCACGAAGTATAAATCAGATCAGAGCTTTGAAGAATTGATTCAAAATAAATATTTTCAAATACGATAAAAAAGCTGAGTTATAAATTCGCGAATCAAAAAAAAATATAAAGATAATTCGCACGAATTATTTTAATATTTTTTTGATATGCGAAGACAAAAAAACATTTTTAAATCCTCAATATAAAAATTATAATTCGCGAGAATCAAGAAAATCAACATAAGCTGTATTTTCGTTCATACCCATCAACGTTAAGTATTTATAGCAAATCTACGATAAACTGATTGGAGTATTAAATTTTTTAAAATAGTGAGTATTTATGATAGTTCCGGTATAATCGAACGTGCGTCAGCAAACCTTATTAGGTAGTAACGCGAAGAAGTTACGCTAGGTGTGAAAATGTATAAACGTTGAGTTTTCAACGTTGATAATTATCCACGTTGTAAGTTAACGTGCATACGAAAAGTAATATGTTAGTTTTTGTCTAAAAAACGTTTTTATGCACTTTGTGCTTTTTTGAAAGTTAACGGATATAGTTAAGTCGAAAATACAGCTATAATCAAAAATAATTTTTTATTATTCCTTTTTACAAAATTTAGAAAGAAAATTTGGACAAATTTGACAATTCCCATCACTAATACTGGGAAATCGTAGACACAAAAGTGAACAAATGTTTATTTGGCTAATTTTTTAATCTTTTGACTCTCAAGGAATTTTTTAGGAAAAAAATTTATAATAATTTTGAGTTCTTTTTATCAAAAAAATGTATAGATAATGATTTAAATTATTTAAACTACCAGCATTGAATGTAAAGCTTATTATCTCGGATTTTAACGCTTAAAATGAAAAATATGCCAAGTTTTTACTTGTTTTTATAGCATATAAATTGGTGTTTTTATAATACCGGTACGTATACCGTTATCGAAACAGTCTTAAATACCGTTACCTTTACCGTAATAAACAAAACTCGATACCTTTACCGTTACCATTACCGTTATTCGTTTCGATAACCAACCTTGGCAAAATTGCAATATATTCGTATTTATTAATGTTTGCATCTTTAAAATATAAAATTTGTAAGGAATTGCAAACATAAAAGCAGAATTATTGAAAATAAAAAAATTGTATAAAATTTTATGCAATACCGAAATCGGTATCGTTCTAAACTCGGTATTTCGAATTTGCTAAAATAGCTCGAATTTCGACAATTTCGGTATTACTGAAATCGGTACTGGAAAGCCTACTACACTCCCGCGCCATATAAGTTTTGATATATGCAAAAAATTGCTATATGGGTGAGAACTAGGGATGCCAATCGGGATTGATATTTGAAAATCCCGGGATTCGGGATTTTGGATGAAATCCAGGGATCCCGATTTCGGGATCCCGGGATTTTCGGGACTACGGGATTTTTCAGGATCCCGGGATTTAACGGGATTTCGGGATTTAAATTTTCCTTTATTTGTAAAAATTTTTATGTTATGTAACTAATTTTTTTATAGAATAAAGCGTTTTATAATTATTTAATAGTTGTTAATTAATAATGTGGTACACTTTATGAATATTGAAACATCTCAGTCAGAAATTGACAGTGGTACAAAAAATCAAGTACCTGCATACCACTTGGTAACCGCGATGTTAAAAATAAATGACTGGCAGAAGAATCATTTGGGAAACTTTGCCAGCGTTTGCAAAAATCGTTTTGCCAGTATTTGTTTTACAAAACATCACGGCAGGGCCAAAAAAAGATTCATAAGAACTTTTTTTAAATTTTATTTTGGAAAATATAATTCTAAACCACCTATTTTTTTGTTTCGGCAGTGTTTTGCCAAAGTTAAAAATTTTGTTTCTCCAGTACTTTTCCGGCGCTTTTTGAACTGCCGGTTATTTTGTCTATTGACGTTATCATATTGGAAATGGGAAAGCAATTTTTGTCAGTACTTGTACCACCTGTTAAAATACCTTGCCATCGCTTTCCCGTTTATATTTTTCTGGCTGGGATAATATATGAACGCCTGTTATTAAGTACACTTGCGCCCAGTATTTTGTAAGCAGATTTTAAAACATATTCGTTGCGATAACCTTGCCCACTAAATCGTGTAATTACAGCAACAAAGTTATTTGGTTATCGTTATCAAATGTTTTCATGGAAGAATTCAAACTTACAGTCCCAGCCAAAATTACGTTTCAGAAATCAAATTTCGCTTGGAAGAATAAATCGGTAAAATAACAAAGAAACTTGATTTTTCGCATGTATTCCTCAAAAACTTAATGATTACCAAAATTTCAAATTTTTCTGCAAAGTCTTTGCATAGTTTACTGGAATAATCTACTTAATTTATAATTTTACCAATATCAAAGAGTATACATAATAAAGAGATTGGGGGACTCTCTATCACTGAGAAAGCATTTGTTCTATTATGTGCCTTGAAACAGGAACATACTCAAACCAATATCACCCAGCAAACATGGCAATACCAAAAAGATTCTCCGAACATATCGCCAGGAAGAAAACATTTATTGCCGGCAATATCAATTTCGTATTCCGGAAGTTTCCTCCGTCGGAAACAACCGTTACACTAAAACAATACTTCCAGGCAATATGAAAGCAATAACTCATATGGAAGATAAAAGGGATATCGCTAAATAAACTCCCAGTACAATAAAAAAACAATTTAATTTTTTCATTATTAAATTTAAGCCTGAAAAACAATATCTGCATACATAATCCATTGACCAACTTATAAATTATTTTGATTTTATTGTGTGGTTTCGCGAGTGTGTGTTATAGTCCGCGGGTGTTGTGACCAGCGGATATTGATTCTCGGGCGCGGTACTGGGAGGGATGGGGTAGGATTTTTGGATTGATTTGATTTGTGGTTTTTTGGGACGGGTTTAGGATTTGGTTTGTTATGTTCGGGAGCATATTATGTATGCGTCTCACAGGGGTTCCACGGAACTATTAGGTTGATCCTGCTGATGAGTCCCTTTGGCAGGGGACGAAAGCGCTTCAGGAATTGCTCCTTTTTCCCCTGTTTTGTCTTTCCGTAGGATTACCGGACTGACGGACCGGTAGGGTAGTTAGATCATCGATGACCCAAGTAGGGAACTGGCCATCCAAAGAATCGTCTCTAGGCCCCCTAGGTATACGTAGGGGTCTGCAATCACACATTCAGTGAGTTATCTGCATGATTTTAATGAATTATCCGCATAATGTTAATGAATTATTGCGTGAAGGAAATTCATTGAAATTTTATCCAGAAAGCTCTCTCTATGCAGCTTTTTTCCCTATTTGGATAAAAAGATTATAAATTTAAAAGAAACGTACTTAAAAAATTTAAAAATAAAAGCGGAACGCGAAAAAAGACTTTGTGGTACAAAAAATTAATTAGGAAACGTAATCAGCGATTTAGATTCTACAAACAAATATATTGATGCAAAAATTTTCCTTTTTGCAAATTTTATTTTTCGCGATTTTTTTGCAAACCAAACTTTGTTGTCTGAAATGTGTATTATAGCCCCTAGATTATAAATTAAAAAAAAAACGCACGTAAAGAATTGCAAAATAATAGCGGAATTTGAAAAAAGGCTTTTTGGTACAAAAATTTAAACCCCAGGTTATATATTTAAAAAAACCGCACTTAAAAATTGCAAAATAACGGCGGAATTCGAAAAAGGCTTTATGGTACAGAAAATTAATTAAAAGAGGTAATCAGCGATCGACATTCTGCAAGCGAATATATTGTTGCAAAAATTTCGCCTTTTGCAAATGTTTTTTTTTTCGCAATTTGTGCTAATATTTGCTAATATCTAGATATTTAATTTTTATGTTTTTTAACGAGCCAAAGAGAAAGCTATTTTTTAGTTACTTACATTTTTAAATATGTAAGAGCGATCGAATATTTTTTGGTATAAGAGCCCGATTAAGTGAGCCTTTTCCATCCCTGATTAACCAGTCGCACTTAAAAATTGCAAAATAACGGCGGAATTCGAAAAAGGCTTTATGGTACAGAAAATTAATTAAAAGAGGTAATCAGCGATCGACATTCTGCAAGCGAATATATTGTTGCAAAAATTTCGCCTTTTGCAAATGTTTTTTTTTTTCGCAATTTGTGCTAATATTTGCTAATATCTAGATATTTAATTTTTATGTTTTTTAACGAGCCAAAGAGAAAGCTATTTTTTAGTTACTTACATTTTTAAATATGTAAGAGCGATCGAATATTTTTTGGTATAAGAGCCCGATTAAGTGAGCCTTTTCCATCCCTGATTAACCAGTCGGAGTTCGTTCCTGTTCCAAGCCGCCTAATATTTTTTCAAATAAAAAATATTGAGAGAGTTGCAAGGCTTTTGCCAATATCTTGGCATAAATTTCTTGTCAATATGAGAAAATTCAAGAAAAAACATAGGTAATGTAAAATTGCTCACTTTGTTTATTTGCGTTTATATTAATACTAGCGGGCGCAGCCCGCTACGTTGTTAGCGTGCCTTAAAGGTTAAGGCGGGGGGGGGGGGGGGGGCGCCCCCACAATTTTTATTAAATTCGTTTTTTTATTTAAAGCCTTCACCCAGCCACCACAAATAAATAATTCTGCACAACAATGGGTTTAAAATAAATAAATATTTGATCAGGTTTTCTCATGAAAGTGGATTGTTAGTAATGAATCCATAATAAATTGCAATATACGTGTGTATGTTAAGATAATTTGGTAAAGTGCGAACTTAGGTAGATAGACCCGTAAGTAGTTTTGTTCATTTGTGTTTTGAATGAAAATAAATAACGTAAAGCAGGGTTGGAAAGCATTTTATAATATTAAAAATAGCGGGCAAAGCCCGCTACGTTGTTAGCGTGTCTTAAAGTTTTTTTTTTAATTCCAGTTTATGCAAAGGTAGACCTGGCAATTCAAGTAAATTCACAAATTCAGTTGGAAAATTTACTGCGTCGGTTTCTTCCACCGGTGCTTCGTTACATGAAGTTTAAATATCGGAATATATAAGTTCCGTTCCTTTTCTAAGGTTTTTTCTCTTTTAGAAAATTTGTTTAACTTTTTGGAGAGTAAGTTTCAATGCTACATAAGTTTCATATTCCGTGGATAGTGTTTGAACAGGTAATTCCCTCTTCCAATCCATTTGCATTCTCTATAATTTCAATTGTACTCGTTCAACGTTTATATCCATTTCATTCCACTTGTGTAGTGTTTCATTCCACTCGTTTCCTATTTAGTTTCTTAATTTTAGTGTTTCATATACACTTGTTCTTTAAGTTTTAGGTTTCTAGCTAAAGACGCAGACGTTAAGGGGGGGGGGGGGCAATTTTCCCCTTTTGAACCACCATTTTTACCACGTTCCTGTCCAAAGTCCTAGAAATGCCTTGTCGATAAGTTAGCCCATACTCCAAGGAAAACATATTATATATTACAGGTTTCTAGCCGAAGGGTTCGGTTAGGCCATCAAGGGGGAGAATTATTCCGTTTTTACCCCTCCCGGTAGGAATTTCCAAAAATTCCGTCTTAGAGGACGTCTGCGTTGGAGGAGGAACCTACTACATACATAATTTTAGGTCTCTATATCCAGCAGTTTGGCCAGGCCGTCAAGGGGGAAGTTTTTTCCCTTTTTACCCCTCCCGGTATGAATTTCCAAAAATACCACCTTAGGGGACGTCAACGTTGGAGAAGGAACCCAAATACCGAATTTAAGCTCCCTTGTTCCAGCAGTTTGGCCAGGCCGTTAAGGGGGAGACTTTTCCTGTTTTTGACCCTACCTGTAGAAATTTCCAAAAATCTCATCTTAGCGGATGTCTACAATAGAGGAGGAACTTTAATACCAAATTTCAACTTCCTACCTCCAGCGGTTTGGGCAGGCCTTTAAGCGGCACTTTTCGCTTCATTAATCCCCATTTTTGCAATGTCCCTGTCCAAAAAGCACCTTCCCGGTCCAAAAAGCCCATACTCCAAGTAACATATGTTTTACATTTCAGATTTCTAGCCAACTTTTACTATTTGTGCCCCTCTCGGTAGGAATTTCCGAAAATCTATCGACAGGGAATTTCAGCTTCCTAGGTCCAGCAGTTTGAGCAGGCTGTCAATTGGGACACTTTTTCTTTTTTTTGTCCCTCCCGGTTGGAATTAGAATGGAAGAGGAACCTAAGTACCGAATTTCAGCTTCCTAGTTGCAGCAGTTTGGACAGGTCGTTAAGGGGCAACTTTCCCTTTTTGAGCCCCCATTTTATAACGACCCTGTCCAAAATTCAAAAAAGTATCTTTCTAATAAGTTAGCCATTACTCCAGGGACCCACATTTTAATCTTCAGGTTTCTAGCCGAAGGGGTTTTTACCGGCCCCCAAGGTGAGGCTTTTCTTCATTTCAATTCAATTCAATTCCCACCCTTTAGGAATTTACAAAAATTCCATCTTCGCGGCTATCTGCGATGGATGAGGAACATTCATACCAAATTTCAACTGCATTGCCTAAGCGGTTTGGGCAGGCCGTTATTGGGGACATTTTTCCCTTTCAACCACCATTTTTACTATGTTGCTGTTCCAAAATAGAAAAATTACGTTGCCGGTGAGTTAGTTCTACTCCAAGGAATACATATTTAAAATTTTAGGTTGGCCAAAAGGGATTGGGCAAGCCGTCAGGAGGAGACTTTTACCTTATTTCCCCTCCCGATAGGAATTTCAAAAATTCCGTCTAAGCGGACACCTACACAGAAGGAGGAACTCACATACCGAGTTTCCTTTTGGGATATCCTGTAGGGAATTCCAAAAATACAAACTTAGTCGATGTCTACTACAGTGGAGGAACCTTTATATCAAATTTCAACTTCTTACCTCCAGTGGTTTGGGCAGGCACTTTTCCAATTTGTGAGACTGTTTATGTGGAGACTTTTCCCCTTTTTGCCCGTTTCGGTAGGAATTTCCAAAAATCCCGTCTTAGCGCACGTCTATGCCGAATATCAAGAAACCTTGTTTTAGTGGAGATATCCGTGGGGGTGGGAAAAAAAGTAGTTTTTTTGAAATTATATATTATTTTAAATGGTACTTTTTGGAAAAACGAAATTTTTTGGAAAAAGATACTTTGGTTTTACAAAGTACTTTATTTGTACTTTTTTTGGAAAAGGTATTTTTTTTTTAATAAGGTGTGTTTTTTTGGAAAAATGTATGTTTTTTGGAAAAAGGTACTTTTTTTGGAAAGAAAAAGGTACTTTTTTTGGGAAAAGGTACTTTTTTTTTGGAAAAGGTACTTTTTTTGAAAAAATGTTTGTTTTTTGGGAAAAGGAAAATTTTTTTAGAAAAAGGTACTTTTTTTGGGAAAAGGTACTTTTTCTTAGAGAAGGTACTTTTTTTTGAAAAAGGTATTTTTTTCGGAAAAATGTATTTTTTTGGAAAAGGTACTTTTTTTGGAAAAACGTACTTTTTTTTGGAAAAGGTTCATTTTTTTAGAAAAAGGTACATTTTTTGGAAAAAGGTACTTTTTTTAAAAAAGGTACTTTTTTTTGGAAAAATGTACTTTTTTTTGGAAAAAGGTACTTTTTTGGAAAAAGGAATTTTTTTTGGAAAAAGGTTCTTTTTTGGAAAAAGGTACTTTTTTCGGGAAAAGGTACTTTTTTTGGAAAAAGGTACTTTTTTTGGAAAAGGTACTTTTTTTTTTGGAAAGGGTACATTTTTTTAGAAAAAGGTACATTTTTTGGAAAAAGGTACTTTTTTTGGAAAAAGGTACTTTTTTTGGAAAAAGGTACTTTTTTTGGAAAAAGGTACTTTTTTGGAAAAAGGTACTTTTTTGGAAAAAGGAATTTTTTTTGGAAAAAAATACTTTTTTTGGAAAAAGGTACTTTTTTTGGAAAAAGGTACTTTTTTTGGAAAAAGGTACTTTTTTTTTGGAAAAATGTACTTTTTTCGGGAAAAGGTACTTTTTTTGGAAAAAGGTACTTTTTTTGGAAAAAGGTACTTTTTTTGGAAAAAGGTACTTTTTTTGGAAAAAGGTACTTTTTTTGGAAAAAGGTACTTTTTTTTGGAAAAGGGTACTTTTTTTTGGAAAAAGGTACTTTTTTTTGGAAAAAGGTACTTTTTTTGGAAAAAGGTATTTTTTTTGGAAAAAGGTACTTTTTTTTGGAAAAAGGTACTTTTTTTGGAAAAAGGAATTTTTTTTTGGAAAAAGGTACTTTTTTTTGAAAAAGGTACTTTTACTTTTTTTGGAAAAAAGTACAAGTACAAAAAGGTACTTTTTTCGGAAAAAGGTACTTTTTTGGAAAAAGGTACTTTTTTTAGGAAAAAGGTACTTTTTTTTGGAAAAAGGTACTTTTTTTGGAAAAAGGTACTTTTTTGGAAAAAGGTACTTTTTTTGGAAAAAGGTACTTTTTTTGGAAAAAGGTACTTTTTTTGGAAAAAGGTACTTTTTTGGAAAAAGGAACTTTTTTTGTCCCCTTTTTGCCCCTCCCGATAAGAATTTCCAAAAATGCCGTCTCAACGGACGTCTACACCGGTCGAGGAACCTACATCCCAAATTTCAACTTCATAGCTCCAGCAGTTTGAGCAGGCCGTCAAGGGGGAGACTTTTCCCCTTTTTGCCCTTCCCTGTAAAAATTTCCAAAACTCCCGTCGTGGTGGATGTCTACGATAGTGGATTTTTTATCTTATTTTTGAAGTAATAAAGTACCCTTTAAAATGATATGCATATTGATTATTGTCATGAAAGGGTAATTGTTTGGGGTCTGCAACTGAAATAGTCATATCTAAAAATGCGAATTTTTAAAAATTATTAAAAAAATATACGCTTTTAATTGATTCTATATTTGTTAAAAAATTCAGGGTGGTATCTCGATTCGTGTCTGAGTTATAGCCAAAAACATTGTCATAGTTATACATTAGGCTGGCCTTTATTCGGAAAGTTGCTCCGAATCCCGCTCAACGTAGCTTATTTTGTGAGTTTACTTTAAAAATTATTCCAGAAAAAATTTCGGCCCAATCGAAGAATTTTTGAGCTATACCTGGCCATTCAAAGTTTTAAAATACGATTTACAAGAGGAAACAATTACTTTTTCAGAATTTTTGGAAAATACTGGCTATTAAATAACTGTATTTCTGGAAAATGCCAATAAAATCGTAATCTAGACTGAATTATCTTTCTAACAAGGCATAAAAATCTAAAATAGGTTGGAAAATATTTAAGTAATTGCAATTCGCCCAGACCATTGTAGGGTTAAAATGCGATAAATTATGAAAATCGTAAAAATATTTTACCGTAGATTTTAGTTGATCTGAAGATTGTTACAATGAGTGTTATTTTTGTCAATTTTAAGATCAAATATGACCAATTCCAAATAGAATTCACAATTTATTTGACAACAATTAGAGAAAAAACTTATGAAAAAAATTTCCTAGAACCAATGGTTGACAATGCATTTTCAGGTGCAACCAAACACTATCATCAGATTGTCTTTGTGGGGTTCTCTCTAGGTTATAATGTAGATTTTAGTTTTTGTGTATATGTTAACTTTCAAAGTGAAAAACATTTGGAGAAGTAAACATTTGTACTTATTTCAGATTACAACGAAAAGCACATGTTTTTAACAAATCTATTATTTTCCTTATGTTGTCGTTGCTGCTATGACTAAAGCACCTTTAGTACTAGTAAAGCAGACATTTGTATGTTGTGTTTTTGACATTCAAGCTTTTAATTGTATTTATAGTGATTTGATTAGAACGAAAGCAAAGAACTTTACATATATTATTTGTTTTTTGTTTTTATTACATCCAAACTAGTGTTTCCAATTCGGTTAATCGATTAACCGATTCCTCGATTAATCGCCTCTCTTTCGGTTAATGTCGAAACAAATAATTTAAAATTATTCGACCCGAATAATCGGTTAAAATAGATCGATTAACCGGTTAACTTTTTAATATAGAATTTTTCCTTTGTTTTTTCCGAAAACTTCATAATTTTCTTAATTTTGGCTAAAAAATTGCAAGAAAAGCTTAACAAAAATAAATACTAACTAAAGCACCATCAAATTCTTTTCAACTCGAGTTGAAGAGGTACTTCTTTTTGAGCAACTCCAAGCAAGTCGACATTGCACCAGTGAGACACGTCGTGTGTTTTAAAAAACTCTTAAAAACGGCTTTGTTTCTTTCTGCAATTAATTTTTAATACATTTTTTTGCAGATATTATAACAAAAAATAAAAATTTCTATAATAAAAGCTTCAAGAGACATCACGAAAGGCCAAAATAAAGGTGCTTTTTCAAACTTCTCAAAACACACGACATGTCTGGCTAGAGCAGCGTCAAATCGCTATATAGGCTTTAGGAAATGTAATAGAGAGTTTTCCATTTCTGTTTTAATTTTTTTAATAATTAAAGCTAATGCAAATTATATTTCAATGTCCTTCAAGACAAAGTTTCATTTGTTTTAAATTTGTGTCACAAAATTCTCAAATTTTCTTACATCTCCCAAGAAAGTATGTATAGTCGGTTTGAAACCACATAAATTCTACAACATGTTCGAATCCATGGAGCCCGCTCTGAGAGAATTGTCTACATGCTATTTATGACTTTTTTCATTGATTCAATGAAGATTCGCTGGAAGTCGTCCATTGAAAACTTTCATTATATTGATGCAGTTTTACATAAAACTTTATGAAAATTTTTATTTTATTTATTAAAAATTTCATTATCTTTATTAGAAAGAGCTTCATAGTAAAATTAAAAAGCTTTTTCATAAAATTTAAGAAATTTTTCATTAATTTAGTAACAATTTTCATTAAACCTCGACCAATAAAATTCAATTTTTAAGTTATTTTGTTTATTTTTAATGTCCCTTCAAAACCATTGACTCGATGGCTCAATGGAAAAATGCTCTAGCTCGTTTTTTTTTTATTTCTTCAGAGAAGAAGGAAGAATCTTAAAAAAATTTTAACTTCATTTATATTTTATTATTGGCAGTATTGATTAAAAATTGAATTAAAAAAATTACGTCTAAAGTTTTTCAAATTTTTAAAATTTTATTCTAAAGAAATAAAAAATTTACATTAAGTTATCGATATGTAACAGTTTTAGATTTGCTGTTCTTAACTTACTCAGTTTAAGTATTCCCCCCACCCCCGGAGGGGGGGGCCTTCCCACACCATTTTTAACGAATTTTTAGTACCTTCAGCAAAATTTTTAGAGATCTTTTCTATTAAATAGTTCAAGTAAAAAAATTCAATTTAAAAAATTTCAGATTCCGAAGTTTTTCAACCAATATGAAATAAATACATCGAGTTTATATGCCACGTTGATATTTAACAAAAACAGGCATCTCTTTGTGTTTTTATTAATAAAAAATTAAGGAAATACATTAATTTTGCATTATACGATTAATCGATTAATCGCCAATTTTCTCTATTAACCGACCCGAACAACCGGTTAATAAATTTTAGCGATTTTTCGAATAATGCATTAACCGGTTAACCGCCTATGTCGAAAATTTGGAAACATAATCCATACCCATCATGCCGTATAAATGTTTAACATGTTGCAATTAAGGATATTACTTAACAATTTGGACTGTACCTCATCTGTGAGTATTTTAATTGTGAATTCTATTTGGAATTTGTCATATTTGATCTTAAACTTAAAAATAACACTAATCGTAAAAATATTAAATATTTTTTTTTACACAAACTTACAATGTTATACTCTAGTTTAATAATAAGATCTATAAATATTCAAATATAAATTTTTGTTTTATTTCTTTTCATGATTTTTGTAATTTATCCCATTTTAACCCTACAATGGTCTGGGCGAATTGCAATTACTTAAATGTTTTCCAGCCGATTTTAGATTTTTATGCCTTTTGTATATATCGAGTGGGCCAAAAGTCACCATGGGGTTTAAAAATTTAATAACTTTTTCGTTTATACACATTTTTTTTTTATTTTTTTTTTCAGATTATATAAATACCACCTGGAGAATAAATAATGGAGAGATTCACAACTGAACAAAGAATCGGAATAATAGAATTTTAATACTTAAATCAGCGATCAATTATTTAAAACCCCATGGTGACTTTTGGCCCACCCTGTACTTACATGTATTAATTTACAAAAAACATACATATGACAATGTTTTTGGCTATAACTCAGACACGAATCGAGATACCACCCTTTCTTTCTTGGGAAATTAAAAAATGCGGGATTTTGAATTCCCTATCCACAAGCAAGATTAGCTTAGAAGGTAGAGAGTTTGCCTTACAAGCATAAGGTTGTGTTATCGAGCCCTACTTTGACGCGAAGTAGATTTTTTTTAATTCTTAATTTTTATTGGTCATTTCCAATGACAACGCCATGTTAAAGTGATATGTCTCTTTCAAATAAAAACACCGATCAACGATCGGTCACCGCCACCTTGGGACCTATCCTGCGTGTCATCTGGGACCGGTCCCTTTCCCCGTACGGCACTTATACCAAATATATTCTTTTTACCAAATTTCAGAAAAATTCTTTCATTCGTTTTCAGGTTAAGGCGATGTCCTTTAAAGGTATCCTTATGTAAACATGTGTGTCCTTGGACCAAAGTAAGGACTTTTTTGAATAGCTTAAGCTTCAATCTAACTTTGTTGTCACTATCAATTATTTTAGTCGATTTAAATATGTTTTCAAAATTTTTTAAAGTCCCGTGAAAAAACTATTAGATTTGATCAAGTTAGGTTTGATCCAATTGTACCTATTCATATTAGAGAGTGAATAACAACGTATAAAATTAAATATGAGTTTATCTGCGATTCCCAGTTTCAAAATTTTCTTATTCGTTGCCTTAAATAATCATATCTTAAAATATATTTTCTCTTATATCATTTTATATGCAAATACATATACTTGATCAAATTATATCGTTGAAGATAAATTTGTATATTGCTTCAAACAATTCTTTATAAAACTAAATGTGACCCAAGAATATTTTAGATAAAATTATTTACTATCTCGAATCGAGCAAAATGTTTGTGGATTTAAATACAATTATATACTTAATTCAATACAAAATTAGAAAGCTGAGCTTATATGTTATGTTACATCTAGAGTTTCTAATGACCCAGAATTTTTTCATTTCTGGGATAAATGAGACATACCAATGTCGCACTTTTTTATTAATTATATCCAATCTTAAATCTAATGAAAGAAATAAGAAAAGTAACTACACAGAGAAATAATTATAGTTAAATCAATTACTCGGCCTTATTACGTGTGTCGTAGTCGTAGTCGAAACTAAGTCGCATTTGCTGCAAATTCGCTAAAAATGCAATTTTGAACAATTTTTCAATTGGATTTACCATATGTAGCACTGAGATTTAAAAGAATCCAGCATCAGAGTTTTATTTCTTTATAATTTCCATTATATAAAATATCATTTTATATGGAGTCGAAAATTTCGACTACAAATTCGACACTCGTAATCAGGCCGACTATATCAGATTTTAATTAACATTTGATTTTTTATGAACACTTTGTAAATAAAGTATGAATATTAGGACCAGTGTTACACTCAAAAAAATAAGTTAGTAGAAAAATTAGTAAAACGTCTTGTATATCAAGTGTACTAATTTTCAGCAATTTTTTTGCTGAAATTCCGTTTTCAGCAAAAAATTTAGTTATATTTTTTAGCACTAAACTAATTTTGAACTAATGTTTTACTAATTTATTTTGCTACAAAAATTGTGCTGCTAACCGCATTCATAGCGTAGGACGACAACCAGATAGACTAGATGTAGATGTCGCAGCTTGTCTGGAAACAGAAATGACAAAAAAAGGAAAACAACTCTAAACATATTCTATATTAAATTTTCAGCAAGTAAATTAACTAAAGTAAAATTTCGCTACAAGTTTTTTGAGTTTTTTTCAGTCTACTAATATTCAGCAAAAAGTTTAGTGATTTTAGCAAGGATTTTTTTCATTTGCAGTCGACTAAGTGTTAGCAAAACTTTTGCTGAAGATTACTATTTTTTTGGTAAAAATCAGCTCGCTGATTTTCAGCAAACCTTTTGCTGAAATTACCAACTTTTTTGCAAGCACGCTCCTGACTAAAAATTTGCTGACACAGCAACATTTTTTGCTGACTTTACTGCCTTTTTTTTGAGTGTATATCATCACTTAGTAGGATATTTTATTTAAGTAAGAAACTTTAAAACGATATTTTATAATTGGTGGCTATAATACTTATCCTTATTAAAGTGTATATGATTCTAGTTAAACTTTTTCATATTTAAGTTAATGTGTTTTCCGATTTTAAAAATATGCAGACAATTTTTTATATAAAAAGGAAAAAACCTGAGATTTGTGTGATTTCAAAGATGTTTCTATCTTAGTAAACGTTGTTTGTGTATGACTTTAATTTTTTTCTCCTGTGTAGTTACTACTAACTGATAATGGATTATATAACCTACACAGAGAGAAGTTTGCTGGACCAGTTTTAATGAAATTTTTTAGTAAAATAATAAAGTTTTCTTCACAAGGTAAATGAAAAATTTCTTAAATTTGATGAAAACACTTCATATATTTCATTCATTTACTTTTAACGAAGCTTTTTCATTAAGTGTATGAAATTTTTAATAAATAAAATGAATATTTTGACAACATTTTATCAAAAATTCCATTATTTAGTAAAAAGTTTCAATGTTTTACACAAAAATTTATTAATATCAATCAGATAATTCTCTCAGTTAATTGGTTGTTTTCCTACACTATACATATCCATTTAACAAACAAAATTTAATGCAATTGAATAAGACCAAATCTCCGATAAAATTGGATGAAATTATATCAATTCAAATATCTTTTTTATTCGTTTATATACAATTTGATTAATCCATTTTCCGGATAAAATTTTATATAATTTAGTATGATGCCAAATAAAAAAGATAAATTTTTAAATAAATTTTTTTTCACGGGGTATTGTTTTAAAATATTTAATTTTCGAAATTTTACGAAATTTTATTTTTGACACTTTCTCGCTTCCAAACCGTACACTTTATACAACAAAATTCTTCACAAAAAATTTAATAAATTCCCGGGTAAAAAATCTTAATACGGTGTCATATATAATTATATCTTATTTTATAAGTCCCCATATACAACGACATACAACTCGATCCGAAAAATGGGCCATCTACTTGTGTCTAATTATATTAAATTAGATATAATTTGATACAGTTTGATCGGAGATTTGTCCATATCCAGGATATCAAATTACATCTAATTCGATATAAAAATATCTGATTTTATATAATTTTGTCTAATAGTAGGTATACTTTTTATGCATACCGGCTTTAAATTGATATTGAAATTTCTATAGCTTGAACAATTTTAAAGGCCCAAATTTTATAACATAAAATAAAAATCTAATCTAAATCGTTTGCATCATTTTTTAATTTAATTTAATATGCAAAAAATCACGTGAAAATTATTTGGCTGTGGAAAAATTAACTCTTAATTTATATTAATTTGTACGAAATCATATAGAAAGTTATATAAAATTACATATAGACATATCGGTCACTACATATATTTTGATTAGTTTTATATGGCTTATATAGTTATATATGGAGTCAGATTTGGGGATATGTAATAACATCAATTACCGCACAAAAAATTCATTGAAAAAATAATATCAGATGTTTTTGTATATAATGATATGTGTCTTAATGTGAATTCATTCACCGTCAGATATAACCCAATCACATTATATATAACAATATATAACTATTTTTACCCGGGTTTTGTTTTCTGTTGAAAAAACATTTACATTTACCTGCTGGGGCATAAGTTTTAAATGCGGCTGTAGAGATTGTTGATGTTGAGGGGAAGCCAGTGTCGTGGCCTGTTGGAAATTATTATCCTTTTCTGCTGTCATTTTACGCAAAACTGACGTAGGCGTAAATGCCAGTGGTGTGGGAGAATTCATGTGTCTTGTAGGTGGCTGCTGGACTTGCTGTTGTGGTTGAGGCAAAACGGAATTGTGTTGCGGTTGATGATGTTGGTTTGGTGTTTTAAGTTCAAGCTGTTTATGCATCTCTTGTCGGCGTCTTATGGCTTCATGTTGTTCAACTTCCAATTTCTTTTTTAATAAAGCATTTTGCATTATAGCTTGGGTATGTATCTGCAGTTCACGTTGAGTTGGTATGTCTAAAAAGTTTATGAACCACATAATTTAATTATTAAAAAAAAAGTGGTATGAATCTACTTACGCTGCGACGGATCTTCATGTTGTGAACGTAATAATGAAAGGGCATGTTGTTGATGCTCAGATAATGACATTGTTCCGATATTTTCACCAGTTGTAGTTGAGTTCTGTGGAGAGTTCACCTGTGTTGTTGGTGTCACTAACATAGCACTAATTGGCACTGCTGAAGGAGTAACACAACGTGATTTTTCTTTAAATACTGCGCTAGATGCCGGCTCATTAATAATAGTCGGAGTATTAAGTTTATTCAATTCATGCTCAAGTAAGTTAAGTGATACTTCGCCTCTTGCTAGAGCTATTGTTAAAAAAAATTATTTTCATAAATAAATGATCTAAAATTTTTCATTTCACTTATATTGCAAATACAATCAAGGAAAAAAGTCTACATACAACAAGCACATTTCTCAAAATCGACCAGTCTTAAAACAAAAGATACAGATATTTTAGGCATTTGAAGAAAAGAATATTCATATAAAAAAATTTTTTAAAAATTAATAGCTTAATGTTAGATTAGATTTGCAAAAATATCTACAATTGAATAGATCAAGTCAATAAATAGCGCAATTAAATCTTAATAAAACTTCCTGCAAAGGGGAAATAAAGCATTTAGTTCTCTGAATTGAAATATTTAACAGAGCTTTTAAGTAAATGTTCTTAAGAAAACTGGTTAGGATATGTTCCTCCTTTTTTCACTCCTTCCTAAGGATCCTTGGTATTTTCATAAAAGGATTCAGCTGTAAACTTATATTACCATCAATTTGGAACTATAAACAAGAGTTCGCTTTGGATAGGAACTGTGTAAGACAATGTTTCAATATTTAAACTCTACACCAGTGCTGGCAAAACTATGACACGCGTGTCAGTAGTGGCACACGAGTGGTTTTTAGGTGGCACGCGACGTTTTGTTGGATATTTTCAAAAAATTTAAACTATTAGAAAACCAGCAAAAATTCAGTTAAATGTTAAATTTCGCTACAAAAATGTTTGATTTAACTCCATAATGGTAAAATTTTTCATAGAGATTGTAAATCGTCTTTTAAAATGAATAAAACTCTGTATTGCTACCATTTTTGTTCAATACAGAACTCGCAAATTCGATTAACAGAAAAGTCTGGGAAAATATCTAAAATTCTAGATTGAAAGAAGTTTAAATGTTTCGATGAGAAAATGCCTCATAATCGGAGAAATAAAAAGTACCAGAAAATTGCACAAAAATGGAAAACAACTTGCATTAAAATTGGATCTAAAATATTAAGTTTTTTTAAGGGAAAATAGGTGCTACGAAATAACCCTTAGGCCTGGTATCTTATGTAATATTAAACAATGATTAAGAAGAAAATCATTGTTTAGGTCTTAATTACAGTAACTCGTCGAATTCTAATCTCTGATTCTACTCTAAATATTGATTAAATTTAATTACAGAGATTTCTGTGATTAAGCCCTTAAACATAGCTTTTTCACCCTACAATTCGTGTAAGTACTTACATTTTTACATTTTTTTCTAATGTTGGTAACTTTTTAAAAAGTTTTAAGTAGACCAATTATTTTCTAAAATAAACACCTTAAAACATCTCATTATGTCCTCTAAATGATGTATATCTTTAGTAACTTGCCTAGTAATGTATATGTTCTCTAAAAAGACCAATTTTAATTAGGAAATTATGTGGCGGAAATTAGAATAATATGATATAAATTGGATGGTTAGAATCGGTCATAATATTGATATTCCTTTAGCACAAATAAGCCAAAGTGAAAACAAATATTTTCTTGTGCATGTATTTAAGGTGTCTCAGAACAATATTCAGTTCTGCCATTTTGAATTGCAAATAATTTAAATTGAATTGAAAATGAGATATAAGACCAGGTCTTATGCAAGTCGCTCAACTACTGTTAAACACCCTCTGATTGGTTCCGGTAAGACCTTAAATTTCAGCTAATGGGTATAATTTTTTTTATTATATATTTTCACATTTTTCACAATTATTGAACTTTTTACTATTTATCAAAATTTACTCATAAAACTTAACTTACCACATGTCCATAGGTGACCATATCTTGAAATGTCGGACAGAGCCAGTTAACAGAAGTTAAAATTTATGCATACTCTTGAGATTCTAATGTAATGACAATTTTTAAAGACGTCATATATTTTTCCACGGATTATTTTTGGATTCATATCTTTTATTCTCCACAAAATGTCTAAATATAAATTTTAGCAATCAACACAATATTCTGCAGAAATAACTCTTCCAAGATATCTTAGAAATAGAATAAAGAAAATCAATCGTTTATGTTTCACGGTTTGTAGAAATTTACTTATTTTCTGTGGGAGATGTCACTGCATGTGTATATTAAATTTGATCAAGATATATTTTCCTAAACCAATTACAAATAATGTACAGGCATAGGTTGATTTGTTTCCTTTTGGACCTAGTTTCCTAATTATTTCAAACTATAAAGTTTGGATTGAATGTAGTAAAAAACATCAAAAATCATCTTATCCTTCATAAATATTTCTTAACAACACCTTCCTGGACTAAAATAAAATTTCTAATTATACACACTTACCCAATGAAAAAAATAAAGATATGCATGTAGCATGCAAAAAGACACTTCCTATTTGAGGTATTTAGCGATTGCAGATTTAAAAAATAACAATTTAGTCATGATTTCTTAATCAATAATTAAGGTAAAATAATCATTGGAGATAAGATACCAGCCCTTAATGAAATACTGAACATAAGTTTCATAATGAAATAACCCCCTTTGTTGGATTTTGAAATTGGGTTTTGATCGTGTTTCGCAGAGCCAATAAAAACCGCGCGATTTATTTTAACAAAATCAAATTTTTGCCCCAAGCACATTTTTCAAATATTTTTCTTACGTACTTAAATAATAAATGGCGCCCAATAATTTAGCTTTTTTTTTAACAAAATGAAGTAACCACCAAAAATGGAATAACCCCCTGGAAAAAGGCATAATGTTCAAACTGTTTTAATTTTACCCGAGTAAAAAAGTTCATATCTGTATATATAAAATTCTCGTGTCACGGTGTTTGTGGTCGAACTCCTCCGAAACGGCTCGACCGATGTTTGAGAAATTTGGTGTTTGGTAGGTATGAGAATAGTTCGTAAGGTATTTTTCATACCACTAGGGAATTAAGGTGTCCCTACATATAAAATTTTCGTGTTGCTTACAACCTTCGTGTTGATATGACAACCAGGCCTTGGCGATACTATGACAAACTATGATGTTATTGTTTTGGTTGAAACATGGTTAAATGCGGATTTTACTGATGCCGAATTTTTTAATCTAAATCTCTACAATGTTTATCGTAAAGATAGTAATGCACTTCTCACTAATCAATTACGTGGTGGTGGTGTACTAAGATGTGCGTCACTATAAAGTGTAACACCCATTTTTCTTAATAACTTTTTTCACCTTTAATCAAAATTATTTTTCTTAATCACAATATCTTTGAAAAATGTGTCAGATTTTAAAATGTATCAGTTTGTCAAATTTGACTTGTTAGTTAGTTCACAATGGATAATCAAAGACAAGTGCATACAAAAATTATTCAAATAATTCAAAAAAAAAACCATATTGGAGTTATACAAAAGTTGCTAGGGAAGTCCACGTGACCAGGCAATGTGTTTCCAGAGTGGTCAAAAAGTTCAACAAAGACCTAAAAATTGAAAGAAAGCCTGGAACAGGTAAAGCAAAACTGGTAACGAACGACGCGAAAGCCAAAAAGGTTGAGAAGCTTTTGCTGGCTCTTCCAAACATTTCTGGTCGCGAAGTGGCCCGGCGCGTGCAATGTTCGGAAAGTTTTGTGCGCCGAGTTAAAGCTAAAGCTGGCCTTAAAACATTTAAAGTCCAAAAAGTTCCGGATAGAAATGCTAAGAAGAATATTGAAGCAAAAAAAAGAGCAAAACTCTTGATGTGTTACAGTTTATAGTGACGCACATCATAGTTGCAGTTAAACGTGAATATAAATCGTCATTATATACCATCGATAATATGAATGGATTGCTTGATCAACTCGTAGTTTCTATTTCTGGATTTAGTGTTGCATTGTGTGTTTTGTCATATTTACCACCGAATAGTCCGGATGAAATGTATGAAGCACATGTTTCAAATATAATATCATTGGATTCCAATTTGGCAGTAAACTCTCGTCTTTGTGTTTTGGGGGATTTTAATCTCAAAGATGTATTATGGTCACAAATAGGTGATAGTTCTTATTTATTACCGTGTAATGTTAATAAAAACAATGAAATATATTTCATTGATAGTACACTTATAAAAAAAAAGTTAGTACAAAAGTCTGTTAAACGCGTCCTGAATAAATTGAACTAATTTTTCTGTTATTTGCTCTAAAAAAGTCCGTACAAATAGGTCAAAATTCTGCTAATACTTTTATGAGTGTATGTTAAGTCTTAGTTTGAATCAAATCAATATTTGAAACAGATTAAACCGTTTTTTGGATTTAATTTTTGTTCCCCAAGATTGTAAATTTTCTTTGCGCGAGTGTTTACTGCCAATTTCTCCATCTAATATTCATCGTACTGCTTTAGAAATTGAAATAGATTCCTATAAGTTTTTTAAATATTTTAACAATTTAAATTCCGCTAAATTTAATTTTAATGAATGTAATTTCTATGAGCTTAATTCTTTACTCAATGGTATTAATTGGCTGGCAATAAGAGGTCTAAACCTTACAAACTTCTTTGGTACACGACGGGTCTTAAGAAGCTTAAGAATCTGCGTAACAAGTTTCATAGACGTTTTGTTGAATCGAGAAGTCTCGATGATAAGCAAAAGTTTATTCATTTTCAAAGGGAATTTAATTTTTTAAATAAATGTTTATATAAACAATTTGTTTTACAAAAAGATGGTGAAATAAAATCAAATCCCAAGTCTTTCTGGTGTGCGAACATTTGTTTGTTCCCAAGCGAACAAACAAATGTCTGACATTCCTTAATACATTAATTATGGTGACAGAATTTCGGAATCAAGTGCTGATGTCGTTAGTATGTTTGCTCAATTCTTTAGTTCTAATTTTGATACTTCAACGATCCATGCAGGTAGATACTCAAATTCATTTGATATGCTAGACATCGGTATGTTAGAAGTTTCAGAAGATGTTTTCAATGGAATTATGCGTATAAAAAATAACTTTAAATCGGATTCTGATGGTTTATGCTCCTTTTTATTGAAGAAGTGTGCATCTTCCATTACTTTTGCTCTTACGTATATTTTAAATTCGCCACTTATGGAAGGATTTTTTATAGATAAATGGAAGTCAGCGTTAGTAACACCGGTTTTTAAAAATGGAAGGAAAGATGATATTACTAGTTATAGGCCAAAATCTAAATTGTCTTGTGTTTCAAAAGTTTTCGAACATGTAGTTTATGAAAATATATTTTTTCTAACTAAGTCTCTTATATCCCCTCGTCAACATGGATTTTTTCTGGAAGGTCGACTACGACAAATTTAACTGTTTTTAGTGAATATTGTATATCAGCCTTGGAACAAGGTGAACAAGTTGAAGCAGTGTATTCTGACTTCTCCTAAGCCTTTGACAAGGTATCTCACAATATTCTATATGCTAAATTAGAGAGAATGGGTTTTCATTCAAACTTTTTAAAGTGGATCGCATCATATTTATCTAATAGAAGTTGTACAGTTGTAGTTGAAGATTTTGAGCCTTTTACGTACTTACAAACGTCTGGTGTTCCCCAGGGGAGCGTTTTAGGTCCGCTTTTATTTAATTTGTTCATTAATGATGTGACAAATTGTTTTTCTAAAGCTAATTTTTTACTTTACGCAGATGATTTAAAAATATACTATAAGGTGAGATCTATTACAGATGTTTTAGATCTGCAGGATAATATAAATAATCTCCATAATTGATGTGAGCTAAATGGACTTTACTTGAATTTGTCAAAATGTATTCATATCTCTTACTCCCGATCTCGAAATCCAATTCAAACGGTTTTTAGCTTGGGAAACTATATATTGAAGAAAACTGACACGATAATTGATCTAGGTGTTGTTTTCGATTCCACCATGTCTTTCATTCCACATACTAATTATGTAGTTCCAAAGGCATACGCAATACTTGCCTTTATTAGGAGAAGTTGTTCCGATTTCTCTGATCCTAATACGTTAAAGATAGTATAAACGTCATATGTTAGATCGAAATTAGAATATGCCGCAGTAGTATGAAGTCCTCACTGTAAAATTCATATATCTCGCATTGAAAGAGTAGAGCGAATATTTCTTAAACATGCACTTTCGTCGTTTACTTTTGTTGATCCTATACCTTCATACAGATCAAAAGGTTTACTTTTGGGTTTGGAAACGTTGGAATATAGACGTAGATTTCAGTCTGCATTACTAATCCATGATATAATTAATGGTTCTATTGATTGCCCTGAGTTGTTGTCGCAAATATCGTTCTATGTACCACCTAGACAGCTTCGTTATAACCATTATATTTTTAATATTCATTGTCATCGCACAAACTATGCTCAAAATAGTACTTTAAATCGCGCGTGTAATGATATTAATTCTATTAACGAAATTGCATTCAATGTAAATCCAAATCACGTAATTGAATTTTGCACGTCGAAAGAAACTTTCAAATTGTTTCTTTTCGAAATTTTTAATTTATAAATTTTAATATTTTTGTTTTTATAAATATATATATATTAGTTTAATTTAATTTTTACTTAATCTAGTCTGTAAGGAATTTTGTATGTTCCATTTACTTAATAAACGAAATGAAATAATTTGAAGAGCCAAGAGGCAAAGTCGTATCTAAAATAGAAGTGTGCATTTTGTCCTGGTTGGATAAGTTGTTTTTGACCTATTCGAAAATTGACCAGTCAAATGAAACAAAATCGAATGAATTGTCGTTTGTAGATCAAATGAGTAAGGAATCGAATGAATTCAAAATATCCTTTTTAAAAATAATTATATGTATATCTTTTCAACAAAATGGAAGTTTAAAATAAGCGTTTGATGAAGGAATGCGTTGTTTTTTTTTTGTGAACGTCAATAATAACACTGTGCTAGTTGAAAAATCCAACAAGCGGGGCACCCAGTGAGTAAACCTAATTGGAGTATGCTGAATCCAGTGATGCTAGCCCCAGGTTGTTTGTTATTTCCCCAGTCAGCTTTGGGTTAAAAATTATCAAAATCGGTGTAGCCGTTCGAAAGTTCTGAGTGAAAATGTGAGAACACTTCGAAATTTTCCATACAAAATTGTACATTTTATTGCTTCTGTAAATGTACTGAAATTGGTATAGAAGTGAAAAATTTGCATGAAGATTTTTATGTTGTCCTCACATTTTTAATCACAGCTTTTGAACTGCAAGACCGATTTTGATTATTTTTAACACAAAACTTCTTGGTAGAGTAACAAACAACATAACTAAAAATTAACGGTAAACAAATTCAAAAATCGAGTGTTTAGGGGTGCTTGAAACCATAATTTTCAAACTCAAATATCTTATTTTTTTTTTACATCCAAAATAAAATATCAAAAATTTTATATATGGATCCACATATTGTTATATACAGTGTCATGCGAAATAAACTCATATATAATTATATATTGCATATGTTATTATATATTTTTATGTGTAGCATAATTAATTATATGTAGGTCAATATGTATTATTAATATAATGTTACATATGAGGCTTTATAAAAATTGTTTAGAAAACAATTTCATATGTGATCATATAAAAATTTATATGCGTCAACTTAAAACCATATGTAACCATATATAACTATTAATAATTATATGCACTTGTATAAAGTAATATATAATTATATCAAAACTTTTCTACTCGGGGAGTAAAATCGTTTATATAAATATATAATGTTATATATCCATATATGTTTTTGTACGCCAGTGTATGTAACCGAACATAATTATATGTATCGATATATAATTTTTTCTTCTTCAAAAAATTGTAATATGATGTCATATTTAGTTGCATCTTATCACATATCAACCAATATGTATTTGTATATTGCATTTACAGATAGATACAGTTAATCCAATTTTGTATGACGTTATATATTGTAACGACAGAAGTCGCACCGCTCGTTTCTGTCTACACTTCTTGTGAATTTTTCAGGCTACAACTACAAAATAATAACGAACTCTGCTGCCAAAAAGGGTATAAAAGGCAGCACATCAAAGAAATCGGGATCAGTTGGCTGCGGTCGTGAACGAGTGAACAAGGTAAGCTCCAGATAATAATACCCTCCTCTCCTCTAGATCCTGTGTTGGAAGCGTGCCGTCCTAGGTAGCTCCTACTCCTTGAAGGTCCTTGCAGTTATCCTTGAAGGTCCTTGCAAATATCCTTGAAGGTCCTTGCAGTTATCCTTGAAGGTCCTTGCACATATCCTGGAAGGTCCTTGCAAATATCCTGGAAGGTCCTTGCGAATATCCTTGAAGGTCCTTGCAGTTATCCTTGAAGGTCCTTGCAAATATCCTTGAAGGTCCTTGCAGTTATCCTTGAAGGTCCTTGCACATATCCTTGAAGGTCCTTGCAGTTATCCTTGAAGGTCCTTGCAAATATCCTTGAAGGTCCTTGCAGTTATCCTTGAAGGTCCTTGCAAATATCCTTGAAGGTCCTTGCAGTTATCCTTGAAGGTCCTTGCAGTTATCCTTGAAGGTCCTTGCACATATCCTGGAAGGTCCTTGCAAATATCCTTGAAGGTCCTTGCAGTTATCCTTGAAGGTCCTTGCAAATATCCTGGAAGGTCCTTGCAAATATCCTGGAAGGTCCTTGCAGTTATCCTTGAAGGTCCTTGCAAATACCCTCCTTAAATCGAAGTTCAACAGAGGAAACGTGCCGTCCCCGGTCGTTGTCCTCCTTAAATCGAAGTTCAACAGAGGAAGCGTGCCGTCCCCGGTCGCTGTCCTCACCCAGACGTAGCTCACCAGAGGAAACGTGCCGTCCCCGGTCGTTGTCCTCCTTAAATAGAAGTTCAACAGAGGAAGCGTGCCGTCCCCGGTCGCTGTCCTCACCCAGACGTAGCTCAACAGAGGAAACGTGCCGTCCCCGGTCGTTGTCCTCCTTAAATCGAAGTTCAACAGAGGAAGCGTGCCGTCCCCGGTCGCTGTCCTCACCCAGACGTAGCTCACCAGAGGAAACGTGCCGTCCACGGTCGTTGTCCTCCTTAAATCGAAGTGCAACAGAGGAAGCGTGCCGTCCCCGGTCGCTGTCCTCACCCAGACGTAGCTCAACAGAGGAAACGTGCCGTCCCCGGTCGTTGACCTCCTTAAATCGAAGTTCAACAGAGGAAGCGTGCCGTCCCCGGTCGCTGTCCTCACCCAGACGTAGCTCACCAGAGGAAATGTGCCGTCCCCGGTCGTTGTCCTCCTTAAATCGAAGTTCAACAGAGGAAACGTGCCGTCCCCGGTCGTTGTCCTCCTTAAATCGAAGTTCAACAGACGAAGCGTGCCGTCCCCGGTCGCTGTCCTCACCCAGACGTAGCTCAACAGAGGAAACGTGCCGTCCCCGGTCGTTGTCCTCCTTAAATCGAAGTTCAACAGAGGAAGCGTGCCGTCCCCGGTCGCTGTCCTCACCCAAACGTAGCTCAACAGAGGAAACGTGCCGTCCCCGGTCGTTGTCCTCCTTAAATCGAAGTTCAACAGAGGAAGCGTGCCGTCCCCGGTCGCTGTCGTCACCCAGACGTAGCTCAACAGAGGAAACGTGCCGTCCCCGGTCATTGTCCTCCTTAAATCGAAGTTCAACAGAGGAAGCGTGCCGTCCCCGGTCGCTGTCCTCACCCAGACGTAGCTCACCAGAGGAAACGTGCCGTCACCGGTCGTTGTCCTCCTTAAATCGAAGTGCAACAGAGGAAGATTGCCGTCCCCGGTCGCTGTCCTCCTTAAATCGAAGTTCAACAGAGGAAGCGTGCCGTCCCCGGTCGCTGTCCTCACCCAGACGTAGCTCAACAGAGAAAACGTGCCGTCCGCGGTCGTTGTCCTCCTTAAATCGAAGTGCAACAGAGGAAGCGTGCCGTCCCCGGTCGCTGTCCTCACCCAGACGTAGCTCAACAGAGAAAACGTGCCGTCCCCGGTCGTTGTCCTCCTTAAATCGAAGTTCAACAGAGGAAGCGTGCCGTCCCCGGTCGCTGTCCTCATGCAGACGTAGCTCAACAGAGGAAACGTGCCGTCCCCGGTCGTTGTCCTCCTTAAATCGAAGTTCAACAGAGGAAGCGTGCCGTCCCCGGTCGCTGTCCTCACCCAGACGTAGGTCAACAGAGGAAACGTGCCGTCCCCGGTCGTTGTCCTCCTTAAATCGAAGTTCAACATAGGGAGCGTGCCATCCCCGGTCACTGCCACTGGAAAATCCCGTGTGTGACCCGCCTCGGAACCTCTCTCGTATCTCTTTCTCTGTTCCCACTGGTCTGTGTCCTATTTATATTTACCCGAGTAAAAAAGAGTATATATAACATATATTTTTTAATATTAAAATATATGATAATATAAAATATTGTATGCGACTTTATATGTTTTTATATGATGATATATTAGAAAAATGTTTAAAATTTTTCTCATATGTAATCATATTGAATCATATATCAGTATTTGCGTTATTGCAAATTATTTATATAGGATTATATAATTGATAAAACCGTTAAAAATTTGATATATAAATACATACGAAGAATATTTTTGATTGTATTTTATATATTACAATATATTAGTTAATCTCAGACATAAGTTCGAAACTCATTGCATGAAAAAAATTTTTTATATGTTTTATTCAATTTTTTCATTAAATTAATATTTTCTGAGCTTTTTTTATTTTTAAGTTTTTTTTTTTAATTTAAAAACTCCAATTTAATAAAATTAACATTTAAAATCATGACCCGGCTCGTAATGGGTTAATAAGTTTAGGCATGTTGCATACCATTGGTAAGGTATTTCAAGTACCTTTCCAACGCCATATATATTTTGTTCTGGTCCGATAAGTTTTGAGTGGAGAAATAAGCCATTGAATATTGTTATAGATCATTTTCAGCTCCATAAATCGGGAATTAGGAGCCTCCAACAAAAAAGAAGTGCATTGCCGGGCTAATCATTAAAATTTTATTTAAAATAAAAAAAAAACAATATATGTATTTAAAAAATTTTCTAAGTCCAAAGAAAATTCCCATATTTGAGAAAAAATGATCTACACCCGTATTAAAAATGACAAAGTGTATGCTAACTAACTTGCTGCTAATTTTTTTGCACACATATTCCCATAAGGGAAAGCTGGCAGCTGGTTAGTTAGCATATGCTTTTTCATTTTGAATACGGGGGCTAATCTTTAACCCAAATTAAATCCAATATAAATGGTATTCGGTCAAAATCATTTTTGAATTAATGACTACAAACATGCATTTGCATGAAAGTCGCAAATTATAGACAGTAGCCTGCGGCTGCTAGTGTGCAGAACGTGAAATCTTGCTGACCTCCAATACAAATTTTTTTTATCATTTAAATTTAATCATATCGTATTGTATTAACTTGTATCCAATTTGATCGGGACAAAACTCGGATATAAGTTGATAATTTGATATAACTTTGTATCCTTGTAAATATAATTATATCCGATTTGATACAATTTAATATAACCATTTTTCGGATGAAATTATATCCAGTTACAGATTCCAAATATATCCATTCATATATAATTTTATATAAACTTTTTTACTCGGGTAGATTTAGTTTGATAATAAATAAATCAACTTTCATAACGTCTTAAATCACGACTTTTTCTCTCGGTCACTGGATCAAATAAATTTTCTGTGACGAACCCTACCCCCGCGAGCTTATCCCGGTAACCGGAGGAAACTCGTCGTTACAATATATACCCGAGTAAAAAAGAGTATATATAACATATATTTTTTAATATTAAAATATATGATAATATAAAATATTGTGTGCGACCTTATATGTTTTTATATGGTGATATATTAGAAATTTTTTTTAGAAATTTTCTCATATGTAATCATATTAATTCATATATCAGTATTTGCTTTATTGCAAATTGTATATATAGGAATATATTATTGATAAAACCGTTCAAAATTTTATATATAAATAGATACGAGAAATATTTTTAATTTTATTTTTTATATAACCATATCGTCGGCTTGCCTGCAAGTAGTGTTATGTGTTCTTTAACAGGTTTTCAGGAGGGCGAAAAAACTGCTTTATATTATCCTTTTAATATATTTCATTGACATTATATGCCTTTTATACGGCGTTCACATACACGTGTTTAACTCGATTTGACGTGTTTAAGCGTTAAACAGGTTTAAGTGAGATGTTTTACAGTACATTTTTCCTACCCTTAAACACGCTAAATTATCGTGTTTAATTGCATCAAAGGAATTAAATATGCTTAAAATCCCAAACGTATTTAACAAATTGTGAAAAATAATCCGCTGCAGGCATGTCCCTATCCGGATTTCATTCTTGCCTAAGGAAATCGTCAGGGGACGACGTTTTTAGAATTTCTGGAAATATTTGTTAAGTTAAATTACAAACTCAATGAGAATTTTTTGTTCTCGTCCAGGAGCGTTATTAAACATTTAAAATATCAAAGAAAAAACAAAAACAACACCAGAAAAATTTCCACAATTTGCTTTGTCATCTTCCAATGTACTACTCTGTTGTTTTGACAGATCTAGCAATGTAGTGACATCCACTAATTTTTAAACACGTTGTTTAACACGATAAAATTGATATCAATTGGTGTTGAATGACTAGTTTGATGCCGAAAAAGACACAACACAAAAATAAAAAAATTAAAATTGAATAAAATAAACTAAATTTAAATAAAAACCAGTTAAAATGTGTTTTTTTTTCTTATTAAAGTGATAGATGAACAAAACAATTAATTAAACTTTGCTTCCGGTGAACGAAAAATCCAAAAAAAAAGCCATGAAGTTGTCCCATAACTAAAAATTTAAAAATCTTGTTTCCGACTGGGGCGGATAATGTTATTTCACTTTTTATAGCAATTATAACGTTGGATAATGCCGAAATTTATTAATTATTGCCTCCGGCCGAAGAAAAAATAAATTTTGTCAAATTCTTGTATTTTTTTTTAAATTGTTAAGGAACAGCTGTTTGAGATGTTTAACTTAAACACTTCATTTTTAAATGTAAACTGATATGTTTAACTTTTACATAAACGTGTTTAACAATCGTACTGTGAATGATTGTAATAATGATTGTAATAAATAAGGTCGTGAATCATTAGGGCATATGATGTCAATAAAATATCTTAAAAGGATAATATAAATCAGTTTTTTCGCTCTCCCTAAAACCTGTTAAAACCAAAAACATAGCACTTTTTGCAGGCAAGCCGACGATATATTAGTTAATATCAGACCCAAGTTCGAGATTAGCTAATATATTTGAGATTAATGTATTATTTGATCAAAAACAATTTTTTATATGCTTTACTAAATTTTTTCATTAAATTAATATTTTCTGAGCTTTTTTACTTCTAAAAGTTATTTTTTTAATTTAAAAAATCCAATTTAAAAAAATTAACATTTAAAATCATGGCCCAGCTCGTAATGGGTTAATAAGTCTAGGCATGTTGCATATCATTGGAAAGGTATTTCAAGTACCTCCCCAACTATATATATATTTTGTTCTGGTCCGATAAGTTTTGAGTGGAGAAAAAAGCCATTGAATATTGTTGTAGATCATCTTCAGCTCCATAAATCGGGAACTATGAGCCTCCAACAAAAAGGAAGTGCATTGCCGGGGTAACCATTAAAATTTTATTTAAAATAAAAAAAAGCTTAACATATTTAAAAAAAATTTCTAAGTCCAAAGAAAATTCCCATATTTGATAAAAAATTATATAGTCTTTAAAGAATAACAGATTTATACATTAACGTCTTTAATAGTTACTCATTATCAACAGTAGCCCTCGGCTGACAGTCAGGCATGTGATCAATATCGAAAACGAAAACAATCTGATTTTCAATGGTAAATATTTTAGGATCTGTACAATACCAATTATATTTTATTTCCTAATTTAGAAGTCCGGCGTAAAATAAAACGATAAATAATAATTTGAAACCAATTTGATTTTCGCGAAACAAATTATTCTAGATTGAAAAACTGTTCGTTTTCGATTTTCATCACACCCCTGAGTGTGTAGGACCAGAAATCCTGCTGCCCTCCAATTCAAAGTTTTTTTTTATCATTTAAATTTAATCATATCATATTGTATTAACTTATATCCAATTTGATCGGGACAAAATTCGGATATAAGTTTATCATTTGATATAACTTTGTATCCTTGTAAATACAAATATATCCAATATGATACAATTTAATATAACCATTTTTCGGATGAAATTATATCCAGTTACATATTGCAAATATATCCATTCACATATAATTTTATATACATTTTTTTACTCGGGTAACTATATTGTACATAACCTAAAATAATATATACTTTTATATGATGGCATATTTAAAAAAACACAATTTCGTTTTGGATTAAATTGTATATAAGCCCATTTAGAGTCACACTAGAAAATTTGTCAATCGTTTTCTAGATATAATTATATATTACATTAAGTACTAGACAAATCTTCTGTCTCATTTTGTAAATAATCAGGCCAAGGGACTTTTGGCGAAACAATTTAAGATTTTTTTCGACAATATAACTTTTGAATCCGCATATTTCAGGTGTTCCTCATATTTTTTATATCTTATACACTAAAATATGTATGTGAAAACTCTGAAATCAAGTTTATTTTAGAAATTTAAAAAGAAAGTAAGAAATTGTAACATTTATTTTCTGTATTTGTGCAATCAGTGTTGTAAAGATAAGAGAATTCTTAAATCATTTTAACTTAGGTCTGACAAAAACACGCACTCTCAGGTAATTATTTCTGCGAATATTTAAGATTTGTGCATAAACCGGATACGACAATATATGATTTTCTATACGTTTCTAACAGTTCAGCTATAATTCTATGCCACTATATAAAATCTGATCAAATTGTATCGCGCCATTATTCGGATACATTTATATCTGATATTATCAAATTATAAGTGAATTGATGCAAATTTATGTAATTATATGGGCGCATTTCTCGGATAAAATTGTATAAAGATACATGTTAAATTACATTTGACTATATAAAGCCCCATATCAATTTCTTTTAATCGGGCTACTAAAATCAGCAAAAAATTCTGCTAAATAATTAGTAGCCTAAAAAATCACCAAAAAATTTCAAATTTTCAAGTTTTTTTTCTAATTTTTTTAAATGCAAATAAAAATCGAGCCTTTTGAAAACAGCAGTTTACAATTTTATAGCAAATATTTCTGCTGATTTTAGAAGAATATGCTGCTATTTGCATTCAACTAAATTTAGCTTAAAAATAGCAAAAATTTTGTAGATATCACAGTTTATTTTTGCTATTTTTAGTTTACAAATATTTAGCAAAATTTTCTGCAGATTTTACAGTACAATCTGCTATTTTCAATGAACTGAAAGTTAGCCTAAATATAACTAAAATTCTGTAAATTTAATAGTTTTAATTTTGCTGTTCTCATTTTACTAGTATTTAGTAAAAAAAATCTGCTAATTTTAGCAGTTTTTTCTGCAGCATAATTTTTAACTAATTTTTAGTAACTTTTTCTGTTATTTTTACTGATTTATTTCTACGAGTATAGTTGTCTTTATTCTCCAAATTTTTGAATTTTGAATTATTTTTCACAATTTTTTAAATAAGTTTTGTGATTTTAGCACATTTAATTCCTTTAGGTCAAACCTTAAAAAGAGGTCTACGCTTTTGGCCCACTATATCTTACAAAATCTCAAGTTGTAAAGGAGAAGGTCGTTTGCTCACTTTTGCACTAAGACTCTAAATAATTTGGAACTATAGTTATGTAAAAAATTTTTGAATTTTGAATTATTTTTCACAATTTTTTAAATAAGTTTTGTGATTTTAGCACATTTAATTCCTTTAGGTCAAACCTTAAAAAGAGGTCTACGCTTTTGGCCCACTATATCTTACAAAATCTCAAGTTGTAAAGGAGAAGGTCGTTTGCTCACTTTTGCACTAAGACTCTAAATAATTTGGAACTATAGTTATGTAAATAATATATGTATGTATAGGGGAACTAAGAAAATTTTCAGAAAAAAAAGTAATGGAATTCCACGTGTAAACTGATGAAAATAATAGAAGTTATATCCCTAAAATGGGGAAAGGTGTGCTAATAATACTGAATTATCACAGATTTAATTAAAACTCGTGAAAACATATATATAAGTTTCTCTACTAAATAGTGGAGACTTGTTACAAGTACACACACACAATTATTCTTTTGAGAAATTTTCAGTGTTTAACTCTGAAATCTAAAAAAAAACCAACGATAAACAACAAAAAATCACAAGCTGGCATATTGCGGCTGACGTTGCCGATATCGATAGTTTGGCGTTTTTACTACAAAGTTGTTATAAAAACAGATTTTGGAAAATTTTGCAGCAAGTTCGAAGGGCAACCAATATTCCAAGAAACAATGGGAGCCAAGAGATGGAAGTATATTAGGTGAGCAGAATTTAATCCACCGCTGGTACAAACTGAAAAAATTCTTTTACCACGATTGCATATAAAATTTCAAACAAAAAGTTATTAGCTTAAATCCCCCCATACATTTGCAATATTATGTCTAATATAATGGCACAGTATTTTTCTCGTTTTGCCACACACCATACAATAAATTGCAACATATATGTAACAAAAGATCGTCACAATATGTTATGAATTCAACATAACCTCAAAATGCACACAAACATAAACATCGCAAAATTAAAATTGCACAGTGTTGCCAATAGATTATGCAATATTTCAAGTTGTCCAATAAAAATCAAAAGTGTTTTGATTCACTACATAATATTGCTCAACCTTCAATTTAATACATACACGGTCAATATGCTTGCACTACTTGGAAAGTTGTACCATAATATTGCAAATATATGGCCCGCTTAAGTCATTGAAACTCGTTTTTTTGTGTATTGTTGACGTAAAAAACTTGCAAAACTTTGTCGACACAAATGAAGTGACATTTCATTTCCCTACAACATTTTTTCCAAAACTTAGCGAAGCAAAGATAAAAGAAGGTATGCATGCTTCAAGCTTTACTTTTTTTTATTGGTTTCATACCAAATAAATTTAAAAAAATTATGTCTTCTCCTTACGATAGGTGTGTTTGTTGGCCCTGATATAAAAACGCTTATGAAAAGCACTGAGAAAAGCAATATAGAAATTATTGATAATGTCCGCGGCAAAAATCGTTCTCCTACTGCTCGAACATGAGTCGACAACATGTTAAGTGCTTTTGAAAAACTTTGTCTACAAAAATCCATTTTTTGAATTCTCATATGGACTTTTTCGAGCACCAGTTGACAACAGAATCCGATAAACACCTATTGAAGAACGCTATAAAGGTAAGAGTATTCATTCTCTTATAACTAAAATATGCTGGACATTGTTATAATAATAATTATAATAATAATAATAATAATAATAATAATAATAATAATAATAATAATAATAAATAAATAAATGCTTGCTAAAATACCAAAATTGTTTGTCATTTTTTTGTAATAGATATTATATCTATGTATAATTTACACTCAAAAAAAAAAATAAGTTAGTAGAAGTGTACTAGTTTTCAACAATTTTTTTCCTGAAATTCCGTTTTCAGCAAAAGTTTTAGTTATATTTTTTTAGCACTAAACTAATTTTGAACTAATGTTTCACTAATTTATTTTGCAACAAAAATTGTGATGATAACCGCATTTATAGCATGGACGACGGCCAGATAGACAAGATGTAGATGTCGCAGCTTGTCTGGATGTAGTACAACGGAAATGATAATTAAAAAAACAACTCTACACAACTTCTATATTTAAAGTTTCAGCAAATAAATTAACTAAAGTAAAATTTCGCTACAAATATTTTTAGTTTCTTTCAGCCTACTAATATTCAGCATAAAGTTTAGTGATTTTAGCAAGGATTTTTTTCATTTACAATCGACTAACTGTTAGCAAAACTTTTGTTGAGATTACTATTTTTTTGGTAAAAATCAGCTCGCTGATTTTCAGCAAACACCGTTTTCTGAAATTACCAACTTTTTTGCAAGAACGATCCTGACTAAAAATTTGCTGACACAGCAACATTTTTTGCTGACTTTACTTTTTTTAATGTACTTTTGTAAGGTAACTTGTATGTAAAAATTTTTTGAAAAACATTTTTCTCATATAAACTAACCTCCTAAATCCAGGTTTGTGGTATATTTGAGCGCTAATTCTGAATAAGTATGAAATTAACCCTTTAACACACTTCGAATTTTGACTTATTTCTGGCATTGAAGTTCAATTTTCAACTGTGTGTCCTCAGAAACTTATAGTAGAAATTCATGACAAATATTTTTGCGGAGTTGGAGGGTTAAAATGTTCCTCGCAGTGTTTTCAGTGTTGCTAGGTTTATTAGGCACAAAATCATCGAAAATTTTGGAAAATATCGTCAAAATCGTCATAGCGTTTTGAAAGATCGTCAAAAAATAGTTTAAAATCGTCAAAATAAAATCTATTTGTGTTACAAGGACCCAAGCACTTAATAAGCATTTTAAAAATTATCCTTCTTCAATCATTTCGTGCTTGTTCGATTTAACATATTTAGTGTAATGTTTATAAACATCATCGAAATTTGTCATATCCTAAAATAGTTACTTTCAAAAAAAGAAATACCAACAAAAATTTCAGATTTAAAAATTTTTAATATGTATTTCACAGGCATTCCTCCCCACGAAAAAAAATTGAGATTCGTTACAGTTTTAGGACAGAAGTTTCACACAAAAATTATCATATTTACAGTTTCGCAATAAATAAAAAATTATAAAAGTCTCCCCTTGACATCCTGCCTAAATATTAAAATAATCGTTTTGTTATTTATACTCGTAATAAAATACAACCATAATTCTTTCTGTATTATTTCAACTCTTCAAGATAAACCACCTATTACAAAAACAATTTAATATTGAGTAATATTCCTCAATTTTTCTATGCATTAGAAATTTCCCAGGTTTCCCAGGAAATTGAGTTTTTCATCCACTTTGGCTAGAAACATGAAATTTAAAATATATGTTCCATGGAGGCCCAAACCTCCTTGGCTAGACACCTAAAATTTAAAGAACGAGCGTAATTGGAACACTGAAATTGGGACACGAAACTAAATGGAACGGATAGTGGAAAGACAGTGGATTGATATCGAAACAATTGAACCGGTATTTCGCGGGAACAAACCCGAAGTTATCCAGCAAAATCTTTCATTACCAAATAAGTGGTTATATAATAGAAATTCATAGCTCCGCACAACTTATTTTTTAGCGTCTAAACTCATTATTTTTGTTTGGCATGGTCGTTTTTATAAGTAGTCACGCTTACCCGCTCGCTTACGAAAAAATGAGATTTTGAATAATAAGTGGTTACACACATGCTTACAAAAAGTTTAATTATAAGTGGTTATCCGATTGCTTACTTGATTCTTAAAAATACGGAGTTAGGCAAATACTATTAGCCTAAGGAAATACATTCAGAAAAATTTAAGTTTTCTCTAGTGTGTAATTTTAGGACTCGTCATAGAAATTTAAACATAAAACATATTTACATATAATAAAAAAATTTAACTGTGTAAAAAGTACTTATTTAAACTAATACGAGTAAGTCATTATTTTATATTTAGAAACAATGAATACAATAGCCCGTTATTAGAAAGTCATTATTTTATATTATAAAATAATGCAAAAGGTAATGATATATCATTTTTGGTAATGCAGATAGTAATGAGGTGTCATTACCAATATTTTGCTGGGTAATAACTTTTTTACAAACAAAATACCTTATGTCATCAAAAAAGTGGAAAACGATTACTTTTGAATAAAGTATTTTTGTTTTCTGTACTCAAAAGCATGTTTTTGTTGTAATCGAAATGAATAATTAATAATTAAATTTTTTGTTATTTGCTGCAAATATTTTTTTCGCTTAACCCTCTAACCGGCCTCAGCTTTTTTGCAATGAAATTTATAACATGTGTTCCTCACGAAAAATAAACAATAAGTTCTTCTACAAAATTTTTTTCGTTGCCTACTTTAGGCGATATGAGCCAAAATATTTTAAGGGTGAATCTCGAAAACTAGCGCATAAAAATTACTAGGTTTAAGCATAAATTAAATGACATTGTTAGATTTCGTTGATGTTAGTCTAAGATGAGTTGTTGTTAACATATTCGATTTTGTTTTCAACTGTCACATAAGTAGACGATCATCAATTATTAACCCATTCAAGGCAAACGACACTGATGATGGCTTTGTAGCGAAAGCCGAAAATACCCATTCTGTCTTGCTGGCCTGTCGAATTCTTTCAAAATTTTTATTCTTTGTAATTTACTTGTGAAAATTGTATCATCTTTCTTTAATTTGAAAAATAATTTAAAGAGAAAGTGATATTAATTTATGATCTAGAGTCAAACTGAAAGACATTCATTTACCAGAATAAAAGATCAACTAAAAATTCCCTCATTCATCTTAGAAAACACATTGACACTGTGCAAAATATAATTTAAATAACATACATTTAAATTTAACGGTTCGTTGTAATTCAAAAATATGTGGTTATCATACACAGAGTTGAATAGAACCAGCTGAAATACCTTAAGAATTAAGGTTCAAAGCAAAAAAGAGTAACAATAACAAAGGATAAAAATAGCATTGTTAAATTTCGTTGATGTTAGTCTAAGTTGAGTTGTTGTTAACAAATTCAATTTGCTTTCAACTGTCACATAAGTAGACGATCATCAATTATTAACCCATTCCAGGCAAACGACACTGATGATGGCTTTGTAGCGAAAGCCGAAAATACGTATTCTTTCAAAAATTTTATTGTTTGTAATTTACTTGTGAAAATTGTATCATCTTTCTTTAATTTGAAAAATAATTTAAACAGAAAGTGATATTAATTTATGATCTAGGGTCAAACTGAAAAATATTCATTTACCAGAATAAAAGATCAACTAAAAATTCCCTCATTCATCAATATTTAATATTTTTGATTTTACAGAAGGTAATAAGAAAATAAAATTCGGCATGAATGTTTTATGTTTACACTAAAATATTTTCGTTTGAAAAATGTTGTAGAATGTTGAATACGTATTTTGCTCTTCTATTGCAAAAACTTTAATATAATTCAATTTAAAGGTTAATATTTATATGCTTATAAAACGATCAAGGCATACAGTATGCTTAAACGATTCAAATTATGTACTAAACATTAAAGTCGACCATGATCATGTTTAGGATTTTGAAATGTTATTGTTCGTCTCAAAAAATTTTCCCAAAAAGATTTGGAGTATAAATATATTTTCGGTTTAACCCTCTAATGCTCTTTCTTCTGATTACAATAAAATTTAAACCATATATTTGGAATTGAAAATCTACTATGGAACAAATTTTAAAATTTTAATTAATCCAGCAAAAAAAGAGATGCCGAAGCAGTAGAAAAAGCACTGCAAGATGTACTTCTTTTTAACATAAAGTTGTCACATAACATTAACATTTAGTTGTCATAGGAGAAGGAGTGTACTCCCACTTCAACATTTTTTCAGTACTTTTTGAAAGAGTACAAAGGAAGCTCTTTTTCACCAATTAAAAGTTTAAAAAATTCTTTACAAAAAAAATTATATTCTTTTTAATTTACAAAAGTTTTTTTATTGCCGCCACCGGGGATCGAACTTGCGACCTCACGATTGCTAGTCTAGCGCTCTACCGCTGAGCTATTCTTTGATATGAAAGTTGACTGGCATAAAAACACCACTTTGTTAATGCGAGATATTGTTCCTTATTCTCTTCAATAAAAGTACTTATTAAACAAGTGTAAAAGGTGCACTCCAATCCAATATTGGTTTAAGTACTATTTTTACAGGTACATAAAAATCAATTTCTGACCATTTTTTTTATATAGACATATTTTTAAAAATTAAAAAATATTGAATTTCAACAAATTAATTATAAATAATAAAAAAATTAATAGAATAAAAAAAATTAAAAAAAATGTTGGTCCCGCCGGGAATCGAACCCGGGTTCGGGAAATGCCAAATGATACAAAAATCCCTTTAGAAGCAATACTTAAGTGATTTTTTGGATGTTGTTCAGAAGTAATTCTAAAAAAGCTGTAAAAATGTAATAACGGATACTTGGGAAGCAATGAAAGAAGTGATTTTTTGAAGTTGTTCAGAAGTAATTCTAAAAAACGCTGTAAAAATGTAATAACTGATAATTGGGAAGCAATGTAAGAAGTGATTTTTAGAAGTTGTTCAGAATAACTTCTAGAAAAGCAGTAGAAATACACTAGCGGATACTTGTGAAGCATTGAAAGAAGTGTTTGTAAAGCACTACTTGCAATTTTTTTACTGGGATATAGTTAGAAGTTTTTGACCTAATCTGCATTTAAATTAGACATTTAAAACTGATTTGTTAATAGTTTATTAATTTTTGGGATTTTTTTTAAATTTAAACTGTTAATTGTTTGTTTCCCTCCATTTAACTAAAAAATGTCACGGTAAATATTCTGTTGTTGTAAAGTTCAATGCTTTTAAAAATAATAAATGCCAATAAAATCCAAAACTTACACTTCTTCGGAGTGAATATATATTTTTTTTAAATTACCCTGAAATTTTAAAACAATTGTAAAGAGTACAAAAAATACGTATCTTTTTTTTACTTTTGTTTTAAGGTAAAAAGATATTTATTTTAAAAATCGGAAAGCATTTCGCGAGCGCTAATAAGCGTTAACTCAAAAATATTAAATATTGATGGCCTAATCCTTCCACCAGGTACATTGCGAAAAACCGTTTGACTTGTGGTATCAACAAATCCGCTGACCTGTGGTACAAGATATGCGTATCAGAAAATGACAAAATTATCATTTTGGGTACTTTTAAAGTATAAGTGGTGAAACAAGTATGAGTGAGTTATGTTAAAAAATCAAACCATACACATACCCAACACATTCATCCGAAGCGCAAATTCAATAACTATATCGTAGGGTTTTCCAATAGGTATTTGACAACTTTGAATTTAATTTGTGAACGCACTATTTCACCGATCATCTAACTGTTACTTTCCTTTTTTTCAGTAAACTCAACAAGAACACGAACACGAACGAACAACGTATGCAAATTATAACTCCAATTTTCGGTCGTTATTCTCGCCCTAGTAGACAAGCAATAACAAATTCAGTGCAAAAATTTCAGTATACATATTCATTGTGTGATGCGAAAATATCGCTGCCGTTCAGGCGTCCGTAGCAAACGATCCAAATCGGTCGATTCCGCGGCGTTCTCAAGAACTGGGCATATAATGGAAACTTCCATCCGTCATACGAACACATGTTAAATTTCATTTCGATCTGTCAACTCATTCGTATAGTAACAGGTATTCAAAAAAGGTGCTTCAGTGATTTTTTTTGTAATTTAAAAATAAGAAATTCGTGGTGTGATTAAATATTTACATAAGAAAGGTTTATCGTGACAAGAAAAAATCATAATGATTTGGTGAATGTGTTAGGTAAGTGATCCTTCATATGCAACAGTAAAAAATTGGGTTGCTGAATTTAAACGTGGTCGTACAAGCATGGAAGATGAACCACGAAGTGGACGTCCAAAAAGTGCAACAACACTAGAAATCATAGCTAAAGTCCATGATATGGTATTAGACGATCGACGAGTGAAATTGCGAGAAATAGGGAATGCCATAGGCATCTCAAATGATCGAGTACATTTTATTTTGCATCAAGAATTACAGATGAAAAAGCTTTCTGCAAGATGGGTGCCGCATTTGTTGACAGTTGACCAAAAACGCATTCGAATGAAAATTTCTCATTTCTCTGATTTAGCTCCCTCTGATTTCTACCTGTTCCCAAATCTAAAAAAATTCCTTGCTGGCAAAAGTTTTACCTCGAATGAAGATGCAATGGCAGCTGTAACGATTATTTTGAGGAGCTTCAGTAAAATTATTTTATTTAAGGGATAAAATTGCTAGAAAAACGTAGGACTAAGTGTATTGAAGTTTCAGGAGATTATATTGAAAAATAAAATAATTTAAAAAATCTAGCTCTTGTTTTTCGTTGTTAGGATAAGAACATTTCGAACTGCCCTTGTACACATGCAATATTTCATTCTGTACGACTGGTTGTAAGTAGAAGTAAAGTAGTTACTTTCCATAAATATACCCATACATGACATGTACATACTGCGCATATACTTTGAGTACTTTAAGTATACTACGAGTATATTTTCATCAGGCACCCGATATTAATACTTTCAAATATTTTAGATAGTTATTTATATTTCGGGAAAAGTACAAAATAATAAATATCAAAGTTCAAAATAGAGAGTTATAAATAGTTTAAAAAAATAATGTACTTTTTTGTGCTTTGTACTTATCTTTTTTATTCATCTTTGATAAAAAAAATTGTTTTTTCCTCCTACGGAGTATTAATTAACACACCCCAATAATACAAATCGGCCAGGTCTTGTAAAGCTTCCGATTGATCCATCTCTCACTTATCTTTTTTTTCATCTTTCTTTTGCAAAATGTCGATTTTTTTTAAATGGCCCCTATCTCAAAAACTAAGCGAGATACAGCAAAACGGAGAAAATTTTTGTTCCTATGCCAGAGGGGCAATTCTGTAACTTTTTAACGACAAAATTCGGTAGTTAAATTGACAAGTTTTCATAGTAAACTGACAACTTAACTACCGAATTTTGTCGTTATAAAGTTAGAGAATCCCACTACAGGTCTTGAAAAGCTTCCGATTGATCCATTTCTATGACATGGGTCACATGGGTCACCCTGGTCACTTTGTACTTATCTTTTTTATCGTATTTCTTTTGTAAAATGCCGATTTTTTTAAATGGCCCGTATCTTGAAAACTAATAAGAGATGCAACAAAACGGACAAAATTTTTGATCCTATGGAGTATTAACACACAAATAGGCCAGGTCTTATAAAACTTCCGATTGATCCATTTTTATAAAACATGGGTCACCCTGTGACTATTTCATAAAAATTGATTCCTGGGAATCGCTCTCAGACCTACCTCATGAGCGTGTAGATCAACGGTTCCCAAATGGGGGTCCGTAGTAGAATTCCAGTAGGTCCGCGAAGAGATCCGACAAAAAACCAAATAAGTTATTAAAAAAAAAATTTTATAATTTTTAAATTATTTAACAAAATATTGATTTGAAAAATGTGTTTTTCCTTATTCCTGCTTAAAATTGGCCATCATTTTAAATAAGCAGGTGCTTTCATTAATTTTGCCCCTTAGTTTTCGAGATACAGGCCATTTTTTCACGAATGTTCCTTCGTGTATTATCGGCTTTAAAAAAAACTATATATTTTTCCAATATGTTACATATTTTTGTTAATAAAAATTTAAAGAAATGAAGATAACAACAATTTACTGATCAAGACTGCTAAAAGTTAGCTATCATACATAACCAACGATAGCACAAGGGGTAGAGCATCTGCTTGAAATGACAACAAGTGTGGGTTCAAACCCCACATGCTGCATGATTTTCTTTTTTTTTAATTAAATTAAAATAAAAAGAAGTGAAAAAGAACTCATCATTGGTTCAAATATACATAATTTGTTTTTAAAAAGAACAAATTCCTGCCTATGACAAGCCAATGTCAAAATCATCTGTGAAAAACCCGAAAAAGAACAACTCCCTATTTAACAGTTGCAGTGCTTTAACTACTTCTTTTTCCCCACTTTTTTTCCTGGGACATTGGTGTAAAATAAAAAAAGTGGTAATAAGTATGCAACTTCTGAAGTACTGAATTTATTCTTCTGAAAATTAAGTGGTTGTAGAAGGAGGAGGTAAGTTTTCATAATCATGTCTTATTAAGTCTGTAACTGAACCAGGGACGGAGCTACAGGGGGCGAAAGTTAACTACCTCGGGTGTGAAAAACTTTTTGCGGCTTGTAACTTTCTTAAATACTAACCGATTTAAAAAAAAAAATGTTTATACAAGTTTCTGTATCTGTTTAAAGGTGCCCCTAAACTAATGTACAGTAGTGTGCCACTACACTAATGCACATCACTGTATCATCTTTTATATTCTCTTCACTAATCCATTTGCTTGTTTAAAATAACTTCAATTGTTTTGTTGTTGTTATTAGCCTAAACTAGGCTTTTAGTTTGCATTAATTTTAAAGACAAATCACTCTTACTTGAACAATTCAACAAAAAAACAAGCAAAAACAGAAAACAGTGAAAAAACAGTGATATAATTAATTACAAAACACACAAAATTAAAATTATACACTAATTATAAAACCTAAACTTAAAATTAAAGCTAAATAAAACTTAAATCTAAAAAACAAAAACAAACAAACACTTCGAAATTTTAATTTAGACCTTTTTTACGACTTAACGGAGTAAGATATTTTTTTTTTTTTCTTCATATTTACTTGTCAGAAATGGTGTACTTTAAATTAAAATCGAATGCGTATTCAAAAAAAAATTATTCTCTTAAACTGTAAGCTATACAAAAACACTTTCGTAAACATTTTTTTGTCTATCAGAATCCAAAACGCTGAAAATCTTTAAAATCCGTCAGTATTTAAGACAGTTACAAACCGACAAAGTTTTCATACCCAGGTAGTAGCTCCTTCCCTGGTTCAGCTACATACTTAAACGAGTAAAAAGGTTAAAGTCGGGCATGCCGACTATACAATACCCTACACCAGTCTGGTGTATTGTTTGGATCCGAAATTCGAATGGGTTAAAATGGGGCTTATGTCAAAATTTTCTATAATGTGAGTCAGCGCACCAAATTTCATTAAAATATCTTAATATTTGCGACCTGCAGTTTGTAACCAAGCCAATTTTTTGGGGACCCTTATATGGGCACTAGTTCTAAACATGGACCGATGTTCACCAAAATCAATAGGGTTCGTCCTTGGGCCAACATAGGTCTATGTACCAAATTTCATCAAAATAGCTTAATATTTGCGACCTGCAGCGTATAAACAATATAATTTTGGGGGGACCCTTATATGGGCACTAGTTCTCAACATGGACCGATGTTCACCAAAATCAATAGGCTTCGTCCTTGGGCCAACATAGGTCTATGTACCAAATTTCATCAAAATATCTTAATATTTACGACCTGCAGCGTATAAACAGTATAATTTTGGTAGGAGCCTTATATAGGCACTAGGTCTAAACATAGACCGATGTTCACCAAAATCAATAGGCTGCGTTATTGGGCCAATATAGGTCTGTGTATCAAATTTCATCAAAATATCTTAATATTTGCGACCTGCAGCGTATAAACATTATAATTTTGGTAGGACCCTTATATGGGCACTAGGTCTAAACATGGACCGATGTTCACCAAAATCAATAGGCTGCATTATTGGGCCAATATAGGTCTGTTTAACAAATTTCATCAAAATATCTTAATATTTACGACCTGCAGCATATAAACAGTATAATTTTGGTAGGACCCTTATATGGGCACTAGGTCTAAACATAGACCGATGTTCACCAAAATCAATAGGCTGCGTTACTGGGCCAATATAGGTCTGTGTACCAAATTTCGTCAAAATATCTTAATATTTACGACCTGCAGCGTATAAACAGTATAATTTTGGTAGGACCCTTATATGGGCACTAGGTCTAAACATGGACCGATGTTCACCAAAATCAATAGGCTGCATTATTGGGCCAATATAGGTCTGTGTACCAAATTTCATCAAAATATCTTAATATTTACGACCTGCAGCATATAAACAGTATAATTTTGGTAGGACCCTTATATGGGCACTAGGTCTAAACATGGACCGATGTTCAAAAAAATCAAACTTGTTCGTCCTTGGGCCAACATAGGTCTGCGTACCAAATTTCATCAAAATATCTTAATAGTTGCGACCTGTAGAGTGCGCACAAGATTGCATGGACAGACAGACAGACAGACAGACGGACGGACGGACAGACGGACGGACGGACAGACGGACATCGTTAAATCGAAATAAAAAAAAATTCTGAACAGATCGGTATACTATAAGGTGGGTCTACGACCAATATTTTTTGGTGTTACAAACATCAGCACAAACTTATAATACCCTGACCACATAGTGGTGTAGGGTATAAAAAGAAAGGTCATGTTATCTACCACTGGAAAGAGTTTTATATTCTTTTTATTCGCCCTCTGTAGCACCGTCCCTGGTACAGCTATAGACTTAATAAGAAACTATTCTGAAAACCACTTCAGATTTTAGACAAATACAGTGAGTACTTTAGAAGTTTCATACTTTGTACCACTTTTTTTATTTTACACCACTGTGCGTTATAAAAATTAATCATTAGCAAAGTTTGCTAGATTTTAAACGATCACAAACAAGGGCTATTCGATTCGAGGTTAAAATCCATATTATTTATACCTACATTGCATAAGATTTTGAGATGCAACATTTTCTGCAGCTGCTGGATGTTGTGTTGTATTGGTATCTATTATTGCTGCCGCTCCTGTTGACAATGAATTTTGATTTCCTGCCGAAGACGGTGTAATTAAACGGGATGTTTCCTTTAATACTGTACAAATTATGTCCTTAGCATAAGGAGGTATATTGGGATTTCTCAATTCTCTTTCCAAAAAACTGCGCGACAACTCTTCTCGTACGACAGCTGTAAGAATAAGAAAGTGTATTATATTTTAAATATTTTTTTACCTTTAAAATACAGATTTTGGACACTTTCAAAAATGTCCATAATTTTCGATAAGAATTTGATGCATTTCTGTGGTTACTGCATGACAGCTATTTGTGTGACAATGCTGTAGTAGTATTTTAATTGCAATTGCAGTCGTTTTACTCAAATAATTTTTCAATGTTTTTGATAGCAGTTTTTCTTTAACAACCTACAATATCTACACCGATAAAATTTCTCAGTGGTTCAGTTAAGGAATTTCTCAGTTAAAATAAAAAAAAATCAATTTAACTGAAATAATCGTTATCAGTTATTGTTTCAGTTGAATAAAATATATTTATCAGATACCCTGTACATACAAATGAATTAATTAAAGACTGTCAAAGTATTTTCGAAAAACAATAAAAAAATATGTTTGAAGTTTTGTTTTTATTTATCCAATTTTAAACGAAATACTGGATTATAATGGATATATCGTGGAAATTGGATTAAAAAAATTAGTAGTAGATGTAAATAAAGTCCGGATAAAATTTTTTGAGATAAGTATACGTTTTATTTTTAAGATCTTTTAAGAGGAAACATTTCTTCATAATTCTTTATAATTTATAATAGGTGGGCCGAACAAGAACTCACATAAACAAGAGCAACCTAGAAGAAAATAGTGGAAACAGATTATCGTTAGTAAAGATTGGACGAAAAGAATTTTATTAGTGCACTTCTCTGTGGTAGTATTTAAAATGTCTTCAATTTCAAATACAAAAACATAAATAAAATTAAAAACAAAAATAAGATAAAATTAAATGTTGGTGGCTTTTAAATTGTTGTTAATAACCAAATCACAATATGTATTTATTACGACTAAAAGTAAGTTCCAATTAACTGAGTCCTCAGCTGAATTTTGCATTAAAAAAAATTAGTTATGTTTTACTAATTTAAATAACTGAGGCTCAGTAAGGGGTATTTCACCTGAGACTCAGTTAAAAATTTAGTAGCCAGTAACTGAGAAATTGTACCGCATATTATTAACTTTTAGTTTTGTAACTGTTTCGAATTTATTAACAATACAGTATTTTTGATTTAACTGCCTTTTTCTTAAGTGCACATTTGCTATAACTGCACAAAATTTTGGTTTCGTTTCTATTTTACAAAATTATGTACGCAATTGTCTCCTTTAAGTGCACTTTTTGTACCTGCGCATTTAAAATAACTGAATCATATTTTTGACAATTTTACATTATTTTCATAAAAATATCACCGTTAGCTGCCTCTTGTGTTTTGATTTGTTTTTCAATTCTAGAAAAAAAAAACACACATAAAATAAATGGTTGTCAACTTTTTTTGTGACAAAAATATCCTATTTTAGTCGTTTTTTAACCATAAAAATCGCAAGATCTAGTGCAAAGCACAAAGTTGTCATCATTGGCTTCATTTGTTTTGTTTGTTTTAAGTCTGTATTGGTATACCTGCACATTAAGGCAGGTAAACAATTTGACTTAGCTGCGTTTTTGGCTTATCTGCACAAAAATTCTTGCAAAAGTTGGTTGTGCAGCTAAGTTAAAATTACTGTAATTACAAACACAATAATTTTGGAGTGTGTAACCTTCAATGAAATATTTTACATCCAAAAACAATATGTATGACGCTTGTTTACAAATTTCTGGTAAAATAATATGAGAACAACATTTATGCTCACTTTAAAACAAGGATAGTTTTAGAATAGAAAATATATTTATTTGTGTGAATATTTTTATGAACATTGTATTTATTTTCCTTCAACTCTTTAATATTTCCATCCTAATACTACCCAGTAAAGTAAATGGAACAACTTCTAAACAAATCACTTCCGTCATTACATCACAAGGAAGATCTCTTTTAGAAAGGTTTTTTGAACAACATCCAAAGCTGTAATAAATTTGCATATATTTATTACAGCTTTGGATGTTGTTCAAAAAACCTTTCTAAAAGAGAGCTTCTTTGTCAGAAGTTCTTTTTCATGGATGATAAGAACTTAATATTTTGTATGGAAGTTCTATAGGAACGTGCTAACACAGCAATCAGAGAGTTGCGGTTTCCAGTAAAATTTTTTGCAGATTTTACCACGGTAATTTGTTATTTTTAATTAATTAAAAGTTAACTCAAATGTAGGAAAAAATTTGTAAATTTAACAGTTTTATATTTGCTGTTTTCATCTTAGTAGTATTTAGCAAAAAAATCTGCCATTTTCAGCAGTTTTATTCTTCAAGATAATTTTTAACTAATTTTTAGTAGCTTTTTCTACTAATTTTACAGCTTTATTTAGTGTATTGCATATACCAATGCTTCACTTACCATATCGATTAACTACCCTGTGGGAAAAGGAACCGGTCACAGGATACGTCACGTGACCGGTTCTTTTATATGAAAAGGGCCGGTAACTTTAACATGGGCTTGTCCTAGGAGGGGGGCCCCTTGTGACGTGTCAGAGGATCTGTGCAAAGGAACACGTCACAGGAAAGAACCCGTCACAGGACTGAAGCAAAAGAACCTGTCACAGGACTGATACAAAATAACCTACCACAGGACTGGCGCAAATGAACCTGTCACGGGACTGGTGCAGATGAACATGTCACAGAACTGACGCAAAAGAAACTGTCATAGGACTGACACAAAAGAACCTGTCACAGGACTGAACTATATATTAATTTGTATGAAATGTATATAGAAAGTTATATACAGTGTTATATAACTTAGAATCGAACCATATATAATCATATCGGTCACTACATATATTGCACAAACTGCAATCTTTTTGGAACAACAAATAAAATTTAACATGACAATATCATATTAGAATTTCTAACTAAATATAGGAAAACTAGCGGGCGCAGCCCGCTACGTTGTTAGCGTGCCTTAAAGTTTAGGGAGGGAGGGGGGCTGCGCCCCCCCCCCACAATTTTTTTTAAATTCGTTTTTTTATTTAAAGTACAGTTTTTATAATAAAAGCCTTCACCCAGCCACCACAAATAAATAATTCTGCACAACAATGGGTTTAAAATAAATAAATATTTGATCACTTTTTCTCATGAAAGTGGATTGTTAGTAATGAATCCATAATAAATTGCAATATACGTGTGTATGTTAAGATAATTTGGTAAAGTGCGAACTTAGGTAGATAGACCCGTAAGTAGTTTTGTTCATTTGTGTTTTGAATGACAATAAATAACGTAAAGCAGGGTTGGAAAGCATTTTATAATATTAAAAATAGCGGGTTTTTTTTAATTCCAGTTTATGTAAAGGTAGACCTGGCAATTCAAGTAAATTCACAAATTCAGTTGGAAAATTTACTGCGTCGGTTTCTTCCACTGGTGCTTCGTTACCTGCAGTTTAAATAGCGGAATATATAAGATCCATTCCTTTGCTAAGGTTTTTTCTCTTTTAGAAAATTTGTTTAACTTTTTGGAGAGTATGTTTCAATGCTACATAAGTTTCATATTCCGTGGATAGTGTTTGAACAGGTAATTAAAAGGGATTCTTCACCCCTTTTTGTTCCACCCAGTAAAAATCCCAAATATATATAATCTTGCCTCAATCGCATGCGAAATTTCAAGTACCAAACTCCGGCAGTTTGAGTCATTCAAATTCCATTCCATTTTGTTTAACAATTTTAGTGTTTCAATGCAACTTCTTCTAAGATTCCATTTTGTTCACCATTCCATTGCATTTCGTTCCCATTATCTGTTATTCCAATTCCACTCGTTCCCCGTTTCATTCCATTTTGTTCCTACTGTCTTGTGTATCGATATTGATATCAGTCGCTTCTATTTCCATTTCTTTGCACTTGCTCCGTGCCATTCCTCTTTTAACTGCAGTGTTCCAATTCCACTCGTTCCCCATTCTACGCCATCTCGCTTCTCATTCCTTTTCGTTCTATAGTCCATTCCTCTTCCAATCCATTTCCATTGTCTATAATTTCAATTCCACTCGTTCAACGTTTATATCCATTTCGTTCCACTTGTATAGTGTTTCAATTCCACTCGTTTCCTATTTAGTTTCTTAATTTTAGTGTTCCATATGCACTCGTTCTTTAAATTTTAGGTTTCTAGCTAAAGACGCAGATGTTCAGGGGGGGGGGGGGCAATTTTCCCATTTTTACCACGTTCCTGTCCAAAGTCCTAAAAATGCCTTGTCGATAAGTTAGCCCATACTCCAAGGAAAACTATTATAGAATACGGGTTTCTAGCCGAAGGGTTCGGTTAGGCCATCAAGGGGGAGAATTATTCCGTTTTTACCCATCCCGGTAGGAATTTCCAAAAATTCCGAGAATGTCTGCATTGGGGAACCTACTACATACATAATTTTAGGTCTCTATATCCAGCAGTTTGCCCAACTCGGCAAGGGGGAAGTTTTGTACTTTTTACCCCTCCCGGTATGAGTTTCCAAAAATACCGTCTTAGGGGACGTCTACGTTGGAGAAGGAACCCAAATACCGAATTTAAGCAGTTTGGCCAGGCCGTTAAGGGGGAGACTTCCTGTTTTTGACCCTACCTGTGGAAATTTCCAAAAATATCATCTTAGCGGATGTCTACAATAGAGGAGGAACTTTAGTACCAAATTTCAACTTCGTACCTCCAGCAGTTGGGCAGGCCTTTAAGCGGCACTTTTCGCTTCATTAATCCCCATTTTTGCAATGTCCCTGTCCAAAATTCCACAAAGCCCCTTCCCGATAAGTGAGCCCATACTCCAAGGAACATATGTTTTACATTTCAGGATTCTAGCCAACTTTTACTATTTGTGCCCCTCTGGGTAGGAATTTCCGAAAATCCATCGACAGGGAATTTCAGCTTCCTAGTTCCAGCAGGCTGTCAAGTGGGACACTTTTTCTTTTTTTGTCCCTCCCGGTAGGAATTAGGCTGGAAGAGGAACCTAAGTACCGAATTACAGCTTCCTAGTTCCAGCAGTTTGGACAGGTCGTTAAGGGGCCACTTTTCCTTTTGAGCCCCTATTTTATAACGACCCTGTCCAAAATTCAAAATACTATCTTTCTAATAAGTTAGCCCTTACTCCAGGGACACACATTTTAAATTTCAGGTTTCTAGCCGAAGGGGTTTTTACAGGCCACCAAGGGGAGGCTTTCTTCTTTTTGCCCCTACCTTTAGGAATTTACAAAAATTCGATCTTCGCGGCTGTCTGCGATGGATGAGGAACATCCATACCAAATTTCAACTTCATTGCCTCAGCGGTTTGGGCAGGCCATTATTGGGGACATTTTTCCCTTTCAACCCACATTTTTACTATGTTTCTGTTCCAAAATAGAAAAATTACGTTGCTGGTGAGTTAGTCCTACTCCAGGGAATACATATTTAAAATTAAAATAGCTGGGCCAGAAGGGATTGCGCAGGCCGTCAAGGAGAATACTTTTCCCCTTATCTCCCTCCCGATAGGAATTTCAAAAATTCCGTCTAAGCGGACGCCTACACAGAAGGAGGAACTCACATACCGAATTTCGGCTACATAGTTTCAGCAGTTTGGGCAGGCCGTCAAGGGGGAAACATCCCCCTTTTGGGATATCCTGTAGGGAATTTCTAAAATACAAACTTAGTCGATGTCTACTACAGTGGAGGAATCTTTATGCCAAATTTCAACTTCTTATCTCCAGTAGTTTCGGCAGGCAGTTAATGGGGACAATTTTCCAATTTGTGAGACCGTCTATGGAGACGTCTGTACCGAATATATTTGGAAATTCCGGTAGGAATTTCCAAAAATCCCGTCTTAGCGGACGTCTATGCCGAATATCAAGAAACCTTGCGTCGTGCGGTTGATTTTTCGATCTCCTTGAGTGTCAGTTTTTTTTAATTTCACTACGCCATAAACTTTTTGTAAAACAGTGATCAAACAAATTATTCGCCCAGATAGTGTTTTTTCTCTAAAAACCGGTGCCTGCTAGTGGTTATGTCCGGTCCGCCCAATTTGGGGGACAACCGCTTTTCGTTATTAGCGGATGCCCCCCGTGCCAAAAAGAAACGCACAAATCAGAACATTCTCGAAATTTTTCCAGAACTCCCAATAATAAAAAAACCTGATCCCAAGTATGTCGTCATTTCTGCTACAACTGGTGATAAAACTTTGCAACAATATTCTTGCTTTTCTGTTCACCGATCTTTAAAATTAATTTGTTCCGACATATTGTCTGTATCGGAATTAAGAGATGGTAACCTTCTACTTCTTATTGGAAATAAAAATAGTGCTGAAAAATTAATATCTTCGAAAAACCTGCCAGGAGTTTGCAATATTAAGTGCGAATATCATTCCAAATTAAATTATTCCAAAGGTACTATTTATGCCCCCTACTTAAATAATATACCTGAAGATGAAATTGTTAATGAATTAAGCCCACAAGGCGTAGTTGAAGTTTACAAATACCAAAGGAAAAATTCCGACGACAAACTTGCTCCATGTGGCGTTCTACTATTAACTTTTGACCGATACTCTGCTCCAGAAAAATTAGAAATCTCATGGCATAAAGTTAAAGTAAGACCATATTTCCCTAATCCCATGCGCTGCAAATCTTGCCAACTACTTGGTCACACAAAAAAATGGTGTAAAAATAGCCCACTATGCGAAAATTGTGCCTTGCCTCCTCATTCACCTGCTGAGTGTACTCGTACTTTTTGTATAAACTGTTCTGAGGATCACCCATCCATTTCAAAAGAATGTAAAGTGTTCAAGCAACAAAAAGAAATTATTAAAATAAAAATAAAAGAAAAATGCTCTTTAAAAGTCGCCAAGGAGAAATACCAAGCACAAATATCTACTCAACCATTAATCCAGTCATACTCCGACGTCACAAACAAAAAAAATAGTACCATAGAAAACAACAACTACAAAAAAACTAATAACATCGAAACACAAAAAAATAATGCAAATATTTCTACAACCGTTTCCTTAGAAAACAACAAAATTGAAGTAACAGAAAACACTAATAACAATCCTATTGTTATACATAAAAAAACTACACAAGAAACAAAATTACAAAAACCCACAACAACAACAACAACAACAAATAACAATAATTCTAAATCAATACACACAGTACGTCAGCTAAAAATTAGTTTAGCCAAAGATTATTTAACAAATAACACAAAAGCAACAAACTTAAAAAAAACTAAGGAAACTAAAGAAACGCTAAACTTAACACAAAATAAATATCTTGCTTTCCCAAAGCCTACAACATCTCATAGCAACTATGTCGATGAACAAGACGAAATAATGTTTTTAGACGAAGAATAATTTATTTATTTTTTCTTTCAATATGGATTTTAAAATCTTACAGTGGAACATAAACGGTCTTATAAATAATTACCACGAACTACAACTTATTATAAAAGACCTTAACCCAGATATTATTTCCATTCAAGAGACTCATCTCCCATTTAATCACAACAATATAATTTATCCAAAACAATACAATGGTTTCTTCCATAACTTATCTGATAACACGAGAGCTAAACAAGGAATTGGAATTCTTGTAAAGAAAACAATACCACACAAATTAATAAATATGAACCATGAAGTAGCTTCTATCACTATTCAAATAGATATTGGTATGAAAATCAATGTAGTATGCACATATATCCCTCCTCACCAAAATTTCTCAGAACGCAAGTTAAAACATATAATAGACAACTTCAACACACCATTTATTATGACTGGAGATTTCAACTCTTGGAGTATGCTTTGGGGCTCAACTGAGACCAATTCGCGTGGGAAAATACTCGAAAACTTCATCATAAATGAAGATTTGATTGTTCTAAACAACGGCTGTCCTACCCATTTTACTACCCATAACACGTTTACAAATGTTGACATTACATTGATTTCTTCTCAACTTGCTCCGCTCTGCTCATGGGAAACCCTTTCCGATCTATGTGGCAGTGACCATTATCCAATTTTGGTAACAATTGAAAGAAAAGTCTCCCATACAAAAATCAAATTTAAACCTAAATATAAAACCGAATCAGCAGACTGGGCCTTGTATCAAAACAAATGCATCGAAAATATTTCTAAATCTAAAACCACCACGAATATTAACCAGCAGGCTGCGTCCTTAGTCAAATGTATAAGATCAGCAGCAAACGTCAGCATACCCGAAACCAAAAGTAAGCGTTACAGACCTCGTGTAATATGGTGGAACTCAAACTTAGATTATTTGCGAAATCAAAAACAAAAACTTTGGCACAATTTCAAGCGTGTAAGAACCGATGAAAACCTGGTTTTTTATAAAAAACATAATGCTTTGTTTAGAAGAGCTATTAAGGAAAGTAAAGCTATTTGTCTAAAAAACTTCACATCCAATATCAACCCAAATAGCTCTCCCCAGCGTATCTGGAATGATATAAAACTTATAACAGGTGGTAAAAGCTCAAATATAATTAACAACCTACAATCGGGTTCAGCGACGCTTTCGTCTCCGTTTGATATTGCAAACTACTTTGCAAAACACTGGTCAGAACAGTCAGAGGACAAACATTTCACTCCAATTTTTCAACAAAACAAATTGACGTCAGTTGCACAAATCTATAACCCACAAACATGCAATAAATATGCAGAAAAAATTGAAAGCCCAATCAACATCACAGAATTAGAAGACGCGTTGCATTCAGCTAAAGGCAAAACACCAGGCAATGACCGCATCTCCTATCCAATGTTAAAAAATCTCCCTTCTTCTACAAAAAAGCATCTCCTTACACTTTTTAATAACATTTTCACATCCAATGTCTTCCCACAAACTTGGAAAACTGCAATTGTCATTCCAATCCCAAAGCCAAATAAAGACCCTCTTACAGTTTCTGGATACAGACCAATATCGCTTATATCATGCATCAGTAAAACTCTGGAGAAAATTATTGCTAGACGTCTAATGTGGTTCCTAAAAACCAATAACTTAATCACTCCTAATCAAGTAGCCTTTATGAAAAAACAAGGGACCGATGACGTTCTCCTCTATCTTCAACATTATATTTCAAAGGCTTTATCTAGTCGAAATCATGTCAGTATACTATCTACCGACTTTGAACGTGCTTTTGATCGGATCGGTATTCCCGTAGTTCTACAACAACTAACTAAATGGAAAATCGGCAAAAATATGTATTCTATTGTCAAAAGCTTTCTTAGCAATCGAAAACTGAAAGTTAGAATAAACGGCGAATTATCTAACACTTTCCCCTTATATAACGGTATACCGCAAGGGTCGCCACTATCAGTTGCGCTATTTGTTATTGCTTTTAATCAATTAAGCAAAATTCTGTCCACGCAAAAACACATTGAACATGGAATTTACGCTGATGATGCAATAATTTTTACTAAAATGAACGAAAACAACAAAGTGAAAGAAATATTTTCGAACACTTTAAGAAAAATTGATGAATGGTGTTCAACATCAGGTGCAAAACTATCCGTAGATAAATGCAATCTATTACACATCTGCAAAAAACACAACTGCAGTAAATTTGATGTGGAATACAATAATACCAAAATCAAACGTGTAGATAATCTACGCATTTTAGGAGTTATTTTTGACAAAAGCTTTACTTTTAAAGATCATTGCCAACACCTGAGAAAAAACTTAATTTCGAGATTAAATATAGTGAAATATTTAACATCAAAAAATTTTATGATTCATATCTCGACAATGATAAATATAACCCGTTCAGTTTTACTTTCGAAAATCGATTACGCCCTTCCAATATATGGTTGGTGTGCGCCCTCTCATATAAAATTAATTCAAGGACCCTATCATGCAGCAGTTCGTCGCAGCATCGGAGCCTTTTACACCAGCCCTACCATAAATATATTAGCCGAAGCTGGAATGCCGTCTATAGAAAACCGTATATCGTATCTAACATACAAATTGATACCAAAACTCTTCATTTGTCGCAATAAAATCCTTTTCCAAGAAGTTAGAAAAACTGTTAATGGCGTCAGAACAACCAGGATTCAATCTACTATCGTCAGATGTATAGACTTTTCCCGCAAGCTTGGTGTACACTTTCGCCCAATATACATAAAAAACCAATCCGAACCTCCATGGCTTTTAAATAAATCTTCATTCATTCTTTCCATGAGTGATTTACCCAAAACCACGACTTTGCCTATTGTTTATAGACAAACTTTTAAAAATATATCTGACCATTTCTTTGGACTCAATTGGAATTTTCTATTTACTGATGGATCCAAGTCGACTGAGTTTACAACTTTCGCAACAGTAGAACAAGATGGAAATCTCATAAACTCTGGCTTACTAGATAACATCTGTTCTAACTTCACAGCTGAAGCTTTAGCAATATTGCTAGCAGTGGAATTCGCCTCAAAAAAAGACACTAAATATGTAATTTGCACTGACAGCCTTTCGGCTGTCTTAGCCATGCAAAGCTCCTCGTACGACTCACCATTAATAAATGAAATAAGGAACATTTGTATACAACAACCAAATAAAATTAAAATAATGTGGGTCCCCTCTCACATTGGTATACCTGGCAACGAGTATGCCGACTTAGCTGCAGAAGAAGCAAAACGTAGGCCACTACTAAAATTCTCCACCTGGGAATCTCGTGATATGTTAAATGCGATATCTTCGTACTTGAGGAACCTAAACCATCAAAAATGGTCCAACTATCAGCACAACTACAAAAATGTAAATCCCCTTGGAATCGAACCAACATATCCAAAAAACTGTTCCAGAAAATACACTAATTTAATAGTTCGCCTAAGAATTGGACACTGCAAATTCTCTCACAAACATCTATTGGAGAGGAATACAGCCCCACGATGTTCCACTTGCAACACGCATCTAACGGTTTCCCACATTCTAAATGAGTGCGCCGACTACAATTCATCCAGAACCAACATCTTTGGATCAAATTCACCAACCGATCTCTTGAAAAATACATGTGACAATAATATTAAATTAATTTGTAAATTCATAGTTGAAAATAGTTTATATAGTCAAATTTAATGTACTTTTTTTTCTCTATTCGGAGTCGAAAGCCTCTGCTGCTAGTACTCCTTTTCTTAAATTAGTTACGTAATTGTATTACGTAATTAATTATAAATAAATAAATAAATAAATAAATGGAATTTTTTGGAAAAAACGAAATTTTTTGGAGAAAGATACTTTATTTTTACAAAGTTCTTTATGGAAGAAGGTACTTTTATTGAAAAAGTTATTTTTAGGAAAAATTTATTTATTTATTTATTTCGAACTTTAATTCCCAATATCTCCGCTAGGAGCTGCTGCAAAGCTACAAAAATAATAAAAATATTTCTTTGGCATAGATCTATCTATATTTTCACCAAGTTTGGTCGGAAAGTTCCCTGCCATTACAATTCAGGCATGTAAGGCTTAATCGATCAAAATAAAAATCCGAATAATTGACAACTCTAATATTTGTACCACTGCAATTTGACCCATTTTTGTGGCAAAAAGTCATTTTCCAAACATTCAAGAATGATTTTTTTTTTGTTGGTATTCAATTAAGAACACATCAAAGCAAATAACGGTAAGTTTTGTTTTTGTAAAAATTTAGCAACGACTGCTTAGCAAGTGGTCAAAATCATTGTTTGTGAGCAAAGTGTTGAACGCAGTATATACAGCGCTATTTGGTCGAATTTTAAAATTTCTTTAAATAGTTAAAACAAACTTAAATTTAAACTAAATATGGAAAACAAAAGTGATAGTAAGTGCTTAATGGTTTAAGAGAAAGATTTTATTAAAAAAAAATTTTTTTTGGCGAAAAAACTCATACTTCTGACATAACTTTTAATTCAAGTTTTTTTTTTCTGAAAAATGAACTTTGGATAAGTTTTTAAAAAGTTGGCCGAATTTGGCTGTGTTTAAACAATCAGAAACGTGTTAACGTGTTAAATGAAGAATTTTGAGTTTAATTTGTTAATTTCATGTTGCAATTTTTTGCGTTTTTTGAGAAATATCATTTTTGGTAGGCAGCCTCCGCTTGAAAAATAGCGAACTTGCGGAAGTTTACTTGGATGAGCAAAAGAAAGAGGAGAAGAATACTACTGTTTACCAATTTTCATGTAAATCAGAAGAAATTTTAAAATTTACGCCGCCATATTGGATCCGCCATTTTGAATTTGAAAAATTTTACCTCAGATTCGAAATCAGCAACCTTGAAACCCCCCGTATGTAGATTTTCATCCTTATTCAGTGATTCCTTTTAGTTTTGGCCAGAAAATGGGGTCATTTTACCTATAGTGCACTGGTTCAATCCCATTTTCACCTGTCTCGGGACAGGTACTTTCAGACCGGTACTCTTTTCACCAGTCACAGGCCCGGTGCTTTAAGACCAGTTGCGTTTTCACCAGTTACCGGTCCTGTTTTCACTACTCATGGGGCAGGTCCATGCAGACCGGTCCTGTTTTCACCGGTCACGGAACAGGTACTCTCACTATAACTGACCCCTGTTTTCCCACAGGGGATCCACACAGAAAAATGAATGAGTCTCAATGAGTTATTTAAGTTAATTAAAAATAACTAATTTTTTCACAACCGAGTAAAAACGTTTGTATATAATAATATATAATATTATATACCCATATATGTTTTTGTACGCCAGTGTATGTAACCGAACATAATTACATGTATCCATATATAATTCTTTCTTTCCCAAAAAATTGTAATATGATGTAATATTTAGTTGCATTTAATTACATATCGACCAATATGTATTTGTATATTGCATTTACGGTTAATCCCATTTTATATGACGTTATATATACCTCTTTTGTACATAACCTTAAATAATACATATTTTTATATGATGGCATATTTAAAAAAACACAATTTCGTTTTGGATGAAATTGTATATAACCCCATTTAGTCACACTAAATAGAAAATGTGTCAATCGTCTTTTGGATATAATTATATATTACATCAAACACTACAAATTTTCTGCCTCATTTTGTAAATTTTCTGCCTCATTTTGTAAATTATCATAAAAAGGGACTTTTGACAAACCAATTTCAAGATTTTTGTCGCCATATTTTGTCGAATTTCTGAATTCGCATATGTCTGGGTGTTACTCATATTTTCTACATCTTATACACTAAAATATGTGAAAACTCTAAAATAGATTTTATTTTCGAAAGTTTATTAATATCCGTTTGACAAAAGACCTTAATTCATTTTCAGCATTAGGAGGCTTCACTATAGTGTATTTTCCGAGCACAATTTTAAAAAGAAAGTTATAAATTGTAACATTTATTTTCTGTACTTGTGCAATCAGTGTTGTAAGGATAAGCGAATTCTGAAATCATTTTGAAACAAATTATTTTACCTTAAGCTCTTAAATTTCTTTAAAATCTAATAGTTGCTTTTCTAAAACAACAAAAGTCGAAATGAATTACAAAATATCAAACAATTGATTCTAAGTTTTTTTGAAATTTTTTTTTCCATGTAATTTTTCCAGAGACTTAAAAGTAAAATTTGCTATGGAGAGTAGTAATTCTCTATACTTTTTTCATAACACAAACTTTTAAACTTTGTTAGAAAATTTATACAAACAGTTTAAAGCAACAGTAAAGGTGTTTGTGCTTTCCTGTAATATATTCTTTTGTCAAAATCTAAAAAAATTTAATAATTTTCATAAAGTTTAATGTTAAAGCCAAAAAATTATGAACTTTTCTCAAGTGACTTAGGTCTGACAAAAACACGCACTCTCAGGTAATTATTTCTGCAAATATTTGAGATTTCAGTAAAATTTGTAGTGCATAAACCGGGTACAACAATATATGATTTTCTATATTTTTGTACCAGTTCAGCTACAATTTTATGCCACTATATAAAATCTGATCAAATTGTATCGCGCCATTATTCGAATACATTTATATCTGATATTATCAAATTATAATTGAATTGATGTAAACTTATGCAATTATATGGGCCCATTTCTGTGATAAAATTGTATAAAGACACATGTTAAATTACATACGACTATATAAAGCCCCATATAAATTTTTTTTAATTCGGGAATGCAAAATCCAACTACCATAAGTAATCAGTTGATGGGAACTTGATTCAAGTCAGGACTAAATACTGTAATTTACTTATGAACAACCATAAAAATGCCACCACTATTTTCAGTTTATGTTTTTTTTAAGATTAAATTTGGATTAGAAATTTATTAGAAATTTAATTAGAAATTTTAGAGCTATCTTCATTGACTACGTTTTGGTTCCAATATATTCTACTATGTTCCACTATTTTATTGTAACCTCCTATTTCGCCTCTCCTATCATTAAAATTTTAAGTTATTCTTCTTAAAAGATCGTAAAAACAAATTCTATGCTTATCTCAAAATATTGTATTTCATCTGCACTTTATTTACATCCAGTTTGAATCACAATATTATTTTAAGCGAATTTCGCGGTATATCCATAAAAATCGTTTATTTCGTCTAAAATTTGTTAACCCTTTCATGTCAAATGTTGCTTATAGGCAACATTGATATTATGTGCCTCTAACTCCCGTTAAAAAGGATTCTTCAATAAGAGCGCTACAAAAGTTTTTTTAAATAAAACAAAAACGGTTTTGGATATCAATGAAATTCTTTATTCCTGTGAAAGTACGTTCGATGCCATTATGTATGGAAATCGATCTCTTTTGCATGGCCACCACGGGCACGCTTCCAGAAGTCCAGACGCTGAACCCAATTTTCGACGGTTTTCGTGAGATAACACGTTCTCCAAACTTGGTTTGTAATAAATTGATTGTGACATTCGCTGTGTGGCTTGTGGCGCCGTCCTGTTGGAACCACATGTCCTCCAAGTCCATATCATCCAATTAGGGCCAAAAATATTCGGTTATCACTGACGGCAGCGATTCCCATTCACAGTAACGTGCCGGTCTTGATCATCACGGAAGAAGTGCGGCCCAATGACGCCGCCGGCCCATAAACCGCACCAAACCATAATTTTTTCGGGATGCAATGATGACTCATGGAGTACGTGTGGATTGCTGTCTGACCAATAATGCATATTTTGTTTCATTATGACGACCATAAATTGGACGTAGCGCTCTTAACGTTGAGGCCACTGACTCCGAATGTCGGTAGTAAATTTTAATAATTTCGACTCGTTGTTGGCTCGTATATCTTTCCATCATGAAATGGCAAACATTACTGAAGAGAAATGTCAAAAGACCGGCAAGAAATATGGCGTCGTTTGCTGTCCAGAGATACAAGCCAGCCGACTTCAGCCGGTTAGCCGCCGCCAGCCGACACCTTTGCCAAGCCGATTCAGCCGCCGACAATAATCGGCTAAGCCAATTTTCGGCTAAAGCCGGCAGAAAAATGCAAAAATATTTTTTTTTTTTAATTTATAAAATTTGTTTAAATATACACAATTATTTGAAAAGTTGAATTTTCTTGTTTTTGGATATCGTTGATTTTTAAAATGTTTTGCATCAAACTGGCGGTAGCACAACCAGGCGGTTTTGTTGATACTACAATTCTACAGGTCTCCGCATTATAAGGACTGCGTTTGAAAAAAATTTACATCACATAGTCCAAAAAAACTGATGAAACAGTCATGCAATTTTAAAAATAAAAGCTATTTTAACCGTAAACGTAATTTTTAAGATTATTATAAAACTACTACCTCCGTTCCGAAATGAGGTTAACATTTCTATATTTTTGCTGGGATTATGGAGATTTTTTAAAAAACTATTTTTTTTTTTTTTTTTTGATAGTTGTTAGGACATATCAGTGATTCTGAATTTATAGATAGCTTTCCAATTTTTTTTTTAATTTATTTTTAATTCGATGTCAAAGTTGAAAATTAGAATTAAAATAATTCATTGATTTTGTGTGAAAAAATTAACAGAATTCAGATAAATTAGAAAACATATTTTTTACATTACAAACATGTTTAGAATCTATAATGATTAACTAAGATGGTAATAATTATAAAGTTCGCCGAGATGGCCTTTTACTGGTTTCTATTAAATGCAGCGAAGAGACATTAGCAACAGCTCGTCAAAATATTGCTCATTAATTTTATTACAACACAATATTATTTTTTCTACCACAATAGTGGCACATGAACTGTTATTTTAATTTATTTTCTTTTATTTGAATAAAAACACTTTGCTTAGTAAAATGTTAACAAAAAAAATCAATAGAAATGTTAACTTTTTTTCGGAACAGAGGTAGTATATACAAATTTTTATTATTTTTATTTTACAAAATTTTTTTTATTTTTCTGATTCCTTTCCATCAACGTTTTTATGGTATTATTAAATACCTTTCGAGCTGCTAAATACCACTTTCTTCGGAATTCTTTGACATCGTTGGCGACTTTTTTTGTTACCTTAGTTTCTTTTTTAACGAAGCCAAGAATTAACGAATTAACTCTTCAAAGCTCTGTTAATTAATTCGTAACAAAATAAATCGAACGAAAACAAATATGAATTAATTCCATTCAATATATAGCCTTTTGTGAATTAATTCATTGAATTTTAAATTCAGAATTCAAAAACTGAATTAAAGAATAAATTTTTCAAAGCTCTGGGTGAGGTAAAGCTAGGAATATTCGTATTTCATTTTCATTTTGGTCTACTTCTCTTAGTTTAGTAGATATGTACCATTTTAAAAAACCGGGAGGGAAAGAAATAGGGATATCTTTAAAACATCGGATATACTGATGTGGCCATCTAATAGGTGATGGCAGAGAGTTTAAAATCTTACATTTTAATAATAAATTGTGTAAAATTTAACAAATGTATGTATAATTTTATAGACATTGTGAAATATAAACTCAATTTTTATAAATTCGGAAAACTACACTTAAAATAATAAGTCTGTTGGCTGAACCGAAAAACTTGTTACTTTAACAAAATTTATTCCTGTTTTTGGCTTAAAATAAAATTTGTTGATTTTAACACTTTTTTTGTTAAATTTAACAAATCAATTTAAGTAAAAAAATTGTAAAACTTTAGTTTTATCTGCAATTATACTGAGTCGTAGAATTTATTCAAATTTAGGGTCTCGGGACTCTCCCCGGGGCTAATCCATATCATGTAAGGGCATATAAGGGCACTCCAATGGAGCAAACATTTTGTCCGCTTTGCTTCATCTCGCTTAGTTTTCGAGATATGGGCCATTTTATGAAGTGGTTAATTTTTATTTAAAAATTTCCGAGGGCCAAGGCCCACCAAAGTCCATTTTTTGATAGAGGTAGCTCCTTTCTCTGGGGTATTACATGGTTAGAGGTAGTCGAAATTTTCATAAATTTTGCTCTATCTCTCTTAGTTTTCGAGATATGGGCCATTTTAAAAAAAATCGAGACGGAAAGAAATGGCGCCATCTTTAAAACTTCGGATACATTGGTGGCGTCATCTAACGGGTAATAATAGTAACATGAAAATATTATATTTTAACAATAAATTTTATAAAATTTAACGAATTAGTTTTAAATAATTTTGAAAATTAACACTCAAAATTAGTTAAAGTACTGCGGATTTTTAGTATAGTGTTAAATGAAAATTACTAAAATCTTTGCTTAAATCAGTGTTTCAGCTAAAAATTTGTTAAAAATTAGTCAAATCGATTTGAAACCGGTTTGACAGATTTTTTTACTGACGTATTATTTTAAGTGTACCTAAAAAAAATTACAAAGCTGACTTCGATATTTTTGCAGTTGCTTTTTTTGCGTGTATGTATCTGTTGAAATTCTTTGAAAATGCACCTTTTAGCCGACATTAGCCGGTTAGGCGCCGCCAGTCGACACTATTTTTTTAAGCCGCCTTATTTATTTATGCGTTTGCGGCTCAACTCTAAAAATCAATCGCCGCCGACGATTTTAGCCATTAGCCGCCGCCAGCCGGCAGAATGGACCGGCTTGTATCTCTGTTGCTGTCCCTGTCTTTCTACTTTTGTAGCGTCCCTGTTGAAGAACCCTTTATTTATTTTTTTTAAAAGATTTTTTTACTAAGTAGCAGTGCAGTTCCACAATGCCTGTGTATAAGTTTCATATAGCATGTAATGAACATTACATTTGCGAGCTGTTTTTCATAGTGTTGACATTTTTTCTCACAGCAAATTTTACGGAAAAATAAATTTTTTGTTTAAAATAGTCTCAAAAATTGTGTGATGAATTAAATTAAAAAATCAAAAACTTTAGTGTAGAGTTTAGTAATAGAAAAATATAAAAATAAAATTAAAAAAAAATCTTAACCCGTTCTGGACCGGCAGCATGTTAATGTTTGAACTTTAGTTCCAAATATCTCCGCTACGGGGTGTTGTAAAGCTATCGAAATAATAAAAAATATTTATTTGGCATATTTCCACGAAGTTTGGTTCGAAAATTCCCAGCCATTAAAATTAGGACATGAAAGGGTTAAAATGAAAAATCTTCAAACTTGTTTTTTTAATGGTTTTCAAAAATACTTGACAAATTTAAATTACTTCATTTCTGTATATATACAGGGTAATTTATAAATATGTTTTATTTAACTGAAACAATACTTGACAACGATTATTTTAACTGAGAATTTGATTTTAACTGAGAATTTCTTTAACTGAGGGACTGAGAAATTTTATCGGTGTAGTGTTAATATTTATGTACTATCATAGAAATTTGTTTTTAATATTTTTTTTTGTTTTGATTATTACACAGTGTTACCGCCGTCCAAAACGGATTAATAAATTAATAAAAATATTGTACCCTGTATTATATTTTCCGTTATTCAAATACTCTCTTTTTTATAAATTTGCATTCTTCTTTATTTTGCTTTCTTTATATATTTATAAAGTAACGGTCCTTGTTATATGGTCACGTAGACCAACCAAATACTTTTTTACATTTATGAATCTTTATACCTACATGGTAACAAACAATATTAATATTAGTTGAGTTGATCTTGTAGCATCAAACGACGCGGTTGAAAACATTAAATTTTAAAGCCCTTTCTTTTATATTAGTTAAAACTAACATTAAATTTATTACTTGAATTTAAAATAAATTTATAATACGTTGAACTTCAAAAGAGTGCTTTTAAAAAGTGTTTTATTTTCACGTTGCTAAAACAACACACAGTTAGGTGTCAATAAAGGGGTTAGAAATTAAAATTTTATAAAGTTCAGAAAATGGAGTTAAATAATCGATTTGGCAAGTGAATCATTCATATATAGTTCAGGATTACATATGATTCCATTCTAAGTTACATAAAACTGTATGTGACGTCATACTAAAAATATTTTCTTATAATTTTATATAAAATCCTATACAAATTAATATATAGTTCAACATTAAATTTTGGTATCTGCAAGTTTAGAGTTAGTTACAAATGGCTTCACATATAACCTTATAACGCTCCATAACCAAGTCATTTTCACGTGATTTTTTATATCTAATTTCATATTAGAAAATGATTCACACGTTTTATAAATTCTAAAATTGAAATAAATTAATAAATTTTTATAAAACACAGCCAATATTTGCAGGTAAATTTTTTAACATTTTGTTATGCTTTATTTTATAAGAAAATTGTTTAAACTGTAGAAATTTGTTAAGCATAACTTCTAGTCATAAAAATTCTACCTATAGGATATAGGATAAAATTATATAAAATCAGATATATTTATATCGAAGGAGGTATATTTTGATGTCCTGCATATGGACAAATCTCGGATCTAATTGCATCAAATTATATCTAATTTAATATAATTATCGACACATGTAGATGATCCATTTTTCCGACAAAATTGTATGTGGTTATATATGGAAAATTTTCAAATAAGATATAGTTATATCAGATACCATATTAAAATTTTTATTGGGGTAATAAAAGTAATATTTAGTGCAAATATTGTTTCCTATTCTAAATTTCATTCGAGAAGAAAATCAAGTTAAGAGTATTTACATAAATTCGATTTTATTAAATGCTGCTTAGACCGGATAACACAAAAGTAATTTAAGCAGCAAGTTTAACTTACAAAAACAGTAGTTTCTACCGTTTAACAATAATTTAATATATTGGTATACAAGTTAATAATGTCAATTTGGACAACATATGGCATAACTGTCACATATGGGTTGTGATAATAATAACAAATATGGTATTTTGGTGGGTAAACATCTATCATTATAATTTAGTATTCGATAGTCGCCAAAGTCGAATTTTGTGCCTAAAAAAGATGTTTTGCGGGGAAGTCTGATAACCTTCTTTCATTTGAAGAAAACGGCTGCTTAAAGTTATCGATTGTTGGTAGAAGCTTACGGTCAACATGCACCAACTCAAGAAACTTATGAACGACGGTTTGCGCGATTAAAAAGTGGTTATTTCGACACAGAAAACAAGGAGAGGTCTGGTCAGCCGAAAAAGTTTGAAGATGAGGAATCGGAAGCATTACTCCACAAGGATTGTTGTCAAACGCAAGAAGAACTTGCATTATCATTGGGAACTTGCATTATCACACAACAAGCCATTTCCCTACGTTTAAAAGCATTGGGATTCATTCAAAAGCAAGGAAATTGGGTCCCATATGAATTGAAGCCGAGAGACATTGAAAGGCGATTTTGTATATCGGAAATGCTGCTTGAACCCTACAAAAAGAAGTAATTTTTGCATCGTATTGTTACTGGTGATGAACAATGGATACATTACGATAACCCCAAGCGCAAAGTCATATGCAAAGCCCGGCCAACCAGCCAAATCAACGCCGAAGCAAAATGTCCATGGCGCCAAAGTAATGCTCTGTATTTGGTGGGATCAGAAGGGTGTTTTGTATTATGAGCTGTTCAAATCGGGAGCAAATACGAGCAAAAAAATCGACATTATTTACTTGTATACCAATACAATGCTGTTATTTTCACGGCATTTGTAGTTGTTTGCACAGTTTTACAATAATTTTCATGTCTGTTGTCTGAACTGCATTTGTAGTTGTTTTTACTACATTTAAAAAAAATTTGTTAAAACTACTAAAAATTAGTTATAAATGATGCTGCAGAAAAACTGCTAAATTAGCAGATCATTTTTGCTATATATTAGTAATATAGGAACAGCAAAAATAAAACTGCTAAATATACAGAATTTTATTTATATTTGAGCTAAATTTTTGTAAATGGAGAATAGCAAATTAACCTGCTTAAATCAGCTAAATATTTTGCTAAATAATTAGTAGCCTAAAAAATCACCGAATAATTTTAAATTTTCAAAGTTTTTTTTTTGAAATGCAAATAAAAATTGAGCCTTTTGAAAACAGCAGTTTACAATTTTTTAGCAAATATTTCTGCTGATTTTAACAGAATATACTGCTATTTGCATTCAACTAAGTTTAGCTTAAAAATAGCAAAAATTTTGTAGATTTAACAGTTTATTTTTGCTATTTTTAGTCTACAAATATTTAGCAAAATTTTCTGCAGATTTTACAGTACAATTTTCTATTTTCAATTAACTAAAAGTTAGCCTAAATATAACTAAAATTCTGTAAATTTAACAGTTTTAATTTTGCTGTTCTTATTTTACTACTATTTAGTAAAAAAATCTGCTAATTTTAAAGCTCAAAATCTCAATTTTAAATAATTTTTAGTAACTTTTTTTGTTATTTTTACAGATTTATTTCTATGAGTGTAGATTTTTAACACTTCAAAATAACTAGATATTCAGTTCATTAAACTGCAAATACAGTAAATCTTCCCAACTGAAAATGCAGTTATTTAACTGTCATTTGCAGTTGATTCAACCTACATAATTTCCTGAGTGTGTCTATAATTAATCAAACAAAAAAAAAAAACACATATCTGAAAATTTAATAAGCGTTATGTTTAAAACTTACATTGCATTAAATGTTGCACATCAAGTATTCTCTTTTGAGGATGACCTATTACCATAGACATCAGTTGAGGATGATGTGGTGGTGGTAACGACATTAAGGGCATGTTTTCGCTTCCTCCTACACCAACTTGTTGTTGTGGAGATAGTTGTGCCATCTGATGATGAAGATGATGTTGAGAAGGTACGACTTTTATTAAATTTTGTTGTTGTTGATGATGAATTAGTTGCTGATGGTGTTGTTGTTGATGCATCATTTTCAGCATATGTTCTTGTTTAAGCATGTTGGCTTGAGGTAAAGAGTGGGATATTATACCTGTAGGCAGTACACTAACAGGTGTTGTTATAGGAGTGGGATGTCCTGTTTGGGGTAATATTATGTTCATCGAAATATCTACTTGAGGTTTACCCAATTGGTCGAGCAACTTTCGAAATGCCTCAACGTCCTGCGAAGGTGCATCTGGTACTTGGGAGTCAAAGTCTGCAATTTCAGAACTTTTAGACAGCCCATCACCACTCCCAATATCACATTTTGTTTTATCACTTGTATCCATTTTTCGCATTCTAGCTTCCAACTCTTCAACGCTCATTGCAGAAACTTTAGGTCACAGAAACAAAATACAAAAAAAATTTATACAATAAACAAAAAATTAATCACATAATTATAAAAAATAGTGTTCTCGAATTCGCACGTTTATGGTGTTTTCGAAGTTTATGTCCGAAATTTATTCCAGTTGTCAAAACAAAATCTGATGTTTTGTAAAATTGAGTCGCCGTATTGCAAAAAAGTGAATGGTACGAAAATTTGCAATTTGGTAGAAATATTATTTTTAAAAGTTTTTCGAGAAAACTGAAACAAAATAAATGTAACTACCCGGTGAAAAATGTTCATAAAAGTTCAAATATGTTCAGCTACAGTAGTCGCTCGGTTATATGAACTAATTTAAATAGAGCCTGTTCACTAAATCGAAGTTCACATAATCGAGAGAATTCAAATGATTTTTATTACATTAAGTTTTTATTTTTAATAAGTTTTTTAATAATTAAGCACCGTAAGTTGTTTTTCACGTGTAAAAATTTCACTCGAACTTTAAAGGCTTCATACTGCAATTTTAATTATAAAACTGAACAATTTTTTAATTTTATAACAAAGACACAATATACACAAAATGTCAATTTTTCACCAGAAAAATAATAGTCTTGTATATTAAATTTGCGTGAAAACAACGTCTACACAATTTTCACGTGAAACTCATTGTCGTGAAAAATTGTTTTTTTTATATGGAGTATAACAGTTTTTTCACGTGAAACTCAAACAACTTACGGTGCTTTAATGTACATGAAAGTAGTCGGTTATATTTTTTGTATTTTTTTTGCTTCAAGGGATTTCTGTAGTGCCTTGTCCCTGCATTTTCGCAATGCCAAAATATCATTAATATCAGATATATTATTTTCACTCCAAGCAATAACCTTATTGAATGCTTCGATTGCCTCCGTTGTGCTAATTTCAACTGTTGTTACGATCCACTACTCTTGATCATCATCTTCAACTTCGCTATATATATCTTCGCTACCAATGTCTTGATTCCACGTCTGAATCTCTTCCCGTGAAAGCTGTTCACATAATAGAGATAGGCGGTGTTCACTCTTTAGAACCTGCTGTGTTTAAATTTTGTTGTTCACTATTCTGGAAGTTTACATAACTGGATATTCATATAACCGAGCGGCTACTGTATTTTGCTTTAAACTTTTGACTATGAAAGCAAATCAAATAATGTCTAGCGTTTTTTTGTTTTAATAAACAAAATCAAGAAAAAAAATTTAATATTTTATTTGGCTGGGAAAAATGAGGCATTTTTCTTTTTGCACCCGGTTAATTTTTGATAATTTTCTTATGAAATTTTAAATATAGACTTAAAATCATAATATTTTTGCTGTTTTCCTATATACTTGGGTGAGTTGTTTTAAAATATTGCATTTATCTCATCAAAAATTGGGTGTGAAATAAATGTTTCCCTATTGTTCAGATCGTCAGCACTTCTTGATAACTGGCAATATTAACCAAGCTCAATTTTTCAGAAATTCTAAAAGTAAATTCTGTCTTTTAATTCGGAGGCATTAATTTTTCTTCAACACACCGTCATTTTGAAACAACGTATGAAACCCATTTTTATTAGGCCGCCCAAAATTGTAATGAAAATATCAACAGTTTTCACGGTTTGGGCTTAGAGCTGCAAAACTATCGACAGTCGTCCCATTCGATAGTTTATGGAAAACTATTTATACTATCAATAGTATACCAGGCGTTTTTTTTTCGGAAAAAAAGCTGAAAATTATTTTAGAAAAATTAGAAATTAGTTCGAGGCCAATTTTCTTATTATGAATTAACATAATAAGTACTTTTTTCAAAAACTGCTATTTTTCTTCCTCAGGATACTTTCCTGACAAATATTCACAGAGTTTTTGCTTTAAAAAAAACCTCTACACTTTCAGGAATGAAAATACGATCGTTTCGGGGATTTTCCAGGTCCCCTTCATCAGTTTTCTTTAGAAAGTGGTGGCATAGTGCAATGCAAATTGAAGCATCAAAATCTCATATTAAATGTAGTCTGCTACATCAACGAAATGAGAATGGAGCAAACAATAAAATATATTTTAGAAGTCTTCTGCAAAGTATAACCAACAATAGAAATATTATGAAAGTTTTTTGTTTTTGTATTTCATAGGAATTCCCGGGAATAAAATTTTTTTATTCCCGTTTCCCGGGAAATAAAAAAGTCCGGGAAATCCCAAACCCTAATTTCATACCGTCGGTATAAATTAAATATTATTTCTCCTTACAACAATTCACGTCGAAATGAGTTACGAAATCGCAAACAATTGTTTCTAAGTTTTTTTTTTCAAATTTTCTTTAGGGCAAAACAACTTATTTTATAGAGGTAATTTTTCTAGAGACTGCTACAAATAAAATTTGCAATTGAAAGAAATTCTTTATGACTTTGGTATAAAATTTATACAAACAGTTTAAAGCAACAGTACAGGTGTTTATGCTTTCCTGTAAAATGTTCTTTTATCAAAATCTAAAAAAGCTGGATGAATTGCAAAGCTTATTAGTTTTCATGAAGGTTAACGTTAAAGCTAAAAAAAACATGAACTATTTGCAAGAGATTTAGGTCTGGCAAAACCCCTTACTCTCAGGTAATTATTTCTGCAAATACTTAGAATTTCAGTGAAATTTGTAGTGCAAAAACCGGTTAGTACAATACAGTAAAACTCATTTAATACGAACTCGGTTAAGACAAATTCACGATTAATGCGAACCAATTTGAAGGTCCCGACGTTTTGGCATAATTTTTCATATAAAAAACATCTGTTAATACGAAGTCGTTTAAGACGAACCCTCGGTTTAACCTTACTGTTTCTGACAGTCCCATATGCTAAATTTCATATTATTCTCCATTTTTAATACGAACTTCTAAAAATCTGGGAATATTCCTTGCGAGAAAGATGGCAAGGAGGAGATAGGAAGATAAACAAAAAAATCTAAAGTAGAATGTTTGTATTAGTCTGTTTGATCACTTCTGATAGTAAAAACAATAACAGAAAACTGAATAGGAAAGAAAACTATGAACTAGCCACACTATAAGCAAGGCCTTACCGTGGGTTAGATGGCTAAGCTGTCGAACTCTAGTATAGTTACGTTTGTAATGTAGGAGTGTATGGGTTCGATTCCTACAGCCGACAGGTTGTTGAAAAAATTATCATATAGAGACAATCTGACAATAAAATATAGACAATAATAATGGAAAATCACTGATGAAGCCTGTCCATAATAAAAGGCGGAAACTACCCAGGTAGAAAAATACAAACGGCAAAACATTGGCAAATCACTGTATATGGTGGTACAAGCGCTGGCAGAGCGTCCGTTTTTCGCAAATTAAAGTACTGGGTCAACCTTGAAATGATAACGTCGATCTTCGGTTGGCCGTTTATCTTTCCGAACGTTGGCAAAGCATTGGTAACAATAGTAAAATAAGTGCTCTGCCAATCGGTATTTTAGATCAACTGTTTTTTATACAATTCTTCATGAAAAAATATGTAAAATCCCAATCCCGAAAAAAAGGAGAAACGTAAATTTTAGTATAGCAGCACTGTATCTAATAAGCGAATACATCTCTGCTTAAAACTACAAATTCAATAGATTTTCACACAAATTTTACCAGAAGAACAATTTTCCAGTTTTATCAATAGACTTGAAAACTGGTACTTAAATAGGGTGAACATTAAGTGATCAGTTTATGTATTTTTTACATACAGTCATAAGTTTCGTAAAACAAGTACTGACAAAATCCTTTTCGCAAATGTTGGCAAATCGCAGCAATCCAATGTTTTGCCAGTAGTATTTTTTTATGTACAGTCGTAAATTTTGTGAAACCAGTACTGGCAAAGTCCTTTTAGCAAACGTTGGCAATTCGTTTTAAGCCGATGTTTTACCAGTGGTATTTTTTATATACGGTTGTAAATTTTGTAAAACAGGCACTGGCAAAGTCCTTTTACCTAACGTTGGCAAATCGTTTTGAACCGATGTTTTGCCGATGGTTTTTTTTCATAGACAGTGGTAAACTTTGTAAAACAAGTATTGGGAAAGCACTCTTTCCAAAGGTTGGCAAAGCGTTCTAAATTAGTGGTTTTGCAATGCTTTTTCTTTGTGCCATTGTAAAGCAACGCTTTGCCAGTCCTTTGTTTATTGTACCGTCGGTAATTTCTACCTGAGTAGATCTAGTCTGATTTTCAAATTAATAATGTGTTTATAACTTTTGAAAAAAAACTGTTTATTCTTCTTCTTAACCTCAAACCTACTAAATTACAATATTTTTCTAATTTACGCTATTAACATCAGAAGTATTTCTGCAATTTAATAAATTTAAAACTCTATTATGTTATTGATTTGAAAATCAACTAATTCAATTGTATAATATTGCTGCCCAAGAAACATTTTTACGGACTCTCCGGCACGTACGGATTCATGAATCCGGCTTTTACGGCACGTTAACTGTCCGTAATGTACGTATCCGTTAATGCTTGTACGTATACGGAACATTAACGGACCGTATAAATGGATTTTCGAACACAATACGTTTTAACTCCGTTTTGGTGTATCCGTTTCCGTACCTTTAAATACGGATTTCATCGGTTGCAGTTTGTTTACAAAATAAAAAAATACATTTTTGAAAAGTCGGTGAAAATATTATAATAACGCGAATATATGGAGATTATGCAATAGAGGGAATTCTTTCTATCACACCATTAATCAAACAACATCAAGTAGCAAGGTAAGATTTATGAAACTTAATGTTTTGTCTATCACATGTGAGAATTTGCATCGTGTACACAGTCAATTAAACCATAACTAATGTATTATCTCTTTTTCATATAGATGTTAGATTTTACTCTGGGTCCCTAAGCGCTGGATAGATAGGTAAAGCGAGCCGGATGTGCTAAATATTGTAATTGTATTAATTAGAAATTTATTAATAGTAATTGTAAATAATAATTATTAATGAATTTATAAAAAAGGAAAAAGTATTGTGTATTGAAAATAATAAACATATGGTCTATTTTTGTGGAAAAAATCGGTAGGATACGGACATGGAAATACTCAGTTTTTCGCACGACATAACGGGCCGAAAACGGTCCGGCATTGACGGACTTTCAGCGAACTAGTCCGTTTTTTACATGACATAACGGTCCGTAAGCGGTCCGCCATTGACGGACTTTAAACGGACTTGTCCGTTTTTAACACGACATAACGGTACGTAAACGGTCCGTCATTGATGGACTTTAAACGGACTTGTCCGTTTTTAACACGGCATAACGGTCCGTCATTGACGAATTTTCAACGGATTCAAATCAGTTTCGATGTTCCTTATGTTCCGTTTTCTGGTCCGTATACGGATCCAGAAAACGGTACGTATACAGAGTTGGATTCCGTTTATGACAGACCGAAAACGGTGCGTAAACGGAACGAATTGTTTGTTGGGTGGTTATAACAGTGTTCATTGTTGCCGCGCAGATGGTTATGGCGGCGCCACTCTAAATCTCTCGTTCGGAGAGATTTAGAGTACAATGCTGAACATTGTGCTAGTAAAGATTATATTGAAACAATCGTTTTAACGTTGAATAATCACAAATTGAAGGGTAAGAGTATGAAGTTTGTATCATTTTATAGATCCTCAAAATTCGATTTAGGAAAAGTTTATACCATTTTTGGAAAACCTTCTTGGTTAGTTGTTAGTGCTGGTATAAACGTTTATATATATATATTCCTCTAACTCCCACTGGAGCGTAGGGCGCCAATAATAGCAGATCGCCATCTGACCCGATTTTGAGAGATAGATCTTAATTCGTTCCAAGATGCACCTAGTTGGTTCATTTCGGATTCTGTTGAACGTCTCCATGTTGTACGTGGCCTACCACTTTCTCTTCCATCTTGATGAAATGGATTCCATCTAAGAGCTTGCTTTGAGACATTATCATCGTTGCGACGTAATGTGTGTCCAATCCACTGCGACTTTCGTTTACATATCTCCGTTGCTACCGGCATCTGGTTTGTTTTAGCTAGCAACTCGATATTCGATATTTTTCGCGGCCAAAAGTTACGCAATATTCTTCTTAGGCAGCGATTTATAAAAGTTTGAAGGCGTTTTGTTATGTTGTTCTTAACCTTCCAAGTTGTACATCCATATAAGAGCACTGATTTTACATTTGACTCTAAAATACTAAGTTTGGTTCTTTGACTTATTTTGTTACTTTGCTAGATTGGGGCTAGTATGCCAAAAGATGTCCTAGCCTTGTTTATTCGTGCGACGACATCAACTTCGCTTCCACCATCTGCTGCAATCTCGCATCCAAGATAACAAAATTGATCTGTAGCATCAAACGTATGATTACTGATGGTTATTGGTTCTGTTGTTAAACCAATACTTAGCTTTTTTGTTTTGCCAGCATTTATTTTGAGTCCGGTATATTGCAGCTTTTCCTAGAGTTCTTTAATTGTTTGCTTTAGATCACTAAACTTGTGTGAAAGCAAACAAATATCGTCAGCATATGCAAGGTAGTTCAAATAGTGGTTGTTGATTTTCCATTGTATCCCTTGTGTTTTATTCTAAATGTTATTGAGGACATCTTCCATAACGATAAGAAACAAGAGTGGCGATAATATACAACCCGGACGAACTCCACTTTCTACCATAAATGGATCAGAAAGTTTTCCCTTAAGTAGTACGAAGCATCTAGCATGATTGTAGCTTTCCTTAATCAATGATATTTTTCTGATATATTTCTCCTTTGCAAGGCTAACCATATACAGTCTCGATTAATGGAATCGAAAGCTTTTTCAAAATCGATAAATAGCATGTATAGTAGAGCGTACCACCTTACAGGCAAAAAAAAAAAAGTGCGCCGTACACCCTCCAATATGAAGTATTTTTGCAAGGAGGTTTCAAAAAAAAATTTTTATTTTTTTATGCCGAACGTAGGGGTCGCTATTTTACATTTTTCGTTATATCTTTAGTATTTACAGTCGGATCTTAAAGTATGATACATCGATGTTTTTCTCTCGAGGAGACTAGTGTTTTACTCTAAGAACATTTTGACCTCAAGTATCCCGTTCTAGTAGTTACCCACCAGATCTCAGTTGCTACCACCCTAATGTACCACCCCAATGTCAGAAAATTAAAGCTCGGAAAAAATCATTAAACTTTTGCTAAGGAAGTTTTTCGCTAAACCCAGTAGAAATTTTTTTTATATATTGGTTGCCGAACGTAGGGGTCGCCTTTTTAAATTTTTTTTAATTGGATTTTTACTATAAAGCAAAACACTGGTCTCCTCGAGGCAAAAAAATCGATATATCACACTTTAAAATCCGATTTTAAATGCCAAAGCTATAACAAAAAATTAAAAAAGGCGACCCCTACGGTCGGCAAAAAACAAAAATTTTTTTTTGAAATCGCCTTCCAAAAATACATCATATTGGAGGGTGTACGGCGAACTTTTTTTTTTGAGGTACGGTCTAATGTATAGCCTGGAGTAGAACTCAAGGCATTCTTCTATAATAATACGTAATGAGTTGATGTGATCTGCGCACGATGAACCACTTCGAAATCCGGCTTGCCATGAGCTGATGGTTTGCTCCAGATGTTCCTTTATACAATTTAGTATTATTTTGGCCACTATTTTGGCTACAGTTGGCAAAACACATATACCTCGCCAGTTTGTGCAATTTTTGAGGTCTCCCTTTTTCGCAAACAAACGTTTAAACATTTATAAACATATTTTTAAACTTTACCAAATATTCAATATGCTTTTCATAGTTTTTTTAACATATACTTTTAAATATTTGACTTCTGATTTTTTTCTTTTAGCAGAGTTGTACTTTTGTGATAAATACTTCAAATTTTTGTTATAAATATTTTAGCGAAGCCACATTTTTGTGGTAAATATTTTAGCGAAGTCACAGTTTTGTGGTAAATATTTTAGAGGAGTCGCATTTTTATATCTCTTTTCCGTTGAAAATGCAACTCTGAAAATATCGAGTAGTAGTTTTAAGTATCGGGTACCCCAAAAAAGACAAATACTCGATACCCACTACTCATATTTTTACCAGCACTATTGATTGTTATGATAGAAATCCAAGTATTTTTGTTGGTGACTTCAATATTGATTGTTTAAATACAAATTCTTCGGAAGAACTTCTAGAATTACTAGCAAATTATGATTTTAGAAACTGTAATATATTTATAACACGGTCAAAAAGTGGAACTTCTATTGACCATGTATTAGGGTTTTTCTTTTTCCGGACTTTTTCATTTCCCGGGACAGCGGGATTTTTTCTCTGAATTTCCCGGGATCCCGGGAATCCCTGCTCGTTAGAAAATTAATATATCCGGCGTATGTTTACTTGAAAAACTCGATATCTATTAAAACAAACTTACGACAAAGTTCATCTTTTGGTTGCAGTCATGAGAAAATCTACTAATATATTCTGAAATAAGGGCTTACTGTAAAATATCCATATCTTTCACTTTTTCGAGATAAATTCGTTTAACAGTTTAAATAGCGAACCGGCAGTCTTAATTTTAAAACAACTCTTAGAAATACATTAGGGTGATATCAAAAAATGTGATAAAAACCGTGTAACCACCGAATTTCTAATGAATGGATTACATTTGAGTTACATATTTCGATATATATCAGCGCATTGTCACCTGTTTTACAAAATTTATAACAATCTGACTAATTTTTGGTTAATACATAAAATTTGTGACCAATTTTATAGCCCAAATGTAAACTCCGTAACAAGTAACTCATAAGGTTTTTTAACTTTAATAGCTTATATTTTAATAACCAATAAAGCTAAACACAAACTGTAAGAATTTTTATGAAGAGGAAAATTGGTGTTTTTAATAAAAATTAATACATTTTATAATTTTTTTATCTTAGCTATCACGACTTCAACTCTGTAACGATTTTTCGTCATAATTTTTGATAAAAATGCATATACCAGAATTTTGGAGTTATCTATTACACTATGCGACAGTCAAAATCGGGATGGGATGAAACCAACGGGAAATGTTATATCGGTCAAAAACAAGTTATACGTGTCCCGGCGTTTCGCTGGGTCACCCCTAGGAATCGAGATATATCTTTTTTTGACATAACTCGAGAACCACTAGTCCGATTTTGCTCAAATATTTAAAAAAAATTAAAAATTACAATTCCTTTAATCTGTTCATATAACGTTTTTCTATATACTCAACAGTTTTGCCGGTAAAAATAAATGTTTGTTACCGCTACCATAAAAATCAATAACCTTTTGTTTATTACTTTTTTTTAATATTTTAGGCAAAAAATATTTTTTTCTTCATACATTTATTTTTACCGGCAAAACTGTTGAGTATATAGAAAAACGTTATATGAACAGATTAAAGGAATTGTAATTTTTAATTTTTTTTAAATTGTTTGAGCAAAATCGGACTAGTGGTTCTCGAGTTATGTCAAAAAAAAGACCACCAAAGGTCAAATCGATATATCTCGATTCCTAGGGGTGACCCAGCGAAACGCCGGGACACATATAACTTCTTTTTTACCGATATAACTTTCCCCGGTAACTTGAACCCTTCCCGATCACTGACCCCTACCATTTGTCTCACAGTGTTATTTATATTGCGAAAAGTATAATGTTATTTATACTCAAATGATCGTTGGACTGTAAGTAATCATCCAGTATAACAGACTTGAAGCTTTTCTGCAGCATGTAACATTCTCGAGATGAAAAAAGATGTCTTTAATAAGATTTGAAAAAATGTTGTAAACTGCGTTCCTAATTTTTACACCAAACTATTTAACGAGAAAGAAAAACAATGTCATATTTGGATTCACCTTGTAGGCATCCTGCGATTTTGTTTCGGAAAAAAAATTCTGACAAAGCGTTTCTGAAAGAAAACGAAAAAAGAAACCAAATGTAAACTCCGTAACTGTAAAATCCGTAACCACAATTGTTTGCATCAGATTTCATTCAAATAAATGTAGATAAATGTTTAAAATATTTTAAAATAACCATTAACAGAGGTGATTCCACAAATATTTATGCGTCAAAAGACGATTCAACTAATAATTTTGCGTCAAATCAAAAAAAGTTATCAGTTTTTTACCCTAAGCTGTTGGAGCGAAAAACGATTGATTTTGCATTTCATTGGTTTTGAATCGATATTTCGAGTCATTACTGACATTAGTTTGATAAACTAAATTTGTTTCACACAATTTAAGAATTTTTTGATCGTGAAATGTTATGTTTTTAATATATTATTTTGTAACTGCGCAACCGCTGTTTGGATTTTAAAAAATTTTATATTTTTGAAAAGCATTTAAAAGGACCAAAAATACAAAATTAAAAAAAAAAAATTTTCGCGGAATGAATTGTATTTTTATTCGCGAAACCGCCAATTTGATAAACACAAATTATATATCATTGGAAAGCAAGTTGAAAACCCAAATACGAAAAACTAATAAATTGAAGAAAATTCGTACCCAATTTTTTTTGTTATATCTTTTGCTTGCAGAAATGTAAACTCCGTTACAACAAAAAAAAATTAAAATTGTGCAAAAAAAGTTATTGCGACAACTTGTAGAAGAGATTTTTTGCAATTAGGTTTAAAATGACTAAACTTACTGATTCCATTAAGAAAAAACCGAAATATTACACTTTTTGCTTCTCACAAATTTGGCCCAAAAATTTATCACATTTTTTGATTTCATCCATTAATTAAATATTAATTCGCGGTTTAAACCGCCGTCTTAATTTTAAAACAACTCTTAGAAATACATTAATTAAATATTAATTCGCGGTTTAAACGGTTAAACAAATTGAATCATAAATTCTTTCAGGATATAATGGAATTGTTAATGGGTGCAAATTTGTATCGGACCAGCTTTAGAATCAGAACTAAGATCGATTTTTTGATTAAATATGGAATCCAAAAATTTCTATTTCTAGATATTTTGTTTCTATGCATATTTTCAGAAGTATTCGTCTATTTTTATTAAAAAGTTTAAAAGTGAGTATTTTTCACACAAATTTTTAGGCAAATCGTCAAAATATTTTTATAAAAATAGACACTAAAATATTATTAAATAGTTTTATAACTTTAATTGGTATTTTTTGAATAGACCTTTTTTATGACACAACTACATAAAAAAAAATTGTTTCATTTTCATTGTTGCATTTTTTTTTTAAATTAACATATAAAAAATTTTAAAAAGCATTATTTTAAAAATAATAGTAAGCTTTAAGTGCAGCGAGAAGTTTTCAACTCAGTCCCGTCCAAAAATATATTTTTTAATATATTGTATATTTTAAATATCCCAGAGGATGATTTGCGATGCAAATCGAAATATCGGAAGAAAATTAAAAAATAAAATATTGAAAAATAAAATACAAAATATTTGGATTTTTATTTTTTAAAAATTTATGACCTAAAGCCAAACAATACTAAAAATATAACAACACCAAATGTCAACAATATTTAATCTAACAAAAACATAAAATTTGAAAAATACAACTGAAGTAAAGGAATAGCAATTGAAATTTAAATGAAATTATTTGAAGTAGGTAATAAAAATTCAAAACACTTACATCAATTGAAAATACGAAAATATTATCATTTTTTTTTTAATTTTAATGCCGAGTTTTTTTTGGAGGTATTTGGAACTGAAATACTGATGTTGAAATGTTGTGTATGTATATTGCTTTATTTGAACAAAGACCATCATTAAAAAATATAAAATTTCAGAGGTACGAGTATTTTTGTTGGTATTTAAACTTTATAATGTCTAATAAAATTTGTTTTCGGTTTAACTAAACCCAAAAAATTCTGCCTAAATAATATTTTTATATATTATATATTATATTATTAAATTTTAAATCGCATTTTTTAATTTTAAATATTTTTTATTTAAATTATTTTTAATTGAAATAAAGCTTCCAAAATTTTAATATACTAGCTAAAACTTTTGTAAAAGAATAAAAAAAATCCCGGGAAATCCCGCACTAAATTCCCGGGATTGCGGGATTGAAAAAAGGACGGGATTCTACCATGTATATAGCAATATTTGTAGTCGTGTATTTGTTGGCAGTGTGGAATGTAATTTGTAAGATCACAATCTAGAAATAAATACAAAAACAATTTTGTATTGAAGAATATCGATTCAGCCGTGACATTAAACAAGTGAACGATTATATTCATGAACATTTACCCAGAATTTGTGGAACTGGTGATCCGTCAATTGATACATCTGCTTTAGTTTCGTGTGTTAGTAATGCTATTGAAAACTCTACTGTTGAAAGGAAAGGCAGAGGAAATCTGAGACAAGAAATTAGACCATAGATAAATGGGAATTTGCAAAAATTAATATTGTATAAAAAAGATCTTAAAATTAGAAGAAAAAAACCAAACAACATCGATATAGAAAAGAGGTTAAAAGGAATCAGCAGAATGATTAAGAAAGCGTGTGGAGAATCAATGAACAGTTTTTATAAAAATAATTTAAATGAGATTCAGCAAAATCCTAAGTGTTGGAAATTTCTAAATGATACACTCGGAAGAACCACAAAACAAGCTATAAAAATCAAAGATACCAATGGTAATATCATTTTGGATGACTATCAAAAAACAGAAATTTTAAATAAGCATTTTCTTAAATCAGTAAAAGATTTGAGGTTACAAACTGAACATGATCCTACATACATGTAATTCTCTTAGAACATTGATGCAGCATAACAATAGGTTTCAGATTGAAAACACTACCAATGATGAAATTCACAATATTGTTTCAAATTTAACTATGAGCAAAAGTCCAGGTCATGATAATATATCGCCAAAAATTCTTTTAAAATGTGTAAATGATTTCACATCTGGTTAAAATTTTTAACAATATGATAAGAAAATATATCCTGATGTTTTGAAGATACACAAAGTTGTACCAATTCCTAAAGCGAAGAATGGCTTTTATATTAGTATGTTTGGGACCAATCGCGGTATTGCCATATTTTCGAACGGATTTTACATACGCAACTTTCAAATTATATGCAAAATCAAAACCTGCTCAATGATTTCCAGTATGGTTTTCGGAAAGGATGCGGCACTGAGGAAGCGGTCGTTAATGTTGTGAATTTTATGTGTGGAGGGTTAGATAAATGACACAGTGGCGTAGCAGGAATATTTTATGACTTTACAAAAGCATTTGTTCTTATAGATCACAATATGGTTGATTTTAAAAACATTGTTCAATAATATTGAACGTGTATATTTGCATTTATAGTTTAAAAAAGTAAAATTTTATTTAATTTTTTTTTTGTAATTAAAGAAAATAAAAACTTAAAAAACAAGGAAACGTAACAATTAAAATTCAGTCTGAAAACAAATCAACTCAACAACACCATTCGGATTTACCATCTCCGATTTGAATGAAAGTCGCCATAACTGTGGTACACTACAAGAGATCAACGTTGCATAAATTTTGGGGCCCGGACCTTTTCGGTTTCCGAAATGTGACGTCACGAATATTGAAAAAAACGGTAAAATTTGACTAAAGTATGACTACAAAATCGACAAAAACTTAAAAACGATTTATTGTACAAAATTCGCTTTGGTATTATTTATTAGGTAAGCATGTACCCTTTAAAATGGTATGTATATCGATTTTTTTCATGTATGGGTCAAAGGTCATTTCTTGGGGTCTTGAGTTCAAATTCCCATTGCGCGAAATTCGCATTTTTTAAAATTCTTAAAAAAATATATGATTATTGTTAAACTCTCTTATACATTTGTGTGAAAAATTTAGGGTGGTATACTCGATTCGATATACTTATTTATTTATTTATTTATTCAGTCTATGGAACAATATTTCCTTACAGACTATGATTTAAACATAAAAAAAAATATTATATTAATTTTAAGATACATTAAAATACAGTATTAAATAAGAACTTGAATGGCCGCACTCTTACATCAGCCGGCCACAAGGAGGGATCAAAGAGCTTATCATATAAATCGGGAGAGACTCCAATTTTAAATGAAATTCTGCTAATTTATTCATATCAGCATCCTTTTTAACAAGTTTAAAACATTTCAAATTATTTTTCGCAATGTTGGCATGTTTTTCAACGTATTGTAAAACTTGTTCAGCAGTAACATTAGGCTTAAAAGAGGATATATGAGCCCATTTTGTATTTGCAATAACCTCTAAATCACGACTGTTATTATCTCCGATAACAATAGATTTAAGCCCAAATTACTTGAACGTAAATGTAATGTGACGAATCAGCTGATTCAACCTACTTAATGAGAAACACATAGTGCTGAGTACTAGACGTACACGAGTCGTAATGTGCCGTTCATTTCTGTTGAAAACAGAATTTTTTCTCCATTTTTACGTGAGAGAGCAAAACAGCTGTTTTTAGTTGCATATCAGTGATGGAATTTGTGGCACAATTGTACAATGTTTGGCACAATCAAAGTTTGATTGGTACACTGGCACATTTTTGTTATTTCCAAATATTCTATAGAAATCCAGTTTATTTAAAAAAGAAATTAATTGGCAAAAACAATAATTTTTTTTTATAAACTTTTGTTTAAAACGAACACATAAAATATTATATTTGAAAAGTAAACAAATTAAGTAAATAAAAACTAATTTAATGATTGAATGAATCAAATGAGCTAAATCGACTACAAATTATTTTCGATTTAAAATGAAATTGAATCCGATTTTCAGGGATAAAATATAATCCACAATGAATTTTTATGAAAGTTCTTGCTTGTTATTTTATAAAAAAAAAGTGCAAGTTTTGGTACTATTTTTATACTGGTTGGTACTATTCTGAAAATCAAATTTATCAATCCTTAATAGCACGTTACATATTTTGAGTAACTTAGCAAAAATAAAATACCACGTTACGACTCGTTCTCGTTACATTTACGATCTAGTAACGAGACCTTTATACTTCCCTTTCGATTTTGTAGTCATCCAACCAGAATTTGTTGCTAGAATACTTAATTCTGCTTGTCATAATTCTTTTCTTTAGCAATAGCAGCATAACTAACAGAGTTTACAGATTTTTTAGATTTATTTGCGTTCACATTATCACCAATTAGTTTACTAGTAACAAAAACAGCATCAGCACTTACAGCAGCAGTAACAGGTTTAGCATAAGCATTTAAGAGATGAGTATTACTATTAGCAGTAGCAGAAAAACAAAGACTTGCTCTTCGTACTCGCGTTTTATTAGCATATAGATCACAATCAATCGGTTCAGCAGTTACAACAACAGCATTATCTTTAATACTCGTACGATGGTCATTAGACGAATTACAATTTGCAGAACTTGATGAAGAGTTACACAAAGTTAAACGACCTCTTTGTTGTTCTTTACTTTTTGAAACTAAACAGGTTTCTACATGCGTTTTTTTGTTAGTAGATGAAACACTCTCAATATCGTTGTTTTTGTTTATATATGCGTGGAATTGGGTTTTTAATTCCTTTAATTCATTTGAAAGGATTGACACCATAACAATTAAATCATTTGATGATTCAACACATTTATTGCATTTATACACTACATTTCTAGAAGTTTTTAAAATATTAAAGTCACATATTTGATGAAAATGTGCACTACAAATTGCACATTTAATGAAGACACTAGTAATTGAACTGTAGCAACTAGCACACAATGTGTTAGCCGCCTGCATTAGAAAATGAACTTGTTTGAACGACGGTTACTACTGAACATACGATATATACCATTTTAAAGGGTACATTCTTACCAAATAAATAATACCAAAACGAATTTTATACCTTGAATCGTTTTTAAGTTATTGTCGATTTTGTAATCATACTTTAGTCAAATTTTACCGTTTTTTCCAATTTTTCTGACGTCATATTTCGGAAACCAAAAGAGTTTTGGCTCAATTTATGCTTTAATGAGCTCCCAGTCAGAAAAATACAAACGGGAAAGCGGGGGCAAAGCACTTTAACAGGTGGTGCAAGTACTGGCAAAAAGTGCTTTCCCATTCCCAAAATGATAACATCATTAGACAAAAGGACCGGCTGTTCAAAAACCGCCGGAAAAGCACTGGAGGAACAACATTTTTAAACGTTGGCAAAACGCTGGCAAAACCAATAAATAGGTGTTCTGAAAACATATTTTCCAAAATAAAATTTAAAAAAAATTCATATGTATTTTTTTTTTGTCCTGCCGTGATTTGAACCCAGGCCGTCAGATTGGCAGACGATTGCTCTACCCACTGAGCTAACGAGACATATATTTAATGGCTAAACACATAAAGGAGTGATAATAGCTGGACAACTACTGGCTGTGCCAAAATGCTAGTACTGGCAAACAATTTTTTGTAACTAGTATGCCAGTGTTCGGAGGGCAAAAAAAAAATTGGTCTTGAAAGAGCTTTCCCACAAACAAAAAAATTGATTTTATAAAACAAAAAAAATTTTAAATTAAAAAAAAACTTTACAGATATAGATAAATTTGGAAAAAAATATAACTATTAATTTTTCAAACTAGTTATATAGTTATATTTTTTTCCAAATTTATCTATATCTGTAAAGTTTTTATTTTTAATAGTAAAAGGCTTTATTTTTGAATCGTGTAGGTTGATAAACAGCATCCGGTTTCTAATTTGTTACTAGCACAAGCTGTAAAATTGCTTATTTAAAACTTTTATTTGTACATTATTGTTTTCTTCTACTAAACGGCAGAAAACAGGCTTTGAATTCAGTGAACTTATTTTATTTTCTTTTAATTCAGTGAACTTATTTTATTTTTTTTTTTCAATTCAGTGAACTTATTATTTTTTTTTTTAATTCACTGAATGTAATTTTATATTTTTTTTTAATTCACTAAATGAAAATGAAATTGAATGAATTCAGTGGTGATTTAATTCAGTAAGGAATTAATTCACTTTTTTTTCCGTTCGATTTATAAAATTGAACGCGTTAACCGGTGAATTAATTCATTTGATTTAATAAAAAGAACTATTGCAATTGAATTAATTCTTTGAATTTGTTGTTTGTTGAACGCATTCAGTTGAATGAATACAGTGAATTACTTAAGAAAAGGAATTCATTCAATTCTAGAGAAAATTGAATTCGATTGGTAGTGAATTCATTCAAAAAGGAATTAATTCTTCAAAGCTCTGACTACAAGTTACTATATTTACTACAGATGGAAAAATTCAATACAAAAAGTAAACAAAACTTTGCAATTGTAGTAAAAGTAGTAAGAAATTCGAGTAAACGAACACACTGAATATGTCTTCAAATACACATAGTTAAATATATTATTGTGTGTGGCATTTTACCAAAAAAAAAACTTTACTATAAAATAGAACTTAAATATGTATATTATAAAATCGTACTCACTTTCGTAACTTAGAGAAAAAAGTGGCAGAAATGAATGCTCGGGGACAAGTTTCCTTAAAATAATTTTTTAACTTTCTTTTTGTGAGCAATAACACCCGAAAACGTTAATTTAAAATTACATCTATAAAAAATGTGTTAGTGGATGACAGCATATTGCAGGCACGTAGCGAAATGATTTGACAAATTTTGAAACGTAAAAAAATACATCGAAAGTAACATTTTTTAAAAAATTTAATAAAATATATTTATTTTTTGTTGAAATCCAATACCAAATGGCCAAGTTTCTTAAGTTTTCATTAATAAAATAGACTGTAAATCCAATTGCGAAAACTGCTTTCTAAATTTTTTTTAAGGTTTTTGGTCCGTAGAAACTGTTTTTTATGGATTTTTTTGTTGTAAAAATCTTGAATAGTTATGTGTGTTAGGCATAATAAAAGAGGTTAGAAAATAAATAGAATGCAATCCTCTCTTTTACTGAGAAAAAATTTATAAAATGTGACTGCAAATAGGAAACAGAAATTTTTTTCAAAACTTTTAATTGATAAGTGGCTATTTTTTTTTGTTTTCGTCATATTTATCATAAGATAAACATAAAATTGATAAATTAAGCTCTGGTTTTCCTTAAAAATTACAGGTTTCCTGCTTGCAGGCACAAGCTGTTACTATAGGGTGATAATTTGGCGTAATTCGACATTTAACAATTTTTTTCCACCCTAAGTTAAGCATTATAATGTTAGCTTTTCATAATTTTTTTTTTTATTAAAATTATTAACTATCCATGAAAAAGTGTACTTTAGGAGAAACAAGAAATTTATTCTGGAAGTGATTGTAAATAAATACATATACTAGATTTGTCCCAAGAAGCTTCTTGTAGTATATTCAAGAAAACTAGATTCTGCGGTTTTAGAAGATCCTGCAAAATTATCATCGCGGTCAGAATCAATGTTGCAAACGCGAAATAAAACTACACTGTTGCTAAAATAAAACCCTCAAAGTGTTTTGCAAATCTAGCTCGGTTTTTAATTTGATGGCCTCTTGAAACATGTGTCTATTTTAATCACGTTCTCGTCACAAAGACGCACTATCAGATCCTTTTTATTCATATTGTTTCTTATTAGCAGTTTGGTATTAAAAATTGTCGAAATCTATTATATTTTCCTAATTCTAACACAATGCACTAGCATAAGTAGTGGGCCTCGCCTGAGTGTTAGTCTATCGTAAAAAAAATTATAAATAGTGAGTAAAAATGTGAGGACACCCGGAAATTTTCACACAAAATAAAACATTTCGTACAAACAAATAATCGGAATAAAAATGACTAGAATTTGGTATTACAGTTCACAGTTCATTTCAATCAATTTTATTTTTGAACTAGTGTGTTCTTCTAGTTCACTCGTTCATTCAAGAAAATTTTTCAGTTGTTCATACGCTAATATAAAAATCTTTAAAAAAAATTTTCTGAAAAAACAGCTGAATACAGCAAAATCTGTTTGCTTAACATTAGAAAGATACAAACAGCAAGAAAAAATCTGTTAAATTTAAATCAGCAAAAAAATTTCTGGAAATTAGACGACTAAACCATCACAAAGAATTTAAAATTTTTGTTTTTTTTTTTTTTATTTTCTTAATGCGAATAAAATCTACACTGCGGAAATATTTCTGTTTATTGTAGCAGGAGAGTTCATTATTTGTATTCAACTCAATTAAATTTAAACATAAATTAACTTTTAAATATATAACATTTTTCCTGTTTTTTGTCTACTAATATTCCGCAACATTTTTAGCCAATATTAGCAAGGTAAATTTGCAATTCAATTAAACGAAATTTAACTCAAATTTTTTTTGCTATTTTTTCAGGATTTTTCTATCAGTATAAGATTATATTATGTCAGTGGTTTGTTTGATAATTCCGAATAAAATAAAAGAACCGAAAAGAAAAGTTGAAACTTAACTTATTCGTGAACGCTAGAGAGTTCCTAACTCTAAAAATGTGCAACTTTTTTTGGGCTTTCTCGCCACACACATATTTCAAGAGGTCATAAAATAAAAACCCGAGCTAACTTTGCAAAATCCTCTGGAATTTTACTTTCATTTCGCATTGGAACCATCGGGCTTGATATTATTGTTGCGCTTTGAAATTAGTCTAAGATCATATTGGAATGGCACCCTCCATTAGAAATCAAAATAATAACGTTGTAATTTACTTTTAATATTTAACCTTTCCGATAATCTATAAAATTGTAATAAAACCCCAGCAAAAAAACAGATGCCGATGCAGTAGAAAAATCACTATAATTGATGATCTAGATGTATTTACTTCTTTTTTAACATAAACACTAATGATTTTAACATTGAGTTGTCATAGGAGAGGAGTACTCCAAATTCAACATATTTCAGTACTTATATTTTTTTTATTATATGCAACGCATACTTTGGAAGCAATGAAAGAAGTGATTTTTTAAAGTTGTTCAGAATAACTTTTAAAAAAGCAATAAAAATACGCTAATGGATACTTGTGAAGTAGTGAAATAAGTAGTTTGTAAATCATTACATCCAATTTTTTTGCTGGACCTTTTAAAACTAATATCGAACAAGGAAGCCGCACAAATAAATTAAAAGTTTGTCCAAAAAGTATTAAAATATAATTTCACTGTTAAAATCAAGTAACAAAACTATGAGATACAGTATTTAAATTGTTTAACCCATTTTTTACCAACATATCTCTAAAGACATGTCTACCCAGGTAGAAAAATACAAACGACACAATGTCGGCCCGGTATTGGAGTCGGTAGTACATGTACTGGCAATGCGTCGGATTTTCAACTTTCACTGTACTGGCATACTGGTTGTCGAAATGATAACACCAATAAACGCTTGACCGTAGTTATTTCCTAATATTGGCGCAGGCTTGGGATTTTATTTTTTTGGTGTTATCTCTGTAAATTTAATAACACATTTAGTAGTTTGCTAGTACTTTACTGTCTTCTTAGTATACATCACAGATTTTTAATGTATTATTTCGAAACTTCACAAGAAAAGAATCGCGATGTCTCTCTTACATAAATAATTGTGTAATATATGTAAAAATGCGTAAAATTTATAAAATTGTTAATTTTAGTAAATTAAAAAAATTTCGTTAATTTTTCATAAAACAGTACTGTCAAAGCACGTTTTAAGTAATACCGGCAATTCGTAAAAAACATTGCTCTCCCAGGACAATTTTTGTTGTAACGTCGGCAATTTCCACCTGGGTACCTATCCTTCTACGAAGTTTTGTCAGAAAATTCGCATGGAATCCATGCTTGGCAGAAAATGGGTAAAACAATATACTCCATATCACAAACGGATAGCAAAAAATTTTAAATATTGACAAAAAACTCAAATTTTTATAAATTGAAATCACCTAGAAATCAAATTACACTTGAAATATATAATTTAGTTTAGAACTTAGAAAATGCTTTAGAAATGAAATTTTCCTTTATGGTTATTAGTAGGGTTTGGGATTTCCCGGACTTTTTTATTTCCCGGGAAACGGGAATGAAAAAATTTGATTCCCGGATTCAAGAACAAAATTGTTAATGAAAACCACCTATATAAGTAATTTTTGTTAAAAAAAAAACACTATTTCAAAACAAATGCAGTCTGTGTAGTAAGAATTCAAAGTAAACGAGTAAAAAGGTTAAAGTCGGGCATGCCGACTATACAATACCCTACACCAGTCTGGTTAAAAGCCAACTAATGTTTGGATCCGAAATTCGAATGGGTTAAAATGGGGCTTGTGTCAACATTTTCTATAATGTGAGTCAGCGCACCAAATTTCATTAAAATATCTTAATATTTGCGACCTGCAGTTTGTAACCAAGCCAATATGGGCACTAGGTCTAAACATGGACCTAATGCCCATATAAGGGTATGGGCACTAGGTCTAAACATGGACCGGTGTTAAGCAAAATCAACAGGCTTCATCCTTGGGCTGACATAGGTCGGTGTACCAAATTTCATCAAAATATCTTAATATTTGCGACCTGCAGCGTATAAACAGTATAATTTTGGTAGGACCCTTATATGGGCACTAGGTCTAAACATGGACCGATGTTCACCAAAATCAATAGGCTGCGTTATTGGGCCAATATAGGTCGGTGTACCAAATTTCATAAAAATATCTTAACATTTCCGACCTGCAGCGTATAAACAGTATAATTTTGGTAGGACCCTTATATGGGCACTAGGTCTAAACATGGACCGATGTTCACCAAAATCAATAGGCTGCGTTATTGCGCCAATATAGGTCTGTGTACCAAATTCCATCAAAATATCTTAATATTTGCGACCTGCAGCGTATAAAAAATATAATTTTGGTAGGACCCTTATATGGGCACTAGGTCTAAACATGGACCGATGTTCACCAAAATCAATAGGCTGCGTTATTGGGCCAATATAGGTCTGTGTACCAAATTTGATCAAAATATCTTAATATTTGCGACCTGCAGCGTATAAACAGTATAATTTTGGTAGGACCCTTATATGGGCACTAGGTCTAAACATGGACCGTGTTCACCAAAATCAATAGGCTGCTTTATTGGGCCAACATAGGTATGTGTACCAAGTTTCATCAAAATATCTTAATATTTGCGACATGTAGAGTGCGCACAAGAATGCATGGACAGACAGACAGACGGACGGACGGACAGACGGACATCGTTAAATCGAAATAAAAAAAATTCTGAACCGATCGGTATACTATAAGGTGGGTCTAGGACCAATATTTTTTGGTGTTACAAACATCAGCACAAACTTATAATACCCTGACCACATAGTGGTGTAGGGTATAAAAATATCAGAATGTTGAACATTTGATTTCACATAAATTACTCGCAGCACTGCCAAATGAATTGCATGATTCCAGCAGAAAGCAAGCCGTTTCATCACACTTGGCCCATTTAGATATGGTGGCCACAATGTTATTTTCCAAACACAAATAAAACTCTTATAGTCTTATTTCTACAATTCTTCTTATTTCATCAGCATTACATCTTCCGGATATATAAACCAACCCCAGGTTATAAAATGAATTATTTCCGTTTATACATATGTTCAAATATCTCTTTTGTGATATTCTTGTCCATTCATCTAAGATTATAGTAAATCTCCTATTGTTAGAAATATTGCTCGATATTTCTTTTATCATGATATCTTTTACATGATTGTAGTAATTTAATATAATGTTCTTTACATCGGTTTAATTTTTTTCCAATGCCAGGTTTTTATTATAAAAACTTTCTCGAATAAACGAAGATCTAGTTATGGTGCGGATTGACTGCGGCTAATTTGTATACCATTTCAGGAAATGTTTGCGCTACCATAAAACCTTTAATGCCTATTCAGCTTACACTTTTTTCTTCGGGTACTTTGCTAATTTTAGCTGAAACGTTATTCTTGTTGCTGTTGTTTTCTTGTGAACCAAATTTAGATGTCGGATAACTAAATTTAGATACCACCGTTAACCAGCCTTTTCTTTTCACATTTATTAATGAAAACGTTACTTATAAAATTATTGACCTTAATATAAAGGAGTATTTTAAATTTAAAGTCGACTTTATTTTTAATCAAACGGTTTTGTTCATTTTGTGTATGAAAACCTTACAAAAATATTTATATTTTCAAATATTTTTATTGGTTAAAAATAAATTAACCAATCAGAATGCTCCAAAAATAAACCAAGTCAAGGTATACTGCCACCCAATATTTTAACTAAAGTCGACTTTACCTAAATTATACATTTGAAAAATTTAGAAAGTAAGGGCGATTATTTGTAAGAAACAAAGCTTTTTTTCATATTTCTTTAAACATTTTACCAAGTTTTTAGGTTTTACTACTTAAATTTTGAATAAGTTATGCGAAAAATCTTTATTAGTTGAAATGCTCCTAATTACTTGGCAAAGATTTTATTTGTGTGTCAAATAAATGTATTCCCTTTTAAAAGATTTTAACAATGACATTTTTGTTTTGGTATTTAAAATGTATTTTATGACTAAAATTAAAAAAATCCTATTCGAAACAAAAACAATTTAAAAAATTTTATATTTTTAAAATTTCCCGTTTTCCCGGGAAAAATATATTATTTTCCCGGGAATTCCCGGCAAACTTTTCCCGGGAATTCCCGAACCCCAAACCCTATTGGTTACAATGGAGGGATAAGTGCTATTTTTCTGTTTCGAATGTATGTGATTTAAAGCAACTTCCAAAAAAATATATATATATATATATATATATATATATATATATATATATATATATATACCCAGCAAAAAAAATTGCAAGCAGTGCTTTACAAACTGCTTCATTTAATGCTTCACAAGTATCCGTTAGCGTATTTTTACTGCTTTTGTCGAAGTTATTCTAAACAACTTCAAAAAATCACTTCTTTCATTGCTTCCCAAGTATCCGTTATTACATTTTTACAGCTTTTTTAGAATTACTTCTGAACAACTTCAAAAAATCACTTCCTTCATTGCTTCCCAAGTATCCGTTATTACGTTTGTACAGTTTTTTTAGAATTACTTCTGAACCACATCCAAAAAATAATTTAAGTATTGCTTATAAAGAGTAATTGATCTAAAAGTGATCGTAAAAAGTGATTTTGGTATCATTTGGCATTTTCAAACAGAGGGTCCCGCGTTCGATTCCCGGCGGGACCAATATTTTTTTTATTTTTTTTTTTTTATTTTTATTCTATTAATTTTTTTTTATTTTTATTCTATTAATTTTTTTTTAATATTTATATTAATTTGTTTAAATTCAATATTTTTAAATTTTTAAAAATATGTATATATAAAAAAAATGGTGAGAAATTGATTTTTATGTACACCCGGTGAAAAATGTCCATATATGAACATTTATGGTTCAACCATATATGTTTGGATCCGAAAAATGAGGTAACACCTAAGTATATGTTCATATATGGACATATATGAACATATACATTTATTAAATATATGCGAATACATGCGAACGTTGCTGTCCTTTATTATAAGGTTGTACGATACCCGAGTAAAAAAGTTTTGATATAATCATATATTATTTTATGTAATTACATATAGTAACTTATAGTTAGATATGGCCACATATGCTTTTAAATTGAAGCATATAGACTTTTATATAGGCATATGTTAAATATTTTTTCCTCAAAAGTTTTAATATTGAGACATATGTGATTTTATATTATTACATGCTGGCCTACATATAAGTGTATGTGCTATATATAAGTACATAAAGTAATATATAAAAGATATAATTACATATACGTTTATGTATAATTTAGTATGACACTCTACATAACAATATAAAACTATATATGGAGCCATTTAAGAAATATTATATAATAGGTGTTATATATGATTATATATTGACGCATATGAACCCATATATTACTTAGTATGGTTTCATATCTACAATATTTCATGATTTCTTTTATATATAACGATATAACGTTCTTTATAAAATCATCTATAATTATATATCTTCCCACATTAGCAATTTTTTCAAAGTGATTTTATATAAAAATATATGTATAATGTTCTTTTAAAACCGTATTGTATTAAATGTGGTTCCATATTAAAAATGGTTTTGAACTAGTTTTAGATTTAGTAATTACTAGGGATTGGCGCATGACACGATCGTGAGTGAAGTTATTCACAAGTGATCGTGAGTAATAATTACTATACCAAAGTAATTCGCCCGTGAGCGTGAGAATATATAATTCGTACGTGAGCGTGAGTAAGAATATATAAGCCGTGCATGATTCGTGTGTGAGTTTATTTTTTGCATCATATGTTTTTAGTAATTTTTACTGTTTTGCGTGAGAATTTTCTGATTGTGAGTAAGTTTTTAATATACTCATGTCTGCGTGAGTAAGACACGAAATGCTCGTGCGTGAGTAATTTGTTTTTGTTTAGGAGCGTGAGTTAAAATGGCTAACGCGCCCATAAAATTAACAATACTGAAGCTTTAATATGGAATTCTCTATACTATAATGCACACTTGACTGATCTCTTGTATCTTGGTTGTATATCACAATCCTATTAAGTTAAAAATTTCAGTGTTGTTAACCTTATTTTAAAATTACTAAAAACAAAGAAACATTTGTTCATGTTTAATGCACTGTCATGGTAAATCTGGATAAAAGTAATGGAAGATTTATCGAAATTATAGGATATCCAGTAGACCTGGGGGTTAATTATTACATTTTGTAATTAATTACACATGCATTTACACAATTACATGTAATTGTAATTGAAAAAAACTCAATTACAATTACAAATTATTTGTAATTGTAATTCAAAAAAGAACAATTACAAGTAATTTGTAATTTGAAAAATGTCAATTACATTTTTTGGAAAAATAAATAATGAAAAAAAGCACAATTTAAGGGTAAGCCCAACATGACGTATTCTTTTTATACGCATCCATGCCTATGCAACCTATCCCAGTCAGTTTTTTTTTTTCAAAATTTTAACAAAAAACACTTTTTAATTCTAAATGTAATTGAAATTTGTAATTGAAATCACTTTCAATTACAATTACTAGTAATTTGTAATTGAAAATTTTCAATTACAATTACTTGTAATTTCAATTACAAATTACAAGTAATTGTAATTGAAATCGAAATCCGTCAGGTCTGATCTCCAGATATGGTATATCTTTTTATATTTAAAAATATAATTTTGTATATTGTTAGATATGGTCATATATATTATGGTAAAAATATAGGGTTAATATTTAGGTATAATTGTATCAAACTATGTCCACTTTTATAACATTTTATATAATTTTATACAAAAAGATATAATTTTATGTAATTGGATGAGGACAAAATTCGGATACAATTGTATCATATTGTATCGAATTGTATCAAATTGTACCAAATTGTATACAATTGTATACAATTCGATACAATATGATAAAATAAGACGTTCTCATTTTTCGGATATAATTATATCTAATTACATAAAAGATTATATATAATTAAATATAACTTTATATGGCTCCATATCATTTTTTTTACATGGGTAGATATAAATTTATGTATGACATTCAAATTAGTCGCTACATATGTTCCTTTTTTTATTTATGGCATTAAATATAATTCCATATTTATCCATATGAGCTCCTTTTACACAAATGGAAAAATGTATTCTTCCAAATATGTTCATATACAAGTCCCTTTTGCATAAATTGAATAACATATAGTTCAATATTTGTCCATATATGAGTGCCATTTCAATATATGAAATAACAGATGCTTCCATATATGTCTGTATATGGAATCCATATATGTTAATAAAAAATCCATATTTGTTCATATGAGTGTATATGATCATTTTTCACCGGGCATGTAAAAATAGTACTGAAACCAATATTGAGTTGGAGTGCACCTTTTACACTTGTTTAATAAGTACTTTTATTGAAGAGAATAAGGAACAATATCTCGCATTAACAAAGTGGTGCCAGTCAACTTTCATATCAAAGAATAGCTCAGCGGTAGAGCTCAGCGACTAGTAATCGTGAGGTCGCAAGTTCGATACCCGGTGGGGGCAATAAAAAAACTTCTGTAAAATAAAAAAAAATATAATTTTTTTTTTGTGAAGAATTTTTTTTTAACTTTTAATTGGTGAAAAAGAGCTTCCTTTGCCCTCGTTCAAAAAGTAGTGAAAAAATGTTATAGTCGGAGTACTCCCCTCCTATGACAACTCAATGTTAAAATCATTAGTGTTGATGTTAAAAAAGAATACATCTAGATCATCAATTGTAGTGCTTTTTCTACTGCTTCGGCATCTCTTTTTTCGCTGGGTAATGTTGGTTTTTTTCTTTTTTAAATCCATTTGTTTGTAAATTACAAATATATTAGAGATTCTATTTTTTATCTCTAAAAAAACAAAATAGTTAATTTTATTAACGTACTTTATTAATTTACGATTATTTACATATTTTTTAATTATTCGTACATATTTTAAAAAATACTTCAATTACAGTTCCCATTTAAAAAGGGAAGGAAATAAAGAATTGGATCCCATTGAATCTCTTGGACTATGAACAAAATATGAATTCTTCTTTTTACTAAATGCAAATATATAAAATTGAACAATTAAAATGTATTGTTAAGGCTCTATGCAATCCCTCGCGTACACCAAAGAAATATGTTAATAAAATTTGTTGCAATGTTAACACATTTTATCGCTTAAAAAGCCATGAAGAGCTTGGTTAACAGAGTTTGAGTATCCTACAATCCCTTCTCGTTGGTTATACACAACAAATTTATAAAGTCGCCTGCTTTAAATGTCGATATGCTTTAATTGCCACTACGCCTTGAAAGGCGTAAAATCAAACTAAATAAATAATTCCTAGTGACAAAAAATATATTATTTCTTCAACTCAAAAATGTCAGGAGGATTTAGCCAATTAAAGTTCCAAATTTTAATTAAAGTTAAAATTTGGTAATTGAACTTCTTCAACATAAGAATTTAACTAATCACGTATTGCAAATTATAGCATTGCAACTTAATGCATCGATAAACGCAATATGCAATGATAAAAACGTTTATTTTCAGCTAACGATGGTTGCCTTACAAAATTCAAATGACGACATGGTATTCGCCTTCGAAATATGTCTGGGGAAAAACTGTCCTCCAAGGGTTCTCGGATTCTTTAATGAATTTAAAGCTAAAATTTCAATCATAGATCGGCAGCTTGAGCAAACTTATAATGATGGCCTTATTACAGTAGAGTTGTAAAATGTCGATGATTTTCTTTCCTTTATTTGTTAAAATGAAAAAAAATATGAAAAAATAGTTTCCTAGTACGCTTTAATATTCTGAAAATTCCTTAAATAGTTTTTAAAAAATTTAATCAGAGCAGGTTACATATAACTTTTAGGCCCAGTTTTTAGGATGTAGATTATCTTTATACGTAGTTTATAACTGGAATACTACTTCTAAAATGTGATCTATTTTATTTTCTTTCAATGAAGACCGAAATTCTAAACGAGAAAAAGTTGTTCAGGCAAATTTTTGTTAATAAAATTGAAATGGCTGATATAATTCGTTTTCGGTTTAACTAAACCAAGTTTAACTGACATCCCAAAAACTCGTCCTTAGTGTATTGATCTTATTTAATTCAATATCGTATCTTTTTTGAATTTAAAGACTGAAGTAAACATGTTACAAAACTTATTTAAAAAAAAAACTGTTGAACAAAAATTTAAAAAAAATTTTGGTTTTGTCTGATTTTCACTTAATCGAATTGATTCAGATGCAAAAGAAGTGTTTACTTAATATTCAGCCTGAGTGCGGTTGTCGTATACCAGTGTCGTTTTCTCTGCCGAATTCGGCAAAAATTGTCGTATAAATTTTTTTACACGATCGCCTCGAAAAACTTTAAAAAAAGTATTAATATAACTAAAATAAAACTCAAATTGAACTGAAAATCACATTTATATATTAATAAATTAAAGAAGAAATTATTTATTTAAATCATAATTTTTTAAATAAAAAATTTTAAAAAATTATGCTCTGCGTATTTTACAACTGGTGGAAAAAAGCACTACCTTATAATAAAATTTTTACTCTCACATCGTGAATTTATGGGACAATCATGGTTTTATTAAAAAACAAATTTAATTTTTTATTTATTTTATGAAAAGACGACAAAAAAATGAAATATTTTGTTTTCCTATATTTCCTTGTGATCTGTCTTATATTTTACACAATACCAAAATTAGATAAACACGACATCGACAATACCTGCTGTCGTAATACGACAACGACAACCGCAATAAGGCTGATTGTCCTACAAATAATAATAAATTGAAGCTTTTGTTACACAATAGGTTCAGAAATGGGTTCTGTAAAGGCTAAACATTAAAATTGCCTCTAAAATATGCTATTTCATACATTATAAAAAGCACATTTAAATCACTTCTAAAAATGTATTTTATTATATATTATAAAGAGTACGTCTAAATCACTCCAAAAATGCAAACAAAATGTACTCGTATTGATGTGATGAAAATGTATAGCTAAAAACCAACTTTATTAACATTATGTACATCACTTTTAAATTACTAACAAAATGCTCAAGTTAAACTACTGACAACATGGGACACCATGTGTAAAATAAATCAGTTTTAGAGCTAAATTGTAACTACTTCAAAATCAGTTGCTGCTATTCGGAGTGCTTTTAAAATAACTTTTTTGTAATGACTTTTTATGCTGGGTATATAAAATCTTATCAAATTGTATCGCGCCATTATTCGGATACATTTATATCTGATGTTATCAAATTATAACCCATTTATCGGATGAAATTGTATAAAGACACATGTTAAAACATATGACAATGTAATGACAAGGTTTGATTTTATTATTTATGAAATGGCAATATGACTAGCATGTTTGAGCTCCTCCCATAATATTAATAGCCTCGAGTGTAATAACTACTAATAGAGTTAAAAACATAACTTTGTCCGCTGATTTAAAAAAAAATCCACCATGTGGTACGAAAACAATCCATAGCATTTACGTTATTTTTTTTACGGCATCGTTCTGGGGTTAATACAAATCCTTGTACAACTTACCGTTAACTGGCAAACTTTTCGGTAACTCAGGTGTGGGAAAATTATTACATTTTAAAAATGCCATAAATGTATTAGGTTCGCTGTGATTATTTTCCGTGAAATCTGAGAAAATATTTTAGTTAATTAAAAAATTCAAGTTTATAAAGTAATATACAGTTTTCCCTTGTAAAATGATTTAGTTAATAAAATATATATGTATAAACTAATAGTAACACACCACAACACAAGAAAATGTTTCTAAAATCAAATGTAAAAGTGGGAAAGCTGTATTTTTTCAAAAATAAAACTTACTTTTGATTGGTTTTTGTGCTTCATCTTTAATAAACTCCTCTTTGTCATTTACATTAATATTATTATTGTTATTTGAGTTGTTAAAGAACCAGCGACTAAAGCGGGATGTACCGCCGCTTTCATTAGTTGCCATTGTCTGATCTTGACCACCAATTAAAGTACTTTCTAAAGCTTCCATATTAAGAAAATTATCAAAAAATATTTCCGTAACATTCGATCCACATTTCTCAATATTCTCCGTTGATTTTTCATCGGCCTTTAAAATATTTATGGAGGTCTCGTTCACATCGATGTTATCATCAGTAGTAGCTACTTCCTTATTCGGTTGGTTATTGACTTTACAACTAATATTATCATTATCGCTTGTTAATAGATTTACATTACTACTTTTAGTCATATCATTCGAGACAATTGCGGAATTTTCATTAGTAGATAAATTAAAATTACTGCTATTATGCGATAATGATGATTCCGAGCTTTTTCTTTCCAATTTAGATGAATGCTTTACATCATCGAGATCTGTATCGTCAATTTCTTCAAATCCCCGCAATTCAATAGTATCATGTTGAGATGTAGGACCTTCACTAAACCACTCAGGTTCATTTCTGTTATCTCTGTGGTGATGATGGTGATCTTTTGGTTCCCTTAGCTCTCGGTGATCACGTAAATCCCTCTGTTCGCGAAAATCCCTGTAATCCCGATGATCTCTGTGATCAGTATACTCGCGACGGCGAAATGACATTGAACGCTGGCCTACGAAATTTTGTTGCGCTTGTTGATAGGGTTGATTTATGTTAGCATCCATATTATTTCTATCATCTCCGCCATGATTTGTTAAATGTCTCTTGAAAGTAGTACCACTGCTGGTATTACTTTCATGTTTTTCCTTGTTATCATCACACACCGATATACGGCGGTCATAGAGACGCCGTTCTTGAGAACGTGGGTCAGAGTATCGATTTGAGGCATACCGTTGATTTAATTTATCTACTCCATTACCTCCATCAATATTGTCCTTTTCTTCCCCCGTGTTTTTTTCAACTTGTTTAGCATTAGCACCAGTCCGCATATCCCAATTGGCATCACGTTGTACCAAACGACCACTACCAATGCGACGTTCATAATTTAGTTTTTTATTGACACCAGCACCGCCGCCACCACTATTCGTTTTGTTATTCGAAGGGGAATAGTCCGAGTTAATTTTTTTAACTAGATTCATCCATCCAGGTTGGTTGTCCATCAATTGTCCGTCATTGTTGTCCATGCGGTTATTGTGTCCAGAAGTTTTGTAGGCAAAGTGGTCATCTGTAAATAAAAATGAAGTTAGAAATAGTCAATCCACGAATTGGAGCTAGTTATGATTACTACTAGAATTGGTACACTCAAAAAAAAAGTCAGCAAAAAATGTTGCTGTGTCAGCAAATTTTCAGTCAGGAGTATGCTTGCAAAAACGTTGGTAATCTCAGCAAAAGGTTTGCTGAAAATCAGCGAGCTGATTTTTACCAAAAAAAAATAGTAATCTTCAGAAATAGTTTTGCTAACACTTGGTCGATTGCAAATGAAAAAAATCCTTGCTAAAATCACTAAACTTTTTGCTGAATATTAGTAGACTGAAAAAAACTCAAAAAACTTGTAGCGAAATTTTACTTTAGTGAATTTATTTGCTGAAAATTGAAATATAGAAATTGTGTAGAGTTGATTTTCTTTTTTATCATTTCCGTTGTCTGTACTACATCCAGACAAGCTGCGACATCTACATTTGTCTTATCCACGCTATAATAGCCGTTATCAGCACAATTTTTGTAGCAAAATAAATTAGTAAAACATTAGTTCAAAATTAGTTTAGTGCTAAAAAAAATATAACTAAAACTTTTGCTGAAAACGGAATTTCATCAAAAACATTGCTGAAAACTAGTAAACATACAAGACGTTTTACGTTTTAATATAAAAGACGTTTTACTAATTTTTCTACTAACTTATTTTTTTGAGTGTAGGACCCTTATATGGGCACTAGGTCTAAACATGGACCGATGTTCACCAAAATCAATAGGTCCTTGGGCCAACATAGGTCTGTGTACCAAATTTCATCAAAATATCTTAATATTTGCGACCTGCAGCGTATAAACAATATAATTTTTGGGGGACCCTTATATGAGCACTAGGTCTAAACATGGACCGATTTTAACCAAAATCATCGACATAAGCCGGTGTACCAAGTTTCATAAAAATATCTTAATATTTGCGACCTGTAGAGTGCGCACAAGAATGTATGGATAGACAGACAGACGGACGGACGGACAGACGGACATCGTTAAATCGAAATAAAAAAAAAATCTGAGCCGATCGGTATACTATAAGGTAGGTCTAGGACCAATATTTTTTGGTGTTACAAACATCAGCACAAACTTATAATACCCTGACCACGTATTGGTGTAGGGTATAATTATTCAGTAATTTATAAAATGAATCTAATTTTATGCATATAAACTCAAAAAAAGAATTATGTCTTTCAATGTCTGGGTGTGTATGTATGTATTTTTTTCCTATTCTGTAACAACAACACATAGTTAATATATTTTTTCATGTTAATACGGAAAATTCTAGAGGTGCCTTTACATTTTCATTCATAACTTTTAAACGTCTGGACCAAATATGCCCATTTCCAATACCAAACTGCTTAAGAAATTGGACAAAAATTTTGACTAAAAATTAACATCCTAGCACAACTATTTTGAGCGTGATCGTAATTTCAACAGAGAGACGGACACGGCTATATCGGTTTCGCTATTGATAACGATCAAGAATATATATTTTTTTTTATGTCCCAGATTTTTTTTTCGATGAGTTACAAACGGAATGACAAAATGATATATACACTCCTGCACAGTGGGATGGAGGGTATAAAAATATATTAACTGTGTGTTGTTGTTACTGAATAAGTAAAAAATACATACATACACACCCAGACCTTGAAAAAGGTAATTCTTTTTTTGAATTTATATGCATAAAATTGGATTCATTTTATAAATTACTGAATAATTCGTAATGCCTTTAAATCAATGATTGGACATTGAATAAAGTGAGATAAGATTTGTTCCTAATTGTGTTGATTCAATTTTGATTCGATTGAATAATGTTGGCTTTAGAGCAGTGTTGCCACCAGTAAAACAAAAAATTACACAACTGTAGTTCAAAAATTATCCAAAACTGTATGAAATTACACAAAAAAGTTTATAATTTTTTTTGTAGTTTTCCAAAGAATATATGAGGCCATTTAGACCAACTCTTCTGCGCGTTGTGGGGCAAAATCAAAATATTTTGGAAATAATGTAGTGATTTCTTACCGGCTGGTTAGATTACTATGAAATTTTTCAGGGTCGAAGTCAAAGTAATTTCGAGCTTAAGTTTTTTCTGCCGAGCTCACAGTGCCAGTTAACACCAAACCCCCTCGAGCATTGTGAAAGCCTGCCTGAAATTTTTCATTTTTTCAATAAACTGGTCTAGCTTTCTGCAGAGCCTAATCAAAGCCAATTTTTCTGAAAAATATTGATTATGTTTGCAAAAAATATTCTATTATCTAAAGAAAAATTAAATGCAATATATTTTTCAGGCTTAAAATAGTGAATTATATGGTGTCGTTCATAGTTAAAAGAAACCTTTCTAGGTTAACTATTTCTAAATTGCTGAATTATTTTCAAAATAATTTGAGTCTATACCACTGTGATGAGTTAACAACATTTTCCTCTGATCATGGAAACTACAGCTAACAATTTCGCTGTTACAAAAACTTTGAAAATGACTAGTTTTTTCAGTCAATAACAAACTAACTAATCCAAATATCACTCTGTCGCAGCATTTCAAATGGTATTGTCAGCCTAGAGAAAAGTACTTTTTTACATGAAGTTTGAAAAATATGTTCGCAAAACATGGATAGGAATTAAATATAGAACAATGTTTTTGATTTCTTCTTCATTGGGCTTAGTGTTGAACAAATTTACGAAATAATTCGTCGCAAAATAGAAATTTGTGGTGTTTCAAAAACTCATTTAATCGAAATGTCGACTAATTTTCATTTCATTATTAAAAAGCTCTGGAAATGAATTTACGGAAATTTCTCTAAAAAGTGAAATTACACGAAAACTACACAAAAATGTCATTATTCAAAAATTATCCAACGAATGTGTAAACAGTCCCATTTTTGAATAATTATTCAAAAAGTGGCAACACTGCTTTAGAGGCACCTCACCGATTGATTCTAAATTTGTACTACTGATATAACTCTCTTTTGGGGGCCCGAAGAAATTTTTTTTTCAACGAAAAGCCTGTATGGGGAGTTACTTCGGCTTAAAGTTTAAAAATGAACTTAACTATATTTTCTTCATTTATGATAGGATTGGAACAATATTATTACCATTGGAAAGGTAATAAAAATATCTTTAGGATAGCATTTTTTTGTTGACCCATTATGATTGGGCGTAGGAATTTTAATTTTTTTGTTTTTTTAATGTTTTTATTCTATAAAAAACCTATATAAGAACAAAAATTGTGCTTATTAGTATGTTATCCAGACGAAAAGCTTTCATTTGATATATAGATCAAAGTTTTATCACTTCAAACACCGAAGTTATTAGAGGTCAAAATCGTGAGATTTTTTTTCTTTTCAATACCGATAACTGTTTAAAATGTGTTTACTCCCAAAATATGTTCGACTCCCGATGAGTTAATTCAGTATAATTGTTGGTTAGAATCAAAATTGTATCTTTTGTACCATCTGCAAAAAAAATTAGGTTTGACTTCTAATATCTTCGGTGTTTGAAGTGATAAAATTTGAACTACATCTCAAAAGTTTTTAAACTTGAGAATATATTAATAAGTAAAAAATTATGTGGTAGTATACGGTGGTTTTTATAAAAACGGTTTATTTTAAAAAATCTTAAAAATAAAGCTCATTCGCCGGTAATGGGTAAACAAACAAAAAAAAATGTCGTCCATAAGATATTTTTACTATCTTTCCAATGGTATATATGTGTTTTTTTTTTTGGTTTTTGTTTTTGATTTTCGGATATCATAACTTTTTAGAAGGTTTTTGCGCCAATAAAAATAATGGCGTTTTTATTTTTGAAAAATTCCAACTCCTTCAACCCCTTCTCGGCGGCTAAAACCGCGAATTTTGGGTACCTTACTTTGTAGAACAGAAAACGCTAAATATATTTGTTTTGAAAAATTGTACTTTTTTCAAAAATTGTACTGTTTTGAAAAATTGTACTTTTTTCAAAAATTGTGCAACTAAATTTAATAAGCAGAACTTATTTTACCAGCAAAGAGGATCGTCTCATTTCTTTTCTTAAGCGAATATTAGGAAACGGTTAAATATTTTTCTCAAAAAAGTAATACTGAAAAAGTTGAAAGTAACTTCTTTCAATTCATCCGTATTCAAAATTGGCGCAGTCGGTAGGATAACAAAATAGTTTTGTTATCCCTGCAAATAAGAGCTTACGGTACGCTAACATCCTTAAACGAATATTAAGGAAATCAAGTGCTAACTGTGAATGAGAAATCTATTAGTGAAAATAATAGTAACGAAATACTTGTTAAGCTAAAATTAACAAAAGTATAAAGTTCGTAAAAAAGATTTATCGAAAATAAAATCTATAACGAATAATGTCGGTCAACCCAGGAAATACTGTCCTAGCAGCAGTAGCAGGTGGAGGACAAGGACGAGCGCTTGACATCAATCCACTAACGTATTTGGAAAAAATACAGGGATTCGATGGTAGAAAAGAAGATTTGTCAACCTTTTGTACCAACGTCGATGATATTTTACCCACACTCTTGGCCTATAATGCACAAGCTCAAAGAATGTGCATAAACATCGTAAAATCTAAACTAACTGGAAAAGCTAGAAGAGCAATGGAAATACATCCACATTTAAACAACTGGACAGACATAAAATCAATGCTAGAAACTAATTTCGGAGGATTTCAAAGGTCCGATCAACTATACGAAGAACTGAGAGCAGCACAATATCGAGGTAATACCCTAGACTACTACAACCTTATACTACACAAGTTAGCAATGCTGAATCAAAAATCCAGACAAGAAGGAAACCTTCAAGACATTCAAAGGAATATCCAAACAGCTCTACAAATCTTTATGACAATATTACCAGTACACATGAGAACAGTATTATGTGCTTTAAAACCACAAACAATGGAAGGAGCCATCCATGAACTATCTCAATCAGGATTTTTAACAGAGGAAAAAAGAAAGCCTACAAGAACAAGTAATCATCAAAATAATCAACAACAAAACGGACAACCCAAGAGCAATCCAAACCAACAGCTCAACAGAAATTGGACACCAAAAATATACAACCCTCAGCATAACCAACAACATAGAGGTAATAACCCTAATTGGCAACAGAGCTCTCACCTACAACAACATTATGTTCAACAACCACAACCACAACCAATGGACACAACCACAACCCAAACTAGAAGACAAAATCATCATCAAACCCGAAAAACGGAATGTAATTGTAAGTGTACAAATTATAAAAATAATGTTGACCAAAATAAAAGACGAAATTGTAGAAACTTACGAATCACGAAATTTTTCATGTACCAGCCTCTCTGAGGGACAACCCAAACGACTTGGACTTCCCTATATTTTACTCAGAGGACAGACAAGAAATCTTAGGTTACTATTTGATACAGGATCTACTGAAAATTTTCTCAATTTGGACCAATGTCCACCTAAATTCATTAAAAAATTAAATAAACCCATTCAAATTAAAACCGCTTTAGGAAATTTTCATATTACCCATGAAGGCACAATTCCCAAAAATAATATTCAAGTCCCTTTAAATTCGGACACTACTTTTGGATTCTATAAATTCCACGAATTTTTTAACGGTCATTTAGCACATCTAACGTTAAAACAAAATAACTCCTTAATTAATTATGAAACAAAACAGATTAAAATCAACGAAAAAACTTTCCCATTGTATTATGAAGGAGATTCAGAGGAAATACTCCCAAAAGATTTAAATCAACTACCAGAATTATTCAATATCGAATATTTAGGGACTAATGACCCATTACGTTTAGAGCATCTTAATTCAGAAGAATCAAAAGCAATACAAATTTTGATTCAGAACCACGAAGACGTTTTCTATCAGAAAGGTGACGATTTGACCTTTACTAACGAGTAAAAAGGTTAAAGTCGGGCATGCCGACTATATAATACCCTACACCAGTCTGAATTAAAGCCACTAATGTTTGGATCTGAAACTTGAATGTATTTAAACGGATTTGTGTCAAAATTTTCTATAAAATCACAAAAGAAGAGAAAATCGAAAATATAGCCCATATGGGCGATAGGTCCAAATATGGACCGATCCTATCTAGAATTAATAAGCTTTTTCCTTTAGGCCATGTAAGTCAGCGACCCAAATTTTAATGAAATATCTTCGTATTTGTGACCTGCAGCGTGTAACCAAGCCAATTTTGGGGGGACCCTTATATGAGCACTAGGTCTAAACATGGACTGATTTTAACCCAAAATCAATAGGCTTCTTTCCTGGGCCGGCATAGGTCTGTGTACCAAATTTCATTGCAATATATTCGTATTTGCGACCTATAGTGTGTAAAAAAACAATTTTGGGGGGAACTCTTATATGGGCACTAGGTCTAAACATGAACCTTTTTCTACCAAAATCAATAGGCTCCGTTCTTGGGCCGACATAGGTCTGTGTACCAAATTTCATTGAAATCTCTTCGTATTTGCGACCTGCATCGTGTAAAAAAGACAATTTTGGGGGTACCCGTATATGGGCACTAGCTCTAAACATGGACTGATTTCAACCAAAATCAATAGGCGTCGTCATTGGGCCGACGTAATTCGGTGTACCAAATTTCATCTAAATATCTTAATATTTGCGACCTGTAGAGTGAGCACAAGAATGCATGGACAGACAGACAGACGGACAGACAGACGGACAGAGGGACATCGTTAAATCGAAATAAAAAAAAAATTCTGAGCCGATCGGTATACTATAAAGTGGATCTAGGACCAATATTTTTTGGTGTTACAAACATCAGCACAAACTTATAAAACCCTGACCACATAGTGGTGTAGGGTATAATGAGGTTAAACACAAAATTGATACTGGACCTTCCGGACCAATCTATACCAAAACCTATAGATATCCTGTTACCCATACTGAAGAAGTGGAAAAACAGATGAATGAAATGCTAGAACAAGGCATTATAAGACATAGTAATTCCCCATATAATGCTCCTATATGGATTGTTCGTAAAAAAGATGACAAAGAAGGTAACAAAGAGTGGCGAATAGTCATTGATTACCGAAAATTAAACCAAGTCACTAGAGAAGATAAATATCATATCCCTAGAATTGACGACGTCTTAGACAAGCTAGGACAAGCAAATTATTTTTCAACTTTAGATCTAACTAAAGGATTTTATCAAATGGAAGTAGAACCGGAAGATAGAGAAAAAACTGCCTTTACAACTCACAACGGACATTTTGAATTTGCAAGAATGCCTTTTGGACTGAAAAACGCTCCGGGGACATTCCAAAGAATGAACATGTAAATAGAATCTGTGTCGTGTACATGGATGATATCTTGGTCTTCTCAACTTCACTACAGGAACACATCGATAATTTGGAAAGAATATTCGAAACATTGAGGAAAGCAAACCTCAAAATATCTTTAAATAAATCAGATTTCTTAAAGAAGGAAACCGAATTCTTAGGACACATAGTCACAAAAGATGGCATAAGCCCTAATCCACATAAAATAGACGGCATAAAACGTCGAACTATTCCGAAAACCATTAAGGAAATACAAAGTTTCCTCGGACTCAGTGGTTATTATCGTAAATTTATACCTGATTATGCGAAGATAGCTAAACCTTTGACAATCCGCCTTAAAAAGGATTCAATTATCAATGTAAATGATAAGGACTATAAAGAAGCTTTCGAAAAATTTAAAAATATATTAATGTCGAATATGGTTCTAAAATACCCCGACTTTAATGGAAAATTTATTCTAACTACAGATGCAAGTAATTATGCATTAGGCGCGGTTTTATCTCAAAAAAACGGACCCTTAGCATTTGCATCTAGGACGTTGAACAAACATGAATGCAACTACTCAACGATAGAAAAGGAACTACTAGCCATAGTATGTGCCGTAAAACAATTTAGACATTACCTCTATGGAAGAAAGTTCGATCTTCAAACAGATCACAAACCACTCATATGGTTAGCCAATCTCAAAGAACCTAATTCTAAACTTATCCGATGGAAAATCAAACTCAATTAATATGAATTTGATATATCTCACGTACAGGGAAAGGAGAATAAGGTGGCTGACGCGCTTTCAAGAATTAGAGAAACTAACGTCAATCGAAGGGAAAAGGCAATCAGATTAGGTGACAAAATATGCTCTCTTTGTAATGGAAAATATGCCACAATTAGCTCACTGAATAAACATTTAAGAGATATACATAATAGAGAAGATTTAAACGAGGAATCTAGACCGAAAAGAAAATTGAAGGAACCCCACAGAATGACGATATTAGACAATATTCCTATCATCCCTGATGATGATGACCAAACCATACATTCCGCCGAAGAGGATAGTATGGACTTATTCAAAACTACCGAGAAACCTTTCCAAAGTTTTTCTAACCAAATTGTCCTTAAAAGGGGAATTGAAAGTAATATTGAAAAGGAAATAGTATTCTCAAACAGAAGAACAACATACAATTATGAAAACTTAAACCCTGAACTAATAGCGCAAATATTAGATCAGATTACAGTTGGCAAATTAGTAGCTCTTCGTTGTAATAACGCTTCAAAATAAATTTAAGGAAAGACAATCTAATCCGAATAACATTATAAAAACTGATGTGTTTGTATCTTACGAAACTGTAACAGAAAAAAGTTACGAAGAGATGATAGAAATAATAGCCAAACATCATAGACTTGATAATAATCACCCAGGTATAACTTAAACTCATGAGGAATTAAAGAAAATTTATTACTATCCCAGTGTAGAAACGGTAATGACATATCATTATTTTTTGGAGTACCAGTAATGACACCCACTTACCTTCTGCATTATTTTAAAACATGTAATAATGAGTTACTGATAATGACTTATTTTTATCATTATTTCAAATAGAAAATAATTTTTTAGATTTTTTTGAAAATTTTTTGAAATATATTTTTAGACTCAATATTTTTTAAACACTGGTAAGGATATATGTAACCACATATTTTTTGATTTTTTGTATGTTGGCGAGTAAGCTTACTTGTGTGCAGCAGGTCAATTATGTTTTTATCTATTAAATATTACATGTCGATATAGCTCAGATGGTAGAGCTGTTGACTGGCAATCTGTAGACCCAGGTTCGATTCCCGCACCAGCAAATTTTATTTAAAAAAAAAATACAATAAAAAATATTTTTTTTTATATAATTTATTTTTTTGAAAATCTATTTTTAGACTCATTATTTTTGTCAGTACTGGTAAGCACATAGGTAACGATATATTTTTTGATTTTTCGTATGCTGGTGTGTAACGACAACTCATTATTTTTCGCGACATCGCCATATAAAGGTAATAAGAAATGTAATAACAAATGTAACTAGTTACCATTACCAAGTATGTAGTTACATAACCACATATCTGGTAATGATTTTCTACACTGGGATCCTAATCTGGAAAAGGAAATTACTAAATTCATTAATAACTGCCATATTTGTAACTTTAAGCATGAACGAAACCCTATTAAATTACCTTTTGAAAACACGGAAACTCCAACAGAACCTTTTCAAATTTATCATTCGGATATATATTTTATAAACAACCAACAAATGTATGTTACTATGATAGACAAATTCACAAAATACGCAATGATCGAAGAGATATCCGATAGAACAACTCTTACACTGATCAAAGCTTATCTGAAGTTATTTATTTTAATGAAGAAACCAAAAAAACTTACTCTAGATAACGAAAAGGGATTTAACTTACTGATTTTTTGGAAAAACAAAATATTCAATATCATTTCACAACACCTAATCGACACACAGGAAATTCAGATATCGAAAGATTTCATGGAACAATGAACGAACAAATACGAATATTAAAGATTAGAGAAATAGAAAATGATATCAATCTAAATATAGATTTACCAATACAAGCCTTAAGCAATTATAATAATTTAATTCACCTCACTACAGGTAAAAAACCTATAGACTTATATTTTTCCAATAAAATAAACCTTCAAGAAAAATAGAAAGAATGAAGAGATAAACTCTAGCTATGTGAAGACATACAAATACAGTCCCACCTCGCTTAACGCAACCCTCGATAAACGCTACTCCTCGATTATTGCAACTGGTAAATTGTTTGCATTGTTGACTCAGTTAACGCAACTTTTTAAAAAATAAACCTCAGTTATCGCAACTTTCCTCTTAAAATGATCAGTTTCTCTTTTATTTACATATTTTTTGATTAAAATTGCTTTTAAATGTTACTGCTGCCTAAAACTATTGCGTTTGAAACTAGTTTTGGATTTACCGCTATTCCCAGAATACTGAAATATGCGTGTTGCACTTGTTTTTTTATAGATATGTACTCAGTTAAAAGAATCTCTTTTTGTGAAAGGTTGTTCTATTTGTATTGAATAAAATACCGGTGATTACAAAATTTGTAAAACTTTCAATAAAACAAAAAAGTGATATTATTAATAAACTTGATATGGGCATATCTGTAAAAGTAATTTGCGATGAATATAATTTTTTTTCAATTTAAACCGTTAAAGTGAAGAAGCTCCCTAAAAAATTGTGACTCGGTTATCGCAACAACCTCAGTTTTCGCAACCGCCAAAATTTCTATTAGTTGCGTTAAGCGAGGTTGCACTGTACAAATTAGATCAGAAAGTAAAGAAAGTTAACGTAAAGAAAGCAGATAATAAAAAATACACTAATAATAATAAAGAATTTCATAATGATCAATTCATTAAACAAAGGAAATATATTTACAGATCTTTGGAAGTCCTTATCGATCCTATTGATGATCAACCTATCTGCAGCACAAAAGCTATTAACAACCGATCGTAATCAAGGAAATGGATTCACTATCATCCAAACGGGAGAGATATCCTTAATTCAAAATTACTCGAAAATATTACACATATTCAAAACTGAAGATTATTTAACTTACATTAACACATTAGAATTCGACGTAATGACACTCAATGACGCATATTTACAACATCAAATTAAACACACTAAACTACAATTATTGAGTTTAAACCCAGATCCCGTGCTAAACGCGGACTAATCAATATCTTTGGAACAGGATTAAAATACCTGTCCGGAACAATGGACGATGATGACAGGACGGAAATTGAAGAAAAACTTAGAATCAATACTCTTAATAATCATAACGTAATCGAACAATCAAATAAACAAAGCAAAATCAATGCTCATTTTGACGAACAATTAAAAACATTAACAAATTTGCAAAACCTACAGACTAAATTACTTATACAAAATATGGAATTAATCAATCAAACTAAAACAGATTCACGCAAAGCTTACCTCAGATACGAAATTGAACATGTCGGGAAATTGATTGAACAAGCTAGAGAATTGCTATTGGCTTCAAAATTGCGAACACTAAACAGGGGCATACTAACGGATAAGGAAATTAATGACTTTAACATTACATTGGAAAAAAGGGAAAACATCGAATTAGATGTTGCGACCCAACAAAAAACATTATTTTTATAATTAATGTACCCAACATGAAAAAATTCAAAATGTATCTATCTCTATTATTGTAATAATAATTATTACCATAATTTGTATCTACATTTATGTCAAAATCCGGAATAAGAATGTTAAGCAACCTGGAGTTACCGTTAACTTACCCTTAATCCCTTTGGGAACCGTCAAGCATCTTAGTCTGGGGGTGTTATATCAACTCACTCTACGAATGAACGGAAACTCCCTTTTGAATAATTATATTAAGTATCTTGACAAACTGTACTAGTTATAAATAACCAAATGTATTTTTAAGTATTATCACATAAGAGAAAAACCCATAATTGGTAATATTGACCAAATGTATTTTTAAGTCTTATCGCATAAGGGAAAACCCCATAATTAAGTAATAATAACCAAATGTATTTTAGGGAAAAACCCATGATTAACAATATAATCTTTTAGTACCTTTCCTATGAAACAGATAAAAAATTATTCTGTGTTTAGGAAGAAACATCAGGCACAGATAAACGATCACCTATCTGTTTGTTTATCAGGATGTATATTAATTATGTGTATTGAAAATATTATAAATATAGGAACAACTAAATTTAATAAATTTTGTACCAGCAAAGAGGATCGTCTCATTTCTTTTCTTAAGCGAATATTAGGAAACGGTTAAATATTTTTCTCAAAAAAGTAATACTGAAAAAGTTGAAAGTAACTTCTTTCAATTCATCCGTATTCAAAATTAGAAACAACGGAATTTATATGACTCTCAAAGGTCAATTTGTTATCAAGAATCACACCAAGACACCTAATTTTACCAACAAATTCTATTACATCGCCATTCAATTAAATGGAAAAAGAATTGTCATAAACATTAATGCCAAACAGCATGGCCTTCGTTTTAGCAGCATTTATGCAAAGATTATTAGAGGACATCCAACCACTCAATATATCCACGGTATAATCAATCATATTTCGCAAAACATCGGGAAAATGTACACTACCTCTAAACAGAAGCTGCACATCGTCCGTAAAAGCAAATGGTATACAGATATTATTCATAACACTACTAAACAAATCATTTATGAACATTATAAAGAGCAGGGGACCAAGAACAAAGCCTTGAGGGACCCCACTTTATACTGGAAGCATTCCAGATGAAGAACCATTGCTATAAACATATTGCTTTCTATCAGAAAGATATGAAAAAATCAACTTACAGGCAGTCCTAGAAAATCCAAAGCATATACTTAACTTCTCAACTAAGAGAGTGTGATCTACCCTATCAAAAGCTTTAGCTAAATCTAAGGAAAGCAACACACAAGTACCACGATCAACAATCCTCCGCCTAATGCTGTCAGTCAAGCCAATTAGCAGTGAGGTTGTACTACGATTCCTTCTAAACCCATATTGAGATTCATGAAGCAACATATTATTGTCAATATGTTCGAGCAACTGGGCCTTTAACAAATTTTCAACCATCTTAGATATAATATGTAAAATTGATATTGGTCTAAAATTATCAGATGCATCCAATTCATTATTTTTCCTAATCGGAATAATCTTTGCAACCTTCCATAGCGAAGGAAAAACTGAGGTAGTAAGTATCGAATTAACAATATGAAGAATGTAATCACCAATCATAGGCATAACCATTTTCAAAAATTGAAGTGTGAAACCATCATATCCAAATGATCTAGATCTGATGGAATTAAAAGCAGTTATCATTTCAATTAAGTCAACATTTCGAAATGAAAAACCATCACTACTAGATATATAAGGGCACTATTTCCGCTAATAAATTGATTAGAAGAAAAAATCGTGTTCAAAACGTGCGGATAGATTTCTCAAAAGTAACATTATTACCAACCGCCCCTTTCCTATTCAAAATAGACCACACTTCTCTAGTGGATTTATTACCAAATAATTTACTATGCACCTGCCTTTTAATTTTCCTTATCACATTCTTCGCCCGGTTTCTATGGCAGCAAAATATCCTCCAATTATCCCCACTTCTTTGATGCAAATATGCACCATATGCAAGATCCCTAACCTAGTGTCTTGACATGCAATAAAATGATAGCAAGCAATTGTAAAAATGCTCTCATCTCAAGTGAAGACACTCAATTTCAATTTTATTGCAATATATTTGGTAAAAAGGAATGGAAAAGTGTTTAGTTTTTTATTATTTGTCGGTAAACATTAATGTTTCATAAAATTTGGTGTTTTTCGAAGAAAAATCTATGATATTTCTTATCCATGAAATGGTCAAGTGTTCTCCACCACTCTGCAATTGATATCATTTTGACGTTTCGCTGTAATGGTTTTGACATTTCATATCATATAATTTATTGCATTTGAAGACACCGGGTAAGAGACAACTGATATTGAATTTCAGGGGCCTTGAACCATGTAAGTATCTCTAAAATTACATATTTTTTTCCTCTTTATAGGAACCAAAGAATGCAAAACTCTCAAACCATTATGAAGCATTAGAACTTGCTCATCTATATTTGCAGTCATTTTCAGATTAGAAAAATCACACTCCAAAACCGCTGCCTCCAGGTCAGCAATATTAACTGCATTATAATCATAAAATTCATAATATTGCTGAATGTGCAATATATTAATTTCAATCGATATAAATATCACCGAATGATGGGATATTCCAGGGCATTGAAATTGATCTGAACATCTTAACAATTCCGGAGAGGATACAAAAAAATAATCCAATAAGGATGTTGTATCATTAGCCACGTTAAAGTGAATAGGTTTAGAATTGTGTATTACTGAGAGATTCAATCTACAACACATATCCCTTATCCGTAAAGATTTATCAATATCAAAAAGATTGTTATTGAAATCTCCCATTATGACTATATTCGAGTATTTAACGATTAAATCAGAAATCTGATCTTCAAATGTCAGAAGATGACCATGGGGTAGATAAACAGTTCCCACTAAAATTCTAACATCATTAACAACAAGTTCAACGAATAAAGACTCAGCAACTCCGTACATTTTACTACTAAAAACTACCTTATGTTCTATTTTCCTAGAAACAAAAAGGGCTACACCACCACCCCTTCCATTCGGTCGATCATTTCTATGGCATCTATACCCTGGAAAATTAATTAAAAAATTACTAGACACATAAGGCTTTAACCATGTTTCACTGATTCCAATAACATCCAAAAACCCACCATCAAAAACAGATTTAACTTCATCCAACTTAGATGAGTTTTCTTTTAATTTAAAACTTTGACAATTAAAATTACCAATATTCAAATTTTGTTTCAAGTTACGCAGTTGGGATTTAAGAAAATTATTATCACCTACAACATTTCCTATATTATGATTAAAATTCATTTAATGTTTTAAACAGGGACAAATAAATTTTCCAGAAAATCAACTTACTAAATTGAGATATCTGTTCTACTTAAACTAATCAGTAATAAGAAGACAACTTTGGTCAAAACAATTCAAGTCTGATCAATATGCATCTACTCAATAATAAATTATATAAAATTCTCACCTCCATTAAGGTAAAACTAAGCGTTATTCAACAAAATACGACTAAGGCTCTGTTCGAGGTGGCTAAATAAATTCTAAACTAAATACAAACTGACAAAAGGGTTTATAATTTCTTTGGAAAATATTTGAAAACTTTAAAAAATTTGATAGAAATTTGGAAACCTGAATTTAGTTTAGATTTTATTTAGCCAGTTCGCACCCACCCTTAATACGATTTCAAAATAAAAAATGATAATTATTAAGTTTGCTAACTAAAACTATTTAAATTATTCGCAACAACAATCGCTGATGCATTACTTTCCGGATTTTCCTCTAACAATTCAACATACGCCGAATTTCAAGAACTCTCTCAGAGCCATTCTTAAATATAACAGCTGCTTTTGGCTTGTCACCATTTACTAGTTTAAAACTTTGAATTTTCTTATCCTTACGCAATTTTCTACAAGTATACATTAAATTAGCAGCATCAGGCCGAAGATGATCATTAAGAAATATTTGGTTGTTTAAATTTTCCTTAGTAACGTTCTTGGTTAAGATTAGATTGGTAAGTTTAGAAAAATTAGCCATAATACAATCTCTGATATGTACTGAGTTGAATTTAACAAGCACCGCATTCCCATTTGATATATAACAGCAATGGTTAATGTCCAAAGGACTTAGTTGTATGTTACATATATAAGTTATCTTAGCAATAGGTTCGCGTAGATTTTTTATACATTTGGGCAAACCTTTTACTATTATATTGGCACGGTTTTGCCTTCTTTGTAAAACATTAACTTGGTTTTAAAGGTCATTAATTTTGTTGGTAAGTCTAACGTCAACCTGATTTATATTACCAAAACTGATTTGAACTTCACTTTGCAGTTTGTTTACTTTATCAGTGTATTCAGTACGAACTGTATCAATAATCTCATTAACCTTAGTTTGCAAAACTTGTATAGCATTTTGGAGTTGTTTATCAAGATTAATCATGTGAGCCTGATGTTGTTGCTCTAATGAGGACGATAGATCTAAAAAACATTTACGTAGCTCAGTGCAAATATCATTAGTTGCATCCTTGTTTATATCATTGGAACCTTGATTGAGATTTTCCAAACTTTCAACGGCATTACCACCACTTTTATTCAAACAGTTCGAACAAGTAAATGAAAACATTTTGTTGCTATATAAGAAAGAGTGAACATCTTTGGTTCTTTTAAGCATGAGGCATGATAAAAAGAGCCACAAACATCACATCCAATACTTTTATGATTTCCGTTTACACTTTTTGTGGATTTAGGATACATGTAGATGTCATTTACAGCTGGCATAATGAATAGTAGAATTGGATAAATTCAATGTTTTACAGCTCTGTATATAAAAAAATGGACTCCAGCAAATAACTTGTTGATTTTATTTTACAACAACAATAAATGTTCTTTTGGCTTTTTATAACAAAGGAAATTAATTAATATCCTTTACCAAAGTTATATACATATGTCGCAATTATTGCGGTTGTTTTAAACAGCTTTTTACTACTTAACAATTAAATTTATTTAATTTGCAAAATTTTCTGGAAATACAACAATTTTTTAGCAGTCATGGCAGGTTTGCCAGATTTATATAACTGTAAAGTTTATAGTTTATATATGGGCATTTCCACCGAAAGGTCCACCGAGACTAAAATATTAAAAGTTATTGAAAACACTTTTTTATCATATGTTAATAGGGAAACAATCAAATTTAAATAAGGCAAAAAGATTTTGCATTTATTCATAACCCATTTCGAGGTATTCGAATGCAAAGTCGCACAAGCGCATCTTTTCTTATTTGGATATTTCTATTGCACATTTTGTTTTGATAAAAGTTTTTAAACAGAGACGTTATGCATTGACTTTTGCTCTCTAAAATATTTCTAAAGGTACAAAGTCATAAAAGAATGCATAAGAAACAATGCGATTGAAAATAACTGTAAGTTTTTGATTTGCATTGCGCATATTTCGATGTCCCGTGCGACATTAAAAAACAACATTTGTTATTAATGCATCGAAAGTACGAAGGCTCATCAAATATTGATTACAAACAGAGATTTTTTATACAATTAAAATAAAAAACCTACCTGAAGAATTGTGATCTTGGTACATATACACAGTTGGTCACGTGCGACATCGTAAGTGTAAAATTTAAACATTTGAAATTTTTTTCTTATGTAAATGATTTATTTATGTAAATAAATTTTTTTTAAATTGGCATGCACCATGGTCAAGAACTAAAAGCAGCTAGGACTGCCTATTCTAAAAAAAACTGTGTTTGATATTTTCGTATAAATTTATTTTTGTTTATTTTATTTAATACTATACAATTTTAATTCATACTACATATTTCTTTTAGGTTTGTTTTTTTGTTATTATATTAAAATAAATATCCATATATTTAGTTAGAATATTCTTCTACCTCCAGTTGATTTATAGCTGGTATTGCCAAATCAGACAGTTCATATACGGTAGTACAAAATTCTCGTCCCGTTGATTTTTTGTACCTTATGTAATGTCTCGGTTTGAGTAAGAAAGTTATCGTTTTCTTATTGCGGACAACTGAAGAGTAGAGTGATGTCTACGAAACAATTGTACTGTGTATCATGAAAATGATCAACCCTTTTTGAAACAACAAATAAAAATCTAATATGACAATATCATATTAGAATTTGGACTTGAGGTAGAAGAATATTCTAACTAAATATATGAAAATATAGAAAGTCCGAAAAAAAATTTTTGTATTTTTAATGCAAAAATTAAGATAATTATTAAAATAAATACCTTGAATACTTCTGATTTAAAAATATTTTTCTAAGCTTGTTTATATATAATTTCGCAAAAATAGCAACAGAAACAACATAAATCTCATGATGGAAAAAAATGTCCCGTGCGACAGTGAATAAAATTAAATTTAAAAAATAATATGAATCGTTTTTGGGTAAAATTAAAACCAATTATCTTGAAAACGAAAAATTGCTAAAAATCAACCTCAGCACCAATTATAGGGCTACTAAAGAGATATAAGTAAAGCCTATTGTCAAAATGAAAATCCCTAGACGAGAACAAAAAACTATCATTGAGTTTGTAATTTAACTTAACAAATATTCACAGAAATTCTAAAAACGTCGTCCCCTGACGATTTCCTTAGGCAAGAATGAAATCCGGATAGGGACATGCCTGCAGCGGATTATTTTTCACAATTTGTGAAATACGTTTGGGATTTTTAGCATATTTAATTCCTTTGATGCAATTAATGTATATCCCGATAAAATAAAATTAAAAAAACTAATATGCAAGTGCTTGTGCAAATTTAAATGTTACTGACACTTTAGAAAACATTGTTCTCTATTGTTGTTTCTACATGAATGGATGTCACTACATTGCTAGATCTGTCAAAACAACAGAGTAGTACATTGGAAGATGACAAAGCAAATTGTGGAAAATTTTCTGTTTTTGTTTTTTCTTTGATATTTTAAATGTTTAATAGCGCTCCTAGACGAGAACAAAAAATTCTCATTGAGTTTGTAATTTAACTTAACAAATATTTCCAGAAATTCTAAAAACGTCGTCCCCTGACGATTTCCTTAGGCAAGAATGAAATCCGGATAGGGACATGCCTGCAGCGGATTATTTTTCACAATTTGTAAAATAAAAAGTCCCAAACTTTTAGCATATTTAATTCCTTTTTTTTTTTTTTTTTTTTACTTTACACCAACACTCAGGGGATGCCCCCTACTAATGCAATGCATTGTGTTGATATCAGGAAAATAGGTTATGGGAAGGAGGAAAGAGGGAGTAGTGTTTGTGAACGTTTGACTTGAATTTCCCTAAATTGTAAGTATCAGGAAAGACATCTGCGGGGAGTTTATTCCACATACGTGCGGTTCGACTAATGAACGGATTCTCTCTATAATGCGTTGTGCGACTAACCGAACAATCGACCATAAACGGATAAGATCTACTGTACAAGCTCGTGTTACGGCCATAAACAAGGGGCATCGGGATAAGTGCACATATCTCAGCAGAACAACTCCCATGGTAGTAACGATAGAACAGTGTTACACAAGCCACATTCCGACGATGCTGCAACGAGTCAATAGAGCTGGATATCCTACTGTCATTAATGAGCGCCGACGCCCTCCTTTGTACACGGTCCAAAAGCTCCAAAATAGACTTTGAAGCCCCTGCCCATATATGGGAGTTGTATTCCATCTTCGGCCGGATATAGGTGGTATAAATAGAAAGGAGATCAGAAGAAGTGAAGTAGTTCTTACACCGGTTAAGAAAGCCAAGACACTTGAATGCCTCTTTCGACACTTGAATGACGTGATCTTTCCAACGGACATCACACTGGATTCTCATGCCCAGAACATCAAGAGCCTCTGATTCCTTAATATTGATACCACCCATGTATACAGATGACAATGATGGATCCGCGGTTTTATGAGTCAGCAAACAACATTGGGTTTAACGTGGATTAAAATCGACCCTATTCACGCGACCCCACTCAGAGATTGTAATAAGGTCTTGATTGAGTGTGTCATTCATAATCTGCCTCCTGCCCCCAATCTCTGCAAGGCTTGGCCTATGATCGAAGGAATATGAATGGCAAATGTTGCTGTCATCTGCAAAAGAGTAGATAGGATTGGAAGTCTGACAGAGGAAGTCGTTTAGAAAGATAAGAAATAGAGAAGGAGAAAGAACAGAGCCTTTCGGTACCCCTGCATTCAACTGAAAGTCATTAGATGAGAGATGAGATCTATAACAACTCTTATAGTGCGATCCCTGAGAAAACTCGATATAAATCAAGAGAAGTCATCACCAATACCAAAAGCAATGAGCTTTGACACGAGTGCTTTATGCCACACACGATCAAACGCCTTGGAAATATCCAGCGCAACCACCTTGCTTTCACCAAATCTGTGAATTGACCGACTCCAACGTTCCGAAAGAAACGCCATCAGGTCTCCCGTAGAACGACCTCTACGAAAGCCATACTGTCGATCATTAAGAAGCAAATTGGATTCCAGATAATTAACAAGATGGTAGTTTACCATGCTCTCCATGACCTTCGAGAGCGCAGAGCAGATTGCGATTGGGCGGTAATTTTCAGGGTTGGTAGCCGCACCCTTTTTGGGGATTGGCTGAACATTGGCAACCTTCCAGCACGATGGAAAGATACCCATGCGATACGACGTGCTAAAGAGGGTTGCCAATGGACGCGATAGCGTTGAAGAGCACTGTTTCAGTACCAGTGCTGGTATACCATCCGGGCGCGCTGACTTATCTACGTCAAGATCCGCAAGAACCCTTTTAACGGCTCGTGGACGAAAAAATATCTTGGGCATAGTATGTGATACTCTTTCGAGCACGGGCAGTGGTTGATCGCTTTCCGGCAGAAAAGAATTTTCCGCGAACAGTTCAACCGGGTCAGTGAATATTAGGTCATCCTTTATAAGAGTTGGGATAGATGAACTAGCATTGTCCTTTACTCTTTTAACGAATGACCAAAAGGTCTTACTGCCCCGTGGAGCAGCAAGAACTTTAGCACGCAGACGTTGTTCGTGAAGAAACTTTTCACGTCTTAGTACTTTGGCACACTCAGTTCTCGCCTGTTTACGCAGCATGTCAGTATTGATGTTCTTATTCGCACGCCAATTACTGAAGGCTTCCTCTCTGGATCTGACTGCATTTCTGCACGTCTGGTTAAACCAACTCTTATGTTTGGACTTAACCGGAATGTACTTTGAAGGAATAAAAAATTTCATTCCAAGCAAAATCACGCGTTCTACCATTTTCGCAGCGGCATCAACATCGTCATCCAAGAAACATAGTTTCCAGTTGAATTGCCGATAAAAATCGTTAAGTTCGACCCAACGAACCTTTTCATAAATTAGAACAGAGCGTTTCGCGGCTGTCTGTGAAGCGCTATGAAGCCCGGAGTATGAAAAGGATGCGGAAATGGTACAGTGATCCGAGTTACCGAGAGGTGCAAACGATCTCACTTCATACTTTTCAGGGTGTGAAGTGAGAAAAAGGTCGAGGGTATTCTGAAATTGCCCTTCAACACACGGAATGTGTGTTGGCTCATTCACCAACTGCACCAGGTGATTGAGTGCGGCGAAAAGCTCGACCTAAGTTCCAACGGAAGTCGTCCCGCTCGAATGGCGGAGCCATGAAGAGTTGTGAATATTGAAATCACCAGCAACCACGATTTCACTATTCGGACAACTCTCCAGGAATCCCGAAATGGAGGCGGAAAGAGAATCAAAACAATTGAATGTCTTGCCCGCCTCCATGTTTGGGCTTCTATAAAGAAACCCGAAATGCAAGATGTGCGCCCCGATCTTGAATTTAACCCAAAGGCAGTTAAATTCGTTATCATGCGTGGTTAATTGTCGCTGCCACTGGGACACAACATCATTGCGAACGTACACCGCAAGGCCCCTATGAAAGACAAAAAGGGATAGAAGGTGATAACCAGGCACATGAAAATCCTGTGGATCAGCATCCTCATTTACCTGGGTCTCACATAAGGCTAAAACATCCGGTCGATGGAAACGAATGTGCGCATATATAGAGAAATAATTTGCTCTAAGTCCCCGTATATTGCAGAAATCAATTCTGAACTTACCTGACATTACAAAATAAATGAAGATTCAAGTCAATATCCGTATGTTGGTACAAGAACTAGGTAGTCGTTTGATGCAATTAATGTTTATCCCGATAATTGTGCAAAATTAAATGTTACTGACACTTTAGAAAACATTGTTCTCTATTGTTGTTTCTACATGAATAGATGTCACTACATTGCTAAATCTGTCAAAACAACAGAGTAGTACATTGGAAGATGACAAAGCAAATTGTGGAAAATTTTCTGTTTTTGTTTTTTCTTTGATATTTTAAATGTTTAATAGCGCTCCTAGACGAGAACAAAAAATTCTCATTGAGTTTGTAATTTAACTTAACAAATATTTCCAGAAATTCTAAAAACGTCGTCCCCTGACGATTTCCATAGGCAAGAATGAAATCCGGATAGGGACATGCCTGCAGCGGATTATTTTTCACAATTTGTTAAATACGTTTGGGATTTTTAGCATATTTAATTCCTTTGATGCAATTAACGTATATACCGATAAAATAAAATTAAAAAAGAAAATCCCTTTTATTTTGACTTTTTTCACTTTAAATGTGTTTGACGGTCCCGTTCGACATGATGGAAATGCCCATATACATATATTGTTTTTTTCATACACGTTAAAATAATCACAATGTAGCTATTTGGCAAAAAAACATATTTTTCAATAAAAAACACAATTTTTTTTTTGGTATTTTTCTTGAAATGTACAAGTCTTTAGAAATCACATATAAAAAATGGTTAAAAATGAAGAGATCATGCATTTAAGCTTTAATGTGATATGTAAGTTCCACTTATTTCGAAACAACTTGAGTTTCAAACCAAGGCTCTTGAGTTTCCAATTTTTTTCTATTAAACTGAAAAACACCTAAAAGTTCATAATTGCTGGAGGTTGTTTCCTTTTTAATTGAGGGGCAAAATATAAACCAAGCGGACAATAATTTGGATTGACCAAAAATCCCGGGTGGTTATCATCCCATTATATACATTTCTACATATTTATAATATATTGAAATATATTTCATATATATATAATAATATATATTGAAATATATTTCAATATATTTAATTAATATTTTTAGGCCCTTAATCTGCGGTCTATTAATGTCTAAATTTAGAAAACAATTGTTTAAATTAACAGTTAAGTACTTACTATAACTATTGCCTGCTTTTATGGTATCTTTACGAGCATGCTTGGGACTGTCGCCATCATCACTACCACCTTCATTGCCTAAATGATCGCCACATGCATTGGTATTATTATGCAAAGGGTTCACACTTCCCATGCGACGTTTTGCAAAAGCTGGCATCAAATGAGATGAAGAAATGCTGCGATGATCAATAAAGGCTGCCTTCATAGTTTGGTGATTAGAATTATGCAAGGACACTTCTCCGGGTGATGTGGCTCCAGTCAATTCAGTGTTAATACAACGTTGATGATTAAGAAATCTTTCGCGCGATCGTACAGCTCGTTTGTTGCCCAAAGTAGGAGAAGAACCAGGGATTACGTGTGTCTGTTGTGCATTGGTATAACATCCTCCGCTAATTCCCCCCACGCCTCCTCCAACATTATTGCAACCTGGCGAAGAATATGTTGACTGACCATCAGCACAAACGTAGGGCGGTTGACAACATGCTGCATTGCTACCACAGTTGCCATACTGATTTCCTGTATTGGGAACTTTCCACAAACCCAAATACTGAAGTTCACAGCGCAAACGGCAAGTCCATATGGACAGAGCCTGTAAATCAGGACGCAATGCACATTCTGGATGATGTATTGAAAGCTGGTCATTGCGTAGAGATAATAGATCATACCTTGAATAACGTTTCAAGTCACGATAAATACATTCCTGCTCTACTTCGAGGTTGTTGTTGCAACTGATTGAATTGTCATCAATATTAGATTTAATGTCTTCTTCTCTTTCTGAGATATCTATATTATCATCCATTGTAATAATGATCTCTAAGAATTTGTAAATGTTTACTTCATCTGAAAATTTTTAAATAAAAATAAATTAATAATGTGTAATTTATACGTAATATATAAACAATTAATATATAATAACCAGCAAAGTAGAAAACTATTACCACTGAAGTAAAAGCGTTGCATTTGGTTTCACTGAATTTTTTTATACCTTCCGGAGTGTCTATATATACAGTTGTGGACACGTCTTTAAGTGAATTTAAGTTTTTTTCTAATTTTATTGTTATTGCGTTTATTTTTAAAGATCAAAATAGTGGCTAAATTCGCCACAAAAGTCATGGAGATGGTTCAGAAAATTGTACAGAATTTTAACGTAATGTTTGTTTTTTCATTTTGGCACTTGTTTTTTTTTTTTTTTTTTTTTTTAAAGAGAAGCAACACTCAGGAAATTCTTCCTATTAATTAACGTTTTGCTTCCTTTGGAAAGGGGATAGAGAAGAAGTGAAAGGTGGTGAAAGATGAAGGGCTTCAAATATGGCAACACTGTAATTGCGCGAGATGTTGAATTTTAGAACAGTTGTTGCGTGCCATCTGATGGTGAGTTGGCGAACTTTGTTGAAGCTTTTTAGTTCATAGCCCTGTTATATTATTTTACTTCGGTGGGGTTAAGTGCTATGGGAACACCGAAGGAGGACGCTGCGATATGTATGAGGGATAGAAAAACTCATACATATTATTATTTTTCATAAATTGATGTTGCCTTGGTTGGGGCTCGAACCCGCAACCTCACGTGTAACAGTCCAACGCGCTAACCATTACACCACAGCGTGGTGGATGTGGCTTTTAACGAAAAATTAGCGATATCAACCTTTTATCAAATTACATAGTAAAATTTAGGCAGCACTGATCGGTTCTGTACAAACTGTATATTTTTGGAAATCCTATAAAATTTCCTTAACTTTATTAAAATTGCTGTTAACTTTATTAAAAATCGCTAAAAACAAAGAAAAATTTGGTCATGTTTAAAGTGCTGCACTTTTAAGTCTGGCGACTATTTGTAGATAAAAATAATGCAAGAGTTAAGGAAATTTTATAGGATTTCCAAAAATATACAGTTTGTACAGAACCGATCAGTACTGCCTAAATTTTACTATGTAATTTGATAAAAGGTTGATATCGCTAATTTTTCGTTAAAAGTCACGCTCACTTAAAACAAGTGCCAAAATGAAAAAACAAACATTACGTTAAAATTTTGTACAATTTTCTGAACCATCTCCATGCCCTTCGTGGCGAATTTAGCCACTATTTTGATCTTTAAAAATAAAGGCAACAACAATAAAATTAGAAAAAAACTTGAATTGACTTAAAGACGTGTCCACAACTGTATGAAGACACTAGATCGTACCACCTTACAGACAAAAAAAAAAAGTATGCCGTACACCATCCAATATGAAATATTTTTGCCAGAAGTTTTCAAAAAAAAAATTTTTTTGTTTTACAACGTAGGGGTCGCCATTTTACATTATTCGTTATATCTTTGGCACTTACAGTCGGATCTTAAAGTATGATACATAGATGTTTTTCTCTCGAGGGGAGCAGTATTTTGCTATAAGGGCCATTGACCTCAAGTATCCCATTCTAGTAGTTACCCTCCAGATCTCAGATGCTACGACCCAAATGTAACACCCTAATATCAGAAAATTAAAGCTCGCAAAAAATCATTAAACTTTTGCTAAGGAAGTTTTACGATAAACCCAGTAGAAATTTTTTTTATATATTGGTCGCCTTTTTAAATTTTGTTTTCATTGCATTTTTCCTTTATAGCAAAACACTGGTCTCCTCGATGCAAAAAAATCGATATATCACACTTTAAAATCCGATTTTAAATGCCGAAGCTATAACGAAAAATTAAAAAAGGCGACCTCTACGTTCGGCCAAAAAAAACATTTTTTTTTAAATTGCCTTGCAAAAATACTTCATATTGGAGGGTGTACGGCGAACTTTTCTTTTTGAGGTACGGTCAAGTAGACACTGTGGAGGGTATACGAATAGCTAGTCCCTATCTTTATAAAATAACCTGTTTGTGTTAGTCTACCAACTATATATGGCCCTAAGGGCTCAGTTGGTTTATTTGAATAATAAATAAATATGTATATGGTTCATTCTTTGTGAACGGGAGACCACCTGCTGTCAAAAATTGAGCTTGACGAACAAAGATGTGTCTAAAATATGGTATATCGTACTTTCAAAAGTCTATTACCGCAATATGGGCGTATTGACGGTGGAGGCACTATGGAGGGCGAGTTGACTACTGCATTCAGAGACATGTTAAAATAGCCGTTTTTTCTAATCACTTGGATTTAATAAATCCAAAAAGTATTTCTAAAAGTGCTCAACAGATGGGGTTAGATTCTCCCTATTTTAAAAAGAATTTTCTGTCCGACACTTCTTTCACCCTAATTTTTAATACCAAATTCGATGATGAAGGATTTTACTTTAACTTTTAATTTTTAATTATTTTTTATATAAAACAGTGATAAACAGTCTACCTTTTCAGTTTTATCACTTCAATTTATATTTTTACACAATTGAAAAATTCCATTGCAATATTTAATATTCACTAATTGGATTTAATTAAATTACTTACTGTAGAGTGAAAAATTGCCATTTCTATTTCAGCTATTTCTCCATGTCCAAGATTAAAAATATGTATTTGGTGAGGTGGTTTTTTTTCTAAACATATTTCATAAAAAAAATTTAATAAAAACCTTTTATTTGTTAGTTTTTCAATTTTTTTGTTTCTCTTTTAATTTTCATTTGTATTTTTTTTCTGACATTAAATTAATAGGATGTTTCATATATTTGTGCTTTTATTGTGGATTTATTAAATCCAGCTTTTTTTTGGATTTAATAAATCCACTTTTTGTATGAAAAATTTTAAATCCAGGTGAAAAACACGCTAAATATGTTCACGAGTGACGGAATCGGCTTGAAAATTGTTACTTGGAGGTTTTTGGCGTCGGTGAACTCGAATATGACATCAGATATTTGAAATTAAAAATAACGGATCCAATATGATGGACGATTTTGAGATGTTTGCTTTAAATGATACTTTATAGATTTTGAGGTCGCTAAATACGAATATGATACCGCATTTAAAAAATTCAAAATGGCGGATCCATATGAAACCTAAAATTTGTGTTCTATAAAGTATGGTTTAATTCACTAATTATATACTTTTTCGAATTTTTGGAAGGGACATTAAAAAATGGGGATTAAACAAGTGAAAAATGCCCCTCTTATCGGCCTGCCCTTTGGGCTCGCCAAAAACATGGAATTTTACATCGTTTCGGGGATTTTCCAGGTCCCCTTCATCAGTTTTCTTTAGAAAGTGGTGGCGTAGTGCAATGCAAATTAAAAGCATCAAAATCTCATATTAAATATAGTCTGCTACATCAACAAAGTGGGAATGGAGCAAACAATTTAATTTCCTATTATAAACATTGTTCTTTTTGATTTCTCACGGTGCTTTTAGTGCTTTTTTGTATAATTTTTCTTTATATTTTTCTTCAACTTTTGGTCAACTTTGGTCACCAGCAGTGTTTTTAATAGAATTTTTTTATTGAAATACCGTTATGTATTAAAATTCTATAATGAGTGTTAGGTTTTTTCGGTTTTAAGATCAAATATTACAAATTCCAAATAGAATTTACAATTTATTTTACAACAAATAGAGAAAAAAAAACTTATGAAAAAAACTTTCCTAGAACCAATGGTTGACAATTAATGAATTTTCAAGTGACACCAAATTCACTATCATCAGATTGTCTTTATGGGGTTCTCTCTAGGCTATAATGTAGATTTTAGTTTTTTGTATATATATGTTAACTTTCAAAGAAAAGCATTTTGAGAAGTAAACTCAAACATTTTTGCTTATCCATTTCATATTATAAACTAACGAAAACCACATGTTTTTAACAATTCATAATTTAAAAAAATTTCAAAATTAGATAGGTGTTTTTTCTCCATTTCCGAAAAACTAATTTTTAAAATTAAATTTGGTGCTTTCTACTAACTAACTAACAACTTTCTAAGTTGTGCAAACATATTGACCGTGTGTGTATTGAATTGATGGTTCAGCAATATTATGGAGTGAGTGAAAACTTTTGATTTTTATTGGATAAATTGATATGTTGTATAATCTATTAACAACAGTTTTAATTTTTCGCTGTTTATATTTGTGTACATTTTAATGATATGTTGAAATTATATATTGCATAAAATAAGCCTTCGAAGCCTTCTGCAAAGCATAACCAACAATAGAAATATTATGAAAGTTTTTTGTTTTTGTATATCATACCGTCGCACAGTGCTTCGTCCCCATATAGCAAATCGGCAAAATTAGAGGAGTTATCGTAGAAGAATGAAATTCGGTGTGCTGGTTCAGAACATGTTGATTAAGAAAAATTCGAAGTTTCAGCAAAATCGGTGCAAGGACATGACTACCTCCCATACATCCTTAATCTAAAATTTTTAATTTTAGCTGCAATTATAAACAGCATAAAGCGAAAATTGGTTACTGCCGGTCAAATTATGTCCTTAAACTCAGTGGTTAATTTTGTTTCATTCGGGGCAAGGACATGAATACCTCATATATATCCTTTTTCTAAAAAAACATATTCTGGCCTAATTTATGATCAGAATGCACTAAAAGCTTAAAATAGTTTGTAAAATAATACTTTTTAGCTCTTTGGCAAATTTTGTTTCATTCGGTGTAAGGACATGACTACCTCCCATATATCCTTTTTCTAAAAAACTATATTTTGGCTACATTTATGATCAGAATGCACCAAAAACATAAAATAGTTCCTAAAATAATACTTTTTAGCTCTTTGGCAAATTTTGTTTCATTCGGTGTAAGGACATGACTACCTCCCATATATCCTTTTTCTCAAAAACTATATTTTGGCCAGATTTAAGATCTGAATGCACTAGGAACTTACAATAGTTTATAAAAGTATACTTCTTATCTCTGTGGCAAATTTTGTTTCATTCGGTGCAAGGATATGACTATCTTCCTTATATCCTTTTTCTCATTCATTACCAATTTTAAGGGCGCCACAAACGGGCAGTATTATTGTTAAATTTTTACAAGTTTTTTTATGGTGCAATATTATTTTATTTTAGCAAAACCTTCAATTTGACACACACATGGTCTAAAATATTGGGAACTTGCTAAAATTTAGTGAAAACAATTTTTGACAAAATAATCAATTTTTTTCATCATTTTTTCAATTTATTATTTTTCTTTAATAATAACTATTATGTTACAAAAATAGCTTTTGACATTTCCAAATTATGTATTTTAAAAAAAATTTGACAAATAAATAAAAAAAGCGGTTTTTTCATTTCTATTAAATTTATGGGTGTCATATTCAAGTACTAAATGTTGCACTTGCACATGCAAATGTATGTATTAGTATACAATGTAATTAGTAATAAGAAAGAACAATAGTAATAAAATGTCAGTCGTATGAAGAAAACGATCGAAGTTAAACGTGTATTCATTACAGATTTTGGCGACGAGTACTAGGGAATTCACGTGTGATAAAAAAAAAATAAACTAAAAATTTTATGCAAATTTTAATACGGTAAAACTTTTTACAGTACAAGAATACCGGTTGAAAATGGCAAATGAAAATAAAGTACAAGTGAAAGAGTCGGTTTCGTTTTTTAGTTTCGAGCCTTTTGATTCTACAAAATCAACGTGGTCGCGTTGGGTAAAACGTTTTAAGACGGCATTGGAATTGTATGAATGCCAAAGTGCTAAGCATCAACTCTTGTTGCTTCATTTCGTTGGAGCACAAACATACAATATTTTGTGTGATAAAGTACTCCCAAAAGTACCCGAAGACATGAGATTTGATGAAATCGTGGAAGTGTTGGAGGAGCACTATGACCCAAAGCCCAACGAATTGTTAGAAAATTTTCGTTTTAATTTGCGCAAACAAAAATCGGATGAAACATGTGCGGAGTTTGCAGTGGCACTAGTTAGTTAGTTAATTGTTCTTTATTTTCAATTTAGGAAATCTGGAATATACATAGAAAAATATATATTACAATTTATGTTTATATTCAAATTTATTTTTTAAATTTAAGATTCATTGGAAATAAGAACATATAAGACTATGACAAAATGTCGTCAGTGGCACTACGTAGGTTAGCTGTTGGTTGTAACTTTGGTTCGTATTTGGATGTGGCTTTGAGGAATCAGTTCGTCTTCGGGCTGTTGGATAACAAAATACAGCATCGGTTATTAGAAAAAAAAAACGTTGAATATAGAAGAGGCAATAAATATGGGGACGGCATATAAGTTGGCAGAAAAAGGAGGGGAGGAGCTTCAGCAAAAAACCACAGACAAAGGCTATGTAAATAAAGTGTTTGAAAAGAGCAAAAAAGGAGATAAAAATAAGAAAAAAAATAGCTGCGGCGAATTTAATAAGAATAAACAAAATAATTCCATGTATTGACACTTATCATAATAATAATAATAATGATAAGTGTCAATACATGGAATTAAAATTCCATTATTGTAAAAAAAGGGACACCTTCGCAAAATGTGCTTTAAAGAAAAAAGCAACAATTAAATCAAATAGAAGAAACAACATGTGGTACAGTGGAAGACCTTATCAAAATTGAAGCAAAAGGTGATCTTTTGAATCTGTGTGCCAAATTGTTGTAAAATTTTATGGTGAATGACAATTTAATTGATTTTGAATTAGATTCCGGATCGCCAGTTTCTCTTATGAATTGTAATGATGCCAAAAAGATAGTACCTCCTAAAACAAAAGTTTATAAATCGGATTTGGAACTGAGTAGTTTTTGTGAACAGAAATTAATAATTGTTGGTTACGTTTATGTTGATGTAAAAATCAACAATAGAAATTTAAAAGTAAGATTGTACATAGCAAAGTCGAACCGTAAACCACTTTGTGGAAGAGAGTGGCTACGACAAATTACCCTAAATTGGAATAAAGTTTTTTCAACAGCTGATAGAAGGTTGTGGGTTAATCAGATTGAACAATTCCGTGTAGATGATTTAAAGGGAAAATACCCCAAAGTATTTTCTTCGTCTGTCGGAAAAATTAAAGATCTACAAACTCGTATTTATGTTAAAGAAAACACTATACCAAAATTTTTACGTGCAAGAAGAGTGCCGTTCCCGTTGATGGAGGCTGAGGAAAAACAACTTGAAAAGCAGGTGGTTGATGGTTTCCCGAGTAAAAAAATTGATCTCGCGCAATATCTAATCATATCCAATTTGATATTGTTTAAGATCTGCTGTAATATCTAGCTGATCCAATTAGATCTCAAAATTGGGTGTATCCAATCATATCGTATTAGATCCAATTGTATATATGGGGATAAACTAAGATCAAGTTATATCTCAAAATTGGGATGTCCAATGATATCTTTGGGGATAAACCTAGATCTATTTTGATCCGAAAATTGGCGGATCCAGGTATATATTTGGGGATATTTTTAGATCTAATTTGATCCGAAAAATGGCGGATCCAATTAGATTCAGCTATATATTTGTGGATAAACTTATATCTAATTTGATCTCAATTTTGGCAGATCGAATTAGATCCAGCAATATATTTGTGGATAAACTTAGATCTAATTTGATCCGAAAAAGTGGCAGATCGAATTAGATCTAGCAATATATTTGGGGATAAACTTAGATCTAATTTGATCCGAAAAATGGCACATCGAATTAGATCCAGCAATATATTTGTGTATTAACTTAGATCTAAATTTATCCGAAAAATTCCTAATCGAATTAGATCCAGCAATATATATGGGGATAAACTTGGATCTAAATTTAACCGAAAAATGGCAGATCAAATTAGATCCAGCAATATATTTGGGGATAAACTTGGATCTAAATTTATCAGAAAAATGGCAGATCGAATTAGAAACAGCAATATATTTGGGGATTGACATCTAAAAGTATCCATAAAAATGACAGATAAAATTAGATGCCGCATTATATTTGGGTACTACGTAAGATCTCCATTTATTTGGGATTAAATAAGATCCCAGACATATATTGCCAACTGTTCAAAAAATAATAGACTGGTAGAGCACTGATTGTATAAAACTTACAATATTTTGTTAAAATAAGGTTTAAACTCAGAAGGGCTCGAGTTCAATATGCATTTCTTTTACAAAATCAATTTCTTTTTATAAAATTAAAATTTTTTTCTATAAATTTTTTTATAAAATTATATATTTATTTTTTTATTAAATTGAAATCTTTGAATAAAATAATTTTATTTACATCTTTTTGACGCTCTACACCATTTCCAATTGTATTAATTGTTTTAAAATTTATCAATTGTATTTCAGAAATAATCAATTGAATTTCAGTTTTATCAATTGTATTTCAGAACTCATCAATTATTTTTCACATTTATGAATTGTATTTCAGAACTAGTCAATTGAAGTTCAGTTTTATCAATAGTTTTTCAGAAATTATTAATTGTATTTCCGAAATTCACAACTGTATTTCAGAAATTATCAAACTGTATTTCAGAAATTGTCAATCGTATTTCCGAAATTATGAAATGTATTTGAGAAATTTTTCTCTATTAGCTATTCTGAAATAGATTTCATTATTTCTGGACACAACTAAATAAATAAATAATTAAATTTGCGTAATATTGTAGTTTCTGAAGTGCAAATAATATTTTGTGATATACAATTAAAATTTTCTAAAATACATTTAATAATTTCTGGAATACCTTTTTTCGATGCTTATAAGTTAGCTCGAAATGCTTTTATCATTCATTTAATTTGTAGCTATCACACATCTATAACAAGTATCGTTAGATTAGAGTGTAGAGGTCTTGGCTGACAATCTGGTGGACTGGGTTAAATTTCAGGTTTTTAAAAGCAAATATTAAAAAAAGTTTTCTCAATTTTTTCAAAAATGTTTTTTGAAATCTATTTTTTTGCCAAGATAGTTAATGCAACGTTCTGCCAACGCATAACCGATCATCGCCAACGGTTTGCCAGCATTGTGCCGAATTATATTTTTCTGTCTGGGATGTTAAACTTAAACCTATTGTATATTAACATTAATTAACACTATATTTTTATTTTTAGGAAATACATTTTTATTTTATTATAAGTTAACATTAAATTGAATTTTAGATAATGGTACCAATTTGTAGTTGTAATTATTATATATTAAATCGTATATTCATAAACATTCTATACAGTTAGACGAGGTTTATGGAACTAATTAACTTTATAAAGTGTTTATAAATTATAACTTAAATGTACATATATATATGTTAAATGTACGTGAACAAATTGTTGATATGGACCCACAAATTGTATCTCAACTGATATTGGAATTATTGTACCATTACCATACATCAATATATATTGAATGATATACATATATTACAATATATGACAATGTATTATAAATATTGTTAATGAAGTAACATATCTGATAATATTTTTTATAGCGCCATACATAGTTTTACATTATTCAAATTAAACCATATATGTATTGTATATGGTAATATATTGCTTAAATAACACCATATATAAATATATATGGCACTATATATGGTAGCATATATTATCATATGTGGAACTGTATTAAAAATATTGTTCATGAGGTACCATATATGGGCATATATTGTTGAAATTGCACCATATATGATAATATATGGTTTAAATGGTACCATATATGATAATATATGGTTTGAATGGCACCATATATGATAATATATGGTTTGAATGGCACCATATATGATAATATATAGCTTAAATAACACCATATATAAATATATATCGCACTATATATAGTACCATATATTATCATATCTGGAACTGAATTAAAGATTTGGTTTATGAGGTACCATATATGACCATATATTGTTTAAATGGCACCATATATGATAATATCTAGTTGAACTGTCACCATATATAATTATATATTGTTTAAATGATACCATATATAATTATATATTGCTAAAATGCCACCATATATATTAAGATATAGTTCTATATATAACTATATATGCAATAAGATCAACCATGTTATGTAATATATAATTATATATGCCATATCTAATATTACGAAGGCCGATATCTAATTAGATGACATTATATATGGCATAATATAAGGAAATTTTTTCGGAAAAAAGTCACATATAATTATATATGGATATACATAACCACATGTCTAATTATATATTGTAATATATGCCACATATGATTATATATAATTTTTTTTACTCGGGTTGCTACTTAAAGTAGACACTAGTGAATGGGCTACGCCTATTGTGGTGGTACCCGAAAAGAACGGCGACGTTCGCATTTGCGGCGACTATAAGGTCACCCTGAATCCTGCGCTTTTAATCGACGACCACCCATTGCCGACCATTGATGAATTGTTCAGCAAGATGTCTGGTGGTACAAAATTTTCTAAAATTGATCTTTCGAAAGCTTATTTACAATTGGAAGTACATCCAAGTGATAGACACCTGTTAACGTTAAGTACACACAAGGGGCTATACCAACCAACACGTTTGATGTTTGGGATTGCCAGTGCACCAGCTAAGTGGCAGCGGTTAATAGAACAACTGTTGTGCGATATCCCAGGTGTTGCAGTCTTTTAAGACGACATTAAAATTACGGCTCCAGATGATAAATACCATATGAGGCGTATTGATGAAGTATTAAAACGACTCGCAAAATACAACATGAGGGTCAACCTAGAGAAATCTGAATTTTTGAAGGATAGTATTACATACTGTGGTTATGTTATAAGTAAAGATGGCATTCAGCGTATGAAAAGTAAAATTGAGGCTATCCAACAAATGAAAAAGCCTGCTAGTAAAGATGAGGTTCGGGCGTTTATGGGGCTGGTCAATTACTATGGCCGATTCGTTAAAAATTTAAGTGATATAGTTTATCCCTTAAATCGTCTTTTGCAAAATGAGGTGCCATTCGAATTCGACCGGAAACGTGACAACGCTTTTAATGAAATTAAAAAACAAATGCAGTCCGAAACAACACTCGCTCATTATGACCCAAAAAGACCCGTAGTATTAGCTGTGGATACAAGTCCTATTGAAGTGGAAGCCGTCCTGAGTCACATTTTGAAGATGGTTCTGAAAGGCCGATACAATTTGCATCGCAGACACTCAACAAAGTTCAACAACGCTAATCCTAAATTGACAAGGAAGCATATGCAGTCATTTTTGGTATACGTAGGTTTTATCAATATTTATATGGGAGAAAGTTTACACTCGTTACAGATAATAGAGCTATATCCCAAATATTTTCACCAAGTAATTGATTATCAACACTATCTTCCACGCGCATGCAGCAGTACGCTTTGTTCTTGGAACAGTTCGACTACAAAATCATTTGTAAAAGATCCAAGGAAAACGCTAACGCGGATGCTTTGTCACGTTTGCCTAATTCTGAATTGTATAAATACACTAAAGAAGTTTATATTGTGGAAGCGGAATACATTGATAATTTACCGGTTAAAATTGAAACAAAATCGGATGGTGAAGTAAAAAAATTGGTACAATGCTTAAAATACGGTCGGGATTGCGATAACAAAGATCGTTTCGGTATCCCACAAATAGAATTTAGCTTACACGATGGATGCCTTCTAAGAGGTATGCGTGTGTATATACCAAAGTATATACAAAGTATATTTAGTGTGTATATACTAGTGTTTCCAATTATTCGACGTAGGCGGTTAACCGGTTAATGCATTATTCGAAAAATGCCTAAAATTGATTAACCGGTTATTCGGGTCGGTTAATCGAGAAAATTGACGATTAATCGTTTAATACAAAATTAATGTATTTCCTCAATTTTTTATCAATAAAAACACAAGGAGATGCCTGTTTTTGTTAACGTGACATATAAACTCGCTATATTAAAACAAGTTTCCATTTTTTAAGGTTGAAAATTTTTGCAATCTGAGGTTTTCTTAAATTAAAAATTTTCTTAGTAGACAAAGGTCTGCAAAAATTATGATAAAGCTACTAAAATTTCATTGAAAATGGCAGAAAGAACTGCTGCAACTAGCAGATTTTTGGTTTGGCAAATATTAGTAATTTAAGAACAATAATCAATACTGCCGCAAAAAAGTTAATATTGTATTTAAATAAATGTTATATCTAAAGTTTTGAAGATTTTATTAAGATTCTTCCTTCTCCCCTGAAGAAAAAAAAACGAGCCCTCGATATAAAAAAAAAATAGTTGAGTTGAATTTCAGTTAATGAATATATTAATTTACGATGGAAAAATCAGAATAACATTTTTTGATTTTCTCAGTCTCTACCGTTTTCTAAGGGCCATTAATAATAAAAAAAATAACCTAAAGTTTGAGCGAACTTACGCAGATAGCACTTCGTCAAACGAGTTTTAGCAAAAATATTCAGTAAGCTAATGAAGTTTTCTTCCCAATGTGACAAAGCTTCATTATTTTTATGAAGCTCTTTTTAATAAAACCTTTTTGGGGTATATAAAATTTTTAATAAATAATATGAAATTTTTTATAAAATTTTATCTAAAACTGCATCAGCTAAATTAAAACTTTCAATGGACGAATTCCAGCGAAACTTAATTGAATCAATGTAAAAATTCATAAATAGCATGTACACAATTTTCTCAGTGTGCAATTATAAATGTCAAATTCCATATAAATTTAAATTTTTTAACTTTTATTTTCTGCTTTTTGGTTATTTGTTTTAATTCGAATAAAAATTTCATTTTATTTAAACGGGTTCGGGTTCCATGGTATTCTAGTGGAACTTGTAGAATTGATGTGGTTTTGAACCGACTGTACACACTTTCTTGAGAGAAGTAAGAAAAGCTAGAGTTCCTACAGAATTAATATGTCAATTGTGTGACACAGTTTTAAAACAAATGCAACTTTGTCTTAAGTGACATGAAAATATAATTTAGTTTTAATTTTTAAACGAATTAAAACAGAAATGAAACATTGTCTATTGTATTTCCTAAAACCTGCCAAACAAAGTTTTAAAAAACACCTTTATATGGGCCTTTCGCGATGTTTTTTAATAGAAACTTCGATATTTTGTTAAAATATTTGCAAACAAATTTTATTAAAATTTATCAGTCTCTTAAAACAGATGAAGTGTCTCGCTGGTGCAATGCCGACTTGCTTGGAGTTCCTTCAAAAAAGGTATTTAAAGGCCTCTTTCTCTCGATTTTTAAAGAATTTGGTGGTATTTTTAGTTAGTATTTGTTTTTTTAATAAGCTTTTCTTGCAATTTTTAGCCAATGCAAAGAAAATTATGAAATTTTGGGAAAAAATAAAGGAAAAATTCCTTATTAAAAATGTAACCGGTTAATCGACCTATTTTAACCGATTATTCGGGTCGAATAATTATTTGTGTTTTAAATTATTTGTTTCGACATTAACCGAAATAGAGGCGATTAATCGAGGAAACGGTTAATCGATTAACCGAATTGGAAACACTAGTATATACACTAAATGGCCGGAAGTACATGTATTGTCAAATATGACAACAGAAACCACAATCCAAAAGTGCAGGGACATTTTTTCAACATTTGGTATCCCAAACGTGTT